>WPIO01000008.1:2410000-2572500 GCA_009760855.2 Cristatella mucedo | reverse complement strand
GTAACATATCAACCAATACACCAACAAAGATGAAAGGATACAGAGAGACTAAGAGACTAAGTCTGTATGTGTGCCCCAGTAAGCAGTGCTGCATACGCCAGAAGGCTTGGTCGATCGGCAAACGCTGGAGCAATACTTCATTTGTATAGAACCCTAAGAGAACTAAAGTTTTCAAGACTGTTGTCGACAGAAAGTTTTGCTCTGCAGGTCCTAAACTGCCGAGCTCCACGATTCTTATGCAACGACATCTTATTTTCTCCTGCCACTGCGACTGTGGCACATTCTCTCTAGCCGTCCTGAGCTGCTACTGACATGCGGCTCACTTCCTCGACAGCCCTCCGGACTCAGCTATGCTTCTCATTTTCTGTTTGCTGTATGAGATGAAGTCTGTTGGCTACCGAATTCGTACCGAAAGCGCTAAGGCTTCGAGGGCGCTAATGAAAACACTCCTGTGTAGCACCCACTCAGTCCTGCGTAGCACCCACTCAGTCCTGCGTAGCACCCACTCAGTGGCTTTGCAAAGTCACAGACGAACGAACATCCCACTCGTGAGCAGCAGGCGCGAGCACGGGCGAGGCTGTCTGTGCACGCCGACAGCAGTGCAAATCCCTCTACCGATCGACAGAGCTCACCTTTGGCGAGCAGCTCGGCCACCGAACCGTATTCCGCTACGAGGACGGTCACCGGAGCTGGCCCCGACGGTGACGATGGACCCGGTCCGGTCGTGACTAGCTGAACGCCACCGGAAGTGAGCTCGTTGAAGCGCGTGTGCGCCTTGGCGACCAACCGCTCGGCCACGACGACGTTGGCAAGGCAGCACTCGAGAGCCTGCGCGCTCGGCAGCATGTGCAGGAGCTTGGGCGGCAGCTGGCAGATCTGGGACAGCGGCACGGCCTCCGAGTTGCCGTAATCAACGAAACACACCTGCCAAGAAGAAGAGGCTGCCATATTGGCAATAAATGGTGCAGCAACAGCAACCGCCAGCTTATGATGAGAGAGAGAGAGAGAGGAGTGAAGAAGAAGAGGAAGGCCGATTGAGGAGGACGGAGTTTAATAGCTCCCAAAGCAGCACGTGGGGAGTAGCATTCTGTAGGCTCCTGCTGCTGCTGCGGTCCGCAACAGTGAGCTGAGCAACAGACACAGCGAATTGGAAACGGCCGAGGGAGTGCAGGTACAATCTAAAAGAATGGGCAGCAGCTACTCCAATGCTGTTCCTAGTGCTTGCAGGGAAGGATCGGGTCCTGATGAGCAGCCTATGGCAGGCTGCCCAAGACTATCGAACCAGGAGTCGGAGTATGTAAACATCCTGTTAGGGGCGGCCACAGTCCAAGGACATGAGCCTATCAAATATGCTTGCATAACAGTAAAAGGCTGGCAGTGAACACTTTTGGCATCTGGCAGGCACAGCCTTGGGGCGTGGAGGCAGTGGCACACACAGCCACACACCACGCCAGATCAATCAGTCGACATGGTCTCGTGACAGACTAAAGACAACATGTGTCGGTTCGACCACAGAGTACTACTCCTCAAGTCATCCCTCCAGACTGAGGCCGTTGGTGCTGCCGACCGAGCAGTGAGACAACAAATTTACCGATATCTGCATCCTAGGCGACTTGTATCCCAACTTGTCGAACCTTGGTAGATCGCGATACAGGCTCGAAGCTTGTCGAGGCGCATTCTTACATTTTGCTCTATATCCACGATTACGGAAAATAATAAGCTCAAGGATGTTTGGTGACATATAGAGTAAAATGTATCCAGCCAAAATCAGACACTTTCCAAACTCGTGTACAACAAGCAGAGCTGAACGGGTACTTCAAATTTCACTCCTATATGTGAAGTATTAGCCAAGTTATGGAATTTACAAGGCACCAACCGACAATGGAAATGAAGCTGTATAACAGTCACAACAATGCACCTCAACAAGCTTCAAGCATGTATCTCGATCTACCAAGGTTTGACAAGTTGGGATACAAGTCGCCTATGATGCAGACATCGGTTAAGTTTTTATTTGTAGATTATTAGCTTCCGTTTTATATCCGGATTAGACATGGTTTGCATAACCATTTTATTCTTTCATGCGGAAGTCGTCAGAACTTCCGATTCCAGTTCTAGCATATTTGTCTTTCGATAGGTACCCTATTCGATTGTCGGACAAATTTTATAAGTACTTTCTTGACATTCCCCAAAAATCTCCTTCAAGGCACTTTTACACATGCACTAAAGCAAGCATGGATTACCATATGATTGGTAGCAACATGTGGAGAGGGCACCGACAGCTCGCTGAGCCACGCACGCACCTGGTATTGGCCGTTGGAGCCGAGCTCCGTGACACGGGCCCTGTACCACCGCCAGTCCGAGTTGCTTTGCGCCAGGCATGGCATGCCAGGCGCTGGCGCCCTGGAGCCCCACCTTGTGGTGCCGGTGGCACTGCCCTGCATGTGCTCATCGATGGCAGCTTGCAGACGCACCAGGTCCTGCATGCAGTCCTCGAGGTGCACCCAGAACTGGGCCGGTCCGTGCGAGAAGCAGACGACCGCACTGGTGGGGCTGCCGCCGGCTACCGGAAGCTTCGGATCAGCGTAACCGAGCGATCCCTGCTGTGGTGCGCCCCCGCCTCCTTCTCTTGCCGAGCCGCCGCCCCTTTGCTGCAAGGAGAAACCAGAAGCTGCCGACGTTCGAGCATCTACCATCGGGGCTGGCGCACGAGCCAAATGTCAGCAGCCAACCGACAGGAAACTACCGTGCCACCTGCCACCACCACATCTTGCCAGCCTCGAGGGGAGGGGGAATGGCCTTCCGGCCACTCACTCACTCAACTCACTCACTCACTCCATAACAGACAGAAGCACGAGCTGCACACGACACAAGCGCGGTTGGGTGAAAAGCCAAGGCACGTGACCAGGGAGCACGTGGAAGCTTCGAAAGCAGCAGCCAGAAATGGAGAAGCTCTGCAGTGGTCGCAAGCGTGCCAGCTCGAAAACACCCGCCGCATACCTCTAGCACCAACGTTGATGCTCGGCGGGGCAGCTAGAGAAGCTGCAGCAAAGAAGCTCTGCGCACCGAGGCGACGATACGAGCGGCGACACAGAAGGGGGCTCTAGCGTACGACTGCTCTGGCAAGATGGCGCGGCCGCAGCAAGGGCGTGTCAGGTGACCGGACGTGCGGCGCCACAGCAGCTGCTTACCTACCACCACTGGAAGTCTGCCATTTGCGCCAAGCTGTGTGTGGCAGCCATCCTTCCCATGCAGCAGGCAGGCGAAAGGCGCCACCCGGCCACCAAGGCGAGCCAAGCTGCCCCGACAGGTGGAGACAAACACTACCGCCACGCCAGTGCAGCAGCCACCGCCGGGCACTAGGCTACGGCTAAGTGTATAGCACTAACTGGGCAGGGCGGCCGTTCGGCTTACCTTGGGGTCGGCTAGTGAGCCCGCACTCGGGCCGGCCAGGAGAGCGGCGGCGGGCGCCGCGGTTCCTGCCCCCGAGGCCCCGGCAAAAACCCTGCGCACGGCCTCGTTCCGAGGGTCGGTGGTGAGCCTCGCTATCGTCATGTTGCCCCTCACGGCGAGCGTCTGGACGATCAGCTCTGCGCAGGCGAACGCGGCCAGGAATTCGGCCAACGACACGCTGATGGGCGCCGGAAACTCGAGCAGCGTGGCCTGCTCGGGCAGAGCGGCCAGCTCGGGCGGAAGCTCGAGCAGTCTCGCGAGCGGCGTGCGCTGCACGTTGCCGTAGTCGACCAGAAGCACGTCGGCTTCGTCTCGGTCGACGCTCTTCAGGCGGCCGCGATACCACAGCGAGTCCCCGTCGAAGCGCACTGCGCAGGCCGCGTTGGGGCGCCCAGCTCGCTGCGAGTCCAGACTCCGAGGGACCCTGCCCCCGCCGTCAGCGGCGGCCGCGCAGTGCTGGTTGAGGGCGACCTGCAGCCGCCCAAGCTGCTCCAGGTTGCACTCGGCCGTCTGGACTGCCACATAGTTTGGGCTCACTGCCAGCGTCACAAAACAATGCAGTGTCTGCCCGATGCTGGCCACCGATCTCGGTATGAACAGGGCGTCACCACCATCAGATGCGGAACCCTGCTGCTGCTGCTGCTGCGACGGCTGCAGCACAAAGTTAGCGACTGGCATGCCGCTGTCAAAGCGTACTACTTTGACGACACCCGGGCAAGGGCAGGCCAGTGGCGGCAAGCTGTCAGGCGTGGCCGACCTGCACACTATCGCCTGCGCGGGCAGCTCGAAGAACTGGCTCGGCACGGCGTACAGATCCTCGTCGTCGACCACGGCCTCGACGCCGTAATCGACGAGTCTAACTAGCACTTTCATCTCCTCCCTGATTTCCGCCACCACCGCCCTGTAGAGCTTCCCGCCGCACGACGCGAGGCACGCCGCGCCGCACTTCAGCATCAGCTGCCTCAGGCTGCCAGCTGGGACGGCAGCCAGGGCGGCCATTAGCTCGTCCAGCTCCGGCCCCAGCCTTTGCAAGCGAAAGCAGACGTAGCCGCCCGGGTCGGAGCGCAGCAGCACTACCTCCTCGTCCCTACCGACGTGCACGTCTACCGGCTGCTTAAACTTCGTCTGCTGACTTACTGGATATTTGCTGCGCAAGTGCGACAGCACGGACTGTACTCGCTTCGTCGAGATGTCCACGGCGTACGATCCCTGCACCGGCTGCGCCAGCACGGTCACCGTCACGAGCTCGTCGAGAACGAGCGCCTGCAGCTCGCTCGTTCCCGACGATGAGACGCCCGGCAAGTGGCACGGCACCGCCTGGCAAGGCAGATTGGCGAACCGGTCCGGCAGCAGCAACAGCTCGTTGGCGAGCTTGCACTCGCTGTTGCCGTAGTCGACGAACCGAACCATGTACGTATTTTTCTCCTGCTGCTTCGCAGTCACGAGCGCTCTATACAAACGACCGTCCTCCGAATAAACGGCCGCGTACGGCACCTTGGGCGAAATCGAGCCGTCAGCTAACGGCGGCAGCAAGCTGCAGTTCAAATCGGACATCAGCGCTTCGAGGTCCCTTTCGCAGTCGGCCAGCTGAATCCAGAACTCTTCGGTCGAGAGAACGTAAACCACGTAAGCCTTGTATCTTTCGGGCGATAAAGTCAGCGGCCGAAGGGCCATGGCCACCCGGTAACAGCTTCTAACGCGAGAACGCACGTCGGCGCGGTCCGGGCCACCGGATGACCAATGTCCCACAATGCATCCAGTTTGGCCGGAAGCTCGTCCTCGGCCCTACCGGAAACCGCCTAATAAAGCCTCCCGCAAGCTAGCGCCTCGGTCAGTGATCGGCCTGAACTCGTTGATTGCTGACTGGACCGTCACGATTTGAGCACATTTTTTTACCTCTGTGTGTGCGCTGGCGAACAGTTTTAGATTTCGGACGGCTACTTGACGGACCTGCTCGGTTTTGTCTTTGCAGTTGTCTCCGACTACAGTCAACCTCGGTTATAAGCAACTCGCTTATGAGCAAATCTCGGATATAAGCAACCTATGGCCATGTCCCGATTTCTTTTCCCATGCTTAACACAGGGAGAGCCTTGGTTTTTAATGAACTCGGTTATAAGCAAACCTCGCTTATGAGCAGCCATTTTCTGTTCCCAGCACCATTTTTCCTTCGCTTATAAGCAACTCGTAACACAATTAATTGATTTCATCTGATCAAAGCACCTATCTGCGAAAATAATTTTAAAAATGGTGTTTTTGTGGTTTATCTTATTATTGTTTAGGTGTTCATTGCTTGCGTTTGCGTTTGTGGCGGCGACGTAACGCGTCTCGACGGTTAAGAGATGCCTGAAAGGTTAGTATGGACATAAAGAGAGGCACCACCACAGACGTGATTGCTCGCAGTGATAACACATGGCGGACCCGTGCAGACCCATGCGACCCCATGAGATGGCAGTAGTATCGCGACAAGTCGGTAGGAAGTGTTGATTAATAATATACATTACGTGTGTGCTCCGCTGACAAAAATGCTGAAAATAAAGTATCTTCCTTAATTGTTCTGATCTTTCCAATCCTTTGATCAATAAAATAAAATACGGAAAATGGTTCTTGCTTTTAAAACGAACGGATCAGAAAGTTTGCCATATTTTTTACATTAATTGGAGCATTCAAAATAATGCAAACAAGTCCTCTGGACCCTTTTCCCACTGTCCGGCTCCTACGTTGCATTGATCTGCTGCTGCCATGCATAACTAACATGATTAATATGTCATTAGCCTCACGTCATGTTCCAGCACCTTTCAAAAAAGCTGTAGTCAGGCAACTTCTCAAGAAAGCTACACTTGACCAAGAGAACTTGAGCAACTACCGCCCAGTTTCCCTTCTACCATTCCTACCAAAGACACTCGAACGGGTCGTGGCGGACCAGCTGAACTCGTATATCGAAACCTCACACCTTGCTAGTAAGTTCCAGTCTGGCTTTAGAGCTAATCACTCCACATAGTCAGCATTGCTTCGGGTATACAACGACCTACTTAAGGAATGCAGACATGGGTAGAGTGTCTCTGCTTGTTTTGCTCGATCTTTCAGCAGCTTTTGATACCATCGATCACAAAGTTCTTCTAGAGCGCCTCTCATCTCGCCTGGGCATCACTGGCACTGCTCTGCAGTGGTTCAGGTCCTATCTCAGTGGGAGACTCCAGAGTATTGACGTGAATGGACAAAGATCATCTGAAGTACCTCTGAAATATGGAGTACCTCAGGGCTCAGTGCTAGGTCTGGTTATTTTCACGGTTTATACTCTGCCTCTTGCTGATGTGATTGCCAAGCACAATCTACGCTTTCACTTCTATGCGGATGACACTCAGTTGTACCTTTGCTTTGATCCCTCCCAGCCTTCGAGCACCTCAAATTCTCTAAACTCACTAGCTGCATGCATTGATGACATCCGCACATGGATGGCAGCAAATTTTCTAAAACTTAACGATGATAAAACTAACTTACTAGTTATGGGCAAACCCAGTGTGATCCAGAGATTAGAAAGGCTGACTCTCAAAATTGGCTCCGCCAGTATATCTCCAGTTGAATCAGCTCGAAATCTAGGTGTCATATTCCAAAGCGACCTCTCGTTAGACGACCATATCAGCTCCACAGTCAAATCCACCTGTTTTCAGCTTCATAACATTGCTAAAATTCGGGCTTATTTAGATAAGGATACCACATCTAAGTTGGCCCATGCATTCGTGACATCCCGTCTCGACTTCTGCAACTCACTGCTTACTGGCCTCCCAGCATGTGCGATCAGGCGATTGCAGCTGGTGCAAAACTCTGCAGCTGGCTTGTCTGTCGTGAGCGTCGCAGTTGCCACATTACTCCACTTCTCGCCGACCTGCACTGGCTACCAGTCAAGCAACGGATTGACTTCAAGGTTTTGTCGCTCATTTTTAGGTCCCTTCATTCTATGGCTCCAACCTATCTGTCAGATATACTCCCCCATCAGGCCAAGCATCGTACCACCCGCTTTTCGCAATCCAACAGCCTACAAATACCCCGTACCAACCTCAAATCCTCTGGAGACCGTGCATTTAGTTCATATGCTCCCAAAGCCTGGAACTCCCTCCCGACCTGCGTCAGAACATCCCCTGACCTGACCACATTTAAAAGGAACCTAAAAACACACCTATTTAAGACAGCATTTAGTGGGTCCCAGTGATTCGTCCTTGATGTGCTTATGCGTGCTGACACAGTGCATGCTGCCACTAACCACATTTGCATGCTGACCCTGTGCATGTCACCCCTAACCATATTATTCATTTCGTTTGTTTTTCAAGAATGATTTTACTTACCATTCAATTGCATTTCACTTTACAGCAAATGTTAAGCGCCTAGAGAGAGATTAAGTTCTCTGAGGGCGCTTTATCAAGTTAATTATTATTATTATTAATCAGTTAAAAAATCTCACTGGTAAATTAAAAATATCTGTCTTGCATTTTCAGAATCATGGTGGTAAAGGAACCGACGAAGCGAAAGGTTGTGACTTTTAAAGAACAACTCGGTATTTTGTTTTCGTTAAAGACGAGCAAGGTGAACGACATTTCGGTCCAGTTCAATCGTGATCCATCGATGATTTCCAAAATCAAAAGAAATAAAGAACAATTCGTGAGAAAGCACTGGAAAACGTGAATTTAAATTGAAAACTGCAGTGAAATTCATATTACGAGAAAGATGACGAAACGTTATTTGTGTGGTTTCAATCAATATAGATTCAGAATGCTCCGATTAATGAACCACCAATGATAATAATAATGCGGTTGATAAAGCGCCCTCAGATAACTCAATCTCTTTCTAGGCACTTTGCATTTGCTGCAAAGGAAACATGATTGAATGTTGAGTGGTATCACGCTTGATAAACAACATGAATAACATGGTTAGGGGTGACATGCACAAGGTCAGCATACAAGTGTGGTTAGTGGCAGCATGCACAGTGTCTTGGAAAAACCTCGTCAATAGGCAAATATCCTCGCATGCGATGAACCGTCGGACGCTTGACTCGATCGATTCAAGAAGAAACAGAATATCGAATGCAAGCCTGTTCGTGGTGAACGAGCTGCGGCTGACGAAGAGGATACTGAACAATTGATCAAATAAATATTGCCTGGCTTAATCGATGGAATTGAGCCGAGTGACATTTTCAATGCGGATGGATCGGAATTGTTTTACAAGGCCGCGCCGACTCGCGCATTAGCTGTGATGGGCGGCAATCCGATCGGTGGCAAAGTTAAAATGAACCTCCTTCTAATTTTCTTCTGCAATAGCACGAGAACCGAGAAACCGGTCTTCGTCATTGGAAAATGTGGAAGCCCAGATTCTTTCACAAAGCCAGATCTCATTTGCCGTATTTCGCCAATCGTAAATCGTGGATGGCCAGCAAAACCTGGACGGATATTTTGCAGAAATTTAATCGGGAATTGGGAAAACTAAAAATTAATTATCGTTTTTGCAGATAACGCTACATGCCATAAAATTGACGTACCGCTCAAGAATATTAAAATCGTGTTTATACCACCGAATACAACAGCTCCGATTCGACCGTTGAATTGAGGGATTATTCAAGGTGCAAAAGCACATTATCGAACGCAAATCATGCGAAAAATAATGCAAACGATAAAAAATGGATTTCAGTGATCAATTTTTCAAAATCGATGGACTTTTTGAAGGTCTTGCCTATGTTAAAACGCCCGTGGTTTCTCGTCGCAGCCATCATCATTGATAACTGCTTTCGAAGAGCGGCATCTTTAAAAACCTGCGAAGATATCGATCAAAACGATATAAAGGATCAAGATAAAATTGATGCTCAAGAAATTCAAACCCAAGGATTACAAGCCTCCGGTTCAACATCAGACTATTTCGACGCATGCTTAAACATTGACAACGAGATCGAGTGCTTTTGCACATTGACCGATGGAGAAATCTGCGACGAAGCGAAACGAAAGCGAAAGCGCATAAATACGTCAGAAGGCATTGAAGACGAAGAAGACGACGATATTGCAATCAACCAGAATTTTTCCAAGAAGATTTCTCATTCGGACACCCTGAAGTTGCTGGCCACAGTTCGTTGATATTTGGAAGAGAATTTCACTGAATATGATGCTTTTTATCTTAAAGATGTGGATTAGAAAAAAAGCATTGAAGAATCGTAGTCGGAGCAAAATTACTTTTTGAATAAAATAACGCTTAAACATCGCCCATAATCAACCTCGACCATAAGCAATCTTGGTTTTAAGCAACTTTTTACACTTGATATTCAGGTTGCTTATAAAAGAGGTCAGACCGGAGAGCGTAGTCAAACCGGATCGCCTGGACCATGTGTGACGTTAAAGAAGCGTAGACTCGTCTGACGTTGCCAGTTTTTTCAAGCATAGCACCTTCCTAGGAAACTGCATTTGAAGTCTAAGCTAAAGAAGGTGGGCTTAAAGGGGGTCTCTTCGTTCATCAGAGCACTTTGCGTCAGTCATAACGCTCAGGAGCTATTAATCACGGGCGGGCTTGCAACTAGCGATATTTTTCGAAAGGCATTTTAGTAGGTGTAGTCCGCGCCACTACACGCTCGGATCGCTTAATGCGGCATGGGTCACTGTCCAAGTTTCTTCCTCGTGCCATCATTGCCCGCGAAGTGAGCGACGACTTGAGCTTACAGAGGTCATGGGTAACTGGGCGCTACTTGAGGCCGACTTTGCGGCGGCGTGCGTGGGAGCTCTACATTAAAGCTACATTAAAGGTCCCAACTTTTCTTTCAGAAAATTAGAGAATCGCTCTTCGGCAAACAGTCGGTGGGCATTGCCCGGAGGAAGCTGCGCCTCTACCGAGCAGCAGCAGCTCTACCGCCTTCGATCGTAGGTTAGTGATGGTTTAAATAGGTCTACCTGAAATGTTTGGCGATCGCAGGTGGTTGCCTTGATTCTGATACTGTGGCTGCAATTGTGACTTCTCACTGCACCCCACAGATTGTCCTAGTTTCTTTTACGGTAAGCTGTCGCATGCAGTTGAGCTAACTACTGAAACGGGACTCTCCTACGTACGAGCAAAAACCGCAAAGGAAATCATTGATATCACTGCCTGAAATGTTTAATAATAAAACTCTTGATAAAGCCCCCTCAGAGAACTCAATCTCTTTCTGGGCGCTTTACATTTGCTTCAAATGAAACACGATCGAATGGTTAGTGGCTACATGCTTACTAAACAACAATAATATCACGCTTAGAGCTGACATGCACAGGTTTAGCATGCAAGTATGGTTAGTGGCAGCATGCACTGTGTCAACACGCATAAGCACATAATGGTCAAATCACAGAGACCCACTAAACGCTGTGCTAAATATGTGCGGTTTTAATTTCTTTTTACATGGGGTCAGGGGATGTCGTGACACAAGTTGGAAGTGAGTTCTAGGCTTTTGGAGCACACGAACTAAAGGTACGGTCTCCAAACGATTTGAGGTTTGTACGAGATATACGTAAGCGATTAGATTCCGAAAAGAGGGTGGTACTATGCTTAGCCTTGTGGGACAGTAGATGTGATAGGTAGGCTGGAGCCAAAGAATGAAGGGACCTAAAAGTTAGTGGTAAAACCTTGAACTCGATGTGTTGCTTAACTAGGAGCCAGTGCAGGTTGGCAAGAAGTGGTGATACTGTGCAATTAGGCACTCACAGCTGGTGCAACACTCTGCAGCTAGGTTTGTCTGTCGTGAGCATCGAAGCTGCCACATTTCACCACTTCTAGCCGACCTGCACTGGCTACCAGTCAAGCAACGCATTGACTTCAAGGTTTTGTGTCTCACGTTTAGGTCCCTTCATTCTTTGGCTCCAACCTACTAGTCATATGTACTACCCCAACGAGCTAATCATCGTACCACCCACTTTTCTGAATCCAACTGTTTACCTATACCTCGTACAAACCTCAAATCATTTGGAGACAATGCTTTTAGTTCGTACGCTCCCAAAGCCTGGAACTCACTTCCGACTAGAGTCACGAAATCTCCTGACTTATCCACATTTTAAATTTTAAAAGAAACTGAAAATGCCGCATCCATTTATTGCAGTATTTAGTGGGTCCCAGTGATTCGCCCTTTAGGTGCTTACGCGTGCTGACACTGTGCATGCTGCCACCGACCATACTTGCATGCTGACCCTGTGCATGTCACACCTAACCATGTTATTCTTGTTGTTTATGGACCATGCTACCACTAACCATGCGATCTTGCTTCCTTTGCACCAAGTGTGAAGTGGCTAGAAAGATATTGAGCTCTCTGAGGGGGCTATATTAAATGTATTAGTATTTTATTATTCTTATAGCGAGTTTCAAGCCTCAATTTTAAGTCTCCAAATACCGAGCGCAAGAGCAGCATATTGGGAAAAAATGTTTGGCTTCAAAGTCGGAGGTAACACACCGGTTTGCCTGAAATGTAACTTGCAATTGTCGGGAACAAGCTACCGTCTACCCGGGCTCCGTATCACGTTTGGTAACCAAGCAACTATAGATCCCCTTGTTCTGATCGGATAAAAATCGGTTCTCCAGATCTCTAGGATAGAAATCTATCAGTATTGGCAATTCTCGGTTTAAGAATTATCACGACTAAAGGGAACTGAAACACGGGTTTGGCTTTCCTCTTGTGATCCGATCCCTGTGAGGTAATCACAACGGTCTCAAATGTCATGCGAGGAACCTCTAAGAAGATCACGGCCCTGAACACTGCCTCTGCATTCACAAGCATATGCTCTCTCTCTCTCTCTCTCTCTCTCTCTCTCTCTCTCTCTCTCTCTCTCTCTCTCTCTCTCTACTCTACTCTCTCTATCACTCACTCTCTCTCTCTCCTTATCTTTCCCAGTTTGCACTGGCAGCCTTTCTAGACCTGGTGACGATATTTTCGGAGAGCAGACTTTTGATCCATTACAAGCTTCTTTTTAAAGTTTCCGGACTTTGGATGACAAAGTATTTCTCACATAAAACATAGTTGAATCACTGATACACACTCCAAAAATACTGATGTCGACCATCAACCACTTCATAAGGATAAATGTCGAGGAAATACTGAAAGAATGTCCAACCATCGAACATTTATTTATGGTACCGTTCAAAAGACAAGCATGTTAGAAATTGGGTCGGAAGTTTGACGAGTTCCACGTAAATAAAAAAGTAATTGTGCAAACCATGTCTAATCCATAAGTAAATCAGAAAGAATGTATCTATAGATAACAAATTTACCGACCTATAACTCATGGATTCTGGTGACATTTTAAATGTGAGTTCAGCTCTGCTTCTAAATCATTGCTTTAGTTAATTTCTGATTTTGGTTGGATAAGTATTGCTATACATGTCCATCATTTCAGAAAATGAAGCTGCAGAACGTTTGCTGATATGCTTAGCAATACTTATCAGGCTGAAATAAGAAATTACTGCAGTGCTGTAGAAGCAGAGCTGAACTCATCTTTCAAATTTCACCTGTATCCGTGAAGCCGTGTTGTAGAATTTATAAGGCGCAAATTTACATTGCAAATGAAAACATTTGGAAGTCACAAGCGTGTTACCTCAACAAGGTTTAACAAGTTGGAACACAAGTCACATATGATGCAGAGATCGGTCAATTCGGTAGTTTTGTATACGTTGCTCCGGTTTACTTACGGATTAACGTGGTTTGTAAAATCCTGTTTTTCTATTTACGTGGAAATCATCAAAACTTCCGATCATAAACCTTACATGTTTGTCTTTTTAAAGGTACCCTACGTAAATATTAAATTTTTGGCAAATTTGTTTTAGTATTTTCTGAACGTTTACCCTCAACCTGCCCCAGGTAAGCACCTAACCAACCGATCCTTTTGGTGGTCTAGCAGATTATTTCTCTAGCTTCTTTATCAGCGAAATAGATTAGGTCAAAAAGGCCATCCACACGATACCTTCACTGAACCGCTCTTCCTCAACAACATCCCTATAGGAATCCTCCAAACAGTTCTGAGCGGTACCCCAATGTCCTTGACCTTCTGTCAACTTCCCGCCTCTACTGACCTCGTCTCGAAGTGCATCTCCCAGTCTTTCTAAGAAGACTAGCAGTCCTCTAGACCCTATCCTACTTTTCTCATTATTATATGAATAGATCTGATGCTACCTGCATTACTAAAGTATTAAATATGTCCTTAGCCTCATGTATTCTCCAGGCACCTTTCAGAGAGGGCTTTTGTAAGGCCACTCATTAGGAAAGCGGTACTAAACATGAGAACTTATGCAACTTTCGTCTAGTCTCCTTACTTTCCTTCCTTTCAAAGACACTGGGACAAGTAGTGGTAGAAAAATTAGGCTCAAATTAAAACGTCAAACCTACGAGTAGGTTCCAGCTATTTTTAAAGACCGAGTCGCTCTCAAGAGTCAGCACCACTGCGAGTATACTCTCTCAAGAATGCAGACTTGGATAGAGTCTCTCTCTTGATTTTCTGGATCTTTCAGCATCATTCGATGCTATTGATCACCAAGTCTCTCAGGGGCGCTTCTCATCTTGCATCGTTAGCACTGCATTGCCATGGTTTAGGTCCTATCTCGGTTCGAGCGAGAGAGTTATGTGAGACAGTATTGATGTCAAACGGGAGACAGTCATCCAGGTAGACTTTAAATTACGGGTAACGCCGAGGATCTGTGCTTGATCGAATTGTTTTGCAATTTTAATTCACCCCCTTGCCGTAATATTTCATTTGTTCACTCTATCAATCAATCATTCTCCCCCTTGATGTAATCGCCAAGCACAACCTGCCTTTTCGCTTTTATTCAAATGACAGCTGTACTTCTGCTTTGATCCGTCGCTGCCTTCCAGCACGTCAAGCTGTCTCAACTCATGGCTGCATTTATTTCGCACACTCTCAGCTGCAATGGTAGCAGCATTTTCTGGGCCCGCACGAATGGTGCTTTGTGTGCATGCATGCATGCTGGCATCGTGCACTTTATCGCTCTGCAATTGATATGCTTCTTTTACAGCATATTCAAAGTGCCTTGAAAAACTTTGTGTCTCTAAAGGCATTTTAAAATGTTCTTTTAGTGTATTTGCAGTATATTTGTCATTATAAAGATGCAAAGCTCGGTCTTCGTTCTCAATAATTTAATATCTTCCGTACCTTAGAATGGCTGATTAAAAAAACCTAAATCTTACCCAATCTAAATCGTCTCCATTTGTTGTCATAACTTCCACAGAATCAGCGTGGGCTTTTTCTGCAGCACCAAAAACTTATCTATAGAGAAGGAAACCCTTGGCTATCCAGTCTACGAGATCTACACTTAACACTTTTATATAGCGACACTGCTTCTGATGTTCGCTAGTTGCAAGGGTTTGGGTTTTTCACCCTTTTACCTGTCTATTTTGAAGTTTCTCTTGCACTAAAAAGCTGCTGCGACTGCTTAAGGGGTTCGCGTGCAAGGAGGGGTCCTCAAGCAGCCACTATTTCTCCGTCATCCTTGAACCGTAGAAGATGCCACTCAGTTAATTATTTAGACATTTTAATAGTCTTCTGAAAACTTCTAATTCCTAGGCCATCGCAGTCGCAATTTGATGCGGATAAACTCGCCGAGAGGTCTTTCCTCCTGCGCTGCGCTGCGGCGGAGGCCCGAGCGAGCGACGCAACGGCAGGCAGCGGGAGGCGGCCTCGAGCGTCGAGAAACCGTGCGTACTGAAGCGCAACTTCTCGCTCTCGAGCGCTGCCATAGTGGTACTTCCGGAGGTCGCACCCCCTCGCGACACTCAATGTCAATTTGAAACATCTTAGGACGATGCACGGAACTCATTTGCACAGCGAGCCCTACGAGAACTCAAATCTCTATCCAGGCGCTTCGCACGACACGCCACGACTGGCCGCCCGCTCGAGAAGTTGAAAGATGCTTCTCCGCTGCCGCTGCCGGGCCCGACTGCGCGTCGGCTGCGCCGGCTGCGATGGGAGTCGCAAAGCTGCCCGAAGCGGCACCTCTGGCGGCACCCCGGCTGCCGTGCCCGAGCGCTTCGCTGCTTCGAAGAAGCCTGGCTGCTGCTGCTGCTGCTGCTATCCCCCGAACGCGCTCGCTAGCAGCGGCGGCGGCGGCGGCCGTTGCCTACCCCGGCTTCTACGGCGCGTCGTCTGGCGGACACGGGCGACGGCGAGACGCCGCGGCGCTGAAGCACCGTGAGTGACCTTGACATGAGGCGCGGTGACCTTGAGATGGAACGCAGCTCGTCGTCGTCGTCGTCGAAACGGCGTGCTGCACACAAAGCGCCTGCAAATGGCGCAATTGCGTGCAGCTTTCCGCTTAAATTATCTAGGCGCTCGTTTGCTCGCGGACCCGCGCGGCACAGTCGCCCTGCAGGATTTTTGAGGGTCGGCGCTGTGTGAGCGGGCCCGCCACGACGCGACGACAGCAATTGAGACGAGCGGGCCGAAAAATCGTTCACCAACGTCCTTGGACTCCCGTCGTCGAAGATATCGAACGCGTTTCGTTGCTCTAGAGCGAGTTCGCAAGGGACAGTCGAGTATTTCGTTGGCAGAGCAGGCCGACGCGGGCGCGACGGAGCCAGCGCAAGATGGCAGCGTCGTCTGTTCGTACGGCGACGTCAGATCTGCTATGGGCACAGTGCTCGTACCTAGCTGTTCAACGCGGAAGCCAGCGTATGTTTATATTTACGTTGAATAAACACGTTTTTTTATTTTTCTATGTAGAGTTTTCCTCTGACACCTAAATACTAAACCCTAAGACCTAAACCCTAAATATTGGTTTGACCCTGGTGCTCGCATCGTGCACTTTAGGGCTCGAACCCCTTGGCCTATGTGACGCGCCTGAACAGAGATTTTGTAATCTTTGGGTTCTATACAAGTGAATTGTAGTTTTAATTTTTTTAGCCTAAAAATTCAAACCCAGAGAAAAATGCAAAGTCTATCAATTTAACCATGAGTCATAAACCCCAGACTATGCAACCATTAAATACTAAACCCAAAATTATTCCCCCTCTAAACAAAGCTGTCATTTCACATTTTTCGCATTTTTCATTTGGCATTTTATTTTTCTGCCGGAAGCTTCGCTCTCCCCAAAATGGGAGAGCGAGTACCACCCGCTCAGAGCTCAGAGCACGCGTTGCCCAGACGCAAGCTGCCTAAGCAAGAGACGTGCACTCCACTCCACTTTATTTTATAAAAATGATGTCGCCAAAGGCGAGCAGCTTAAACCGCAGGACGAAATCACTCTGCGGTTGGAAGTTTCCAGCCAGAGGCACATAGCTCGGCGTGCCGCCTCTCCTGACTCATCTAAAACCCCTTTCGCTGGGGCGCTTTGCAAGCGCGACGGCAACTTCCTCTAGACAAGGAAGCCAATGGCCTCGCACGTCTTACAATGGAAACATCCCATTTAAGTTCGCATCGTCTCAGAAGACGATACCAAAAAATTGAGTTGCTGACCTCACTTCTTTTGAAATGCGGTCTTTTGGCGAGATTGACGTTAATAATAACGATACATTAGTGCAGAGCCCTCGGAGTGCTGAATCTCTCTCTCTCTCTCTCTCTCTCTCTCTCTCTCTCTCTCTCTCTCTCTCTCTCTCTCTCTCTCTCTCTCTCTCTCTCTCTCTTTCTCTCTCTCTCTATGCGCTCCATAGATGCTTTGAAGAAAGATTAAGGGTTCGCTGCTCGAAACTCGGACGCTTCGCAGCCGCCTTCGCCGAAGCTTCCGCCTCTTCTGGGCTGTGCGGCGGCAAAGCCATGCGAGTGAGATGAATGAATGCAATTCCTAGATTACTTTCAAGTACATAAGTGACGATGAAAGCTTCGCGAAAGCTCGAGCGAATGAGCTGCAGAGGAATGGGCGACGGCTCTACTTCCAGGCAAGGACACTTTACAACTTTTACTTCTGTCGAAATAGTTGATTTAGCGCAACTCGGGAATCCAGTTTTGGCCGTCGTAGTTTCAACTCCAGAAGCCCCGCGCCATTTCATGCACCCTACCTAGAGTGACGCTATCACTGTCAAGGCTGCTTGACGAGCCGCAGAAACCCTGCGGTCAATTCAGCAGCACATTTTTATATAGTTCTTACCCTTTGGCTTAATGACTGTCGGAGACCGCTCAAGTTCCAGTCGCCACAGCGGTTTTGAATTATGTGTTTGATTTTGCCAGTGACAAAGGTAGTAGCCATTCTAGTTAAAGCGGCCTCATTAAGAGTTAACTATATAACCTTGACGTTGACTTCTTTTGACCAGACGTAGGCTGGAATATTTTGAACTATTTACTAGAGAGCTGGTGGATTTACGAAATACTATCTACTAATGGCTAATAGTGATAACTACAATAATAGTAATACATGTGTATAGCGCCATCAGAGAACTGACTCTCTCTAGGCACTTTGCAGATGCTGCGTGTAAAGCATTACCAAATTTTTTGTGGTAACATCCGCAAGCAGCAGGCATAGTGTACGCAGGTACATGCACATGAAGGACGAATCACAAAGACCCACCGGATGCTGTAACAAACAGGTGCGTTTTAAGCTTCTTTTTAAATGTCCTCATGCCAGGGGACGTTGTGACGTTTGTCAGTAGCTAATCACTCGCTGCGAAAGATGGACATGCTTCCAATCCTTGCCCGGAGAGCCAATTGCAGTATCTTTAATAACAATAATTATGATAATAATCAGTCTCCACAATTTTTTAAGTGAGTGCGTGGGTCTACACACACCTGTCGCTGATACCACGGTTACAGTGTGCTCTTCTTTATATTTATGATTCTGAGACAACGGTACAGCTATTTTGAGTTTCACATCAAGAATATAAGGAGAGATGGTTAACTAATATGCATACGGAGCTACAGCTTGTTGCTCTCATAGTTGAAATTGAACGTTGAATTGTGCATTGAGTTGTGGAATAGTGATGGGCAGACTTTCAACCAGCGCGCCATTTCGTTAAACATTTAAACGCTGGGGAGATTATCTCCTAGAAGAATAAATCAAATGCAGCGCCTAACCATGACAGTCGGTCTTAGTGGTTGTCTGCCGGTCGGTAAGTCGTTGCGGCTGCGCCTTTGCGCAGCTATTTATGCGCTCGTAATAATAATAATAATAAAATAGTGAACTATTCATTGTTCTCGCCATGGGAGAACTAAATCTCTTTCTAGACGCGTCCTTAGTATGAAAAGGAATTATATCATCCGATTAGCGGCAATGTCGAGCAAAAAATCGCACGACGCGCAGCACGCAAGAAAACGATGCGCTCGCTGTACGGAACGGGAGCGCGAGGGCTTTTAGCTTTGCTTGCAATGACGTCGATGCAGGTGGGTGAGCAGAGAAGAGGTGCCGATTGGTGGAGACGGCGGTGCGCAAGGCGATGCGCAGGAGAGGAGGCGCATCGGAGCGACACCGCGGGGCTAGGCGCCACTCACCGTCAATCGCGCTTCATTTAAGTCGCTGCTGCGAGTCCGCAGTTAAGAGTCGTTTTCAGGAAGCTAAATCTTTACTTTTAGGAAGCTAAATCTTTACTTTTAGGAAGCTAAATCTTTACTTTTAGGAAGCTAAATCTTTACGGGTGGACACGACCTGAGTATAGCGCTACAGCTTGTTTTTCCTATCCTCGATGCATAGAAAGTCGAAACGGGAAGCATTTTCTTCACAGCGAGCCCAATTTGGAAAAATCGCCATTTGAGTGCCTGGCGACGTATAGACGCAGCTTCTTTTCCTTAGCAACACGGCGAATAAGAACGCTATCATTTTTACCTACCAGCAAAGCTCGCTGAGTCTTTAATAAGTCACCACGCAAAAGTCGCTTTTTCTTTTCAAAGGAATTTTTTTCACGGAAGCCATTAATGCGAGCGCTAAACGAAGTGCTTCGCCAGGTCACTGCTCGCATAGAGCAGTTGCATGGTACTCTACGCGGTAGGCTTATTTACTTTGCGGCGTATGCAAAGTGCTTTGAAAGAGGTTTAGGTCTCTTATGACGCTAGCTATACATGTGTCTCATTATAATTGATATAACATCTATAAACTACTCTCCAACTGCTGACTATGGCACATCTTTTTCAGCGGTCCTGAACTGCTGCTTCTATGCTACTCACTACCTCAACTGCTCTCCTGACTCTGCTATGCTTCCCACTTTCTCTTTGTTGCGTGAGTCGAAGTCTGTTGGCTACCGAATGCGTGCGTACCGAAAGCCGCTTAGGCTGCGAGTGCGCTATACAAAACTCTCCTGCGTAACACCCACGTGGTCTTTGTGACTTTGTGGAGTTACTGACGGAGGTACATTACATTACATAAACTTGCCAAAAAATATGATAGATAGATAGCCTTTAAGGCGGAGGACGGCGTTGACCGAAAAAGGACCCTGAAACTGAGCGTCCGACTGTCAGGGCTGCTGCTCAGGCCTCCTCAAAAATGAAACGCGATCTTCTTTGTTCACTGAGCGAGAACCTGAAGCTACGAACTCAAAGGTCAGCTTATTACATATATTATATAGTATATAGTATATAGTATATACCATATACTATATACTATATACTATATAGTATATAGTATATACTATATACTATATACTATGTATTATATAACTTGTCCGGTCGTCTTATTTTGCCACATCCAAAGCAGACCGGTCGCTCCCAGCTGAAGAAACCCGCGAAGCTTCGCTTTGCGCCACCCCAGCGTGCCTGCTTAGACCCGCCTACAAAATATCAGTCGCTGACCCTTGACCCCGGAGAAACCCCTATACTGCACACCGAAGCTTGCCCTTTCGCATACCGTGGGTCGTGGCCCAAGAATAAGGCGCTCTCATGTCACGACCCGGGGTTCGTGGGTTCGAGTCCGGTGACGGGCAATCTTTTGTTGCCAACTGCAAGCGGTGGCGTCAGCCATTAAGGTTTTTTCTATCACTTTTGAAGTGAGAATGTTAAATCAGCTAGCCTGCACTGCAGATGCCTATTAGCCACCAAGGAGGGGGATGCCACGCTTTCGGCGAAGGGCTTAAAGCTGGCGTTTCCGGCGAAGCTCTTCAGGGGGGAGGGGCGAAGGCTCCCAGGCTCCTCCCTCCCAGCGGTTCCGTGCTGATGAAAGGCCAAACCATTCCATAGCTTCGTCCAATCAAATAGCGGTATCTTTATTCTTTGAATTGTGTGTTATTTTCGAATTTTTTTAAACCGTCGTCTATAAGATTTCATCTCCGTCAAACGCTCGAATGAGTGGCCGCTACTTCTAGCGAAAGGCGGTCTTTAACCGTCGCATTTACAACGACCGCGGATTCAGTATCCTAGTTTTGACTTATTGCTGGCGCTGACAGTAGAAAACCTGCTGGGCGAATTTCGATTGCGATCTCCAAAATACGACGAACCCACCTCGCGGCGGCGCGGCACGATTAATTACCGGATAAAGGGAGCGCACTTTTCTCGACGATCCGGAAATGCACTTTGAACTCGGATGGCCGCCGCTAGCAGCGGAGCCGAGCGATGATCGCAGAAGACGCGCGCGTGCTTACCGCTACCGCCTGCAGCGTCTCGCGCGCTTCGCGTCCGATGACGCCGCCGCCGCCGGCTGCTGCCAATCGACGAGCCATTGTTGGAGCGACGGCTCTTCACCGGAAGACAAAAGGAGCAACCGAGCTCGAAGCGCAGAAGCTCGGCGGCGGCGGCGGGGGGGGGGGCAACGACGACGACCGAATGATTTCTAGATAGGCCTTTCCCATATAGAGGTGGGCCGTTCGCGTGCGAAAGCGTTCTTTGGAGTCACGCGAGCTGTAGCGGCTTGCACGAATCGGGAGTGCCTCGGAGCCATTGTTGTCTGACTAGATTTGGACTGATTGGAAACCGCTGCGGTGGGCGCTTCGGAACTTCGGGATCGGGAGCGCGCGAACCTACTTTTGGTGACTAGGAAGTGGATCGCTTGACCTCTCAGATTCAGGTCGACCGACACCGTCTGTCGACGACGGCCGAGCCGGTTAAGCAAGCACTGCGGGTAGCAGCATCAACGGCCAATTCATCCAATAGCCGCCGCAGAAGAGCCTTTGCGGCTATCGCTTCCGCTAGCAGCGGGCAATAAAAAGTCGTCTGCTAGAAGACTCAAATCGCTCGTCGACCCGGCAGGCAGGCAGGCCCAGCTGAACGAGACGCTCCCGTACCTTACAGCTGGGCTTGGCCTCTACCTAGCATCAGGCATTGCAGTTAGTACTGGCAGCGTTGAAAGGGCTAGGTGGCAAAAAAATTATTAGAAGCTCTGCAGGAGCGAAATTTTCATCCACGGACGACAACGTGGGTGATCTGGAATGGCATGAAAATTGCAAGAGAGAGAGAGAGAGGGAATGAGGGACAGAGACAGAGACAAACAGAGACAGAGAGAGAAACTGAGACGGAGAGATACAGAAAGACTCGAACAGAGTGAGAGAGAGAGAGAGAGAGAGAGAGAGAGAGAGAGAGAGAGATGGGGAAGGGGTGCCGGCTCTTCAAGCAGCCAAAACGGAGCCGTTTTGCATAGAGAGATGGCTACCTTTCTGCAAGCATCACTTCGCTCATAGCAGTAAGTTCAACTTGGTAACCCACGTGTGCGGAACCCTAGAGCCTAAACCTGAACCTTAAACCCTATACCCGGTATCCTAAAGGCCCAAAAATTCTGAACTCCGAATGCTAAAACCTAAGCCGAAAAGACTTATTAATACGTACTTACTGATTTAACATATATTAATATACACAGATGCTGGCTTTCGTGTTGAACTTATTGCTATACGAGAGCTGGATTCTCTGCCACGGCGTAGACATGCTGAAACGGCCGCTGCCCTCGAGTACCTGCTCTTCGACTAGCAGACGTCTCCTATGTGTCACTTGCAATGGTCAGTCCGCCTGCAGCAAACGTCCACGTGACCCTGGTGCGTCCCTGCCCAGCCGATTTCTCCTACTAGAACTGGGCATGCTCTCGGTGCTTGAATTTGTTAGCAGAGTGATCCTATTCAAAGAAAAATTCAGTAGACTCAACTCGGTTCTAAAAGATCTATATTAAGCTGCTACTACGGAGCTGAATGAACGTTCAATAATGTACTGCCTTTAATCTCATGCAATTGAGAAGCTTAGCGGTAAATTTGGATATTTGAGAGTAGGATTACCTGATTTTAAAGAAGCAACAGCAGGAAGAGAGGCTGGGAAAGCTGTCCTAATCACGTGGAAGCTTAAAAATCCGGAAGTTGGTTTCAAAGATCAGAATATATATATATATATATATATATATATATATATATATATATATATATATATATATATATATATATATATATATATATATATATATATATATATATATATATATATATATATATATATATTCTGAGCTTTTCAACGGAGCTGTTAACAAAAAATTAATCGTATGTCAAATCAATTTTTCTTATTGAAATGCCATTAATCTGTTCCGGACCCCAAAAACACCGCGGTTTTTATCTTGTGTTTTTAAATTAAAAAATGTGCTTATGAATAACAAATATTGAATAAAAACGCAATCCAATAGAATTTACTGCAATAAAATTGTTTTATCAAATATAATGTACAACTTTTACCTTGAACATCAGATGACTTGAAGATGCTGACAGAGTTGGAGGAGAAAGAGTGAAATGAATAACTTAATCTTATTCGCTTATTTTTTACTTTTTTGCCACGCTTTCATCACTTTAATCTGCAGGGGTTTTCGATAAAAACCTGTCCAGTGAGGTCTGCTTCATTCTCACCTTCAGAATGTTTCTGAAATTAGTTAAGCAATTGTCATTAAATAGCTTCGTCGCACGTCCCTTTGCAACTTTTCCTTATCGTTTATTTTGAATGAAGTCTGGAAGTTTCTCCCACATTTCTAATATTTCCCCTTTAACCCACTCGTAGAGATAACTTCCTCCGCGTCACCTATTTCCCGCAGCACCTCCACGTGCTGCTGCTGCGTCTCTAGCTCCCTTAGCTGTCAGCTCTTCGGAGAGCGCCTCGATGAGGTCGTTGACGTCACCCTCATTCGCGCCCAAGCCCGCGGACTTGCCGAGGGAGACAATCTCCTCCGCCGCCGTCGCTTCCGGTTCGAGTCTTTTGAAGTCCGTTTCAGACGAAAGCTCAGACCCCAGCTTCTTCCGCGCAGAGGCTAAGGTCCTCTTTGCAACACCCTGCGAGGCCAGGTCAATAATTCTGAAGCATATCGCGATTCTATATATATATATATATATATATATATATATATGTATATATATATGTATATATATATATATGTATATATATATATATATATATATATATATATATATATATATTCTATAGTGGTCCTTTCGGAACTCTCGAAGGGTGAGGTTTGTGCTCTCCGTCACCTCAAAGCAGCGGTGGAACTAGTGCGTGGTGAAGGGCTTCTTCAAATTAGAAATCCGCTGCTGGTCCATGGGCTGCAGGAGAGGGTTTGTGTTGGGCGGAAGCTAAACAACCTTTATAAACTCTTCGAGGATGTCGTCTTCGAGATTCGATGGGTGAGCAGCAGCAGGTGCAGCAGGTGCAGCAGGTGTCCAGGACGAGAAGACCTTGCAGGCAGGCGTAGGTTTTTATTCAGTAGACATTTCTTAACGTCAGGACCAAAGGCCAAATTCATCCAGTCCACAAAGAACTTCCCGGTGGCCCATGCCCTCAGGGCGGCCCGCCATATAGCCTGCAGCTTTTTTCAGAATCGCATGCGTCGTAAAGGCTCTGTGATGTGTGCGGCCGAATGACAGACGAGCAGCGGTTTAATCTTGCAGTCGCCGCTTGCGTTGGCGCACAGTGCGAGGGTGAGACCTATCCTTAAATACTCGCTGATTCAACAGCCTCGTTTGTATAGAGGCAGACAAGAAGCCTGTGCAGCTATCAGCACCGTTGGCAGCGGCGATGCAGAATCGCAGGTCACCGAAGGATTCGAACCCCCAGCGACCTCGGGACCGAGGTCGTGAAAGGCGACCAACCGCGCCTCCTCACCTAGTGTACCATCACGACTTCTTGGGTTGGTGGCCCGACATCCTCTCCTCCCTTCTGCCGCTGTATATATATAAGTCCTCCTTGGCATCTTCTTCCAGAAGAGTCTTCGTGTTTCTGTCACAGTTGAAGACTTGCAGGAGGACGCATCCTTGTGCTGATATAATTCAGGTAAAGGTTTTGAGGCCATCCTCGGCGGCCTTCACATCCGCGCTCGCTCGCTGCTGCGTCACCGTGACGGATACGGCTGCGTCACTGTGAAGCGAATGCCGGTCCTCTTATTATAATTCTCGAGCCAGCCCCGACTGACTTTAAACGGTTCGCCCGATATCTCGTCCACTAAAGCGTCTGGGGTCTGCTTCAGAAAATCAAGCGAAACGAAAGCTCGTGCTTTCTCGCAGATTGCCGCCACCGTCACGGTATCTTCTGCGAGCTGCTTTCACGTCAACCACACCATCGGCAGACTTTCCATAGTTTCACAAATAGATATTCACCGTGCAGAAAGTATTATAACGCCCTCACGCTGGCGTTATAATCTTAATCGAATCCTTCCTCTTCTTCACTTTGTGCAGATCGTAGAAGTGCTACGCTAGGTATTACTGCTTCGCCAAGTCGCAAGCACGCACACTTTGGTCGTGCTTTTCGATAGCGACTTCTCTTAAATTAGATGCACATCGTCCGCATTCTTTTCTCTCCTCAGCACTTCGCTGCTCCGCGCACTCGCACTCTTCGGATCCGTGGCTGGAAAAACAAAGTTTCACACAATAGCTGCAAGCACAAATGCGAGCGCAACACGGATGCTTCCTTCCGCAGCAGCGAGCTCCGCCGCCTAAAGTGGACGCGTCTGAGGCGGCGGGGGGAATGCTGGGACGGACGGATGCTGCAGCGGCGCTCACTGCGGCGTTCGCTGCGCCGACTGGCGGTGGTCTATCTGAAGCTGAGGCTCGTAGCTCGAATTTTAGCTCACAAGTCAAATAAAAAAATTGGTCTTATCTTGAAAAACGCTGCTAGTTTCTACGCTCATAAATCAAGGCACGCACCACCGTAATCTATTTATATAGCGCCCTCAGAGAACTTATCTCTATCTAGGTGCTTCACACACGTTATAGGGCTCGAACCCATGACCTCGGTCGTAAATGTGGTCACCTTGACCTTGGTCATTAGAGGCGAGCACGGTAAACCCTGGGCCAAACCGGGCCAATGAGAAAATTATTGAGCATATTCGCTCTTTGATTGGGAGCCAAAGGAAGTAATTAAACAAGGTGATAATTTAATGAATCTCTCGGACTTTAAGATCAGCCTTTCTCATTCCTACCAGCAGAGACCTAAGAGTAAATGTCGAAAAAATTTTATTTAATTGATTCAACTGGCTTTCTATCTTCCAAATCAATTGCTATTAAGCCAAGGAGAAATAATTATTGCATCGTTGGATGATATGGAAGTAACAAATTTCAAGTTCTGTCAATTCTTAATTATTCAATTGCTACTGTGTAACAATAATAATAGACATTGTATTAAAATTAATTAGTAATAACTATTTGGCCTAAAACGAATTAATTGTTAAAGTTTTTAAATTAGACACAAAATTAACTAGCGAAACCTATCCATGAATAGTTCAATTTTCATCAATGCGCAGCGTAAAAATTAAATTTGATCATTTTTGCATGACATGCGAACCGTGAACTGTGACGGTTGAGAAGACTGCACCACAATTAGACTAAAAGCTACTTAAAATTAGTAAATGATACGAAAATGTTACAATTGAAAATTGTTGATACTGATTGAAGTTGAAAATGCTCGAAATTTTTCAGATTTTTATTTAATGCGTAGTATTGATTTCCTCTAATAAACTCTAATTAGGAAAATAAAATACACCAGAATTCCTTAAAGCTATTCTTTGTGCGCATTTGTCGGCACGCTTTTGTCCTGCACGCTTACGTCGGGTTACCATGGTATCGGAAGCTGTGACGATTTCCACGCCAAAGGAAAAATGATAACGCAAACCATGTCTAACCCGGAAGTAAGCTAGAAGCGGCATGTCCACAAGTAGCAAATTCATTGATCTTTGCATCCTTTATCACTTGTAATCCGTCTAGTTGAAGCTCCGAACATCGAGGCCCTTAGCTTGTTGAGGTAAATGCTTGTGACATTTGAATAGTTTCATTTACAGCCTAGCTTTGTGATATATATGTAAATTCCATAACTCGGCTAATACTGCACGGATCGATGTTAGCTTTTAAATGTGAGTTGAATACGTTTAGATCACTGCAGTAACCGACATCCTGCAGCTTTATCTGCTACAATCATGGACTCGCGTAGCAATACTCATCCAACTGAAATTATAAATGAACTATTTGCGCGATTTACAAGTAGAGCGAAACTCACGTATCAAATTTCACATTGACACGTTCAGTACTATCCGAGTTATTTATTTATGGGGCACTGCAAATGAAGCTGCCTGAAATTCACAAGCATGTACCTTGACAAGCTGTAGCCGTGTAGACCTTGACGCTCAGAGTTTCAGCAAGTCGCGCCTATTCTGAGTCCTGGCGGTGTGACACGCTACGTGCGACGCCCCCACCCCGCGGGTGGCCCTGGTAGCGCAGCCCAGTAGTCGGCAGTTAGGCGGGCACTGCGCATGAGGGCGCGCGGCGCGCGAACGCCTAAGTGAGTTTTTGGGACTCGCGCCCGTCTGCAATCGAATGGCCAGCGAGCGCGCGCGCGCGCGGCCGCAGAAGCGGCTTTCGCTCGCGGCCGCGCGCGAAAGCCGGATGCGAGGCCGGTTTAAATGGAACAGTCCGACGGCAGCAGCCGACGACGCCGCGCCGCGCCACTCGGACAAGGTCCGCCGACGCTTTCGTAGCTAGCCGCCGTTCGAATGAGCTTTTTTCTTACAACGTCTAAACCGCTTAGTATGACACATCCTGGTCGCAATCATTGCAATTCAGGAAGTCGCTAATTTACTCAAGCTCTGTCGTAATATGAGCGATTTAGCGCTCGCCTTTTTCCATTTACAAACTCGAGCGCTCACCA
The DNA here is from genome assembly GCA_009760855.2 of Cristatella mucedo. NCBI lineage: Eukaryota > Metazoa > Bryozoa > Phylactolaemata > Cristatellidae > Cristatella > Cristatella mucedo. The sequence goes on along the minus strand of WPIO01000008.1, from coordinate 2,545,069 downwards.
CCCCAACGCTCGTTCGGGGCGTGCGTAATTTCCGCTAAAAGGAAAGCCCGCCGCCGCCGAAGACGACAAAGACGCGCCGCTGGCGCCGTCGCGACTCCCGCCCATTTCGGCACTCTTCAGCCGCCGCCGCCGCCACCGCCGCCACCGCCGCCGCCGCCGCCGCACAGGAGCCCCGTTGTTTGGCTCGCCGCCCTCCGCCCCCCCCCCCCGAGTGCACTGCAAGGTGCGAGATAATTGGCGCCCGCAAACGGTACTGCGGTCTTGCAAAAAGAAAAAATGAAGCGCCTTCTCGGTACGCCCGAATCCCAGAATTCTGCGGAACGATTCCGTCGGTCGCTCGCGGCCGCCGCAGATTTTGTGGTTTGCTTCTCCGAGAAGTCAGCGTCCGAGAACTCGACCGGCCGCCAGGCCGGCGCCGCTGCCGCCGCTCCAGCTGCCGCCGCCGCCGAGAGCCACGTCCGCTGTTCGCCCCTATTTGTTCGCTTCCTGCCGACCGTGCGGGCGCCCCGCGCTCGCCGCGGTTTTCCTATTTATGAATCAGCGGAGGTAACAAGCAGCTGCTCTCTTTCGGCGCTACGTCAACAGGGTGGACAATTCGCGACGACTGCCGTCCGCCGACCGCAGAGACGTAGCACTCGGGGGTAAAAATAAATTGCGAAGCGGCGGCGGCAGGCAACGGCTCGGCTCGTTTTTCCGGCAAGTGCGCGCCACATCCTCCTGGCGGTCGCGCGAAAGTCATTCGGAGACACGCGACCCGCTCGTATTTGGCGAAAGACGCGTCGAAACGACAAGCGCCGCGAAAACCCGGGCGACTCGCGAGGACTCCGCGCCGTTTTGGATCTCCGCTTCGGTTCTTCTTCTTCCTTTCACCGGCTCCTGTTCAGCCGTTTATCGCGCTTTTCCGGTTCGTTGCCCCCACTCGTCGCTTAGCGGAGCGCTTCTCGAGACTCTCGCAGATTCTCGAGACTCTCGCAGGCGCGGTTAGTGGCGAATCGACGCGTAGGTCGAGGCGACCTCGGAGGTGACCCGCGACGACGAAGCCGGCAGTAGCCAAGCCGGGTCGATCTCGTGGGCAGCACTAGCTGATATGACGCCGAGCCCAGCCATTTTGCAGGTCGCAGCCATTACGCCGCCATTTCAGTTCGTAGATGCAGGCTGCGAGGCCGCACTAGGAAACATATTTCAATTTATATTTAATTTTGTGTTGGGTACTTGTAAAGTTTAGCTTTCTTAATTTATTGTGCCTAAAAATAAGATATGTAACATGTATGCCAAAGATGGGTAACGGTACAGAAGCCTTAATCGAACGTTTGACTTTATGTTGCGTGCCGAGTAAGAGCACAGTGAATGATCCGATTGACATGGCATCAAGAGGCTTGCTTGCACACGGCAGATGCATTTTTCCACATGTGTTGACGATTTCTCGAGAACAGAGCGACAAGTACTCCGTAAAAGCACCCGTTAAGATCTTTTAAATTTAAATTTAAAATTAAAGTTCGTATCTCAATCAAAGAAGACAGCAATTCCTCTGGACCTTATTCCCACTGTCCTGCTCCAACGTTGCATTGATCTGCTGCTGCCATGCATAACTAACATCATTAATATGTCATTAGCCTCACGTCATGTCCCAGCACCTTTCAAGAAAGCTGTAGTCAGGCAACTTCTCAAGAAAGCGACACTCGACAAAGAGAACTTAAGCCACTACCGCCCAGTCTCCCTTCTACCATTCCTATCAAAGACACAGGAACGGGTCGTGGCAGACCAGCTGAACTCATATGTCGAAACCTCACACCTTGCTAGTAAGTTCCAGTCTGGCTTTAGAGCTAATCACTCCACAGAGTCAGCATTGCTTAGGGTATACAACGACCTACTTAGGGAATGCAGACATGGGTAGAGTGTCTCTGCTTGTTTTGGTCGATCTTTCTGCAGCCTTTGATACCATCGATCACAAAGTACTTCTAGAGCGCCTCTCATCTCGCCTGAGCATCACTGGCACTGCTCTGCAGTGGTTCAGGTCCTATCTCAGTGGGAGACTCCAGAGTATTGACGTGAATGGACAAAGATAATATGAGGTACCTCTGAAATATGGCGTAGCTCAGGGCTCCGTGCTAGGTCCGGCTCTTTTCACGGTTTATACTCTCCCTCTTGCTGATGTGATTGCCAAGCACAATCTACGCTTTCACTTCTATGCAGATGACACGCAGTTGTACCTTTGCTTTGATCCCTCCCAGCCTTCGAGCACCTCAAATTCTCCCAACTCACTTGCTGTATGTATTCATGACATCCGCACATGGATGGCAGCAAATTTTCTAAAACTAAACGATGATAAAACTAACTTACTAGTTATGGGCAAACCCAGTGTGATTCACAAATTGGAAAGGCTGACGCTCAAAATTGGTTCTGCTAGCATATCTCTTGTTGAATCAGCTCGAAATCTAGGTGTCATATTCCAAAGCGACCTCTAGTTAGACGATCATACCAGTTCCACAGTCAAATCTGCCTATTTTCAGCTTCATAACATTGCTAAAATTCGGGCTTGTTTAGATAAGGATACCACATCTAAGTCGGTCCATGCATTCGTGACATCCCGTCTCGACTTCTGCAACTCACTGCTCACTGGCCTACCGCCATGTGCGATCAGGCGCTTGCAGCTTGTGCAAAACTCTGCAGCTAGGTTTGTCTGTCGTGAGCGTCACAGTTGCCACATTACTCCACTTCTCGCCGACCTGCACTGGCTACCAGTCAAGCAACGGATTGACTTCAAGGTTTTGTCACTCACTTTTAGGTCACTTCATGCTTTGGCTCCAGCCTATCTCTCAGATATATACCCCCATCAGGCCAAGCATCGTACCACCCGCTTTTTGGAATCCAACAGTTTACAAATACCTCATACAAACCTCAAATCCTTTGGAGACCGTGCATTTAGTTCGTATGCTCCCAAAGCCTGGAACTCCCTCCCGACCTGCGTCAGAACATCCCCTGACCTGACCACATTTAAAAAGAATTTAAAAACACACCTATTTAGGACAGCATTTAGTGGGTCCCTGTGATTCGTCCTTGATGTGCTTATGCGTGCTGACACTGTGCATGCTGCCACCAACCACATTTGCATGCTGACCCTGTGCATGTCACCCCTAACCATGTTATTCATTTCGTTTGTTTTTCAAGCATGAATTTACTTACCATCTAATTGCATTTTCCTTTGCAGTAAATGTAAAGCGCCTAGAAAGAGATTAGGTTCTCTGAGGGCGCTTTATCAAGTGTATTATTATTATTATTATTATTAAGATGTGCGAGGCACAAGACAAAGGAGAGAGCAGCGAGTCGGAAGACAACGCGGCAGAAGAGGATGTGGCTGATCCGGATATCAATTTCACTTATGCGACTGAGGAGAGAAAGCTGTGCACTCTCTCTCTCTCTCTCTCTCTCTCTCTCTCTCTCTCTCTCTCTCTCTCTCTCTCTCTCTCTCTCTCTCTCTCTCTCTCTCTCTCTCTCTCTCTCTCTCTCTCTCTCAACCAGGAAGACCTTGACGATCTGAACGGAGACTTTGGTTGGTCTTACCCATTTCAATGCGGTATTTCCGGCATCTGGGCTCAACTAGCAGAACTTGTCGGATGAAATTGTGAAAGTAAAAGATCAGAGAAGCATCTCTAACTTTGTTCCAACATATTCACTCAGGAAGATGGACTGTTCGTCTGCAACAAGATGGCCACTATATTTGAGGCTATAAATCGCACGCAGTTCCGAGCCTATGACGGTGCTGGCCTCGACCGAGGCCAAGAAGAATTAATATTTCCCGGGAGTCATTGGCACTGCTCTCCAATGGTTTAGGTCTTGTCTCAGTGGGAGACTCCAGAGTATTTATGTAAACGGACAATGCTCATCCGAGGAACTACTTAAGTTCGAGGTACCTCGGGGCTCTGTGCTTGGTCAGCTTCTTTTCACAGCTAGTACTCTCTCTCTCTCTCTCTCTCTCTCTCTCTCTCTCTCTCTCTCTCTCGCTCTCTTGCCGATGTGATCGCCAGACACAATCTAGGTTTTCCCTTCTATGGAAATGACACTCAGTTGTACCTTTACTTTGATCCCTCCCAGCCCTCCAGCACGTCGAATTCTCTACTCACCCTTGTCGCCTGCATTGATGATATCCACACATGGATAGCAGCACTCTTTCTTAAATTGAATGACGACAAACAACTTACTAATTATAGGTAAACCAAGAATGATTCAGAAATTGGAAAACCTAATGCTCAATATCGGCTCCGTCAGCATATCTCCTGTTGATTCTGTACACAGTCTAGGTGTCATGTTCCAAAGTTACCTTTCATTAAACGATTACATCAGGTCCACAGTCAAGTCTGCCTACTTTCAGCTACATAAGATTGCCAAAATTTGGGCTTGCTTAGACAGGGATACTTCATCCAAATTGGTCCATGCATTTGTGACATCCCGTCTCGACTTCTACAACTTACTGTTTGACGGTTTCCCTGTGAAATCGGGCGCTTACTGCTGGTGCAAAACTCTGCAACTAGGTTTGTCTGTCGTGAGCTTCGCAGCTGCCACATCACATCACTTCTCGCTCATCTGCACTTGCTCCCAGTTAAGTAACGCATCGACTTTAAGGTTCTGTCACTTACTTTTACGTCCCTTCATTCTCTGGCTCCAGCCTACCTATTAGAACTGTTCCCTCGCCAGGCGAAGAATCGTACAACCTGCTGTTCTGACTTGAATCGTTTTGCCATACGTCGTACGAACCTCAAAACAATTGGAGACCATGCTTTTAGTTCCTACGTTCCCAAAGCATGGAAGCCACTAGCAAAGCATGTCACGTCCCCTGACATGACGACATTTTAAAAGAAGCTTAAAACGCATCTGTTTATTACAGTATTTAGTGAGTCTTCGTAATTCGTCCTTCGTGTGCATGTACATGCTTACACAGTGCCTGCTGCCTGCGGATGTTACCACCAAACATTTGGTAATGCTTTTTATACAGCATCTGTAAAGTGCCTAGATAGAGAATCAGTTCTCTGAGGGCGCTATACAAATGTATTATTATCATTATTATGACCGAGGTTGGGGCTCCAGCCAGCAGCATGTGTGAAGCACCTTAATAGAGATTAAGTTCTCTTAGGGCACTATACAAATAAATTATATTTCTTAAATATATAGAGCCCTCTGGCGATGGAATTGGGCGAATACAGCCTTTGAAAATCAGCCCCAAATCACCAGGCGAATATTCATAAATCAGGTTGACTAACTGCAGCACGGCGCTCGGAGGGCGTGGTTGTTTCCGCTGACGTCACGCCTCCTTGCTCGGACCCTGGCGCGGAAAGGCGACTAAATAAATGAACGATAAATACAGCGGTAAGTACGATGCCAATCGCGGTGATAAATGCCGAAGGTGCGTAATACTAAATGGCCTGCAAACGAAAAGCCGAAAGCAATGCGGTGTCAATGAGGAGCTGCAAAACTGCTCGTATAGGAGCGTACGACAGCGGGGACAGGATACATATATATATATATATATATATATATATATATATATATATAGAGAGAGAGAGAGAGAGAGAGAGAGAGAGAGAGAGAGAGAGAGAGAGAGAGAGAGAGAGAGAGAGAGATAGAGGAGCGTACGACAGCGGGGCTCCGTTGTTGTGGACCAATTTTTATTATCGACATTTTTTGAGATGTTAATTAATATGTTAATATTAATTAATAATTAATAATATAGTATGCTAATAACTAGAATTTCCTTGGCTGCAGCATGGCTAATATGAGGAAACTCGCGTCCACGAGACCGTCGGCACCTGGTCACCTAGAGATTTCAAGTAAATTAGTCCTAGTTGAAAGGAAGTACGCGCGCGCCCCTTCCCTCCCCTCCCGAGCTGCGGCACGCTGAGCTGCGACGAGAGGGAATTTTGCAATGTGACGTCACGTTCCGTAAGACTTCCAATCAAGTGTACGGCGCCAAGGTGTTGTCTCGGTGGTACTTCCGGGCTGCTGGCCGGCATTTTTTACTCTCGTTTCTATCTGCCTTACACTTCTGCTGTTTGTTTTTTGAGCCGCGCGGCTCAGTGCAAACCTCGCTTGTCCCGCGCCTTCAACCACTCAGACGTGGCCAGTACGACTCTCTGGCAAGCCAGGCCTCCAAGTAAATCCTTGATTCGACGGATCAAGATCCGGCAATGCTCTAGCAAAGGCAACAAAGCTAAAAACTCAAAAATGCAGATTCGTCAAAAACTGCAACTATTAAAAGAGTGGAGTCGATCTGACATCGATCGGCTTGAATGTGTTCGCTTCGATTACTGTGCGGCGTAGGAAATCACGTGCTCGCGGAAGTCTAAATGCTCGCCGCTTGCGAGGCTCGGCCATCGGCCCGTCTGCTCCAGCAGCCGAGCCGCTCTCAGCCTCGCTATAGCCTCGCGGGCTCTTGCTGACCTGTGCCATTGGGTACGCTCGTGCCATTGGGTACGCCTAGTAACGGTTTGCCGAGTTTGCAAGCCTAGTAACGGTTTGCCGGTTTGCCGGTTTGCCGGTTTGCCGGTTTGCCGGTTTGCCGGTTTGCCGGTTTGCCGAGCTGGGTTGGTCCAGCGGTTAAGGTGCTCGCCCCGACTAAGGTCTGGCTGAGGTCGTGGGCTCGAGCCCTGAGGCATATGTGAAGCGCCTGAATAGAGATTTAGTTCTCTTTGGGCACTATACAAATGAATTATATACAAATGAATTATATATTTGCCACGTCGTTCAACGCCTTCTTGACCTTCAAGCCACTTCTGCCAGGGTGAGCGAGTTACTTGGGTAACTTCCGCACGAGGCCCGAGCGAAGCGAGAGAGGGAGAGAGAGAGGGAGAGAGAGAGGGAGAGAGAGAGGGAGAGAGAGGGAGAGAGAGGGGGAGAGAGGGGAGAGAGGGGGAGAGAGGGGAGAGGGGGAGAGAGGGAGAGAAAGAGGGAGAGAGAGGGGAGAGAGGGAGAGAGAAAGAGGGAGACATGGGGAGAGAAAGAGGGAGAGAGAGGGAGAGAAAGAGGGAGAGAAAGAGGGAGAGAGAGGGAGAGAAAGAGGGAGAGAGAGGGAGAAAAAGAGGGGGAGAGAGGGGGAGAGAAAGAGGGAGAGAGAGGGAGAGAGAGGGAGAGAGAGGGAGAGAGGGAGAGAGGGGAGAAAGGGGGAGAGAGGGGGAAGAGAGGGGAGAGAAAGCTCTCTCTCTCTCTCTCTCTCTCTCTCTCTCTCTCTCTCTCTCTCTCTCTCTCTCTCTCTCTCTCTCTCTCTATCGATCTCACTCTTCTCGATCACAATATCAAGCCGTCTGCAGCTGTCTCGTTGAAGCAGCCTGTCGAACCTGTTTTGCTTGGACCCTCTACTAGCAGGCTGTCAAGGGTGGCAGTAATCCGTCGCAATCCCCCACCGCACCGAGTCTTGCTTTAATTTCCTACGTTTTCCAGGCACAATCTAAGCTTTTATTTTAGTGGAAATTACAAACAGCAGGTCACAGGTCTTTTAGTGCCTCCCTGCCCTCCACCACCACCTCTCCTCCACCACCACTCCATCCTCCACCTCCCTGCCCTCCACCACCACCTCTCCACCACCACTCCATCCTCCACCTCCCTGCCCTCCACCACCACCCCTCCTCCACCACCACTCCATCCTCCACCTCCCTGCCCTCCACCACCACTCCAACTCCCTCACCTGCCTTGCAATGCGCATTGCTGCTATTCACACTTGGATGTCAGCTAACTTTCTCAAACTGAATGACAATGAAACCAACTTACTTGCTATTCAAAAACCTTACGTTACTCAGAAATCAGTAAACCTATCTCTCAAAATAGGCTCGGCCACCATATCTCTTGTAAAATCTGCACGAAATCCTAATGCCCTGATGCAAAATAAAACTTCCCTAGACGCCCAAATCGCCCCTAGGTCTCAGCCCATGGGCTCTCAAACTACTCCGCGACCTAGGTCATGACTTGCGACCTATAGGGCATGGATTCGAGTCCTCTAGCTATCACCCTCTGAAAGTGATGCGATGCCCGCCCGCTAAGGCTCCTCTGCCGCAAAATATGAGGGTGCTAAGTCAGCTAACCCTTTGCATCGGCTCCACAACCAATTCTGCCTACTTTCAAATAATTAACATTGAAAAACTCAGGCCTCCTTAGACAGGGATCCTCCATCCTCCATCCGAGTTGGTACATGCTTTCGTCACGTGGTGGCTTTCGTGTCCCGTCCCGTTTCGATTCTCCTTATTACTTATTACTCTTCCTTATTATACATTATATAATATATAATAAGTATAAGGTTATATATAAAATATATAATAAGTTATACTCTTATTATTCTTCCGACCTGTGTCGCTTCAGGCGCTTAATGGCGGTACACAACTCTGCAGCCAGGATTGTCCGTCTCATTGCTACGCAATAGTCACATTTGTGCACCACCTATCACCTAACACCGACGTCGAGGATCTGGCACTCACTATTGATTCCTCCGTTCTCCAGCCTCTCTGAAGTCTTGCTCCTCAGTCAGGCTGGCCGTCAGGCTATCCACCAGCTAGTCTGACTAGAGACGTTTGGCTGTGAAAGGCAGACGGCGAAAAGGTCTTTCTTTAATCAATCTCAAATCCTTTGGAGACTTTGTCTTTAGTTTTTAGTTTTTAGTTTTAGCTTAGCTTTAGTCTTTAGCTATACTCCTTCCTATAGCCCGGAACTTACCGACTACCTTCGCGAAATCCCCTGACGTGAAGATATTTAAAAAAAAGCTAAAAACATGCCTGTTCCTTAGAGCATTTGCTGCGTCTTTGTGATGTGTCCTTTGCGTGCCGACACTCTGGATTGTATCACTAGGTATACTGACATCCTTACTTCACAGCAAATCTAAAGTTTGCAGTAAGAGATTTTGTTCTCTGAACATGTTAGACGAATAGCTTATCATTATTATTACTAGTCTCGTTATCGTCATCATCCACTTCCCGTCTCATTTCGATTCAGTGTTTCGAAAATCGTCTGTTTCTCGTACTGCGTGATTTGAGAGTTTATTTTGATAACCCAACTGATTTCTCAGGTGCCAAATTTCGTGAATTGACTTATTTATATTTGTATTGCGGCTCACTTGCATGGCTCCACTCATATCAGAGGTCACACTCTTGATCGTGTATTCTCCCGAAGTGGGAATTATGTCAACTCCTACTATTGCCAAATTCTACGCGAGGATCTGACTACGCGAGCAGGTATCAGTCATTCTGCAGTGCATGTCCCTTTTGGCACATAGAATTATCGCAGAATCGCGAGACCATACGACTCATGACTGTAACGCTGTCGGCCAAAAAATATCTCTTCCCCTTCCCCTTTTCTGCTTCATCTCTCACAATACCTGTCCTGATAAGTGGAATGCTGCAACAAACGCCCACGTTCTAGATGATCTTGCCACTCGAACTAATTTTATAGCACGTCCTCGTCCAGACAGCCATCTAGCTAGGATTACTAGGCCTAAGCTTAAAAAAAAGCCCGGAGAAGTCTAGGAACGACTGTGCACCGACTGTGAACTAAGAGGACGATTGAGGGTCGTGCCGGTCCGTCTTAGCTGCGGCCACGTCTAGCTTGATAAGCTAGACGTCGTGGAATCGCGGGAGCACAATCCAAAAATACTGACGATGACCTTAAAATATCTATTTATCGGCTGCCTGGTCGGCGCCTGACCTAGCTATCCTTCCGGCCCACTTCTTGCACGTCGTTTTCCTGGCTTCACTGTCAGCAAAATTGATGAGATCCGAGAGTCCGTCCCCAAGGTCACATGCTCCCTGGTCTCACAACTGGTCCTCCTAGGTCACATCCTCCCTGGACTCCTTGACTTTTGTTCCATGCTCTACCACAATGTCCACCCTCAAGCCTGCTACTACACCCTGATCTTGATGTTCATCTCTTAGTCTGGGAAGACTACTAGCCCTCTATACCCCTCCATACCTGGTATTCTACGTCTAAGAAACCTAGATTGGCTGCTACCCTGCATAACTGATGCAGTCTGTATGTGAGTGTGTATGTGCACATGCGAGCATACGTGCGTCCTTGACCTCAGGTCTTGCCCCTGCATCATACGTCGAAATCTAGGATTTAGACGGTATAAAAAGGGATCTAGAGCAAGGTTTGGGCTTTCTTGATTGACGTTGTGCCCTGCAACAATCATCCCTCCGAATATATCCATGCGTTCGTGTGGCTTCTTCGGTGCTGCTGCTGTAGCTGTGCTTCCACAGTGCTGCGCCAGCTTCACTGGGATCGGTCGCGAGTTTTCAAATAAATAAATATAATAAAATAAATAAATATCCCAGCTACTTGCACTCGGCTTGTGGCAAAGTACTTTGGTTCGGCAGCCACTACAGCGTGTCCTTAGCAAATATACATAGCCTTAGCCTTAGCATATACTTTTTCAAATTTCAAACTTCACCAATAACTGCTGCTTTTTCAGCGCCCACATTACAGAACGGCTATTGTGCAACGACGTAGACGTACGTAGGCTTGTTCACACCCAGCCTTTGGCGTGTTTAGGCTTGCATGTGCATTTGCTCTCTACTTGTCTTTAAACTGTTGGTAAATGATATTGATGGTGTGCCGATGGGGCTACAGTTTTCCTAGAGAAAAGTTGTCAGCATTTTCAGTCCCAGGCTGCAGTCCTACCCTGGCGACAGTACTTCAATTGTTATAACAATAAAAGGACTTGCATCATGGCTCCAACATCAAGGAGGCTCCGTGACTGACCGTGAGGTCTCTCACAGGCAGTCGCCTCGGCTGTCTAGTAGTCTGCCCTGCTCTGCTCTGTGGATCTGCACGCTTGGGCCGAGAAAGAAACCAAAGCGCTGCTTGCGTTCTCAGCCCCTTTTCTCGAGGAAAAGTGCAGCAGTTTTTTATGGGAATAGTGGCTCAAGCCGCCCAGGCTGCTGCAGCAGACCGCTGAGGAGACCAGGTCAGCCACTCACAAGCACAAGCGCCGGGCTTGCTGGCATTTACAAGCAATTACCCTTGCCGTTCGTAATTAATGCAATGCCGTTGAGCTGTTGCTGCCGGATCCAACTGCCGAGCCAGTGGCTGGGCAGCTGCAGCGATTGCCGAATGCTGCAGCTGCCCGGCGGCCACCTCAGAGAGTGGCCGCCGGGCCACAGGGGCCGAGTGGCCGGGCACCTGTTGTTTTCTTCCACGAGCTCTGCTCCGGACTCCTGGCTGGGAAAATGGCTCCGTTGATGCACTTGAACGGGGCTCCATTGCATGAGAAATCAGTTGGGCTGTTTTCGTCCTTCACTCTTGATGAGAGGAAGATGGGCTGCACAGCAGACGTAGCACCACTAGGGAGTTTCTGCTGGGACCTTCAGCCGTCAGCCGTCATATGGTCGTTACGGATGGTGGGTGCTGTGCAGCAAGCAGCTAACCTTGTCCTTGCAGCAAGCCTTCGAAACAAGATTGTCGACTGAGGGCAGCCCCCCTAACCCCCTTGAATGCAGTGCAGTGCCTACCCACTCCGACTGAGGGCAGCCCCCCTAACACCATCTGAATGTTAAGCAGTGCCTAGATCCAAGGAGACAAAACTCGAGATGTCAAGTCGTGTCACGTGCATACTATCATTGAGTCACAGCCCACCTGCTGACCGAGCACAGATCGGGTGCTGACAGCCGGGTGCCGAGCAGAAGCATCCTCAACTTCTGCCACTGCTTGCTGCCGCTGCTTGCTGCTGCTTGCTGCTGCTGCTGCCTCCTGCTGCTGCTGCAGCTTGCAGCTGCCACCGCAGCTGCTTTTACCCTTGCCCCTGACTTTGGGTCAGTTACACACAGGGCCTTAGCCGTCTACTTTTGGAGTTCCCATCACTTCTCGAAACATAGCATATATGCGCCCTCATATTGCATCTTTTAGCAAGACAAAATGGAGCACCAATAGAGGCCTGACTGGCAGCTAGTGCAGTCGTCGCACGACTGCAGTGCATTGTCGTAGAGCACGAGCTGCTCACTCTTGCTCGCAACAGGAATCGTTTCATTGGGTGAATTTCGTGAATCTAAGCTGACTACTGATTAGCTCCACATACTTACTTCACTAGGAGGAGGAAAGCGACCTACAAAATCAATTTGCTACCGAAGAGATCGAGACTGATGATTTTGTTGCAAATATCCAATAGCTCGATTTGCGTAGCATTGACGTGCAGTCGTTAAGGCCGAGGAGGCCGGGGCTGCTTAACTAGCCATCTAAGTTGTACTACTGCCATCTAATACTGCCGTGTAATACTGCCATCTAAGTTGAAGGCAAAGAGTGAGCCAGCCAGCCAGCAGGCTAGGGACAAACAGATTGGACGGACCAGGCCAGACAGACAGACCGACAGACAGATAGATACACAGAATACACAGGCCAGACAGACAGACGAAGATATAGATGTACAGGTACATAAAAAAAGGGAGAATGAGAGATAGACACAGATAGAGAGGGAGAGACTAGGAGCCGGTGAGAGAGATGAGGACAAATCGAAAAGAAATAGACCAAGCTTTGTCGAAAATAAGTCGCCCTTTGATCACAGTATCTGGCACAATCGACTGATTGTGCAGGTAAAATCTTAGATCATTCTTATGCGACATGGTAAAGATTGTCGGGCTGACCCGCCTTCTTTTTTATAAGCAGTTCTGTTTCTGAACCGAGTGAAATTACGAAAGTACCAGGACTGCTGTGGGGTGTACATTTATAAAAGTCAACTCCAGATGAAAAGTTACTTTCATATTTAGGCAGACTGCTAGAGCTCAGTTGAACTCTCAGAGTGCAATTTACAAATATATTACCATGAGAAATTGGTATAGCACTCTCAGAGGAAAAATCGTGCTAGGCACTTTACATATGCTGTGAAGGAAGCATGTTAATTAGTTAGTAATAACATGCACAGTGGCAGCATGCATAAGTATATACAAGACAGGGTCTCTGGCTTCTTTTTAAATTTTGTCAAGTCAGTGGATATCAGGACGTCAGTCAAGAGTCAGTTCTAGACTTTCCAAGGATATGAACTGAATGCAAGGTCTCCAAAAGGTTTTAAGTTGATTAGAGGCATAACTAAATGACTCGAATCAGAAGAGTTTTTAGCATGATGAATGCCTTGATTAGGAAGTATTTTGGATAGGTAGGCCAGAACAAGAGGATGAAAGGGAATTAAGTGAGTGGCAGAATCCCAAAGTCGATGAAGAGCTTGATGGGAAGCCAGTACAGGTCGGTGAGGAAGTGCTTTAATGAGACAGTTTTGAAGATCATATCAGGCAAGCCTGGTTGTAAAGTTGTGTACCACCTGTGAGTACCTTATCGCACAGGCCGGAAGACCTGCAAGTAGTCTGCTGCTGAACTCTCGACGGAAAGTTAAAAGTAGCCCTCAAACCTCAATCGTACTCGAAACTAGTGATCAGGACGCACAGGGGGGATGCTGTCGCATCCAAGCCATTTCCGGTGCAGCAGCTAGGGCAGAGGCTAGAAGCTGTAGTAGTCTCCCCCTACCCGTACCCTGAAGCCAACCGAAGGTATGTACCTCACACTGCTCGGCTTCATGCAGTGCCTTAGAACTCGGTCAAGAGCCGGCCAAGGTCAAGGTTCAGCTCCCTCTGAAAACTCCTCGGTCTATCTATTGTTAGAAACGTGGGAATAGCCCAGATGGTAGGCACCGTCCTACCACGTGTTGTTGGGTAACCTGGTCGGGATGCAAATTGCCCAATGACTGGTGACAAGCAAGATAGCAGCTTTATTCAGGCCCGGCCCGGCTAGCAGCTGTAGCTGTGAATGAGCAGGCACTCAGTCGTGAACGGTGTCTTCTTCGTGGCCAAGTTATGACACGAAGTTTGCGAAGCACATCGTGCCGCGACTTGTTTGCACGAAGTGAAACGAGTGCTTCGAGGCAAAGCCAGAAGACCCTTATACAGAATACTGACTAACGGTAGCTAATGGAGCTTTTAACGTAGCAGAGTGAATACGAAGATGCCTGCAATTGTAAACCAAGCTGCTGCTCCCTAATTTTAGTGATGCTCTCAGAAACCTCTAATAGAGTCACCTGGAAAAATATCGCCTCTTTGATTAGCCAGTTCGTTAAGATTTTTTTCTCATCGTATCGTCGGAGAGCCAGAACAAATGTTTTTCATGATCGATGGCGATGACCGAGGAATCACGTGCTTATCCGTTGGGGCTCATCGCATCGATGCTTTCAATAGACATTGACAGCTTTGGCACGGCATCTCGGAGCTTCAGAAGTCAGTGGATCAGGATGAGTGATGAGATCAGACGAGAGCTCAGTCTCAGAGACTCAAGCCCTGCGGCAGCAGCTTCAAGCGCCCCCTTCTTCGTGTGCTTAACTTTGAAGCTCCCTGAGGCCTCGAAGAGATTGCTTAGTGTTCTAAAAATGTGCCTCGCCCAGCACTGGTCTGGCCCAGCGGCTCAGGTGCTTGCTCACCTTTACGACCGATCAAGGTGGGCTCGAGCCCTGTGGCATGTGTGAAGCGCCTGGATAGAGATTCGGTTCTCTCAGGGTGCTATGCACAAATGAATTATATTCTTCCACTTATTGATTTACTTCCGGCCTCGGGCTTTGGACCACTGTGCTCATCCTAAGGGTGGCCGGGGGCTGGAAGGAGTGGAGGCAGGCAGGCAGGAGATCCAACATCCGAAGGCTGCTCCCTCGGGAGGGCTTCTAGTGACGATAGATTGGCTGTTCCATCCCCCATGCTTAAAAACAGTTGGCGGCAAAAGATTTTGCCTTGCAGTTCCTAGACTATGACACTCACTCCCACAATTCTTACGCAACGACATCCACTCGAATGAGGCACATCCTTTCCAGCCGAGCAGAGCTGCTGCTGCATCCACGCTGCTCACTTCCTCGACTGCCTGCCAACTCAGCTGAATATGTAAGGTGCCTTGACGAGGCTGAACCAGCACATGGCATTACCGAGCAGAGCACCACCACGGTCCCTTGGAATGGCTACCTCATTGCTGGGCAGGAAATAAAAAAAGAGATTGACCTTTTCGTTTGACCTTTGGAGGCCCCCCTTCTCTCCAACTGCCTGCATTTTGCCAACCAGCCAGTGGCATGACCTGGAATGTTCTCTGTTTGGACGAAATGTGAGAGATCTACTAGCTGCGGTGACACTCGTGGTCTGACCTGGTATGCGTTCGGTGAGATGCAAGTAATATATAATAATAATAATAATAATAATGTACTTGATAAAGCGCCCTCAGAGAACTTAATCTCTTTCTAGGCGCTTTACATTTGCTGCAAAGGAAAATGCAATTGAATGGTGAGTAAAATCATGCTTGAAAAACAAACAAAATAATAACATGGTCAGGGGTGACATGCACAGGGTCAGCATGCAAATGTGGTTGGTGGCAGCATGCACAGTGTCAGCACGCATAAGCACATAAAGGACGAATCACAGGGACCCACTAAATGCTGTCCTAAATAGGTGTGTTTTCAAGTTCCTTTTAAATGTGGTCAGGTCAGGGGATGTTCTGACGCAGGTCAGGAGGGAGTTCCAGGCTTTGGGAGCATCTATGCATCACTTACGATATTGCTGCAGGAAGTAGTGGGCTGCCTACGCCAGCAAGATCTAGTATGTACCACAGCAGTCTTATGAGGGGAAATTGAGCACTTGTGGCTGAAGTATCCTTGTAAATAACCACTGGAGCAAAACAACAATATGTGCAAGTTTATTGAAAACAAGGCCACTTGGCTGCAGTGGCGTGAACTGGACCGAGCCTGTATCGCTGCTCATGGTTGGGCTGCTGCCAAGCCGCTCCACTCCCCTTTAAACGTTGGCCCAGTGGTTAAGGTGCTCGCCAAGGGTGAAGGTGAATGTTGAAGGTGATGACGGAGGTAGTGGGCTCAAGCCCTGTGGCGCATGCGAAGTGCCTAGCTAGAGATTAGGTTTTCTTAATGCACTATACAAATGAACTATACGTTCATGTATATGAACGTTTGAATTTGTAAGACCTCAGAACGTACTAGTTAAAAGCCTGTTTCCAACCGCCTAGCCTACCGAAGGCCCCTACTGAAGGGTGTCGCCATACGCTTGTCTCTGCCCTAAATTCACTGCCGTCGCTCTGATCGACCTGGATAACAGGAGCTGAGGGTTCGTAGGTAAGCCAATAGTACATTATTGACGACGAAAGAAAAGTAGTCTTTGGAACTTTCAAAGGGGCTGCCCCTACCACCAGTCTCAGGTGCCTGCTCCAATAGATTAACTCAGGTGTGATTCAAGCCTTAAGTATTGAGATCACACTTGTACTCGTTTGCACATGATAATGGAAGAACTTAAATGAGTGTGTTCGGTGGTGCTCGAGATAAAACGTAGCCCCCTCGGGTTTATGGCTCAGGGTGCGAGCCACATACGAAGGTGTCACATGTGCATTACCCTGGCCCCCAGTAAGTGCCCAGTGCCATCTAGCCAGTCGCCAATAGACAGGCTATTGATAGAAAGGTCTCTGATAGACAGCTCTCTGAGGCAATCCTGCTGCCTTTGTACGTACAGTCTGCTGTAGCAGAGTCATCTACTGTCATCTACTAGTCATCTCATTTAGTAGAGTACTCTGCCTGATTCAACTGGTATCTTTGCTCCATCATTTGCTACCTTTGCAGGCGTCCGTTGAAACAGCCCCCTTTTCAGCCCATTCTTCGTGCTCTGCACCGTGACCTGCATGGCTGTACACCGTCCCCCATCGTAGCCACCGGTTGACAGTTGACCGTTGCAGAGCTGGATTCTGGATGACGATTCGGTCGCTGCCACTGCTGCAGCCGCAGGCTCCGGCACAAGCACACAAGTCTGGGCTGGGAAGGCTGGGCTGGGCCGTTTGCAGCTGCAGCCTGCTGCAAGCTACAGCCACTGCTGCCGATTGACTGCTGCTGCTAGAGAGAGAGAGAGAGAGAGAGAGAGAGAGAGAGAGAGAGAGAGAGAGAGAGAGAGAGAGAGAGAGAGAGAGAGAGAGAGAGAGAGAGAGAGATCTAAAAGAAAGCTGAGGGACAACGTTGATGCCTGTCGGTTGACAAGGAGGAACCGCGATGCATCGGCAGCAGCTTTCAGGTGAGCTGCTTGCTGGCAGAGCTCTTTTGGTGCTGCTCAGGTCCGAGCCGACAAAGTGCTGGGGTCGAGAGGGAGGGGGTTCACATAAGAGGGGGTTCACATAATTGCTCTTTATAGCTGAATAGAAGCACCTGTCGTCAGCCAGCAGCTGTCCATGAAGCTGTAGCCCGGCGGTCGGGCTGGCAGCTGCTGCTGCTGCTGCTGCTGCTGGATGGTGGAGTGCAGTTTGCTCGCTTCGAGGTCGGCTGCCAGGTTTGCAGGCAGGCCCTCCGAAAGGCAGTCTCCTGAGCCGGGGCCGAGCAACACCGAATTGCCAGCCATGTCCGCCAACCCACCGGCAGTGTGCCAACATCCGGGCGGCCACGCCGCATTGTCCAGTGGGCGATATAGGAGCAGCATGAAAGCTTTCAGGAGCAGCATGAAAGCTTTCAGTTGCGTCGTAGGCGATGGCGGAGGCAGAACTTGTGATTTCGGCTCTCACGAGGGGCTAGAGAGACGGAGAGAAAGAGAGAGAGACAGAGACAGGACAGACAGACAGAGTGGGAGTGAGAGAGACAGAGAGGCAGACAGAGAAAGAGACAGGGGGATAGAGAAAGACAGAGAGACATAGAGGCAGACAGAGGCAGACAGACTGAGTGGGAGTGAGAGTTATGGCAAGTAGTATGGGGGAGTAGTTCTGGTAGATAGCCTGCTGGAGCTAGAAGTCACAAGACATCATGTTACCGCACAGTTGAAAAAACTTTGCAGAACAGCCACGGACTCGGCACTCCTTTGCACAAAGCCGCACCGAAAGAAAACGTGCCCAAAACAGCTCTGTCGATTCTGATCGAACCACGAGCCTCAAATCACGAGGAACGGGCAGTCAGATACACTGCTGGTATGCATAGAAGCCAGCATCAATCTCACTCGGTTACGTGCTAACTGGCCACA
Source organism: Cristatella mucedo (assembly GCA_009760855.2). Taxonomy (NCBI): domain Eukaryota; kingdom Metazoa; phylum Bryozoa; class Phylactolaemata; family Cristatellidae; genus Cristatella; species Cristatella mucedo. Next base: position 2,527,100 of record WPIO01000008.1, on the reverse strand, counting down.
CTTGAGGCCCTCCCTTCGGAGTGGCTTCCCTTCGAGTGTCGTGCATGAGTATCCGCCCTGCTCTCTCTCTCTCTCTCTCTCTCTCTCTCTCTCTCTCTCTCTCTCGTTTCTCTCTCTCTCTCCCTCTCTCTCTCTCTCTCTCTCTCTCTCTCTCTCTCTCTCTCTCTCTCTCTCTCTCTCTCTCTCTCTCTCTCTCTCTCTATCTCTCTCTCTCTCTCTCTCTCTCACCTCTCATATTGGGCATCCCAAATACGAAGAGATTTTGGCTCAAGCAATCCCTAATTCAGGCAGAGGCCTAATCCAGGGCTGAGCACATCACCGGCCCATGTTTCACAGCTGAGATCACATATGGGACAAAGCCTGCTAAATTAGCTAGCCATGTTCTTCAACCTGTGGCTGCATAACCACACGTAACGTTTTTCAAACAAAAGTGCACACAGTCCAAGATCAATCGTTTGTAGTTGCCGAAGGCTTGTACCGATGGTGCATCTAGTAATAATGAATGATTTGCAGCAACGTGCTCACAGGAGCTCGCATGAGGGACTATCTCATTGGAAACTGCATAACTTGTCACGAGGGGGAGGCCCACTAATTTTACATATAAAGCTGAAAGTTGAGTCTGGGTCTTGGCCAAGAAATGAGGTGCTTGCACTTTGCAAACCAGATCGTGGGTTTGACTTCTGCAGCAGGCAATTCTTTATTGTCGGTAAGGTGAAAGCCGTAAAGGCCCTGCCTCCGGTAGAAGAAATGAACATGCCATAATTACTGTTAGCTTTTTACCTTAGAGATGAGGATGATTGCTGTGGTTAGTTTGGTCCAATCCAGGCGAATCATGCGAAAAAAGTGGATAGTCTCTTCCCTTTGTCCTCAGCTAGCAGCAGCTTCGTCCATCTTACAGTTCCAGGAAGGTTGACAAATAACCAGCAGCTTGCAATCGAATGCGGTCGGTACAGACGTGGAAGCTTCGAGCGAGCAGGAGATTGCACGCAATGAACCGGCTCTGTTTCGAGAGGTGTCCACATTGAAGGTCAGCGTACTTCAAGTGTTCACATCAACTCACCGAAGATGCATCACCCGATAGCTAAGTTTAATGGAATGCTAACAATATAGGAAGCCTGACTTCCTATAATGGCCAAAAATATATAAGGCTTGGAGAATCCAGTAAGTTGCTAGAGGTCGGCAAAATATTCAAGCCAGCAACAAGTGTAATATGAGCAGTCTAATCGCATGCCAAGTGATAGGCGACTGTTAAGAACTATCTGGCTAGTAAAGCCACCAGCTACAGACTAGGTATTATTCGTGCACATGTCCCAGGAGTTGATGGCATCAGCCAGTACGACATATTTTATGGCAGCACGACCAGATTTGACTGCAGTAATTTGAACGCCAGGTTTCAGCCTCGAGGACAAGCCTTGTCAACAGATATATTCCTGCTAAGACGAGACATCACTAATCGTGACGATAAAGATGAGGACCTGCTGAGAAGAACAGCTGGAAAAGGTAGTGATGTGGAGGCTAGAGTGAGAACAGATGGAAAAACTGACAAAGATTCCAGTTTGACCGAGCAGGCAGATGCTAACGGATGGAAGAACAAGATCGTGTGTGATGAGACAGAGCGAGAGAGGGAGAGAGAGAGAGAGAGAGAGCGAGAGAGAGCAAGAGAGAGGGAGAGAGAGCAAGAGAGAGAGAGAGGGGCGCGAGACAGACAGACAGAGGAATAGACGCAGACAAACAACAACAGTCGTGGGGAGAGAGAGAGGCAGCAGAAAGATAGATACAGACGCGGAGAGAATCGTTCAGTAGATTCAGCAACATGGGGTTTGATTGGGTCTAAGAAAATCTGTCCACTGATTTGTCGTGACCTTGACAACTGCGGCACTGCACCAACTCTCGCTGAGATCTGCCCTGTATCCTTGTCGAGACAAATCATCGGTTCTCTCACAACTTTGCTCGGTCTATGCGAATTGCCCTTTGTGTGCTCGGCCGTGCTGAACATGTGCCTGTCATAACTAACCAATTGACATGCTTCCTCCTTTCCAACATAAGTAAAGTGCATAGAAAGACACTTAATTTTCTGTAGATGCTTTATGAACACTTTTAAATGTTTTCTTGTCCGCCTATGAGGAGGAAGCGCATGAATGTCTCATATGCTTCGTGAACGTAATCAATTCACATGAAGCAAAGCTGGACGCAAGCTTTCTCCATAGTCAATAGCCGATGCTAGTGTTAATATCTGCCGAGTCTTTGTATCCTATCGCATTCTCATGAGATCAAAAGACACGCAAATGCAAGAGCATCACAGTGAGACAGATGACAAGACACGTGACCACAGCGAGAAACGTGAGTGCAACTGAAAGTGAAACTGCAGTGGAAAGTAAATTGTTGGCAGTTGCATGCACTTGAGGGCTCGTGATAAAGTGAATGCAGAGATTATGCAAAACAGCAAATTATTCTTTAGTTTTGTGTCCCAGAATATCAGTTGGAATAGTTGACATAATCTTAGAAAAACAGCAAAGTGCAAGAAATCCTAGTTTTTGTGGCAGCCTTACGGTCATATCTCCTTAGAAATGAATTTCAATTTTGCAAATGGTTCATAATGCTCAAATGCTTGGAACAAGCTCTTCTGGGTTATCAAAAAAGCACCCTTGTTACCCCAAATCAGAAGTGTTTAGGCTTTTAGACTTGCACAGTGTACTAGCTGGTCAAGTCATTCTACCCTCGCGATCTTATCTACAGGGATTGCTACTACTATGTCTCATAGGGCCACCAAACCCAGCGTGAGTGCTCTCGGACGCTATGCTCCACTTAAAAGGTACACTGCTCTGCCAAGTCCTCTCATATTATGCCGCTTTTTTATGCTTGCTATTAATCGCTGATAAGTTATCGTGCTCAGCCTTTAAGCAATCGATATCAGATTTGTTTACTCCACTGCTGCTTGATCTATCACATCGTACTCTATCGATCTATCACATCGTACTCTAGCTTGATCCATCACATCGTACTCCATGTGGTTTACCAATAAACATCAGGATTGTCAGCTGCATGCCTTTGCTCCTATGTTGCCGAGATTGCATACTGGCCAGTAACCGGCCACGTGGAGCAGCAGCAGTGTTGTGAACACGATTGACTACAAGGTATCTTTCCCCTTTCATTCTGATGAACAGTCACTCGCTTGTATACTTGCCTCATTTACTTATAAGATTATTTTTCTGAGAGAAATATACAAGTAGCAAGGAATTCTGATTTGATCAGCTCAAGCACAGGTGCTGTGGACGCACAGTGGCAGGCAATGCCTAAGAGTGAAAAAACTGAATGGAATAGTGAGTAAGTGAGGAAGTGAGAGCAAGAGAGCAGGAGGGAAGAGAGTGGGAGAGATTGGGAGACGGAGAGACAGACTTCAAGAATTAGGGTCTTTGCTCAAGCGTAAAGAGCTTACACTTTTTAACGACTCAGGTCGTGGGTTCAAGCCCTGCAGCAGGTAATTCCTTATTACCCACTGAAAGTGTGACGAAAGTGACCAAATATAAAAAAATATATAATTCATTTATATAGCGCCCCAAGAGAACTTAATCTCTATTCAGGCGCTTTACACATGCCTCGGGGCTCGAGCCCACGACCTCGGTCGGGGCGAGCACCTTAACCACGACCACCACGACCAAGGCACCATGCTACCAGATACCATGAACCAGTTCCAGTTACCATGAACCGATGCTGCTTAGTCAGCTAACCTTAACCTTATTTTACTTGTCATGTATATTCGTGCATGAAAGATTGCAGGCAGAAAGATCGATAGGAGTAATTCTCGGTTTTTCAGAATTTTCCCCTCTTAGCTTAAGCAATGCAATGATTTGCTACTGCATTTTAGACTTCAAGATTATAGCCTCATGGTGAATTTTTTTTCAATGTAAACTGTTTGAAGAGTTGTCTAGGTTTTCCCTCACCCCAGCCACAGCGGCTCCCCAACACAGCCTCCACTTGCCCGGCATGTGTGGTCTAAGCCAACACCTTTGATCAGGCAGTACAAATAAGATTCAGTAGCTGAATCTGCCAAATCTGGAAGTCGCTTCAGCGCCTGCTGCATAGCTCTTGCAGTGCACACGTGCTCAGCACACGCTCATCCTGCTTTCAAAAAAACACACACCCGTGAGTTCACAAACCGCTACAGCAAGGCAGGCTGCTGTCATCTCTAAAACACCGGGACGCGGCTAGTTTTTACTAGCAGCCTAAGCCCTCCAACGCTTACAACGTTTTGCAGCTAGCACCAGCAGCAGCTAGTGTCGTTTCCCATAAATCAAGCGACTTGTCTGTTCAAAATGGGCATTCTTAAAGGTGGCAAAGATGCCAGCTCCTCATTCTAGAATATATATTAGCTTCTGCCGGTAAGACATCCTGAAGTGCCTTCCAGCTCTCTCTCTCTCTCTCTCTCTCTCTCTCTCTCTCTCTCTCTCTCTCTCTCTCTCTCTCTCTCTCTCTCTCTCTCTCTCTCTCTCCCTCTCCCTCTCCCTCTCCCTCTCCCTCTCCCTCTCCCTCTCCCTCTCCCTCCCTCCCTCCCTCCCTCCCTCTCTCTCTCTCTCTCTCTCTTTAGGTCTCTCTCTGTCTCTAGCTATCTCTCTCTATCAATCTATCTTTATATATATATATATATATTTATTTATTTATTTATTTATACATATATATATCTGCCTATCTAACTCCGACACACACACACACACACATTCTCGTGCACGCACACGCACGTGCACACACACGTACACATGTAAAGTTGGTATGTACGGAGCTAACACTATAAGCCACTTAAGATGAGCTAATGTATGAGGAGTTTACCAATAACATTTAGGCGTTGGCCCCTGTGTAATTCGGAAATGTTTTGCGAAAGAGCAGTTGGTTGGTTGCATGTCACTTGGCCCGATATCCAGGTGGCCTCTGTGAATACATTCGAGCCCGGCATGCCCCAGGTCTAGCACTAGCACCAGGACTAACACTAACGATCAATCTCACTAGCCCTACTACTACTACACCGCACTCACTAGTACTAGCACTAGCACTAGCAATATCTGCCATGCTCGCTAACCATGATTCTGCACCGACCGCGTTCGCTTGCAAGCTGCTGGTTATTTGTCAACCTTCCTGGAACTGTAAGATGGACGAAGCTGCTGCTAGCTGAGGACAAAGGGAAGAGACTATCCACTTTTTTCGCATGATTCGCCTGGATTGGACCAAACTAACCACAGCAATCACCCTCATCTCTAAGGTAAAAAGCTAACGGCAATTGTGGCATGTTCATTTCTTCTACCGGAGGCAGGGCCTTTACGGCTTTCACCTTACCGACAATAAAGAATTGCCTGCTGCAGAAGTCAAACCCACGATCTGGTTTGCAAAGTGCAAGCACCTCATTTCTTGGCCAAGACCCAGACTCAACTTTCAGCTTTATATGTAAAATTAGTGGGCCTCCCCCTCGTGACAAGTTATGCAGTTTCCAATGAGATAGTCCCTCATGCGAGCTCCTGTGAGCACGTTGCTGCAAATCATTCATTATTACTAGATGCACCATCGGTACAAGCCTTCGGCAACTACAAACGATTGATCTTGGACTGTGTGCACTTTTGTTTGAAAAACGTTACGTGTGGTTATGCAGCCACAGGTTGAAGAACATGGCTAGCTAATTTAGCAGCCTCATTTGTATAACGGCAGGAGAGCCTTAATGGCTATTATCAATGCTTGCAGAGGTTAATGCAGGATTGCCCAATGCAGGACTCGAAATCGTGACCTGGATCATGAAGAGGGCGCACCTTAGCTCCACTGCTAAGGCCCAGGGCAGCACATGGCAGCACAGCACCAAAGGCGTCGTCGTTCTGATATGGTCGATATGGACGTTTTCTTTAAAAAGGAAAAAGAAAGCCCTCCTCGCACCTCTGACGCATCTCCAGTTCCTTAGGATTTGAAACGTGCCGATCGGATCTTGAAAGTGGCAGCAAGTTGAGGGTCACACGCCTCTACCCTGCGTGCGCCCTTCAAGCTTGTATTGGCTCCTCATCTCTGCCACCGACCACGTTTGCATGCTGACCCTGTGCATGTCACCCCTAACCATATTATTCATTTCGTTTATTTTTTTCAAGCATGATTTTACTTACCATTCAATGGCATTTCACTTTGCAGCAAATGTAAAGCGCCTAGAGAGAGACTAAGTTCTCTGAGGGCGCTTTATCAAGTGAATTATTATTATTATTATTATCATCTCTTTCGAATCAGACCAAGCAGACTGCATGACACGTTAATCCTTTTTGATCGGTACGCTCGATGTCGCACAAAGACTTTTTGCACAAGGCTGTGACGCATCCGGGTGCATGTGCAGTTGACCTGTGCACTCGCTTCGAAAAATGAGAAGCTTGACTCCTTGATGCTTGACTCGGACTTGAGCGAATTGCCGATCGGTTTTGGGCTGACGCTGTGCCATTTGCGAAGCTGGCTTCATCCCAAAGGGCTCAAGAGGCAGCATTCACAGCTGAGCGGAATCTGCCGGAAGTTCTGCATCTCAGACCTTGCACGATTGTGTGCTTATTTTGACAGTTGAATGAGTTTAATGCCTAGAGCAGAGGTTAAAAATACCCGAAGTAAAGGCCAAAGCTAATCAGCAGTCTTGGAGAGAGCAGTCTTAAAAAAATTGGAAGCAGAACTAAAGTGTGCTAGTGACAGCAACAGGTTTGGACTTACTGCTGTTAATCTAGAAGATGAGTAGGGCGCGATAAGGCGGCCGAGGTAGCCCGGGCATAGGCCTTAGTTGAGGGGCTGAGGTAGCCCAGGTATAGGCCTTAGTTGAGGGGATGAGGTAGCCCAGGCATAGGCCTTAGTTGAGGGGCTGAGGTAGCCCAGGCATAGGCCTTAGTTGAGGCTCTTAGTGGTGAAATCATAAACCCTCTATACAGCTTCAGAGGCTGGATTTAAGAATTTTACAAGAGAGCACAGAAATGGCCGCTAGTAACGTGCAGGTGTCTGGTACCTTAATCTTGACTGAAGATGCCAGGAACTAAGCGGTCGTTCTTCTTGTGCTTATAGCCACTGTGGATCCTTTTATTGTTGTAACTTGCTTTGAGACTGTAATTACTCAAACTGTTGAGATTACGGACTGCCGCTCTGAGGCTGGACAAACTGTTTCTTGATCGTGCCACTGATTTTGACGGTGTCTGTGCTAAGAGTAATATGACTTATGCCAATTTTTGATACCCACACCCTATGCGGACCTTTTCTGCTAGCCTAGATCACGTGACCCATGCCCACGTGAGTTATATGTTTCCACCACTCCTTCGCGATCGTGACTTCCGGGAAGCACCTTACTCTGTCGCAATGTCTAACTGACTGCTTTATGCTCGCCTTAGTCAGCCGGCAAGAACTGGCACGTTTACGAGCCGAGCTCGCCGTGTTTGAGGTCAGGAGGCCTCTACTGCAAGCAAGCCTGTGCAACAGCGTGGCAGAGCCAGAGCACCCTGAGCTTTGCTGCTTTGCTTGGCAACGGAATGTGCAGCTCATGCAGCAGAGAAAAGCAGAGGGAGAAAAGTCACGAATGGCTGAGGAAACAAAGTGGCAAGGAAGCACCGGTGTAATAGACTAGAGCATAACCCCAGGCCAAAATATACCAGGGGTTAAAGTGGCCTAGGCCACTTTATACCCCGGAGGTACATTATGGCCTAGGCCACTTTATACCACTCAAGGTCAAATTATACCCAGTCATGTCAATGTTTTGAGCGACACACAGATGATCTTTACGTGACTGCTCAGAAATCCGCCCTGGTGCCTCATCCTGGCACCTCATCCTCTAGCGCGCCGCCCCCCCCCCCCCCCCGTTCTTTTCTTAGGGTGACCCATTACTCCGATCTCTCACCTGCCTCGTCTTTTCTACAACCTGTTTCTTAAGTCGGGTACCGAAAGCCCTGTCGGGTCTGTGTTGAGTTGCAAGTGTCCCGTATTTCAAATTAAAGATCGTCGGCGATCGATCCTTGTGCTCAGTAAGACGGAGGCTGCTGGAACTCTGCTGCCTCCACGCGCTCGTCGTGCAGCCGCCCTAGCCTGCAACGATACCGCTCCTGGCACCGTTGAGGATGACAGCGAGTTCTCACTCTTTGACAGCAGCACGCGTAGGGTATAGATTCGCAGGAGGAAGGGCGATGAGTATGCATGGCTGCAGTCTAAGGAGCCGGTAAGTGAGGAGGACGGCCTCTGGCTGCCTGCTGCTATGGCCTCAGCGTCTATCAACTGAATCTCCCCGAGCCGATGCATTCTTAATTGCCTCAATCTCAACTTGCCATGAAGGCCAGGGAGCTCCACTTGTCTACTGAGCTAGATGATCGTGTCGTGTCACGCCCTTTCTTAAACAACTCGACTGGTTACCTGATGAAAGCGGGACTAAAAATTCTTGCACTTTGTGCCTGCTCGTGCGTTGAGATCGTCTGATTCTCCTGCCCTGGCCACTCCCACTTTTTAAACTGGAGACTGTAGGCGATCTTCCTTTTGCTCGTCAGGGCCTTATTCGTGTGGAATTTCCTACAACATTCTCTTCGTGCAGGGGCTCTAGCCTGTAATGATGCTACTACTGGCACTTCATTTATACGCTTCTTAGAGATCCGGCGGCGAATGTTCTTCCTCGGATTTCAGCGAAATTCGTTTCGCACGTTCTCTGTTTGAATGATTGCCACTGAACAATCAACAATGACTAAAAGAGTCGGCCAAAGTAAAAAAAAATTCGTGCTCTGCGTCATCTTTCCGTGGCGTATATTCTGGCCCGGAAGGGATATAGCTTGGTCTAGCCTATTTTCCGTCTAGGGTATAAAGTGGCCTAGGCCGTTTTAAACCCGGGTATACTCTGGGCGGGGTATACGCTGGCCTGTTACACTGGCAAAGTGAACTGGTCCAGTTTAAAAAGATTGCCACGCTTTGCAGTAGACGTACGATCATAAAAAACACTAGCTGATTTAACAGCCTCGTTTGTGTATGAGCAGAAGAGCCTTTGTGGCTATCCCCACCGCTTGCAGTGGCGATAAAGAGTCATCCGCCACAGGATTCAAACCAATGGCTTTGAGACCGAGGTTGTGAAAAGCAACCGCCTTACCTAGTGTGCCATCACAGCATACCCGGCAGGGCACTACCTAACTAAGACGACCTCAGCATTCCACGAAGAGAGGAAAGCATTAAGGCAGCACTCGCATCTCCGACGCCATTACCGGCCCAGAAGCCGTGTGTCCCTGTTTCTGAACCTGGAGGTCCGGGTAGCACCCGCGACCCCGGCAGAGCAGGGCACCGCCGGCTAATGTATATATACTAGCTACAAAAATTCAATAAATCCTCTGTGTGTGTGTGTGTGTGTGTGTGTGTGTGTGTGTGTGTGTGTGTGTGTGTGTGTGTGTGTGTGTGTGTGTGTGTGTGTGTGTGTGTGTGTGTGTGTGTGTGTGTGTGTGTGTGTGTGTGTGTGTGTGTGTGACTGACGTCACGACATCCCCTGGCTTGGCGATAATTAAAAAGAAACTAAAAACTCACCTGTTTCTCACAGCCTTTTGCAGTCTTTTGAGCTTTGTGTGCTTTTGCTTGCTGCCACTGTGCATGCCACCACGTGCTGCCACTGTGCATGCCACCACAAGCCATATTTATATGTTGACACTTTGCATGCTTTCACTAATCATATTATGTTTTTTGACACTGTTCATGTTACCACACACCATTTCATCATGCTTCCTTTACAGCATATGTAAAGTGCCTAGAGAGAGAGAATAAATTCTCTTAGAGTGCTATGCAAATTTATTATTATTATTATCATTGGAATGGTTGCAAAATGCCTTTTTAAGCTGAAAAGGAAGAGTGGCAAATAGTTTATAAGTAACGAATTGTCAAGAAGTACCGAGCCCACCAGTCCACTGGCACAGCACTGTTTGCAATGTTAAGTCAGGCCTGCCGCACAACGATAGTGGAGCGCTACTGCACAAGCTGCTGCTGTTGCTGTTGCTACTAAACTGTGGCTTGACAAGGGAACAAAGGATCCCTTGAAATCCAAAGCAGTTACATTGGCAGGTTTTACAGGAAGCCATCGTGGGAGTTCTAGGAGAGGTTGAACCATGGATTGGGATTTCGCCGAAATGGCTTGCTAGTGTGCTGGTGCAGAATGGGAGCTCACTGTAACCAGTAATACGACATAAGTTTTCGTAGCACTGCACGAGCGAGATGGCCGTGTATCACTGGGGGGGGTGAGGGATGGTTGAGACCCGAGGGGAATAGGTCAAGTAGACGTGGCATAAAGTAAAACTAGAGTAAAGGCTAGCCGATTTAACGGCCTCATTTATATATCAGCAGAAGAGCCGTAAGGCTGTCACTGCTGATTACTGTGGGCAAAAATGGCAGCACTGCAGTAGGACTCGCACTCACGACCTGAAGGGTCGTGAAGTTCAAGCATCTTGTTTAGACAGGGATACCACATCTAAATTGGTCCATGCATTTGTGACATCCTGTCTTGACTTCTGTAACTCACTGTTTGCTGGCCTACCAGCCTGTGCAATCAGGCACTTACAGCTGGTGCAAAACTCCACAGCTAGGCTTCTCTGTCGTGAGCATCGCAGTTGCCACATCACACCACTTCTCACCGACTTGCACGGCCTCCCAATCAAGCAACGCATCGACTTCAAGGTTGTGTCACTCACTTTTCGGTCTCTTCATTATTTGGCTCCAGCCTACCTATCACATCTACTCCCTCAATGGACTAAGCATCGTATCACCTGCTTTCCGGAATCTAACCGTTGACCTATAATTCGTGTAAAAACCTCAAATCCTTTGGAGACTTTACCTTTAGTTTGTATGCTCCCAAAGCCTGGAACTCACTTCTAGCTTGGGTCATGACATCTCCTGACTTGACCACATTTAAAAAGAAACTAAAAATGCATATATTTATCACAGCATTTACTAGGTCCCAGTGATTCGTCCTTTATGTGCTTACCCATGCTGACACTGTGCATGCTGCCACTAACCACACTTGCATGCTGACCCTGTGCATGCCACCCCTAATCATGCTATTCTTGGTGTTTATTGAGCATGCTACCACTAACCATTCGATCGTGCTTCCTTTGCAGCAAATGCAAAGTGTCTAGAAAGATTGCATTCTCTGAGGTTGCTACATCAAATGTATTATTATTATTATTATCCTCCCCGTAGGCTTTGACCTGGAGGCATGACGTGCAAACCCTGCCCTCTTTGTTCTTCAGTGGTGGAGTAACTTACCCCACCGTATCTCAGGTTTTCATGCTTTTTTGTATAAAGGGCTTGTCTCAAAGTCGGTCAAATGGGCCACCATTCGACCAATACTTAAAAACCGGTATTGGACTCTGAGGTCCCTAGCAAACTATTGCCCAGTCTCCTTTCTTCCTTTTTCCAAGACTCTTGACAGGATTGCTACTATGCAGCTTTCGGGAGACATTGACAAGAATGAATTGTCAGAAAAATATCAGTCCAGATTCAAGCGACACCAGTCCTCTGAAACTGGTCTCCTCTGTTTGACCAACGACATTCTAGGCTGGAGCGAAGGTGGTAAAATCCACTGCCCTGATCCTTCTTGGTCTATCAGTGGCGTTTGACATTCTCGATCGCGATACATTACTTGAAAGATTGAGAATGAAGATTAGTCTAAAGGCAGATGAGACTTGGGTGTGGTTCGATTCTTACTTATCCGATCGTGGTCAGTCCGTATCTTGTGGTGTCCGTGTTTTGTGGAAGGAGCTTCTACTGCTCCTAGTTGATCAAATGATACAGAGCAAAACGCTCACTCTGACCCATACGGCCCTCCATAATAATAATAATAATAATACACTTGATAAAGTGCCCTCAGAGAACTCAGTCTCTTTACAAGTGCTTTACACTTGCTACAAAGCGCCTAGATAATAATAATAATAATGCACTTGATAAAGTGCCCTCGGAGAACTCAATCTCTTTCTAGGCGCTTTACATTTGCTGCAAAGGGAAACGCGATCGAATGGTGAGTAATATCATGCTTGACAAACAACATGAATAACATGGTTAGGGTGATATGCACAGGGTCAGCATGCAAATTTGGTTAGTAGTAGCATGGACAGTGTCAGCACGCATAAGCACATGAAGGACGAATCACAGGGACCCACTGAATGCTGTCCTAAATAGGTGTTTTTAAGCTCTTTTTAAATGTGGTCAAGTCAGGGGATGTTCTGACTCAAGTCGAGAGCGAGTTCCAGGTTTTGGGAGCATACAACTAAATGCACGGTCTCCAAAGGATTTGAGGTTTATACGAGGTATTGGTAGACTGTTGGATTCCGAAAAGCGGGTGGTACGACGCTTGGACTGGTGTGGGAGATATCTGAGAGATAGGCTGGAGCCAAAGAATGAAGTGACCTAAAAGTGAGCGACAAAACCTTGAAGTCAATTCGTTGCTTGACTGGTAGCCAGTGCAGGTTGGCGAGAAGTGGTGTGATGTGTCAACTGCGACGCTCACTACAGAGAAGCCTAGCTGCAGAGTTTTGCACCAGCTGCAATCGCCTGATCGCACATGCCGGTAGGCCAGTGAGCAGTGAGTTGCAGAAGTCGAGACGGGATGTAACAAATGCACGGACCAACTTGGACGTGGTATCTTTATCTAAACAAGCCCAAATTTTAGCAATGTTATGAAGCTGAAAGTAGGCAGATTTGACTGTGGAGTTGATGTGGTCGTCTAACGAGAGGTCGCTTTAGAACATGACACCTAGATTTCGAGCTGATTCAACAGGAGATATGCTGGCAGAACCAATTTTGAGCGTCAGCCTTTCCAATTTGTGAATCACACTGGGTTTGCCCATAACTAGTAAGTTGGTTATATCATCGTTTAGTTTTAGAAAATTTGCTGTCATCCATGTGCGGATGTCATCAATGCGTGCAGCAGTTGAGTTGAAAGAATTTGAGGTGCTCGAAGGCTGGGTGACATCAAAGCAAAGGTACAACTGCGTGTCATCTGCAAAAAAAGTGAAAGCCTATATTGTGCTTGGCAATCACATCAGCAAGAGGGAGAGTATAAACCGTGAACAGAACCGGACCTAGCACGGAGCCCTGAGGTACCCCATATTTCAGAGGTACCTCAGATGATCTTTGTCCATTCACGTCAATACTCTGGAGTCTCCCACTGAGATAGGACCTGAACCATTGCAGAGCAGTGCCAGTGACGCCCAGGCTAGATGAGAGGCGCTCTAGAAGAACTTTGTGATCGATAGTATCAAAGGCTGCCGAAAGATCGAGCAAAATAAGCAGAGACACTTTACCCATGTCTGCATTCCTAAGTAGGTCGTTGTATACCCGAAGCAATGCTGACTCTGTGGAGTGATTAGCTCTAAAGCCAGACTGGAACTTACTAGCAAGGTGTGAGGTTTCGATATATGAGTTCAGCTGGTCTGCCACGACCCGTTCCTGTGTCTTTGATAGGAATGGTAGAAGGGAGACTGGGCGGTAGTTGCTTAAGTTCTCTTGGTCTAGTGTCGATTTCTTGAGACGTGGCCTGACTACAGCTTTTTTGAAAGGTGCTGGGACATGACCTGAGGCTAATGTCATATTAATGATGTTAGTTATGCATGGCAGCAGCAGATCAATGCAATGTAGGAGCAGGACAGTGGGAATATAAAGAGATTTAGTTCTCTGAGTGGGCTTTATCAAGTAGATTATTATCATTATTAATATTATTATTATGGAAGGCCATATGGATCAGAGTGAGCGTTTTGCTCTGTATCAGTTGATCAACTAGGAGCAGTCGAAGCTCCTTCAGCAGAGGAACAAAAATGGCTTATACACCCTTCTGGAATTTTTCGACCGCCCTGGTGGCCATATTCATCAACGGCTGCAGAGGCCTGGTGGTTTTCTCGGTAGCCCAGCAGAATTACAGAAGTCCAGCCGGGACAGAACAGGCGAGCTGGTTAGATCATTAGCCGTGGTAAGCAGTCCTAAACTAGCTTGGCTCCTTCACAACAAGCTGAACTGATGCATTTCTTTCAGCCTCCTCGTGCCCAATTCTTTTGTTCAAAGACTATTAAAGACAGAGTCTATTGGTTTTCAGGTCCAAGACTGTGGAACTACTCAATTCTTATGCAGCGACATCATCTCTTCACTGGCCACCGAATGTGGCACATCCTTACTAGTCGTGCTGTGCTGCAAGTTACATGCTTCTCACTTCCTCGGCTGCCTCCCTGCTCACTCTGGTATACTTCCCAGTTGCTCTTCGTTTTGTGAGATGGACTCTGTTGGATACCGTTATGAACACCAAAATAGAAAGGTTCCCAGCAAAATATCTAATCAGTCTCTGTGGGCTGGTAGAGATACTAAAGGAAATACACACACACACACACACACACACACACACACACACACACACACACACACACACACACACACACACACACACACACACACACACACACACACACACACACACACATATAGGTATATATATATGTATATAATATATATATATATATATATATATATATATATATATATATATATATATATATATATATATATATATATATATATCAGTGTGTTTGTGTGTGGGTGTGTGCATGTATAGTACCATTAGTAGAATTGTACCAAGCTTGATAGATAAGGATACCAATAATGAATTTGAACGAGCCCAACGAGATCTTATCTCTTAATAATATAATTCATGTATATATATATATATATATATATATATATATATATATATATATGTGTATGTGTGTGTGTGTGTGTGTGTGTGTGTGTGTGTGTGTGTGTGTGTGTGTGTGTGTGTGTGTGTGTGTGTGTGTGTGTGTATCTCCTTTAGTATCTCTACCAGCCCACAGAGACTGATTAGGTATTTTGCTTGGAACCTTTCTATTTTGGTGTTCATAACGGTATCCAACAGAGTCCATATATATATATATATATATATATATATATATATATATATATATATATATATATATATATATATCAGTGTGTGTGTGTGTGTGTGTGTGTGCACGTATAGTACCATTAGTAGAATTGTACCAAGCTTGATAGATAAGGATACCAATAATGAATTTGAACGAGCCCAACGAGATCTTATCTCTTAATAATATAATTCATTTATATAGCACCCCAAGAGAACTTAATCTCTACTCAGGCGCTTTACATATGCCTCGGGGCTCGAGCCCACGACCTCAGCCAGACCTTGGTCGGGGCGAGCACCTTATCCGCTGGACCAAACCAGCTCTAGGTTTTTTTACACATGCTGCAAACAAAGATACATAGCAATAAAATATTCTTTGAACATGTGTTTGGTCATTAACTTGTAATGCCTTCATAAACTCAGTCGCAAATTACTTTGATAATGTTCGAACCATTTAACTGGCTAGAAAATGACATTTCCGAAAAAACAGACAGGTTATTAAGTAATGATTCATCAATGAGCAAACAATAAAAAATGAGTTAACAATGAAACATTAACGGACACTAAAATTAACAATTAATTAATTTAATATTTAATTAATAACAATTAACATTAACAAACACTTTGACAATGAGTTGTGGTAGTGGCTACCCAACTAATAATATGTCGAATAGAGACAGCCAACTTTCTGCTAAGGACACTGTGCTCATAGTAGAAAGTTCAAACTGGTAGCCAGCGTCTGTAAATTGTACATGCTAAACTCTGAATCCTGCATCCTAAACCCTAAAGGCTAAACTATAAACCCCAAATCCTTAACCATAAACCAAAAAGATATATCAAAACGTTTTTATTGTATGTAAATAAATATAAGCAGCTGCCGGCTGGCTATGCTTGTAGCAGAAAGTTGGCTGTCTCCGTGCTTAAGCGATGAGGAATTAGTTGGGCTACCACCTTCGGCTGAACTATTCTATTTAAATTGCCCAGTTTTGCAAGAATAAATTGGTTATCACACAGACATCTGATGACAGGACAGGGTGAGGATATAACAGATTACCTAAAAGTGGAGTTAACTAAACCGGAGCTAAAAAGTAACTCACATTGCATCAATCACAGGCTGCGTTCACTGACCTTGCGGCCCTGTATTGCTGCACTGTTCGAGCTGTGTGCCGATAGTAGTAATGCATTTGCATTTAAGCACCCTCAGAGAAGTAGATCTCTCATTTCTAGGCCACACTGTGCATTTGCTGCATAAGAAGCATGAATCAATTGGCTAGTGCTAACCCATGCCACCAGTGTCACCACCCGTAATAACACGAAGGGCAACTCACATGGACCCGAAAGTGCTATGAGGAAAATGCGGATTTTTAGATTCTTTTTTAAATGTCAAGTCGAGGATGTCGTGACGCCACTCAGGAGTGAGCTTCAGGCTTTGGGAGCATACGAACTAAAGGTGCGATCTCCAACGATTTTGAGGCTGGTTAGAGGCACGACTAAATTACTTGAATCAGAAGAGCTGGTGGTACAATGCTTAGCCTGATTGAGAAGTAGTTCGGATAGCTATGATGGAGCGAGAGAAGGAGTGGACCCAAAGGTATGTGACCTTGAAGTCGACGTTCAGCTTGATGGGCAGCCAGCGAAGGTCGGTGAGAATTAGTGCAATGTGGTAGCTGCAACAGTTAGGGTGGCGAAGCCTAGCTTAGAATTCTTCACTAAGTTGAAGCTCCTCAGCAGAACGGCAGGAGCACAGGAAGCTGCTGCTTGCCCCTCCCACTTCTACCCTCCCCTGCCTGCCCCCAGGATCAGCATGATGGTCACATAAACCCTCACAGTCTGTTTGCTCCTCTTCGAGCCGATCAGCCCCTACTCTCTGTCTCTCTCTCTCTCTTTCTTTCTGTCTCTCTCTGTCTCTCTCTCTCTCTCTCTCTCTCTCTCTCTCTCTCTCTCTCTCTCTCTCTCTCTCTCTCTCTCTCTCTCTCTCTCTCCCTCTCTATCTCAATAGCCGGTCTGGCCGACCATCCAGCGACCTGATGACCTCCTCACGAGCTGGAATCTCAGACTGCTGGGAACCAAAAAGGTAGTAGTCGTCGGTGCCTCGGAGTCTGAGAGCTCCAAGTCTGAGAGTCTCTGAGAGAGTGGGCAGCTGGGCAGATAAGAGCTGTGGGAGTCCTGCTAATGGAATGCATACACCACCAAGATTGATGTGGGAATGATATACACCCTGTTGAACACGATGATCAGCCCATCTGCGGCTGCAGCAAGCTGTCTACAAGCCGTGGGACAGGGTGTTCTTCCTAGCTAGCCTGCTAGCTAGTGGATTACAATGGCACAGGAGAGGGTGAGGGTGAAAGGTAGAGAGAGGGGGAGAGTGAGTGTGTGAGAGAAAGAGGGTGAGGGTGAAAGATAGAGAGAGAGAGAGATAGAGAGAGAGAGAGATTCTGTGTCGCTGGATGGTCGGCCAGACCGGCTATTGAGATAGAGAGGGAGAGAGAGAGATAGAGAGAGAGACAGAGAGAGAGTGAGAGAGAGAGAGAGAGAGAGAGAGAGAGAGAGAGAGAGAGAGAGACAGAAAGAAAGAGAGAGAGAGAGAGAGAGAGAGAGAGAGAGAGACAGAGAGAGAGAGAGAGAGAGAGAGAGAGAGAGAGAGAGAGAGAGAGAGAGAGAGAGAGAGAGAGAGAGAGAGAGAGAGAGAGAGAGAGAGAGAGAGAGAGAGAGAGAGAGAGAGAGAGAGAGACAGAGAGACAAAGAGAGAGAGAGAGACAGAGAGAGACAGACAGAGAGAGAGAGAGACAGAGAGAGAGAGAGAGAGAGAGAGAGAGAGAGAGAGAGAGAGAGAGAGAGAGAGAGAGAGAGAGACAGAGAGACAGAGAGAGACAGAGAGAGACAGAGAGAGAGACAGAGAGAGACAGAGAGAGACAGAGAGAGAGAGAGAGAGAGAGACAGAGAGAGACAGAGAGAGACAGAGAGAGACAGAGAGACAGAGAGACAGAGAGACAGAGAGAGACAGAGAGAGGTAGAGAAGAGCTCTCCATCGAGAAGAGCCTCCATCGAGCCGTTGCAGTTGTAGCGGTGAGGTCGACGAAAGGATTCTACATCCTGCAGGCAGATCTTCGGCAGATCGAAAGTAGCAGCCGGAAGCTGAAGGCTGAACTGTAGCGTGTAGGGACGGACTACGACCTGGACCAGCGAGTGACGACATGAAAATCGACAAATGCATAGAACTTACTAGCTATGGGCAAACCCAGTGTGATTCAGAAATTGGAAAGGCAGACTTCAAAATTGGCTCTGCCAGCATATCTCCTGTTGAATCAGCTCGAAATCTAGGTGGCATGTTCAAAAGTGACCTCTCGTTAAACGACCATATCAGCTCCACAATCAAGTCTGCCGACTTTCAGCTACATAACATTGCTACAATTCGGGCTTGTTTAGATGAGGATATCACGTCTAAGTTGGTCCCTGCATTTGTGATATTCCGTCTTGACTTCTGTAACTCACTGCTTGCTAGCCTACCGGCATGTGCAATCAGGCGATTGCAGCCGGTGCAAAGCTCCGCAGCTAGGCTTCTCTGTCGTGAGCGTTGCAGTTGACACATCACACCACTTCTCGCCGACCTGCACTGGCTACCAGTCAAGCAACGGATCGACTTCAAGGTTTTGTCGCTCACTTTTAGGTCCCTTCATTCTATGGCTCCAGCCTATCTCTCCGATATACTCCCCCCATCAGGTATCGTACCACCTGCTTTTCGGAATCCAACAGTCTACAAATACCTCGTACAAACCTTATATCCTTTGGAGACCGTGCATTTAGTTCGTATGCTCCCAAAGCCTGGAACTCCCTCCTGACCTGCGTCAGAACATCCCCTGACCTGACCACATTTAAAAGGAACTTAAAAACACACCTATTTAGGACAGCATTTAGTGGGTCCCTGTGATTCGTCCTTCACGTGCTTATGCGTGCTGACACTGTGCATGCTGCCACTAACCACATTTGCATGCTGACCCTGTGCATATCACCCCTAACCATGTTATTAATTAACCAGTTATTAATTTTGTTTGTTTTTCAAGCATGATTTTACTTTCCATTCAATTGCATTTCCCTTTGCAGCAAATGTAAAGCGCCTAGAAAGATATTAAGTTCTCTGAGGGTGCTTTATCAAGTGCATTATTATTATTAACATGTAATGTAATGTATCTCCGTCAGTAACTCCACAAAGTCATAAGGACCATGTGGGTGTTACGCAGGAGAGTTTTGTATAGCGCACTCACAGCCTAAGCGGCTTTCGGCACGCATTCGGTAGCCAACAGACTTCGTCTCACGCAACAAAGAGAAAGTGGGAAGCATAGCAGAGTTAGGAGAGTAGTTGAGGTAGTGAGTAGCATAGAAGTAGCAGTTCAGGACCGCTGAAAAAGATGTGCCATAGTCGGCAGTTGGAGAGTAGATGTCGTTGCGTAAGAATTGTGGAAGCGAGTTCCACAGTCTAGGACCTGCTGAGCTCAAGCTTCTGTCGCCAACTGTCTTTAAGCGGAGCAATGGGACAACATGCTAGGTATGAGACCGGCTACGCTAGCCGACGTGCTCTCCTCAGAACTGTGGTTGCTTGCCCTCCTCCATTCTCGTTTCAGCAGCAACGGCGTGTCCTGTGGAAGCACGTATTAAAAGCCCGCAAGTCTGTGCCTGAACGTCAGTGTATGGAGGGAAGGACAAAGGCCTGGACAGAGAGGGGCGATGCAGATAGAGAGATAGAGAGAGACAGACAGACAGACAGACAGACAGACAGAGAGCGCAAGAGAGACAGAGAGACAGAGAGAGAGAGAGAGAGGCAGAGAGATACAGAGAGAGACAGAGACAGACAGAGACAGACAGAGACAGACAGAGACAGACAGAGACAGACAGAGACAGACAGACAGAGACAGACAGACAGAGACAGACAGACAGAGACAGACAGACAGAGAGACAGAGAGACAAAGAGACCGAGTGGCAGAGAGACAAAGAGACAGAGAGACAAAGAGATAGAGAGACAGAGAGAGGGCAAAGTAAGTTGCTGAGCTGCCCATTATTTTGTGGGACCTTGAAAACTGCAGACAAAGTACTCACCGGACGAAGTGAACCGTCACTGCTGCTAGCAAGAAGGGGTCTCAGTTGTTACTAGTGGCAACGTGAGGAAGTTCAAGCACTACCATGTGTGCAGCCCGGCTGAAAAGAGCACCATGTGGGCAAAATTAATCAAGCACCTCACGTGTCTGCCGGAGCCAAGAGTTGTGGCAGGAAGCAGCGATTAACATCAGTCAACCAATCGGCTATTTTTGCTCAGCCAGTGCATGGATCAAACGACGAGGACACTTGCAGACTTACTAGACGCTTTCGCATTTGCAGCGCAATCCTGGCAGCGCAATCCTGGCAGCACAATCTTGGCAGCACAATCCCCCCCCCCCCCCCCCGTAGGTCGGAATTCCGGCCGGCAGCAGCAGGCTCGGCTTGCCTAACCTTCAGACTCGCGACCTCTCGCGACCTCTCGCGACCTCTCGCGACATCTCATGCTGGGCCTTGGTTAGACTGCAATTCCTTCTACCAGCAGGTAGCGCCCTAAAGCAGCCAGCTGCTGACAGCACTCGGCTCGTGTCTGCTCGACCTTCAAGGTTGAGGAACAGCTCGGAGGAGGCAGAGCAGACGACCGACAAAACGAGAGGCCTGGTGGCTGCCTGCGCATCGTGGGGTCAGCAGCACACCGACGGCTTCGCTTTCGTGGAAACGGCCACCCGTGTATGTGGCCTGCTGAAGAGATCGGTCAGCAGGCCACATTGCTTGTGCATCCGGTCTGGGAATCCACCGGGATGGGCAACTAGGAGTTTATGGGTTGCACCGGCGACCCATCTTGAAATGGCCACCGGCCTCCACCGGATGGGCCAGTAGAAGACAATACGTTGGACTGCGCTGCTGATCCGTGGGGGCAGGGATTGGCTGTGGCCCGCCTCCCCCCCACCAATGACGCAGGTGGCCATACTCGTGCACGTGAGTAACTTAGTCGCCAGTCCATTGTCAATAGACGCAGATTAGCAGGGAGCCTTGTTAAGGACCGAAGGAAGTCGAGGTCCACGTCGTCCGCGTGTCGAGGAGGGCAAGAAGTCCACCGTCTGGACAAAGTGGCACACGGACCTGCTGCTCCGACGGTAAACAGAAACGGCATGTGGAGATAAGAAAGAAAACTCACGCTTGTCTTGCGTAGTTTGTAGTGCTTCGACAGACTTCCGGTCAGACAACTTGGGCTGGCTCAACTGGGTTGATCAACTTGGGTTGATGACCCACCCTCACCCCTTCCACACACACACACATACACACACACACACACACACACACACACACACAGAGACACACACACACAGACACACACAGACACACACACACACACAGAGACACACACACACATGCACACAGAGGCACACACGCATTGACATGCTTGCTCTTGCACATGCAAGCGCACATTTCTCACTGGCCGGTGAGTGTCTTGTGCAAATATGCTTGATGAGCTTCGAATAAGGTTTTTCAAGTGCCGGCATTGGAGTGCTCACTAAGCCCCCAACTTCTTAGAAGCAATAAAACGTTTTGAATATCTCTAACAACTTGTTCTTAGTGTCTTCGACAAGGTGGCAGCCACCTCTGGATTGTTTACTGATGGCACTCGCTCCCACCTGTTAGAGGCAGCCAGCTGCTAGGGCAATGGCCCTCTCCAGAGTCAAGTTTATTTGTCCGGACTCAATTTACCAGATCTCCCCCAGCACACATGCATGTAAGTGCGCACTCACACGTGCGCACACGCACACACGCGCACACACATACACGCGCACACGCACACACTGCAGCTGCTGCAGCTGCTGCTCCTGCTAGTTGCTGCATAAAATGTCATTGGTTACACGAAAGAGGAAAGCAGTTTCAGTGGCTTCATTATCGCTTGAATCCCGACTGAAGTTTTTCTGGAGATTCATTCTTTTCAATTTGGGCATTGGCTATGTGTTACAAAGCTGCTTAGCGGCAATCTTTTCAAGAACCATAGATATAAAATAAGGAAGAAGAAAACCTGGGCGATAGCCGGTCAGAACCTCTGAATTCAATCCAGACTTTTCAAGTATCGGTCGAACCTTGGCCGATTTGAATGACTCAGGAACAACCCCGTTATGTAACAAAAGCAGTGAAAATCTGATTTATGGGCTAGACTAAGTTTGTTTGCCAGTGAAGACCATAGAAGGAATAGTGGAGGGTCTTCAGGAGAGAGACTAGACCTTGTTAAAGTAGCCACATCGCATGCAAAGACCTCGGAAAATCTCATAACGGAAGTCGCAGGTTGCTACTCGACGATTGCTTCAGTCGGAGGAGGTTTTTTGGAGGCCTACGAATACGTGCAGTTTTTTCAACGAAGAAATCGGCTGAAAACTTGTCGGCTGAGCCGCTAGTATCGGGAAGTGAGACCTCTCAGAGTTGGCAGGCAAACTGTTCGCCGTCTTTATAAGTTTGCTCTGGGTCTGGCTGGCAGAACTGTAGTTTTCGAGTGAAAAAAGAACCCCTGGCTTCTCTAAGCTTCCGGGTGTAGACTCGGAGGAGGAAGTCCTTGACATTGACTAGATCCCATAGATTGCCAGACCCAGACCTCTTGAAGCAGCCTTCAAGCCTTCGCTTAAGACTAGGTGAATCTTTTGAATTTGTTGGTACCTCTTGCCTTAGGTAATACTTGTGCATTCGATTAGCTGGTACTGTTAACTTTGTCGTTCGGGCAGTCAGAGACCATAGCTCTTCTAGGCTAGGAACAGGGTTTGTCGAGACTGGGTATTGGCCTAGCATGTTAGCACTGCATCCGTGCTTTTAAGGACGAATTAAGTTTCAATGGTTGGCCAAACTTGTATTATGGCGTAACATGTCTGAAGGAGTGGGTGGGTCAATTACTCCTCAGTGTCGCTTCAGCTAGACACCGGTATTTATAACTTTCACCAGCCGAGTTCTCTCTCTATTAACCGCCCCCACGGAAACGTATCTAGGATCCAGCTCAACAGGATTCTTGACTTTGACCGTGTCTGAGGTCGCCAGGAATGCGGAAGAAGCATGGCCAAGACCGTGTCCGCGACCCTTTCGGGATCCGACGTAAGGGCTTTCTCCTGCACAGTTCAGATGCTTACGATGCTGGCGACTCTTGATGCAGCATTCCTGCTTACTGCGATTGGCGATTGTGGCGATACCTGAGTACTTGGACTGATTTTGCTTCGATGTCGATGGAACTGGGCTGTGGGAGCAGATTGATTTAAACATAGAAAACGGAATATTTCGGCCACCACGAGCTGGCTAGCGAGACCGACCGACCGTACCCGACGGGATCCTTCTTAAGTAGCGTGCAGAGCAGGAGGTACAGCGTCGGTAATCGCTGGATGGAGAAGTCATCCATCAGAGGCCGGCGAAGGTCGGGGAAGGCGAGCTGCCAGGAAGCGAGCGAGCGAGCTGCTCCGAGCGAGCAGCAGCCGCGCCATTCCCTTCAGAATGGGGTGCAGTAGCGACAGCCCTGCCATTAAAGTAACACCTGACATTTATAGAGATCAAAGGTCCGAGGCCGGTGAGGGGGCTGGGCAGGCAGGTGGCGGCGGTATGTGGCGGGTAGTCTGGAACTCAGCTCAACGGAATGCCTTCCTTTAGCTTCCGGCCACTTCCCGGCGACTCGTCACCTCCGTTGCCCGGGTCGCTGCGATGCTATGACGCCCGGCTCAATCCCGGTGCACAGCAGCGACAACGGCAGGCAAAGGGCCGCTGCTGCCGCTGCGGCTGCAGCAAGTAGGGCTCTCACTGCATCAGGACTTATTTACTGCCACTCAATGGCCCACCTAGGAGTGCTCTCCATTCATAAATGCCACTTAGTGACTGCCCCGCGGTAGGGGGGAGCCGGTGACTCATATGACACACGCCGCAAGACACGGCGGGCGTGTTTGCTGCTGGGTGCCGGCAAACATACATGGGTGCCCGCTCGCCATGTCCTGCCGAACCAACGTGTCACGGTAGCCAGGCGTCCCGAGGCGATGAGCCGCCGCCGCCGCCGTAGCTCTAAGCCGAAGGCTCAGTGTCCCACTCAGCCGCCGCCTCGTCGCCCGCTAGGCAGCGAGCCCGCTGCCACGATGCGGCCAGTGGCACTGGGTGCGACTCTCGCCTCCGGGCTGGAAGAGTCCTCCTCACCGAGCGAGCAGCCGACGACGGGCCGAGACGCTCGCGCGCCGGGCCTTCCTCTGGTGAGCTCGCGAGGTCGGTCCGATATCGCGCCGATCCGCGCATCGACCGGCGCGATATCGAGGAGCCGCCGCGCCCTCAACAGCTGCACAGTGCCGCTACCACTTTGCGCCGAGAAGCGCGGTCGCAGCGCGTGAAGGGACTGCAGATACGAGCCAGCCCTGACCAACAGGACCGGGCTTTTCCGGAAGCTGCCGGCCCATAAGGACGGGGCTGGCTAACTTCCGCAGCGAAAGTCCGACGTCGTCCGCGCGAGCAAGCAGCGCGACGATCGGCGCCGCGGCGCAGACCTCGCAGCCGCGGCGAGCCGTTCGTAGTTCCGGCCGTAGAGAGCAACCTTTTCGTAGTCTCGCATCCGCCGCCGCCGCCGCTCGCGTCGTAGTAGTTTCCCTTTCGCTTTGACCGCGCGGCTTTGACCTGCAGCCAACGCGGCGGCGGCGGCCGTGCCGCTGGCGGCGCGGCGGCTGGCGCATCGGCCTGCTATTGTTGAGCGCACGCGCGCGCGCGCACACACCAACAGTAGCCCGTCGACACGGTGAACGGAACAGTCTCGAAACGGCATGCCGGAGAGTCTGCACTTCCTGCGCTGTCCGAGCGGGGTAGGAGCGGGGCAGCAATGGCGTCGGGAAAGCGGCGCCGCCGCCGGCTCACCAGGCGAGCATTCGTTGACCCGTGCGGAATACCGTTCGCTACGCAGTCCACGCTCGCGCTCTCGACTCCGGCAATTCCTCTGCGGCGGCGGCGGCGGCGGCCGTCCTGAAATTGTCTATCTAATACTTCCGTTTTCCACACGGGAACGTGGCGAGAAAAACCCTGAAAAGTAGCGGAGCGTAGCGGAGCGTAGCGGAGCGTAGAGGAGGTTTGGCGCGCCTGAGCAAGCCAATCGCGGATGGCGGCTCGCCGCGCGCCTGCTGCAGCCGAGCAGCCGCGCACTCTGCCGCACCCTCTCTTCGTCCGCTCTCTGTACTTCTCCCGCACCCCTCACCCTGAACTAACTCAATTTAGCGACGTTTTCTTGAGGCGCGAGGCGCATCCGGTCTGCCGGCCACAGTCCTGCTGCGACCAATAGAAAAGGGCCCCGTGCGCAGCCTCTGCCCGGCGGCGCGACAACGCTTAGTCTGCGCGGGCGCGGGCCCACGGCATTCCTGACGGACACGCCTACGTGGCTACTCATCCCCCGCCGCCCCCGGCGCGAAAACGGGCCCAGGTGAGCTAGGACGTTGTCCCGAACGCAAGTTTTCTGAGCAAACAAACTCAAGTGGACAGTTTAGGATCGCTTTGTAAAGCGGTAATGTGTAGGATTCTAGCTATATACATCTAGATATCGCTGGAAATCCCCAAATTTCTTTCGAGGCATTTTGCACGAGTGAATTTTCTGAAAATCGGAAGCGATCGGATCGCTAGGTCTTCGAGCGCTTGCAGCGGACGCAGAGCGCCCAGGCGCACAAAGGGCGATTCACTCGGGCTTCCTGTACGCGAGATAAGACGCTTACACAGAAGCTGAGCCTATCCGTAATGAAACTTGCAACTGCCAGATTACAGTAATGCTCAAAAATGCCACGTTAAGCAGCTGCTCATCAATCTTCACTGGGATTACCAAGCAACGCAACGCGTCGACTTCAAGATTCTGTCACTCATCTTTAGGCCCGTCCATACTGCTACCCCAGCTTACAAGCTTCTGAAAATTAATCTCGCGTCATGAATGCCTCGCGCTCCGTCGCTCCTCCCCCTCCCTCCCCCTCCCTCACCGCTCTTCTGAGACGCTAGTCGATTTGTTGTGTCCCTCCCTCCCTATTTAGCTTGAAAATTCTCGGGGGGCGGCGCGCCTTAAGTCGCTAAGCTCCCAGAGATTAGAGCTCACTACCGATTGACATTGCGTCATCTCCTGGACGCTAAACGGAAGCTGAACACCTACCCGCTCCGAACTCTGCCATTACTCTCTGCGAGCGAATGCACTTCTTGCGTATGCGTGCGCGCGTGCGGTACGAAACTGCGCACGGTGCGACTTAATGGGGCCGGACGTGCGACGCGCTTCGTCCTAGCGCCCTAATGAACTTTTTTTTTCTTCCTACGCGCGCTTGCTTTTCCTGTGCTTTTCTCGTTGAGTGCACATTGCTAACCCGGGGTCCTGCTACCGTGCCTGCGCGAGCGTACCTGCGCGAGCGTACCTGCGCGAGCGTACCTGCGCGAGCGTACCTGTACCTGAGCGTACCTGTACCTGAGCGTGCCTGCGCGCGAGCGTGCCTTCGCGCGAGCGTCTACTTGTGTCTGCTGCTTTTGCACGCTTGTTTGAGCAGGCGACGCCGACTCGGGTTCGGCGCTTTCGCGTGCTCGTCGTCAGCCGAGTCGGCCGAGTCCGTCGCATCTCTCGCAGCGAGCTGTGCATCGCTGCGCGCTTAGAGAGACTCGGCTTCGCTCACGGGGAGCTACTGGACAGATAAAAGACCTACTCACGCGTGCTCGAGACATACGTCAAGCGCCTGAATAGAGACTAAGCTCTGTCGGGGCGCTATGCAAACGAATTATATTATACTAATGTGTTTATGTGTTTAGCTTCTTTTTGAATGTCGTCAAATCAGGATGCGATGTGACTGTAGCCTGTTGCGGTGGGCTCCGCGATTTGTGAGCACAGTATTAGGAGGCGTGGCCTCCAATGGATTTAAAGCTCGTTAAAGGTAGGTGCGACGGAACGAAGGCGGACTAGAAAGTATTTCAGATAGAGATATTTCGTAGAATGGAGATTGGAGAAAGGACCTTTAGACGAGCGATGGCAGCTAAGAGGCGACGACATTCAAAAAGAAGCTTAATGCGCACCCGTTTATTATAGCATTCAGTGGGTCTTTGCGATCCGTCTTTCGTGTGCACGTGCCTGTCTGCTTACACTGTGCGTGCTGCTTTCAGATGCTACGACCAATCCTTTGGTAACGCTTTCTGTACAGCAACTGTAGAGGGCTTGGAAAGAGACTCGGCTCTCTGAAGGCGCTATGCAAATGTATCATCATTATTACTATTATTTATTCTAAGGATGTTCAGCCGCCACGAACCGGTAAATGAAGCTGCTGAATCAGTTGACCTTGCACTTTTTTGACCAGCGTCAAGCGCTCAAGCGCCCACTTAAGTCATCGAAGACGAGCGCAAGAGGGCGCGAATGCGCGAATGCATGAGATCCAATCGTTTCGCCTCAATTCCGGGCCTTCGGCAAACGTGAACTGTAGAAGAGATCGAGACTGGCTCGGCGGCCATTGCTCTAGCCGCGCGCGCGTCAGAGGTGAACGGTCAATGGTCAGAGGTCAAGCAAAGCGAGCGCGACTCGGAGCCGCGCGTGCCGCGGGTCGACGGCATTCGCTCGTATAAGCAAGCAAACGAACAGAACGCCTTCCCGTTCCTTTCCCCTTCCTATTCCCTTCATTTGCCTTACTTTTTTTTATGCAACTCGAATTAGCATGAAGGCGCGCGAATGACCCGCCCGCTCAGGGAAGGTGACGCATCGTGCGGATCGCCGCGCGGATCGGAGCTGCGTAAAAGCGCGGCAGCCTCGTTTCGCCGCCGCTCGCGGGCAGCTCTCCTCGCCGCCGAGCGGGCGGTCGGCGTCTAGCGATCTGCACCGGGCGCGGCCTTCGTGTCGCGTGCTTCTCAGGCCACGCGACGGCGGCAGCTGCTTCGCAACACTGCGACTACCGGTTCCAACAGTTTACCACTACCTCGTACAAACCTCAAATCCTTTGGAGACCGTGCATTTAGTTCGTACGCTCCCAAAACCTGGAACTCACACCCGACTTGCGTCAGAACATCCCCTGACTTGACCACATTTAAAAAGAATTTAAAAACACATCCATTTAGGTCAGCATTTAGTGGGTCCCTGTGATTCGTCCTTCATGTGCTTATGCGTGCTGACACTGTGCATGCTGCCACTAACCACATGTGCATGCTGACCCTGTGCATTTCACCCCTAACCAAGTTATTCATGTTTATCTAGCATGATATCACTCACCATTCAATCACGTTTCCCTTTGCAGTAAATGTAAAGCGCCTAGAAAGAGATTGAGTTCTCTGAGGGCGCTTTATCAAGTGCATTATCATTATTATTATCCTTCGTGCGGCGGCAATACCAGCTGCACTGCCAGCATTGAGACGGCGCGCGTCCACGATTTAATTAATGGAGGCCCCTGAAGAAGTAGAAGTGAAATTTACAGCTCAAGCGGGTCTCTAGCTACGCGACTGCGTCGGCTGCTTGCTGCGCGCGGCCCAGTCGGTGATTGATTCTGCAGTGCCGCCATTTTGGCGAAGCGCCTTGAGAAGACCGTGACTTTTTCTTCCCAGCTGCGAAGCGAAGGCTTCGGGCGAAAACGACGCGGCGGCGGCGACGTCGCGCGAGATCGAGGCCGAGGCCGATCCAGCGACTAAGTGCCTCCCGCGACTAATCTCCGCGCGTGCGCCTGCGCGAACTGCCTACCGCGTAGTAAAGCGTCGCGAGATACACCGCTACGGGGTGTATTTGTCGCGCCGCGAAAGCGCTCGAAACCGCGCCTGGACGTATCTCTCCCTACCGACGCCGGCTATTCGTACGCGAGAGAAAGCAACTCTCGGCTCCTCATTTCTGCGCCACGCCTCTCGCGCATTCGTTCGTAGAAACCGCGGTTGGCTGGGTGGTAATTCGACGCACCCTAGGCCGGCGGCCGGCGACTGCGAGAGCGGAGCCGCCGCCGAGGCGCTCGAACGTTGACGAAGTGGAGGAGAACCGCGGCTGCGGCGCGGCCTCGATACCGGCGCCGACGCCGCTCGCTTCGAATTTCGAGCGCTATTTCCAATTTGGAGCGCTAGCTCTTCGGCGGCGCACTTTCGCGTCGCGAGCGCCAGAGGTCAGCAGACGATAAACGCTCTCAGCGGCGCATCCGGCGTATCCGGTCTGCTGACCGACCGGCCGCGAAACGACGCAACGCTTCCAGCTTTTGGCGAAGCTCGCGGGACTGCTGGCGAGCGAGCGCGAACGGCAAACCCTACTGAACAGCGGCACCTGCCGCACCTCCCCCACGCGGCGGCGGCAGCTGCCGCCGCGTCCGACTTTGGAAATGCGACAGGCTGCGCCGCCGAACGGCAGCGCGGAAGCCGGAAATCGACAGAGGACGCATAGTTCGACATAATCGACAGAGGACGCCTAGTTCGGGCGATTGCAAATCAATCGCCCGAACGAACGGCGGCGCCGCAGGCAGAATGTGCACACGGCCGCGGCCGAGGCGGCTACGCACACTGTCGTCATCTCGATAAGCGAGCGGCCGCTGCGAAGAATTCAAAGGACGGACCGTCGCGGGCGGACGCGGGCGGAAGTGCAGCTTGCAGGCTCGGCCGCCCTACGGCCGCCGCTCGAGTGGTCTGAAATTTGACGGTACGTCGATATGCCGTACTAGCGGCGACTGGTCAACGCACTTAACGTCGCGCACAACTGCCATTCAAAGCTTTTTATTGAACGGCAAGACGAGATAACGATAAGTGAATCGCCGCTCCATTAGGTGCTGGGCAAACACCGCCCGCCTTTTGTGCGCGCCACACATTCGCGAATGCAGCGACGGTCGTGCCTCGGGCCATCGTTTAAAGATGGCGCAATTCGGTAATCAGCCGCCTCAGTCGGCTTGCTGCCGCACCAGTCATTCAAGTTCAAGTGCCGGGTCAAAGCCAGCCCGATAGATACCAAGTGCGGATCGCCACCCGCCGACGTCCGCATGCAGGGATCAGCCGCACGGTCACAAAGGCCGCGGCAGCGGCTTCCGCCCGTCCGTAACGAGTTCGCACGGCTTCAAGTGGTGCATGTCCAGCGGCGTGGCTCGCGGAGCCACGCCGTACCGGAAGTAAGGCCAATTCGCAAGCCCCAACGATCGAGCCCGTGTCCTGTTGGCGGGTTCGTCCCGCGGAGCTGCTGGCCTGGAGTAAAGCTGCCCGTCTGCACGCAGACTTGCTGCGAACCATCTGCATTCGGCCGCGCGCCTGACTCCACCTGCGCGAGAAATCTAGGGCTCGAGCAGCAGTGACACGTTGGTGGCTCGAGCCGAGCTGGTTTGGTCCAGCCGTTAAGGTGCTCGCCTCGACCAAGGTCTGGCTGAGGTCGTGGGCTAGAGCCCCCGGAGGCATATGTGAAGCGCCTGAATAGAGATTAAGTTCTCATAGGGTGCTATACAAATGAATTGTATTTTTTTTTATACCGCTAGGTGAGCCCGATTACGTATGACTGCCGAGATATTATCAAATGGTTACTGAATTATAGCGACCAGGAACCGGCCACGGAATAATCGGCAGCCAGTAGTGGTGCTGCACGGTTTGAGCATGGCAGAAGTTTCCCTCTCACCGCGTCGGTACGCCGGCGCGCCGGAAAAAGAATGGCGGAGGTGCGCCGGCGCGCCGGAAAAAGAATGGCGGAGGTGCGCCGGCGCGCCGGAAAAAGAATGGCGGAGGTGCGCCGGCGCGCCGGAAAAAGAATGGCGGAGGTGCGCCGGCGCGCCGGACGTAAGAGTCGTTACCCACTTCGGCGGCCGGCGCCGGACGCCTGGAGCTCTCCGTCGCCCGCGAACGAACTTCTGTACGTTTCGGAAATGGACTTTTGTACCTTGAGGAGCGGGCATTAATCTTAATTTCGCGCAGGCATCGCACTCCGCCACGGTCGGCACGCATCATGCATCGCACATGCGTGGCGAGTCGTCAGCCCCGACTGCGTGCCGCTGCCGCCACAGCCGCATGTATTGTTTTCGATCTGCACGCACAGGCGAAGCGCCAGCGTGGGCGAGAGAGCGGGGTTCGACTTTGTGCTACGTCCCGGACCGTCCATACCAGGCATATATGCCGCCATCAAGACCTGAGAAGAGTACTCTCCCTGATAAAAGTGCACTCGCTGCGCACTAAAGCTGAGAAGCTGCGAGCTGCCTCCACTGGCAAGCGAGCCCCTCCCCCCTCACCGCCACCACCCACTCGCCAAGGAGGGTCTCATCTCCGAAAGGCGAGAGCAGCTTCCACTTTGTCGCCCCTTCCCCCGAACCCCTCCCCCCGAGCAGCTTCCGCCGCTTCCGCTCTGTCGCCCCTCCCTCCGAGCCCCCCCCCCCCCCGAGCAGCTTCCGCTGCTTCGGCTCTGTCGCCCGCCCCACTCGCTGCAGCTCTTCCCGTAGATATATTACTGGCACGCCCACTTGTTCCGCCCACGCTGAGGAGCGACTCGTGACGAAGTCGAGATTTCGTCGTCCCACCCGTCGTGCTCCGGCTCATCTATCGCCGCTGCGGCTGCGGCGGCAGCACGCTTCGCTTTTATCGAGCATCGCGAACTTCTAGGAAGCTGGAGCCAAGACGCCCACGTACATGCTCGAAGCCATCGCCAGCCGGGCCGCAGAGCCGGCTCGTGGAGGCGGGTGGCCACACTAGCGAGCTGTGTGGGGGCGTGGAGGATTCAAAGGGCCGTGTGGGGGCGTGAAAGTTGCGGGGGGGGGGGGGGGGCGGGGGAGAGTGGGAAGGGCGGGGGGGGGGGGGCAAGGTCGGCTCATTGAAAGCGTGGGACCTCCGTGCACAAGGCTGGCCGGCATACGATTCTAGCTCGTCAATGGAGGCCCGCCACGTCAGCAAACGCTGCCAAGTCCCGCAAGCAAGCAGGGTGGTTACGGAGAGGAGCGGAGGAAGCCGAAGTAAGCATGGGCAGTACAAGCTGCCTCCATCATCCAGAAAGCCCACCTTGGGCTGGGGGGGGTGGCTGAGCCAGGATTAACGTGCATGGGGCGAGACCCGCGAGTAGGGAAAAATTGCAGTGCACAATCGTAGCTTTTACTTAAATCTAAAATAAAGTGATCCTACGAAAAACCGTCACCGGGTCCCTATTCTGACCATCCCGGTCCTGGCTTCTGTCCTGTCCTCATATAAGGGGCCGGTCCACGTCGCTGCCCCCTCTGCTCTGCGGGGTATGGGGCAGAGGGCAATGAGGGACCCTGCCCGGTCCCCCTGACTCCACTGCTGGATGCAGGCGCTCTGCACAAGCGATCCTGGATGCATCACGTGGCAGCTTTAGATGAACTGCCGGCACATCCTTCTCTATCTATGTCTCTCCCTCTTCTCTCTCCCTTTCTTCTCTCCTTCTCCTCTCCCCTCGGTCCCCCCTCTCTCTCTCTCTCTCTCTCTCTCTCTCTCTCTCTCTCTCTCTCTCTCTCTCTCTCTCTCTCTCTCTCTCTCTCTCTCTCTCTCATCCCTCTCTCACCCTCATCGGCTCTCTCCCTCTCCCCCCCCAAGCCAGTAGTAGGCATGTACCGGATGGAGTCACGTGTGCAACAACACGTCAGCACCAATCATGGCAGCGACATTAGGTGCTGCTGTCGGCGGTGGACGGCTTCTCTTTCATTTTGCTTCTTACTTGCGAGCCATCGGAGCTCCGACGGTAACCGGAGCTGCAAAAGAGCAAAATGACGGGCTTTTGATTGGCTACGGTCAGCAGTAGCAATAAACTAGCAGCCCTGAGTGCTATTTAATGTTCCTCTTACTCGGCCGCCTCAGCCTGCCTCGAGACCCACGCCACAAAGTTAGCGTCAGCAACAGCCGAGGCAACAGTCAGAATCTGTTTGGAGAAGCCGCTTCGCCAGCCGCGCCTGCAGCGTTTATTAATGACTCTCTGCCGCCTCGCCTACGAGGCTCTCGGGCAGGCGAAAGCAGGCAGAACGTCGGCCATTTACATTGCTGCCTCGGCAGGCTGACCGACCGATCACGATCACGTGAGCCAGTTCAAAGACCCATAATCGAGCCGGCTGCTGATTGGTTGGTTCAACATGAGCGCTTCATACAACCAACTCGCACGTAGCACTCACGCAAAAACAGACGCTTACTCGCAGCATGCCCGCACGGGCAAGCGCATGCGCACACATGAAATTTCGAATGCTCCATCCTTCTCTCTCATTCAAGCTCTTTTGTCCAACACACTCTCTTATTTGCTTGATTACTGACTCCAGTTCTCTCTCTCTCTCTCTCTCTCTCTCTCTCTCTCTCTCTCTCGAACTGTATTTAGCCCTGTCTGTCTGTTTGTCTTAGCCTCTCTGCCTCACTCTCTTATATTCCCTCTCAATTCAGCCTCATCACTCCCTCCCTCTCTTCTGCGAGAGAGCATGACCAAACGATCAACTTCTAAGCTGCGAGCTGGCTCGTTCAAGGCCGACGTCGGAGTCCGAGCCACTCCATTGCTGATTAAATCGCTGTGTGAGAAAGGCATCCATGACGAGACGAGACGCCTTCTTTGACCGGTGAGTACGCACATGAGTCAACCGTCGCCTCCTTCCGATATAGATCTGCTACCCAAAGTTTTCTGCCCAAGATGCATTCGTTAGAGGGGGCGGCCGCTGCCCCTCAGTTGTCGCCATGCTTAAATTCAAACCAGGAGCCTGTCATTAATCTTAACGACATCACTAAACGGCCTGCTGCTGAGTAGGAGTCAGGCGATTCGATTATGTAATTCGGAGACTAGGTGCAGCTTGACCAAGCTGTTCGCCCATCGCATAGTTTCAGGATGCTCCTGTTGGACGACTACTAGTGTCACTCTGTTGCATACTGACATCTGACATGCGGCGGTCACCGGCCGGGGGGGGGGCTCAGCTTTTCAGACAGGTGGACTACCCTGATCTGATTTCGTGACCTCGATCTGACCACAGTACCTAAACCTTGCCCGAGGCAGAGCTGCAGCTGATTAAGGATCTAATGTGCAGCCAACTTTATCTGCATTCGGCATAGTTTGAGAAACCACCTGAACAGGTAAATGGAGCAATGCCTTCTCTTTCTTTCTCTCTCTTTTTATCTCTCTCTGTCTCTCTCTGTCTCTGTCTGTCTGTCTGTCTGTCTGTCTGTCTGTCTGTCTGTCTGTCTCTCTCTCTCTCTCTCTCTCTCTCTCTCTCTCTCTCTCTCTCTCTGCCTATCTCTGTCTCTCTTTGTCTCTCTGTGTCTATCTCTGTCTCTCTCTGTCTGTGTCTGTCTGTCTCTCTCTCTCTGTCTCTCTCTCTCTCTCTCTCTCTGTCTCTCTCTGTCCCCCCTCTGTCTCTCCCTGTCTCTCTCTGACTCTCTCTCTCTGTCTCTCTCTCTGTCCCTCTCTGCCTCTTCCTGTGTCTCTCTCTCTCTCTCTCTCTCTCTCTCTCTCTCTCTCTATACCTCTCTCTCCCTCTCTCTTGTCTCTCTCACTCTCTCTGTGGCGAAACACCACCAGCATGCTAATATAGCCTGAACTACAGTATCATCCTATCTCCACAGTACAGCACATCAGCGTACTAATATATATTTGAGTGCAACCTTGTCACCATACGAAGCCGGTCCAGTTTCTTGCTGTGCATGTTTTTGCCTAATTCTGGTCCGGCAGATCATGGTCGTCCCATGGAAATAGTCCCTGTTAACAATGGATGACTAATGCTCCCTATCAAGCTGGCGAAAGTAAAGTCCATGCAAACGTTGGATTAACAGCCACTGACAGTAGTCTCGGTTGAGAGCACGCGATCACGATCAAACCTTCCATCGGGGGGGGGGGGGGGGGGGACATTGTGTCTCTATTCAGTTCAGGTCATTCTGTCTCGAGGCCGACTGCAGAGGCCGACTGGCAGCTGAAATGCTGGCTGGTGGCTCACTAACTTTGAGCAGACCCGGCTGAATGTTTCTGAGGCTGAGGATGTAAGCGAACCTGGTCCTGAACCTCTGCCAGCCTCGCCATGGCAGGCCTCCCATTCGCCGGCGCTGGCTGTTTCGGTGCTAGCGCGAGCTTTTTGGGTCGCTGCTCTTGCACGTCCGACTGCGTGCACATTCACTGCTGCTCCTCCTCATCATTCCGCCACCACCCGCACCCCATCTCCCCTGCAACCCATCTCCCCTGCACCCCATCTCACCCGCACCCCATCTCACCCGCACCCCATCTCACCCGCACCCCATCTCACCCGCCATCCCAGCCCCAGCCCCCATCTCAGCCCATCTCACCCCCAGCCCACCCCCGAGCCCACATCTCACACCCCATCTCACCCGAACCCCATCTCCCCTGCACCCCATCTCACCCGCAGCCCATCTCACCCGCACCCCATCTCACCCGCAGCACCACCCTCTCACCATCTCACCCGCACCCCACCCCATCTCACCCGCACCCCATCTCACCCGCACCCCATCTCACCCGCACCCCATCTCACCCGCAGCCCATCTCACCCGCAGCCCATCTCACCCGCAGCCCATCTCACCCGCACCCCATCTCACCCGCAGCCCATCTCACCCGCAGCCCATCTCACCCGCACCCCATCTCACCCGCAGCCCATCTCCCCGCACCACCCGCACCCCATCTCACCCGCACCCCACCTCCCCCCCATCTCACCCGCAGCCCATCTCACCCGCAGCCCATCTCACCCGCAGCCCATCTCCCAGCACCCCATCTCAGTGCATTCGCTCAAATGAAGCTGCTGATCCATTTCCGAACCTGTCAGGTCTCGAAATTCGTCCTATAAAAAAAGGGTGAAGTAATTCTTAGGGCGTCGCCCTTTGGCTCACCGCCAGCCAGCGTGTGCATTTCGCAGCCCCCCCCCCCGTATGCCGATCGCAAACTATTAGAACACTCTGTATGCAGTAGTCTCGCCAAAGGTTCGCTAAGGCGTTGTGGCCCATCGGGTGCATACGCTATCAGCAGACCAGCGAGCCAACGTGACGGACTATCTGAGGGCTTATCTGAGGGGCTATCTGATGGCTTATATCTGAGGGCTTATATCTGAGGGGCTATCTGAGGGCTTATCTGATGGGTCCGCAGGGTTCGAACCCGGGGATCTGAGCGTCCAGAAGCTCGCCGCCCACTTTATTCTGCGAATCGTGGGTTTCAGTGAATCCTATCTGCCGCAGTGCCCGGCCGCCATTCCAGGCTCGTAGCCAAGATACGAGAGCGAGGCTCGAGCACTCGAGCCTCACTCTGGCCTGACCTCGACCTCGACCTGGCACTGCCGATCGCCGGGGGTGACTTTGAAGCCAACTGATTCTAGGGTGGCAGATTATCGAGTGGGATTTGACCGTGCAGAACAGAATGCACAGTGGCGAGCCGAAGCTGCTCGAAGCTGCTCGAAGCTGACCGGGAAAAAATTCGGAGCAGCGAAAAATCGCTACAATTCTATTACAAACTGGCCACTCGACTCGACAGGCGCCCAATAGAGAGACCAATCGTGCACTTAAGAACCACTGCCCTAAGTAGGTCTTACATTGCAGCTGGACAATGTGCCCCTCGGATCATTCGCTCGGAACTGACGTCTCACTAACTTCTGATCTGGCCACTCCTTTGCAATGAGCCTCGGCCACTCCACATTAATAATAATAGTGCACTTGATAAAGCGCCCTCAGAAAATTTAATCTCTTTCTACGAGCTTTACATTTGCTGCAAAGGGAAACGCAATTGAATGGTGAGTAAAATCATGCTTGAAAAACAAACAAATTGAATAATATGGTTAGGGGTGACATGCACAGGGTCAGCATGCAAATGTGGTTAGTGGCAGCATGCACTGTGTCAGCATGCATAAGCACGTGAAGGACGAATTGAGCTAGGCGAGTCAAAAGTTCGTGTGAGAGAGTGCGTCCTAGCCTCTTAACCTCGGCTTTGGCATAAAACCGAGCATCCTGCGTCCGTCCGTTGGACGCTCCCTTCGAAACACTCACGGCACACCCATCGCAACTGGCTCAAGCGATTAGGACGTGCACACGCCCGTAGTAATACCTCGTCGACAGTAGTCTCAAAGGGTAGAACCGCACGACGGGCTACGGCCGAGAGGCCGGCCATTGGGCGTGGGCGCCCAAGGGGGGGGGGGAGAGGCTGATCATCCAGATTGGCTCCGTCGATTAGCCATTCCCTCTCGGATGCATCGATTTAGCCGCAGTAGTCTCCCTTGCTTATCTTACGTGCAAGCCAGAGGCGTCCAGTCTACTATGTAAGCGCCATTGAGTAAGCCACCATTCAGGCGGCGGTCTGAACGCTTGTTGGCGGTGCTAGTCCGTATTTAATGGCTGTCGCCACACACCCCCCCCCACCCCGAAGCCTGTTATCGGTTCCTGTATTACCATCCGGAGCCACGCCGATTTCGATCGTAGCTGTAAGACAGTTTCGAGAATCTGCCAGCTACGAACGTCCAATAGAGCTGACAAGCTCTCACGCCTTCTTCTACTGACTTATCAGACTGTTCGGAGGGGGCTGCCGCTGAAGCTTAACTAACGCGGCCAGCTCGCTCGCCGGCGTTTGCACTCACTTCCGAAGTACAGGCCAAGTGCTGCTGGCCGCATTTTCGTCCGGCTGACGTCTGAACGCCCGTGAGAGCAGCGGCTGCTTCTGCATTCGCTCCCTGCGCTGCGGGCGGCGAGGTGCCAGTGTAGCTGCGCGACGGTTGAATGGCAGAGGACAGAACTACGTTTCATATGCCTGGACGTCGGACGAGTGCTTCGGCTCAGCCAGCGGATGATGCCTCGTAGCGACGCTGTTTCCGTCACTTTCTGTCACGCTATTCTGCGATTAGCAAGCTTACTACGGACGCGACAGCGGGCATCTGAGTAAAACTTAGCTAGCTCGCTGCAGTCGCTGAACGTCTCTGCAGTCTCGGCTTGCCGCTGAATCCTCGGATGGCTAACACCAGCAGATTTGACAGCCACGTGTGTTCGGAAAAGGTCTTAAACATTGGCATCTTACAAGACGCCTATGAGCCAGTACATAGTGGGTTACAGTATACATTATTCTATCCGCACTCAATAGGTTTGACTCCCGACCGCACGGTCGACTGTCTGGCGAGGATTACAATCAGCACTATTTGGAAAAGTATCTGTACAAGGCCAAGGTTATGCGGTACACACAGTGTATACACCGAATCTGTTTATGCGTATGTGCATATGTGCACGTGCTCATGCAAGCGCTTCGTATCGTCATTCTTGACAGGCGCACGAACGTTCTAGAAGAGCTGGGAGCTCCCTGTGCTTCAGCCTTCGCCCCTTCTCTCAGCAGAACAAGCAAGTCAGCAACGCCCCCTCAGCACGCCCACCGATGCCTCGTCCGTTGGGCTGAATGAGTTAATCTCGTGGGCACCTCTTGAAGAGAATGACTGTAATCGCTATCTTTCCATCCATAGCCTGGGTACAGTTGAAGCTCACAGTTCGCTTTGGAAGCTCTCAGCATAGTTTGAAGTTATCGCCCCTTGAAGCTCTTACGGACGGAGCTTACTGGACGGACGAGACGGACGTGGGCGGTTGGTTATACAGTTACCAGGGGTTAGGCGATGTTCGTGCGTGCTTCGAGAGATTTCGCCAACGCAGAGACACCGGTTGGCCGGATATGCCTCTAGCGCGAGCCAATTCAATTTCATTCCTCCATCGCTCAGAGCCATTTCAAAAGTTGTAGAGCTTATCGTGTAGCAAGAGGTTTATTTCGCCATTTGTGTTTTAACTCACAGCGATTTCACGACGATGAGACGAGCGAATCGCCGCGGCGAATCTTTCGCGCTCTTTGCGTGCAATGAATGACCTGTACGAAGTCAGCGTTTCTAGCTTCCACTACGATTTCGGGCCGACATTCAGTCCGTGAAATTCAGCTATTTTAAAGGAAACGCGAATCTGGACATGCAGCAGCGGACGGACCACTTGACTTCACACGAAAAATCATGCATAGCTCTGAATATAGGCGCTGGAGAGAATTACAAGCACGACGCACGCGGCAGACGATTCATAGGTGGAGGTTTCTTGGCGGCTCGTTATGATGCTCGCTGGAAGGGAGCGACGTAGGAACGCTCTAGTCTACTGTGCAACGCGAGTTCTGCTGAGGGCGATTCCTTATTTTCACTTGGAAACTCTTCAATTACAACGCTAACTATTCCGGGGCAACGGCTGCAGCGATGTATAGCAGCGGAGCTGTCGACGGCCTCGACCCGACGGACGCTAGCCGACAGTACAAGTTTGGCGCTCGAGGCGGCGCGCGAGCATGCAGGACCATCAACCAACAAGCGAAACAGAAGTTGAGAGAGCGAGCGAGGGAGAGAGAAAAAGAGAGGTAGAGAGAGACAGAGAGAGAGAGAGAGAGAGAGAGAGAGAGAGAGAGAGAGAGAGAGAGAGAGAGAGAGAGAGAGAAGTAGAGATAGAGGTAGAGAGAGACAGAGACAGAGAGGCCTAAGACGAGGTAGGAAAAACCTCCGTTCCGCTCGCTACGCTCGCCGCCGGCGCTCGCTGCCGATAAGATAAGAGCCGATAAGAGCTGCGGTGCTATTGGACTCGCACCGCGGCCACCGCCGTCGTGCCGCTCGAGCGAGGGTGTGAACGTTTACCGGCGGATCAGGCACTTTTGAGCGACCGTTCGATGCAGCGGCCTCGATTGTCGAGAGCGAGGCAGGCGCGGCTGGCGGCAGGTGCAGCCCGCTTCGAGCGCGAGGCTCCCGCCGGAGCTCTCGCCGGCCGCGAGAGGGGAGAGGAGCGGCCGAGTGCGCTGCGTCCTTACGATCCGGGGGGCGCGCGGCCGCCCGCCGACGGACAGACGGATCGACGCGGCCGCCGAACTCGGCGAAAGACAAGGCCTCAGGCCGAGCAGCAGCCCCCACCCACAGCAGCCCCCACCCACAGCAGCCCCCACCCACAGCAGCCCCCACCCACAGCAGCCCCCACCCACTCGCCCGAACCGCGCCGCAGCGGCAACGCCCGTGTCGATTCTCGAGTTACCACTGCTAATCCGGCCTACCGGACTCTAGTTTTGCACCGAATATAGAGATTAAGGATTGGTTGCCACCGCCACCGCTGCCGCCGACAACTCCAACCCGCGAGCTCTGCGAAGGTGACTTTAGTCTGGGGACCTTGGCCAAAATTGTGTGTAAGAAGATCTGCAAGCGAGGCTATCTCATTTTCGGCTTTCCACGAAATTGCTCTCCACGCGTCGTCGGCTCGACTCGAAAGCCTTAAAGAGCATCAGATTTGCAGCCGGAGCGCCCGAAAGCACGTTATCGCCGAATCAGCCGTGTGCGCAGAAGCTCGCTCGAGTCACACCAGGTGAGCGCCTGGGTCGTCAATCGAAGGCACCCGAACTTCCGTACAAAGAGAGCACCCGTCGTCTCTCCCGCCTCCCGAGATACATACGGCGAAGCCGCACCCGGCCTGCTGGTGCGGCTGCGGCCAATGCGCCGAGCGGCCAATGCTCCGAACGGTCGTCGTCAGTCACAACCGGAGCCGCCGGAAGCCATTAAAATGGGTAACTCTATCGGGCTGTTTGCTCTCGCGCTCCGAAGGGGGAGCGCTGCTGCACAGCGCGGCTCATCCGGCGAGGCAGAGCAAACACTTGTATCAAACGAGCGTTTATCTTCCCTATTTTTCCCCTCGGCGTTGTCAGTCGTAGCAGCGCAGCGGAGCGCTGCGCTGTGCACACATTGTCGGCTGTGCACACGATGCGAGCTGCGAGCCGACAATGGACAGACTACGTGGCGCTCGTAGTACTCGCCCGCTCAATGCTCGCGCTCGATGCCCGGCCCAGCAGCCGAAAATGCTGCGTCCGCTGTGTAATCCAATTAAAGGCGGACCCTGACAAGTGGTTGCCACCGTTGTTGCTATCGGCGCGGCCAATTAGCCTGGGTAACCGGAGTGGATTAGTGGGCAAACAGTGCAGACCGCTCTTCGTTGACAATGCCGAGCTGGCTGCCGGGGGCAGCCAGCGCCGGCTGCCGGGAGCGGCAGGGCCAACCGCTCGCCTCACCCCCCCCCGCCCTCGCCGGCCCCGCCCCTTGGTCCGCCGATCGCCCGTGCCCCACTGCCCTCAACAAATAACACTCACGGCCGCCGGTCTGTGGGACCCCTGGCGAGTAGCATGCGCTCTTTGCGGCTGACTCTGCCGCTGACCGCTGCTTACGCACCACCACCACGCGTTGACGTGGTGGCGGAGCGTCGTGACACTTCTTGGCAGCCCTCGGTCGGCAGGGCTCCACGATGCGCCAGCGTGAGCCCGTCGTCGCGCAGTGAGCGCAGCGTCGCGTCGAAGCGTCGCCGTTTGGCGCGGGCAGCAGCCTCAGCGTTTACCCCTCCCTCCGAGATGTCCGATCCCCCCCCCGTCCCCGTCTGCATCCGTATCCAGCGCTCGTTGCCGAGGTCTCGGGCCCTGGGCCGTCAGTATAGACCGGGGCCCTGAAGGCTAATCGGCGGAACTAACCAGTAACTATCAACCTCAGGAGTCCACTTAATAGGACGGGTGGGAAAAAAGAGGAGTGAGAGAGTCAGGCCAATCCAGAGGCCTCGTTTACGTCGAACCGCTTGCAGCGGCCGGAGAAGAATGGCGGGACGTAGCAGGACTCAAACCCGTGACCTGAGCGCGCGAAGTACGAGCACGTCCAGCCCCTTAGGCTAAGACCTAGGGGCCGAGAGAGAGAGAGAGAGAGAGAGAGAGAGCGAGAGAGAGAGAGAGAGAGAGAGAGAGAGAGAGAGGAGAGAGAAGGAGAGGGAGAGAGAGAGGGAGAGAGAGAGAGAGAGAGAGAGAGAGAGAGAGAGAGAGAGAGAGAGAGAGAGAGAGAGAGAGAGAGAGGAGAGAGAGAGAGAGAGAGAGAGGAGAGAGAGAGAGAGGGGGAGAGAGAGAGAAAGAGAGAGGGAGAGAGAGATGGAGTGAAAAGAAACGCGGCGACGGACGGGCGGAAGGAGATGAAGCGACAGGACTCAGCAAGGGGGGAGCAGGCTGCAGACAATGAGAGTGGACGGCAGACAGATGGCGAGAGAGAGGGAGAGAGAGAAACGGACAGGGAGGTGAACAATATCGTATAGCGCCCTACGAGAAACTCATTCTCTATCCACCCGCTTTACAAATCGCTGCAAGAGAGGCAATAACGGTGTTGCTATGACAAGCCGGGTATCGCGATTAGAATGGCGTGAAAAGCACACAGGCACCGTGCAAGTAGCAAGCATACACAAGCACGTATTAAAACACTCACGGCCGCCGGTTTGTAGGACCCCTGGCGAGCAACAAGCACGGAATCATTTACATGTAGACACCCAAAGCACACAAGAAAACAAGACGTATTCATTGGCTGGCAGGGACGGGCGGAGCGGAGCGGATGCTGAGACTTAAAAATACGAAGCCTTTGGCGTAGCCAGTGGTTAACAGTAACCGGAAGGCAGTTCCAGACGTTTGGTGCGTACCAGCTGAAGACCCGGTCAGCAGAAAATCAAAGTAAATCAATTTTTCTGCCGAATGTTCGCTTAAAAAAAAATAAAAATGTGCTGCATAACGGTTGCTGTGGCACAATCTTTTAACCTAGATGAGAGAAAGTCAGACCCACACGATATGCAACCGCTCGTAGAAGGAATGGACGGCCAGTAGCTCGCTCCGCTCCGTCCTCTCTCCACTCTATCTCCAAGCTCACTCTGTGCGCGCTCACTATCTCTGTCTCTTTACTCTCGCTCCTACCGAGCTCTCTCTACGCTCTCACGCCCACGCTAGCTACTAGCTCACACTGCCTGTGCCCTCTCCGCTCGCTCTCTCCTCTCTTCGCTCGCTCCACGCTTGCTCAGAGCGCTTCACCGCCACCCTTGCCCGCACCAGAAGCGCTGCCATCAGGTTGGAGCAAGCGCGCCAGACGTATCGTTGAAATAACTAACATAATTTTCGCAAGGGCGAGGCTTTGCAGTCTCAGCGAAAGTCCGGCGACTATCGGAGCGCCGCCCTTCAGAGGGACGAACGTGCGGCGAGTGCAAGCACAAGCACAAGCACGCACTAAGTGGGCGGTAAAGGAAGCTTCTCTACCAGGGTAGCGGAAATGGGTCTATCACGTATATAAACTTTCAGCGTAAGAATTCTACTGGATATACTAGAAGGACACCGACACAGGGTGGACAAGTGAGTGACGAAGAGACAGACAGACAGAGAGTGCGGAGCGAGCGCGCGTGTGTGCGTGAGAGAGAGAATGATTGGTGGACAGACTGACGCTCAGCTAGCAGCCGTTCAGCTGAGCCGCCACCATCATTCGTCAGTCGCACCCACGAACTCACGAACCCGCTCGCTCGCACGCACGCACAGGCACAGGCTAGCCCGCAGGCGCGCGAGCGCACTGTCCCTCTAAGTGTCCCTGAGTCACTAACTCTTCGGCTCGCCTCCCGTATCGCCGTCCGTCTCATACCGTTTCCGTCTCTACCTTCTTCGTCTCCGCCTCTCTCGCTGTTGCGTCGTACTACGCCGGCGGAAGTCGACGAAGAAGAACAGCGGACCCAATAATATACTTTGCAAATTCTCCGGGGTCTCGATCATCCGTGACGGTCGTGTACCCTTGCTTGGCTTCCTGAAATTGCTAATGCAGTGCCTGCCGTATTGCCGATTCTCACTTTTGCTGAGCGCGGCGGGTCGCACAAACTTAGCGCTTGGCTTCTCTCGTGGCCGTGGAGCCGTGCGGATTTGCGCAGGGCGAGTGGCCTCGACCGCCGGTCTCGACCGCCCTTCGACCTTCGACCTTTCGGTTCGCATTTTTTCGCGCGCACATCTCAAGCTCAGCCCATCGCGGCCTTTTGACCGCGCGAGTGAGCGAGCACCG
This sequence comes from Cristatella mucedo, assembly GCA_009760855.2. Lineage (NCBI taxonomy): Eukaryota > Metazoa > Bryozoa > Phylactolaemata > Cristatellidae > Cristatella > Cristatella mucedo. Next base: position 2,483,438 of record WPIO01000008.1, on the reverse strand, counting down.
ATCCTTTCCGCGTGCACTTGGCCGGCGGGTAGCTACGACATCCACGTTGACCGAAGCAAGCATTGCACAGTGAAGATGCACTGCCCGCAGAGCTCACATTCCTGAGATCGGAAGAAGACGTCAGACGGTGCAGTTGGTAGCCTTCAGCGCTCGAGCTCTCGCGCAACCTACCTCGCTGGAACTGAAGAAGCTAAAGTTTTCCGTGCCGACCGGAAGTGAGAAGGGGGCCGTCTGCAAAAGTATCGAACGTGCGACAGGCAGCGAAACGTCTTAACAAATTGAACAGGCATTGCAGGCGGCAAGTGCCCCTCCCCCCCCCCCCCCCGCCGCCGCACCTTTGGGTCACCCAGGCGGTTTAGCAGTTTGTACCGCTGGTTCCGGACCGCGATTTATCTAGCTAACTAAACTAAGTATTTAGGAACTCGGAACGTTTGCTATCTCTGTTAAAAGAGTAACGTCCCGGAAAACCGACGAACGAAACGCGCACAGGAAAAAATTATATAAAAATATAATTTACTTATATAATACCCTAAGAGAACGTAATCTCTAACCTTGCACTTCACATGTGCCTCACGGCTCGAGCACACGACCTCGGTGGTCAAAGACGAGCGAGCACCCTGACCCCCCCCCTGTGCCAAACCAGAAGGCGTACCGCTCACTTTAGAGAGAGTGACCAGAGAAGTCGGTTGCTTCTTCTGCAGGATTCCTCGAATCTACGATGGCTACACGCCCCTCAGTGCCGCTGCGTGCGCGCTATACAGTCAATAACTTTCTTTACCATAGGTCGTCGCCTTGGGCAGCGGACAGAACACGATTTAAATAGTATGCAAATTTTCTAGCAATTCCTCAGCTGAAGCGTTGCGCCAAGAGACTGACTTGGAACTGACTCTCCGAACGGACGACGCCGCTCCAAACGCGTTTTTGGCGTCCTTCTCGGCCAAGTGGCTCCCTCTGGAGGCAGACTGTGAAGCATTGCGTCGCCGGTCCACCGTCCGGCGGAACTCGTAAGCCTCTTATCCACAAAAATTCTTAACCTTCTTTTATAAATACAGACGGGCGCCTTTTCTAGAAGCCGACTCCTCAGATTCTGCCCGAGAAGAAAAGGCCGATAAGATGGGCTTTTCAGCCAGCCCAATTAATAAAAATAAGGTAATGCACCATTTTATGAAAACGCAAAAATACCACTACCAGGAGGCGCAGTTCTCTGAGTGTTACATCCTCGCCGGCGAATAGCGACATACAACGCCTTACCTCATGTTCATTTTTACTGACGCAGCATCATTTGACGACTGTTCGACGACCACTTCTACATCGCTTACTCCAAATTGACGAGACGCTAGATTTCCTGGGAAATTTAGTGTCATTTTTGACCGGGCGATAGATTGATCTTTTAGTCTGCCCAAGAGGTTCATGCCCGGTTTGACCCCCGGGCTACGGGCATTTCATGACCAGGGTCAAGGTGCTCGTCTTTTACGACTGAGGGCTCGAGCCCTGCAGCATATGTAAAGCACCTGGACAGAGATTCAGTCCTCTTAGGATGCTATACGAGGATAATCATACACATATATATATATATTTATTTATTTACTCATAATTTAAAGTAATGTGCACTTCTCTCCTGTTGTCGTTAGTTTCAGGAGCGTGTATGGACAAGAGTAATGGCCACCGTGCTTTCGAGCCGGATGCAATCCATACGCCGTGAACCGCTCCGCTAGACCGGCTGAGGGAATAACTTTGAATGAATCTTCCTTTGGATTGCCCGCCGGAGCAGCGCGGGAAAGCGCGGCTGAGGAGAAAGTTGGCGCGCCGTCTCGGGCGTCGGAAGTCGAACCCGCGGCCGCGTCGCAGCCGCGAAACTGTCGTAGACACCGGAATGCACGCTGCAGGCGGGGCGGCTCTCACGACGCGCTGCGCCCACCTCCCCTCAACGCGAAAGTGACGAGAACGCATGGCGACGAAGCTGTCTCATGTTTGCTGGCATTCACTGACGACGAACTTGAAAGCCTTCAAAGTCTCGGACGTACGTACGTACGGGACGCAACCGCGGCGCGACTGGTTCCGGCTTTCGCTGGGCGCCGCCCGGCGCCTATAGCACGCCGGCTGCTGTGCGTTCTCGGAACTGGGTACGGGCTGCCGCTGCCGCCGCCGTTCGTCTGAGCCGGAGATTCAGACGTCGCCTCGGCGCGACATTTCCGGCTTCGCGCTCCGCGGCTTCCTAAGCTCTCTACGCTCAACGCCTCCTAAGGACGGAAGGGTGGGTAGGCTACCGCGCCGCCGCGTTAGCAAGGGAAAAACAACAGAACGTTACCTCGCGGCGGCGGTAATTGCGGCTTTCTGGCGCCGGGGTAAACGTGCGAGGTGGTCGTCGCGCGAGCTGCGTCGCCGCTCCCGTCGACCGACTCGGCCACCGCGCAGCAGCGCTGTCGCCGTCGCTCGCTGTGACCTTAAGTCTTTCGGCATTACCAGCGCACCGCGTACGTAGCGCGGCGACGCCGTTCAAACTTAATGGTATTCAACGTATCCCGTCTTTTACTGTGGACGAGGCCGCTAACACATACAAATCTATTTTATTTGTTCCTTACTATTCGTATCGTGGCCTCCTCGGGCTCACCTCGACCGGTCGTAGTATTAGCACCTCAAGAGTATCCAGGCGGGCGTGATCTCATAGATTCTCTGTCTGTCTGTCTGTCTGTCTGTCTTTCTGTCTGTCTTTCTGTCTGTCTGTCTGTCTGTCTGTCGGTCTCCGTCTCGCCCATTCGGTTTCCCTCCTCGCCTGTTGTTCTCATTTTTTCTGTCATTGTGTCTCCAGCTCTCAATCTACATCTCTCTGTGTCGGTACCTCTTTGTCTCTGCGTCTGCACCACCTTCTCTCTCCGTCTCTTTCCGCCTCTCTGTATCTGTCCCTCCGTCTGTGTCTCTCTCTTCCTCACACGACACTGTAACTGCAAGGTAACTTCTAGCTGAGGCGACGTGCGCTCGGGAAGGTGAACGTGATCGAAGCGTCGTATATTCACGGAGTCTCGTGTTTTTACTTCGGTAAAATTCACACCTGCAACTCTACCGACTCAATTAGAAGCTCAACTTGAAATCCGCCCCTCGGAGCCAAGGAGAGCACTATAACCGGAAGGATTCTTACACGAACAAGAGAGCTGGTCAGTACGATGCGCTCGCCTTTTGGCACCTGCAGGTTTTCGAAAGATTTCCATGTCTTGTTCGGATTGGGAGCTAGGTTCCTCTGATCTAGGACAACACGTCTACGTCGTCGCGACAGGCAAGCGCAGACGGAGCGTCGGTTGCACCGAGAAGCAGTGCCCCATTGCCCATCTGGCTCTGGCTGTTGTCTGCCTCGGCCACCATACGGCATCGGGAGGCGAGAATGCCGTCATACGCAGCATAGGTCCTCCAGATCTGTCACTCTCTTCGCATCGGCCAGTATAGGTTCGGTATAAAAAAAGAGACAGCATTCGACGACGATCGACACTCGATGTCTATCCTTGAAAATGGCTGACTCGCGATGCCTATCCACGGAGATGGCTCACTGCTCAAGGAAGATGGCCGCTAGAGGAAGATGGCCGCTCGAGGCGGCTCGGGTCCACGAACGTGCTTCGCTGGCGTGCCTCAACCGGCGAGACGTCGGCGTCGACTCGACTCGTAAGACTTTCGGCGGCCAACCTATCTTGGTGGCCACGCTCACCCCTGCTCCTTTCCCGGCCGAGCTTACCCCTAAGGCCCCCTTCCAGCCGACGCATTCCACAGTCCTCTAGCTGACTAGCACGAAGCAGCAGCAGCGCAGCGGCTTCGGCGGTGGGGCTCCGCTCAGTTGCACCCGCCTGTGTAACCGGCCGCTGCACTTCCAGCACCCTCTCCACGTCGCCACAGTCGCCCCATGGCCAGGCAGACGGACCAGTCTTACTAAGCCGACGCCGCGAGAAAGCTTGAAATATAGCCGGATTAAGCTCGAGCCGGTTTCCGGTGACCAGTCGAGCCGACGGGCAGCGAAGCGAGGCAAAGGATGGGCGGCGGATGAGTGCATTTCAGAGCTCCCCCGCTCGAGCACTTCCGACGAAAATGACCCGCTGCATGTCGTGAGAGAGAGAGAGAGAGAGAGAGAGAGAGAGAGAGAGAGAGAGTCACGTGTTTTGGGTCCGTCTGCTCGGCCGCCTCTAAGCTCGGGTGCGGCTCTCAGTAGTGCTGTGTACTGCGGCCTCGCCATGAAATCGCCGCTATTTTTAGCATGCGGCCCTACTACGGCTACTAACACGCTCGAGTATCGCCTGAGCGAGGTGCCGCCGCCGGTGTTGCCGAGATAGCTGAGCGAGTCGGGGGCAAAAAATGCCCTCGGACGGCCGGGCGGACGTCCGCGGTAATCTGTGTGTCCAGCGGTTTCCGATCGCCGCCAGCTGGCCTCTACCCACATCTTCGGGCATAGTCGGTCGCCTGCTCAGCAAAGCTCGAGCCCAGCACTAAGGACGGTGCCACTTGAGGAGGGATGGTAGGTAGGGGCAGGTAGAGGACGGTAGGTAGGGGCAGGTGGAGGTTGGTAGGTAGGGGCAGGTGGAGGATGGTAGGTAGGGGCAGGTAGAGGATGGTAGGTAGGGGCAGGGGAGGCGGCCAAGAAGGGACCGCGTTTCAAGGAACCATTTCCGCCGAGGAACGGCTTTTTTGCACCGCATGCCCAGGCGCATGCTCGGGAGCTGCGCGCCAATGGATTCTGCCTAGGCACGTACTGTCCTACCAGCTAGCCTGCGCCCTGTACAATCTACGGTCATAGAGAGAGAGAGAGAGAGAGAGAGAGAGAGAGAGAGAGAGAGAGAGAGAGAGAGAGAGAGAGAGAGAGAGAGAGAGAGAGAGAGAGAGAGAGAGAGAGAGAGAGAGAGAAGTAAGGGCGGTCGGAGCGGGGCACAAGCAGGATCAGCATTCCGCATTTACTCATGGTTTGTCAGTGCTTGCAAAAACGCGAAAATCGTTTGGGCCTTCGCCGCCATTGAAGACCATTGGCTACCAACTTCGCGGCATCCATTCCACTGCATGGGGGAATGCCGACTGCATGGGGGATGGGCCGACTGCATGGGGGAATGCCGACTGAATGGAGGATGGGCCGATGGGTTGACAGGGACGACTAGGCGGGCGGTTTGCTGTCCGGTAGCTCCATTCTCTTCACTGCTGCTGTAATGCTGCCGAATCGCAGATTTAGATCTCTCACGATGCTATAGAAAGCCTACTATCATCGCGGCTTCAAGCGAACACGGCCTGGCACTATGGACCCGGCACTCGGAAACATCTGCTGCTATCCGATGCATAGCAGCAGGCACGCAGGCCAGTGGGCAGCAGCGTGGCTGCTGCAGGCGCCCAGGCAGGCCAATGGGACCGCTCACTCCGCCTAGGACGCGGCTCGGTACGACAACCTTTCGCTCGTCAAGGTGACCTTTCGCTCGGGCGCCTCCCACTGAGCGCCTTGCACACACTCGTTCGCTAAATAGGTAATAATCATTATAATGATAACGCTTCCATTTGCACGGGAGCAGCTATTGTCACTCGGGCTTCTCTCTCGGGGAGGGGTCGCAGACGGACGGCCTCACGGCAGCGCTCTTTTCTTGTAGCCTTATCTGGCCGCCCTCGACGTCGGCTGGCCGTGCAACTTCCGGTCGGCTGGCATTAATGCACCGACAGTGAGAACAATTACTGCTGCCCGGCCTGAGCGTTCGGTGCATACGTGTCAGCCCGGTAGGTCGTCAATTCTGCATCGACCTCGGCCTAGATTGCCTGTCAATGGCCAGCACGCCTGGCCTGCTGCAGCCTAAGCCCCGAGGCCTGGGGGAGGAGGAGGAGGAGGAGGAGGGATTCGATGCAGCTCTGGCTTCTCGGCCGATGCCGCCCCAGGACGGTGGGAAATTGGTCAGCAAGCACAGAACGGGCCCTGCAATTAGATACCCTCTTTTCAGCGGGAGCCTTCACCACTTCTGCGGCCGCCGCAGCCAGCAGGGCACTGCCGCATGGCTCGAAATCTGATCACGAGCACACCCAAGCGGTCGGCTGACCGCTCCCAGTACTTTATCCGAAGGTTAGCCGCCGCCGCCGTAGGGAGAGAGAGAGAGCGAGAGAGAGAGAGAGAGAGAGAGAGAGAGAGCGAGCGAGAGAGAGAGAGAGAGAGAGAGAGAGAGAGAGAGCGAGCGAGAGAGAGAGAGAGAGAGAGAGAGAGAGAGAGAGAGACGGGGGGGGGAGATAGGGCGGCTGGCTTGTGGACAGACGGACACCTACGGCCGCTAGGTAGGCAGCCCAGTGGGCAGCGAGTAAACACCTGCCGGCAGTTTGTCCTTCAGGGACCTACTGCTGCTGCGGTCGGCCGGCAGATGTCGCCGCCACGGTGGGCAGGCGCTCTGCCAGGCTCGGCTGACCAGAGCATGGGCGATCAGGCCATACTGACCCAAGGTCAAGGTTGTATCTGAACGCTTGATCTCGACGGCCGTCCGAAACATCTGAGGAGACGACAGCGTAGGACACTGAGCAGGAGGCAAGGTTTTACAAGTTCAAGGCCCTCTCGCTTGAGCGTGCCGCACAGCTAAAACGGCGGTGTCTGTTCATACAGCATGTCGGATTTGCAATGGGTACAGTGCTCATAGCAGGCTGTTCAACCTACACGGTCGCCAGCACATGTTTATATTTACGTTAAATAAACACGTTTTTAGTTTATCCCTTCCATTTAAAGTTTCTCACTTAATACCTAATTTAGTAAACCCGAAAACCTAAACTCGAAACCCAAAAGCTCAAAACCAAAAAAAGTACAAAATCTAACAAGTAAACCTTAAGCCGTAAGCCCCAAAAACACGAAACCATTGAATACTAAACTCAAAATCCTTAGAAACTCTGAAGCTAAAAAGATAATTAAAAACGCGTTTATTCAACATAAATATAAACATTCGCTGGCGACCATTTTGGTTGAACAGTCAGCCTGCTGTGAGCACTGTGCCCATAGCAGACCTGGCGTTGCTGTATTAACAGACGAAGCCGGATATGCTCGCCGAAGCAGAGTGCACGTGCACTGCCCCGGCAGCAGAACATACACCGCCACCACGCACGGGCTATCGGCGAACCGATGTACCCTAAACAATTGGGCACGGTCGCGGAATGGTCGCATTACAAAGTGGCTGCTCCTTCTTAACCCAATCCTTAGGCACAACAAGTTTCCACCGCATGACCGCTAGCGCGGCCGGTCCTGCCAGTCGTCTTCCGGTCTCCCCCTCCCCACTCCTGACCCCTTCGGCTCCTCTGCTCCACCTCACCCTCGGTCGCGGAGCCCCCCCCCCCCCCCCCCCCCCCGCCATCTGCTTGACCGCACGGCGAGTCAGACGATTGAAGTCCTGCTGCTGACCGGACCGGCTGCACTTACGGCGAAAACCGCTTGCTGGCCCGGCATCTGCCAAATGAGTCGAGGTTTAGGCTGCGGTTAGACAGTAAGAGCCGCCTTTCCTGGTTCCTTTATCGGGGGGCCGCTCGGTCTTGAACAAGCAAACCTGGCTGGACGGCCTGACGGCGGACGGCAGCTGCTGTGACGGCAGCCCCATCACCCGGGCAGTCCCACGGCCTCCGGCCACGACCTCCTCTCGAAATGTGCAGCAGCGAATGCTATCTACACTCATTGCGCCAGCGCTCGATTCCGTCGATTTACCGAGGGGAGCCTCTTGAGGGCCCTGACCCCCGTGGACCGACCACCCGACTCCGGCATGCCCGGCAATCTCGGGGCAACGTTAAGGTTCGGCCTTCCTGTTTTGCCAAATCTCCTGGGCATGCACTTGGCGATACTTGGAGGGTGCTTTCGAAGTACTGGGTAGAAATGCGCTGATATTCACGGATGACCTTCATTTGTTATGCTCTTGAGGGCAATACATATAATATCCCTTTTTCATCTCCTAAGCAATCGAAAGCACTGTTGGAGCACAGGTATGACCTCGGCTTTGAAAACGAGGCCGGGGTCATATGGGCCCTCCCACTTCGATATGCCTATGGTGCATAGGGTCAAAAAACAGGCTAGTATCAAGCAAACCATCAGCCAGTCGCGCTGTGTTTTGGCTGTGCTTCACACTAGTTCAAGCTATCAAGGCTGGCAAATAAAGCAGATACAAAAAGCTGCACTGCCCGAGTTTAACACCTGGTTCTAGAATGCCAAACCTAATGTGTCTACCCTGTGTGTGTGTGTATCTATATGTGTGTCTGTCTGTCTGTGTGTGTGTTCGTCTGTATGTGTGTGTGTGTGTGTGTGTGTGTCTGTCTGTCTGTCTGTCTGTCTGTCTGTCTGCCTGTCTGTCTGTCTGTCTATTTGTCTGTCTTTTTGTGTTTGTGTGCCTGTGCCTATGTGAGTGTGTGTGTGCCTGCATGCGTGAGTGTGTGTCTGTTTGTGTCGGTCGGTGCGTGCGTGTGGAACAGAGAGAGGCATGCTCCTAAGCTTTTTGTTTACAGAAACATTCATGGCAACTTGCATAACTCCAGAGGATTGGACGATGCGGGTAACAGGGAGAATGCGGCTGCATCAGGGGGGGGGATTAGCTCTTCAATCAGACGTCCTGCTCTACGAGCACGACGAGAGTCGGTGAGAGCGGTGCAGTTGACATGTTGGCAGTTTTTCCGTGGAGCTCGGTGGTTTGCTGTGAAATTCCTTTAGTCGGGGCAAGCAGACTACGGAGGTAGAGGGACCGAAGACCCAGCAGCTGCTGCAGCTGCAGCAGCAGCAGTAGCTGCTGCTGCAGCTGGCAACCGTAGCTTGCCCTCTCAGCTGCCGAGCCGAAGGTGGCTGCAAGACGGCACAGCTGAAGCTAGTGCTGCCGCCTCTCTAGTGCAGCAGCCAGGGAGCTTTATCGAGTGCATTATTATTATTATCCTTAAGCCAAGTAACGAAGCCTCTGCCATCCAATTTTAGCAGCAGCCCCTTTCTGTGAGGAGACGCCGTGCCTTACTTTGCCGTGGCTGCTGCCAGTCCCAGCGTCCTCCCCTGCTGCCACCGCTGCTCCTCAGCGTCTCTCAGTCTTCTTGTGCCGCCATCTTGCACGATACGCTGGAGCCAATCAATTGAGACCTCTCGGCTGCTGAAACGTCCCAGGAGCAGGTAGCTGTAGCCAGGCGATGGTCTCCATCTCGGTCAAGGGGAGCGCCGGGGGAGAGGGGGGGTCAAATCATAGTCTACCCATCGCTGAAGAGTTGAAGGGTGAAGGCTGCCAGGTGATAGCTGGCTTTGCAAGAGCTTCGCATCTCACTACTCAAAGGCAGAGCAGGGATTGCCACGTGACTTTCCGGCAAATTAATCTAACTTCCGAGCGTTTGCGACATCAGCTTCTAAGCTTCTAGGAAGAAGCTCCCTCTACGTTACTAGAAATGCCGTCAAAGGCCCACGTCAAGTGCATCGCGGCTGAGATTGCTTTGCATAAAAATTAAGGTGCTCGCTCGCCTGTAACAACCGAGGTCAAGGTGAATGCATTTAATGACCGAGGTTGTGGGCTCGAGCCCCGTGACATATGTGAAGTGCCTGAACAGAGATTCATTTTTCCTCGGGCGCTATACAAATTATTATATACATTATTTAAATTAAAGCCCTACATGTCCATGATTGCAGGAAAAGCTCCAGGACGTTTGATGACATTTATAGCAAAACATCCTATGGAAATAATAAATAAACTAGGGCAATGTGGTACAAACAGAGCTGAACTCGCATTTCAAATTTCACTCCGACCGGTTAAGCATTGGCCGAATTAAGTATTTTGCAAGGCACATTGGTACACTGTCAATGAAGCCGCATACGAGTCACGCACATGCACTTCAGCAAACTTTACACACAGGTACCTCGATTTATCGGGGCTCAATGAATCAGGACACAAGTCGCATGGGATGTAGAGATCGTTAAATTAGCTATTTTTAGATATGTTGCTGTCGGTCTCCATACAAGTTAGACGAGGTTTGCATAATAATTTTTTATGCTAAAGTTGTCGGAAGTTCCGATCCCATTTCTAACATGTTTGTCTTTGGAAAAGTACCCTAAGAAAATATTCGATTGTCGGACCAATTTTGTAAGCATTTTCTTGACACATTCCGCCTTAAATGTAAAGCGCCTAGAAAGAGATTAAGTTCTCTGAGGGCAATAATTCAAGTGCATTATTATTATTATTATTGTTATTAATAAAGTGGCTCGAGCGGCAGAGATTGGGTGCCAGAAAGGAGGGGTCGGAGGTTATATCGGGCGCTCGCAGGGGAGACAATCTCTTTAGGGATCCCAATGCTAATTTTGCACTCGTAGTCAGCCGGACAATCGTCCGTCACCATTACGCGTCAGAGGCTAGCGGGGGCTCGAACCCTCCCAACATCTCCAAGATTACCGGGCATGCGTGCCGGGCTTTTGCGAGCTTTCAGGCGTCTGGCATCGCCAGGGCTCGGACCCCGGTCGACTTCCGTCGATAGGTGGTCCGCTCAATGAAGCGGCTCAATGGGAAGCTGGCTACTGGCTACTGGCTACCGGCTACCGCTAAGGGGCGACCGTCCCGTAGGGGAGACCGAATGCAGTCGTCGGCCGGCCCTTCGAAGCGCTGAAAGAGGCTCGGCAGGACGGAAACCTCTCTTCCCCCTCCCTTCTGTAGAGAACGGGGAGGGGGGCGACTGCAGCCAGCATCCCGGCCTTTGTGCCTTGGTGGAAGAGATTGCCCTCCACCCACGAAAGCACACATCACCCTTATGCCCACTGTGCTACCCACTGACCCAAGCACGTACGCAGGACACACGGCCGTGGGTCACCAGCGGTTACCTTGCGGTGTGAGCTGAGCTAAGAGGGGAGTAGGAGGAGTAGCTAGGGGGAGTGGGAGGGAGAGCAGAGCTGGGGGAGAGTGGGAGCAGAGATAGGGGTTAGGAGAGGTTGTGTGGGAGGGGATTTTCACGAAGAGGCAAATCCACAAGCAATGAAAAATTCATTCGACACGCACTCGGTGCTTACTCATCGACTGGAAGTAGGACATAATTTTGTAGTCGGTGACAGTCGGCATATAGGCGGCCGAGGTGGCTGAACCCCTCTCCCATCCTGTCTAGTGAGGGGAAGGCCCCGAGTGCCCCTGCACGGCCCTGCCTACACGACCCTGGCTCAGCCACTGCTTGAGGGCCTCTGGTGAAGCTCTTGTAATCAAATCAATTGCGGCGGACGTCCAGCCACGTCAACTGCCTAGACAGTCCTGAAAACTCGCTTACCCAGCCAGTAGTCGCTCGCGATGGCTAGGACAGTTAGACGACGCCGTGTAGGACAGTAATGACAACTTCGAGCCGGGTTTACATTGTCTGTGCTTGCGTCATCCAACGGTTCCCAGGAATTTGGATGCCTGACGTAAAAAACGCTCCGTAAAAGCTGCTTTCTTATAACAATGATAATAATAATTAATTTGTATAGCGCCTTCAGAGAGTTTAATCTCAATCTAGGCAGTATATAAATGCTTGAAAGAGAACACGATTGAATAGTTAGTGGTAGCATGCTCAATGACAACAAGTATAACATGGTTAGAGGTGACATGCACAGGGTCAGCATGCAAATATGGTTAGTGGCAGCATGCACAGCGCGAGCATAAAAAGGACGAATCGCATGGACTCACTAAACGCTATAATAAATTGATGCGTTTTTTCTACTTTTCAAATCCCATCAAGTCAGGGGATGTCTTGACGCAAGTCGGAAGTGGGTTCGAGGCTCTGGGTGCATACGAACTAAAGGCACCGTCTCCTAGGTATCTGAGGTACGTACGTGGTGTAGGTAAGCGATTAGATTGGCTGGTTCGGGAGCAGGTCTGATAGGTAGGCTGGAGCCAAAGAATGAATGGACCTAAAAGTGAGCGACAAAACCTTGAAGTCGATGCGTTGCTTGACTGGCAGCCAGTGCAGGTCGGTGAGAAAAAGTGGATGCGATGTGGCAGCTTCGCCGCTCACGACAGACAAGCCGAGCTGCCGAGTTTTTCATCAGCATTAAGCGCCTGATTGCACAGGCCGGTAGACCAGCAAGCAGTGATTTACAGAAGTCAAGACGGGATAAATACATGGACCAATTTGGATGTGGTATCCCTATCTAAGCAAGCCCGAATTTTAGCTATGTTTTATACAACACGACCGGCCCGAGCATCAAAATTCTGCTGGCGATCGCGAATGGTCATTAGAAGTAAACCGTTAAAGCCAAGCGTTAAGGGCAAAAGAACGAAGTCTCGATAGCCTACAAATAACGGTTACCATAACGACAAGTAAATTGCCTAGGACACTAAAAATATAATTCATTTATTTAGCGCCCCAAGAGAACTTAATCTCTATTCAGGCGCTTCACATATGCCTCGGGGCTTGAGCCCGCGACCTCAGTCAGACCTTGGTCGGGGTGAGCACCTTAACGGCTAGACCAACACTGAGATGCGGTAAAATGTATCCACTCACAGTGCCGCCCCGCAGCTTTCGGTCGTTCTGGATATTTTCAATTTAAAATTGCGTTTTGTTCCGACGCCGTCACCCTGCCGCCCGCTCCTCAACTCAACCTTCAGCTCTACCTTCCGCACTGAGCTCGGGGCAGCGTGACGCTCGGCGGGCGTGGCTTCTTCGTTGGGGCCAGGCGGCGGCAGGCAGTTAAGCGACTGCCGCCGCCGACGCAGCAGCGGCAGGATCTGCTGTGCCACCGATGGCAGCTGGAGGCGTACTCGCGAATGAAAAGCTGATGCGAGAGAGGAACGGGGGAGCAGCGGTGGCAGGGGGAGGTCACTGCCCACCCAGCCGTTCGCGGCCTAGAAGAAGGGGAGAGAGAGAGAGAGAGAGAGAGAGAGAGAGAGAGAGAGAGAGAGAGAGAGAGAGAGAGAGAGAGAGAGAGAGAGAGAGAGAGAGAGAGAGAGAGAGAGAGCGAGAGAGAGAGAGGGAGAGAGCCGCTCAGTAAATGAAGTATTCCCTTCGAGGCGAAAGCGCGCTCTCCGGCATCGTTTTCCCGGGTCCACTTTTTCAAATACTACTCGAAAAGATGAAGAGGTGCGGAAAACAGCTCGACTCGCTCGACCGGGCCGACATGCGGTGCTCATCAGCTCAGGGCTTCGGCGGAGCAAGCCAAGGCCGGCTCGGATCCTTTCGGACAAGTGCCTCGACACTTCTCTCTTTCTTTGTTCTCCCCTTCGACAGCGTCGACGGCGGCACCAGCAGCAGGCGACACCGCCGCAGCCGTCTCAGCTGTCCGAGCGACCGCTCCGCCCGCTGCATTCGATGACTCGGAAGATGAATGAACGGGTGAATGCTCCATTGTAAAGAATGATTTCATCATGCCCGCCACCGCACGCGGACAGCTTCCGAGAAGCTCTTTTAGCAGCACCACCAGCAGGCTCTTCCATCTGCTCTCCCCCCTTCGCTCTGAGGCCGTTGGACGGTAGTATGGCGGGTGGCGCTTCTCTGTCCCTCTCTCTGTCTCTTTCACTGTCTCTCCGTCTGTCTATCTCTCTCTGTCTGTCACTCTCTGTCTCTCTCTGCCTCTGTCTCTCTGCCTCTGTCTCTCTGCCTCTGTCTCTCTGCCTCTGTCTCTCTGTGCTTCCATCTCTCTCTCTGCCTCTGTACCTCTGCCTCTGTACCTCTGCCTCTGTCTCTCTCTGCCTCTGTCTCTCTCTCTGCCTCTGTCTCTCTCTGCCTCTGTCTCTCTATGCCTCTGTCTCTCTCTGCCTCTGTCTCTCTTTCTGCCTCTCTCTCTGTCTCTCTGTCTCTCTCTCTCTGTGTGTGTCTCGCTCTGTCTCTCTGTCTCTCTGTCTCTCTCTCTGTCTCTCTCTCTGTCTCTCTCTCTGTCTCTCTCTCTCTGTCTCTCTCTCTCTCTGTGTCTCGCTCTGTCTCTCTCTCTGCCTCTGTCTCTCTCTTTGCCCCTGTCTCTGTCTCTCAGCCTCTGTCTCTGTCTCTGTCTCTCTCTGCCTCTTTCGCTCTCTGTCTCCGTCTCTCTTTCTTTCGGCGAAATGCGAACCACGAGCCGTCTTAGAGCGGGCTCCGCTCCCGCTCTAAGACGGCTCCCGCTCTCTGGCCACTCTCACACTCGCTCGCTCTTGCCGCTAGTAATTCCCATTTGAGCCCCCATCTGTTTTCAATTTGCCTCTTCGGACCGCTCGGCGTTCGGCGCCGGAACCAAAATGTCGCTGTCTCGCGAGCTGCTTCGAGCGTCTCCTCTCGAACCGGCGGGCGCAAAGAAGGCAACGGGTCGGTCAGTCGACTCCGAATAAAGGAGATCTACTCGAGAAGGGGATAATGGGCGAGGGAGCCAGAGACGTTCATTCAGTCACCGATATCACTTCACGTTTAAGTAGGAGCCTCTGCCGCTGAAGTGGCTGTCGTAAAGGATAATGCCATTCACACTGCGATTAGAACGCCAGTCCGATAACAATATGCCGTCTGCGGCCGAGGCTAATGGCGCCCAGCACAGCCGCCGCCGACCGTCCGGCCTTGGGCCCTGGTAGTCAACGTGATAGTACAGTATACGTGATAGTACGTGAGGTGAGATGCTCCTAGCTCTTCACGACCCAGGTCGTGGGTTCGAGTCCTGCAGCGGGCGATCCTTTATGGCCAACTACAAGCGGCGCCTATAGCCGAAAAGGCGGCTCTTCTGCCGCCATGCAAACGAGGCTGTTACATCAGCTGATTTAAATTTAATTCAATATGAGTTTCTCTATCTTCCACCCAGCAGCAGCGGCGGCCAGTCCTGGGACACTCATCGACGCCGCCGCCTCGCTGCCGATCGTCGATGCCGCTACCTTGCGGCCGCAGCGGCCAGTGCTGCGAGTTTTGCCGGCGAGTCGTCGACCTCAGCGGGGCGAATCGGCCCCATGGCGAGTGCCGGACGCTGCCCGTCGGCAGACTGAGCTCGAGCCGCGACCACTGTGCCACCTGTCAGAACAGCGGGCCGAACGTATGCACGCTGAAAACTCGAGTAAACTTGCTGCCTTCGGGCCTGGCATGAGAACCAAACGGCCCCGACTCAGGGCACCTACCCCCCTCCGCCGACGCCGCCTCAGCCGGAATGCACTCGAAAATGGAGCCGAAGATCTTGGCTGGATCGCGACGGACGAACTGGCTGCTTCGGCATCCCCGAGCTCCTCGATTCTCCCCATGAGCGCCGAGTGGCAGTTCAACGACCTTTCCGGCGGTTCCGGCCGTCAAGGTCGTTCGTTCTCGCGAAGATGAGGCATCGTCTCGCTGACTGAGGCGAACGGGGGGGGGCGGGGTGGTCACGCGATAGTGAGCCAGTGGTCGATGCAATGCTTCAGCTTCCTGAACTACAATAACTAGGAGCCCCGGGGTCTTACCCGAGGAGCTAAGGTGCTCGCTCTTTCCTAACAGGGGCGTGCATTCGAATCCTGCAGTGGGCAATCCTTTATTGCCCACTGCAAGCCGCGGGGCGATAGTCGTTAAGACTCTCTTCTGCATCTACATATACGGGGCTGTTAAATCGGCTAGCTGATACGACGTTACGATCTACGCCTTAGACCGTACACTGTGCGGAGGGCAGGTAGCTCCTCAAGTCGCTCGCTGTGCCTGCTGCTGAGGTGCTGCCAAGATTTAGACCTGCCTCTGCGGCTTCGAAAAAGAACTACGTCAGGGACGCGGCCTCGCTATCGAGGTATGGGCGCGCTCGCAATTGGCTAGCTGTGGGTCGGCTACCGTCGCCGTAGCTGAGTGGCACGTCGATGCGACTACTTACTGCTCGACTCGTTCCAGCCGCCGCCCCGCCCCCTTCGGTATTCGTCTCGAGTCGACTCGGTCTAGCACCCGTTTCGTGCGCTGTAAGTTAATAATAATAATAATATTGCACTTGATAAAGCGCCCTCAGAGAACTTAATCTCTTTCTAGGCGCTTTACATTTAGGCCAAAATTTTTTAGAGGAGTCCAGGAGCTGCGACTGCAGATCGGAGCGTTCGCGACAGTACGCAGAAGACGCAACGCTGCCGGAGCTGCCGGATGCGGTTCTGACCGCAAGCTCTGACCAGCGCCTGACCAGTACCTACAGCGGCCTCTACGATTTAATGGCGTCTAGTCTGTAGTGGCGAGCTACGAATGTTTAACCGGAGGTTATTCCTGTGCGTGCTCGCGAGCGTAGCTCTCCCGGCTCAAGCCTTTTTAACACCGATCCGACAGGCAATGCCGAAATAGCGAGGGGGGCCCGAGGATGAAGTCGCCGGTCACAGCAGCATCTCCGGACCCCGATCTCGCTCACTCCGCTGCGGCGACGACTAGAGTGAGCGAGGTCGCTGCCAAGTGGCGCTCTTTACCATCGCTCGCTCGCGGGTTAACTAACGGGCTGCATCTCGAAAGGCCCCGTTTGCCCCGTGTACACTGGAAGTGCTTGTTAGCCGCACGCTGCTATCATCGCTGGTCATTTCTCAAATAGTAGTGGACACCTGTTGCCGGCGCGTTCCGATGCAGCGATGCATCCAGTGCTGCAGGAGCTCCGAAAGAAAGAGAGAATGTGTGCCTCCAGCAAGCGGCCGTCGTCATAACTACGCTCACAAATGTTACAAGACGCGGTCGTACGTCGCTGAGGTGATAACGGTACAGGTGCTGCGCGTTGGAGCAATGCGTATTTTAAAGCGACTATTTCAATTATCATATCGCGAAACTGCCGCAGTCGCCGCAGACGGGTGCTCTCGTGCTCTCGTTTCGGCTCGTGGCGCACCCGTTCTCCCCTTCGCATCGAGCGACCCTTCTTTGCTCTGGAGCCAACCTCTGACCTTCTTTCCTCTGGAGCCGACATGGTTCCACCGCGTCCATCGCCCGTCGTGCTAGCCGGGCGCTTCGAGCTTCGGAGTCGTGCGACGTTGGCCCGGCTCGAGCGACCCTGCCTTGGCTTTCGACTGTCTCCCCTTCTCTCCCCCACCTTCAGCTCCCCGGCATTTTCGCCCGCCCTCTGCTGGGAAGTTGGCCTGCCGCCACTGCCTCTGCCCCGTGCGATGGCCGCGGCGCCTGTCGGGCGGCGAGACCTGTGCTAGCGGAAGACGGTTAGATGCCGCCTGACAGTCACGAACAGCAGCGTTGATAGTCACGAGCAGCGTCTGGCGTCTTTGGCAGGACTCGCGACTCCTGCGTGCACAATGGGGGACTGTTTTGCCTGGCAGGGCTCCGGCTTGTGGCAATGGACCTCCGCATTTACTCTGACAATGGGCGCTAACGCGCGAGCCCGGGCTGCGCTCCCATTTGTTTGGGTCAGATTAACCAGAATTTGAATAGATATCGGCCGCGTCTGTTATGACAAACAAGCCCCGGCGGGTGGCTTCCAACTGACCGAGAGCTCCCGAACCCCGCGACCGGCCGACTGGGGCACCTCGCGTGGCCGTTCTGGCGCTGCTTCATCTCTCGACAGACGCGCTCTCGATCCGTCCATCGCTCGCCCGCCGCCGAAGCAGCGCTTCTCGTGCGCACCCCCTAGCGGACGATGGCGCTGCCCCGGCGGCGAGCGTTCCGGGAGCGCGCCGAGGACTTACTTGAACTGAGCCGTTTCGTAATGAACTTAAGTGGCGGTGGGGGGGGGGAGAGCGGCTCGGGTTGAGTTCGCCGAGCAGTCCGAGCTGCCGGCCTGACCAGGCTGACGTTAGGCCCGACCGCCACAATCTTTAGGTCGGAAGCTTCGATCACATATCGGTTGCAATAGAGCTTTTCTAACGCGATTTCTGTATTCCCCAACGAGAGGCGCAGCTTTGTCCCGTGAACTACTCGTAACGGGCGCCGGGCGCCACGAGATTCGGGCAGTCGCCGTCATGTCAGCCACCAGCGAGCGGCCGGCTAGGTTGCTCAGGCTGCAGCCGACGCGGCAGGTGCTGCTACCGCTGAGGCTCGCCCGTACGGCGCGGCCACCAGCATCAGAAGCCGCCGCCTACGGGCGTGGCTTCTCGGCGCCGACTTGCCGGGGAGATGTGACGTCGCGACGTTGGGCTCGCTAAGCGGCGCCGGCTCGCCGCCGTCGCGCTCAGCGCGAGGCTCTCTCGGCGAGCCGGCGCGACGGCGGCGGCGGCGGCGGCGAGATGCGTACCGCCACCGCCGCAGCCGATGCGTTCACTGTTCTGCCGCCGCCGCCGCTGCAGCGCGGCTATCGCCGCGGACGGACGCGCCTCGGCGACGGCCGAGCTTCTCTGGACGGCGTCCAGATGCTTCGTTGCACCTTCTTCCCTTCCCGGCCGACCGGTGGCTGTTAGTCGCAGTGGGTGCTCTCTCCCTCCTTCTCTCCTCATCCTCTCTAATCTCCTCTCTCGCTGTCTGTCTGTCTGTCTGTCTCTCTCATCCCCTCTAATCTCGCTCTCTCGCTCGCTCGCTCGCTCTCTCGTCCTCCCTGTCTCTTTCTGGCGTCTGTTCGTTTTATCGCTCCCCCATATGGCGCAGCACCCGCCTGTCCTGTTCTTGTGCTTCCACGTTCGCTGCCTGCGCTCGTGGCGCCTCCTCCGCAGGCCGACCAGTAACTGGGCCACGAGAGCTCTAGCCATTCTCGGGCACTGCCGGCGGCGACCAGTGCCTGCGGCCGCTGCTCGCGAAAACCGCTATCGCAGGCTCGCAGGCAGGCTCGCAGGCAGGCTCGCCGAAGATCTGCGACGACGGGCGGCAGCAGCCGCAGCGCCGCCGAGGCCTGCTGCTGCTGCTGCTGCTACTGCTCTCAGATCAATCCCGTTTACCGGCGGGCGCACCGTTGCCCCCCTCGGTGTCCTTGGGCGACCGCCGCAGCGCGGAGGCTGGCTTCCTCGGCCACAACTCCACGCAGCCAGCTAGCATTCTGAGCGCATATTTGTTCCAAGCACTTGCGGCCGGCCGGGCCGGAAAACCGAAAGATTAGGTTACAATGGTGCGACCGCACTGCGGCGGCGGCGCCAGCCGCCGAGCGTCGTCCTGCCCCACCTCTCTCCCAGCTGCGATAAGATGCCCTCTGCAGCGGTGGCGGTCGCCACCGCTCACGGAGGCCTCGTCCCAGCGGGCGCTCCACTGGTTCGATGCCGCCGCCGCCCCGCACGGCAACCTCTTCGCAGCCAGTTCGGTGACGCTGCGAAGCTGGCGCCGCTTACGTTCTCCAAGAATGGCTCAGCCGGCAGCGTCGCTGATGCGTTCGCTAGCGCCAGCATGCCGCCGGCTGAGCCTTTTTGAAGCCTGTCGTCGCGAGTAGCATGCTCCCGCCGCCCGAGTCCCAATCGTCAACGCCAGCTCGTGCTCGCGCAAGAATCGGACCTCGAGGCGATGCGGCTGTGAAGGCGAGCTCGGTGGCGGAGGAGACTGGCTCATTAAACTCGCCGAAAGGCTGAGGGCCATTTCCCACCTCGCTAGCGAAGGCACGACACTTTCCAATGACCGCTTGCTGCTGAGCGGCGTGGAGGACAGCTAGAGGACGGTCTAGATCGAGTCTAGGAAAAGGAAGGAAGCCGAACCGACCGCCTACGACTTCCCACGGGAGGCAAGAGTGCATCACCGACGCCGCCCGAAGCGAGCCGTTTCGGCGCCAAGACGCCCGAGCAGCAGCGCTACGAGCGTCCGGAGTACGAGCGCGAGGGCTACAAGCGAGCAGCAGCCGACACACGCACATCCGCTCCAAGTCCGCTGTCGGGCTGCCGTGCACTAGGCCGCCGCGCTCGCCTGTCGCCCACGCAGCCCTACGAAGCCCCGGAGGAGGCCGCCGCCGGACCGAAGGGCTCCTCCTCTTGGCTATGCCGCCCGACCGGCGGGACGACGAGGCAGAGCGACAGGGCGGGCGGCGGCCCCCGACGAGGCCTTTGCACTCTCTTCTCTCTCTCTCTCTCTCTCTCTCTCGCGTGCTCGCAGATCTCGACTCGACGAGCCTCTACGCTGCAATTCGCCACGCGGCCAGCCGCGACTCGATCGTGGCTAATTACAAAAGTCGGCGTCGTGCGCGAAAAGTCATTACATGGTACATGACTTGGCAGAATGACGGCTCGGGCCAGTTCGCCAGCGTCCGATTACATTCGGATGCGGTCAAGCGTTCCTCCCACCTCGACCCAGCCGTCGACGTCCTCCGAAGAGATCCACGGCCGCCGACCCCTGCAAAAAAAGCAACTCAGGCGGCCGGCGCCTGAGCGGCCGCTCCCTGCCTTCAGCTTACCGCCAGATCCGAGACGAGGAAGTGCGGCATTTGCAACCGCAAAAATAATTACGATAAGACTAATAATGATGAGGACAATAGCAGTAACCTTGTGTTTAAGTAGCTCTGTAGGCGACGCCGATGGCCGCAAGAGCCGAAGCCATGCTAGAAAACCACTGAACTCTGGACCTTGAGCTCGGACCTCGACACCTCGGGCCGCAAACGTAGCTTTGCGTTCGCCGAGGTGTCGTCTCTCGACTTCATTCGAGTCGGGACGATGTGAGCTAGTGCCAATATAGTTGCGCAAAAATTAATGCCTTGGGCCAACTCACATCAGCTAATGCACTAAGCTGCTTGCGGATGTTACCACCATACGGTTGGTAATACTTGCACATGCAACATCGTGAGTACTAAGAGAGCAATTAAATTCCAGCGTTGCTGTTCAAGTGTATCATAATCGGCTGGACTGGAAGCCCAACTAACTCCCTAATTGATGAGAAAAATCGTATTGATATGCATATATTTATATTCACAATTAGCATCAGCAGCGGATAAACACCTCAGCTCGGCATTGTAAATCCTCTGTAAATCGCGCGTGACACATCAAGAGCTCAGATGCACGATACATAAGACTACGAGCCTAAGGCTGTAATATTCTCAAACTTAAAAAATAATTTTATGCAGCCTTTGCATCAATATAGTACTTACTGCATTCTGGACTACAATATACACGGTCCTTATGTATCATTCTATATGTACACTGAATCTTACATAAATACTGAGTGAGCGAGCCAGAAACTGGCAGCCTCAGACCTGTCTTCACTAAACACCAAGGAAGACACGAGCAACATAATCTACAAGAAATAAATATATGTGTAGATACCGGTATGTGTAAACAAACTTGCAAAAAACATTGAAAATGTTTTCGGCTAACAATTGTCCATGGAGTGGGTTTCCTCCACGACGAGCTCAACGCGGCTGCCCGAAAGCTAGCACGTTTGGACAGCTACCTTTGGTCAAAATTCTACTGTTAAGGCAGGTCGGATGACTCTACAACGTGAAATGAAGTGGGGCACAAGGCAAACTCTTGTCACTTGAGACCGGAAGCTTATTGCACTGGCCAAGAGTGTTCGTTTGGGCAGGAAGCCTTGGGAAAAGCATTGCACAAAGCCTGGTTCGTAGGCCGAGTTCACTGCAGTGCACCGGTCTGGCACCATCGTAGCTGACAGCATCGAAAGCTGCATGAAAAGGCATCACAGGACGGAGATGGCCGTACGTCTGAAGCTAACGAGGCACGACCGGTGCCAGCCACGATCGCTCCTTGACTGCCCACCGACGTCACCGACAGCAGCAGGCTGCTGCTGCTGTCGGGCAAGAGCCCACGCGACGGCGTATGCCACGACGCAACGTTATAGCACTACGTTCACGACGGATCAGAGCCCGGCGTCTCGTCGGCAGACTGGGCAGTAGGAGAGTCACGGCGCTGCCTAGTAGCGATGACAGCTGGTCCGCAGCCTCTCCAGCTGCTCGAGAATCCGCGCCTGCTTCTGCCTCTCGGCGCTGATCTCTGCCAGCAGACCGAGCTCCTCCTGACGGAGGCGTCGCGTGTATTCAGTGGCCTTGGCGAGAATGACCACCTTGGCCGCACGCTCCTGGTGCCGCAGCTCGGGCACTTGATCGCGCAGCTGGAAGAAGCTCGACTTGAGGTCGTTGCGGCGTTTCCTCTCCAGCACGTTGTGCATGGACCGCTTGCCATCGAAGTCCTCCGAGTCCTCGGAGCTGGCGTGGCCGCTGCTCGGCGGCGGCGAGTGCTGCTGCTGCTGCCGGCGCGCCCGCTTGCAACCATGGTGGTAGTGATGCGAGCCGGCCGCCGGGGCGGCGACGGCAGCCGTCGCTGCCCCGGCACCCCTCAGCGGTCGCTTCTGGGCCGACAGGAGCCTCTCGGCCACCGCCGCGCTAAGGCGGTTGTGATTCACGTCGACAATTATCGTACCGCGATCGGCAGCTGCTGCGACGGCGGCGGTGACCTTAGGAGCCTGCTGCGGCAGCTGCTGCTGCTGGTAGCAGCTGACGGCACTAAGCTGCTGCGTTCGGCGAACCGTGGTGACCTTGATTCTCGTGTTTTCCATACCGACAACGTCGATCTCGTCCTCTAAAACGGCAGTTTAGAGGTTCGTCTAGCTGCAAAATGCGCGCCGACACGGCCATGGCTAAAGGCCGAGACTACAACGTCGCTAGTCTATGGGGCGGGGTACAACGCGTAGTGCTTCTTGATGTTCTCATACAAAATACGCTTTAAGCGCACAGGGTGAGAGAAGCCGCTAGGTGACGAGGGGCCACCAGGTCGGAGGCAGCGGTTGGAAGCGAGAGGTACCTGAGTCGGATGGTGCGGGCGTCATCATGCTGTAGCTATGCTCCCTGTTCAGGGGATACGGAAAGACGGCGGCCGAGTCGCCTACACA
Source organism: Cristatella mucedo (assembly GCA_009760855.2). Taxonomy (NCBI): domain Eukaryota; kingdom Metazoa; phylum Bryozoa; class Phylactolaemata; family Cristatellidae; genus Cristatella; species Cristatella mucedo. The sequence goes on along the minus strand of WPIO01000008.1, from coordinate 2,460,917 downwards.
TTCGGCGGCCGCTGCGGTGGACGCTGCCGCTGACGGGCCAGTCACCGCTGCCACCACTGAAGACGAAGTTGACGGCACATCGAAGGACTCGATCTTGCGGAAGAGTCGATCGCCGGTGACCCAAGAGGCGGCGGCCGCCGCGCCTTGCGGGCTGCTCCTGTCACTGGCGGCCGCCACGGCGGCGGCGGCCGTCTGGCCGGACCACATGCAATCCTGTATGAGCTTCGACCTCAGGCTGTACTGCTCGAAGCCCTGACGCGGCGGCGACGCTGCTGCCCACATGTCGCCGTATTCGTCGCACAGCAATACGTGAACGGGCGACCGCGGCGGTGTCTCGAGCTCAAACTTTCTCCAAATGTCCTCGCTCGGCGCCGCGCCGACGTAGAACCCGTCCTTGCGGTCCTCGTTGGCGTCGACGAGGAGGAAGGCATCTTCGCAGTCGTCGACCGAGCAGTCGGCGGCGGCGACGGCGCAGCCGTGACCGTCTAATCTCATGCTTGCCCTTGCCTCCTGCAGCGAGCGCGCGCGAGAGCTGGCGTAAGCGCGCTGCCCCTAGCGGCACGGCTCGGAGCGACGGGTCAGTCGCTAGCATCGGGGAGCTTAAAAGTGCGTTGCAGCCATTCATTCATGCAGACACGGTCAGTGTGTCAAGTAGGCTATCTCCGCCCGCTAGCCAGCCGGCATCGCTGACCAGCCTATCCCCGCCCCCCTACCCGCTCCCTAATTCGCCCTCCCATGGCGGCGGCGGCGGTCTGGAGTGCCGCTTCGCCGCAAAAAGCAGTCGTCGCCCCGCACGTCACGTTTCTAGGCGCTCAGGCGGTGCCCTCACCTGATGAGGCTCGTCGCAAGCGCCCGTCCACTGAGCGCGAGCGCTAAGTGAAGCGGCGGGCGCAGCAGCCGCAGGGAGCGGCGGCGGCGACAGGCAGTCGGCGCCGCCCTGGCGGCTCCCAGCGGGTACAATAGCCTACTAGCCGGCTAGCGGCGGCGACGCGCTCGTGCGGGGTAAGTCATCCGCGGAGACAATGGACAGCTGCTGCTGCTGCTCCGGTTAAGGAAGGGGCAAAGTAGCAGTCGGCGGGCACTCTCTGTAGTGGCGGAGCCAACGCTACTGCTGATTGATCAGGAGCGACCTAACCAACGCATGCATCGCCAATGCGTATGGGTGAGCAAGACGGGTTCTCGTGAAGGGGCGTGGCGCACCGACGGGTCTCGGCGCTCGGCGGGTCTCCCGCTAAGTACAAGCCTCACGAGCTTCAGGCTGCACCGCGCAGCTAGAGCGAGGGGAGGGTGGATTGAGTGAGCGACTATCCAAGCGATCGCGCCTGACTGACTCACCGAACACGAATGTAGCAACTTGTGTAAATACGCTCCCAAAGCGGTTCACTAGCGTAGCCGACACGACCGCTCCTTACTTCCCTGCTCACACCAACGTATGGCGGATCCGAGAGGTGCCGGCTATTTAAACGGCCCGCGCATTAATACAAGCTCCGCCCCTTGCATCCGGGCCTTTCAGCCGGCGAACCGAGCGATCACCGCTGCTTTTTCCGTAGCTACAGCGGCCGAAGCGGTCCTCTCAGTGAACTGACAGCACAGACCGACCACCAGGGGCAGAGCTTATAGAGTACAAGCCGGGGGGGGGGGGTATTCTGCGCAACGCGACGATAGTCCAGCGGTTATCCGCCCCGCCCCCTCGGATTCCGGCAGCGGCTTACGTGCGGCCGGCCGACTTGCGTGCCGACTCGCCGCCGTCCGATCGGAACAGGCGTCCGCGCTCGCCTCCTCTATCGGTACGCAGACCGTTCTCGGTACTAGCAATGGCGCCGAAGTCAACGGACGAGGCCGTTCGAACTTACGTGAAAAGGTTATCCAGCCAGCGCCGGTCAAGCGTCCGTCCCGTACCCCTCGCCAAAGCGCGGGAAACTCGGGACTAATCACTACGCGTGACTACGCTGTGCCAGCTAGTCCTGTGCGGCCTCGCGTGATTGTAGGGAACGTCAGCGCCCTTCAGCTCTCGTCGGCATATCCGGTTGTGCTAGCTGCCGACGCTTATGCGATGAAAGATGGGAGGAAGCGGGGGTAGTGAATGATTCCGACGCCCGCTCGCCTCCGTCCGTCGGATTTGCGCCCGGGCAGGGGTAGGGTCCCACCGCTCTCGCGGTACAGTGATGGTTCGAGAGCTGGGGGGGGGGTTAGGGGTAGGGGACGCTGACGACGGGTAGGTCAGTCGGTAGGCGAGGCGCGAACCGCGTGACGGCGTCGGCCCTGGCGTCGGCCCTTACGCCACTGTCGGGCGCGGCGCGATGGCCGGACGCAGCGTCGCGTTCGCGGGCGGCCATCGTACCGGACGGCGAGTGGCTGCGGATGGGGCCGCGGTGTGGGCGACGGGCTCGCGGCGAACAGGCTAGCTGCAGATGCTAGCTGCTAGCTGCCGTCCGCGCCGCGATTCTGGGCGACGCATCGCGGGCGCACGCGCCCGCTAAGCCGAGCCATTCGAAAGCGGCGCCTCGGGCCGGCTGCATCGGGCTGTACGCGTGCGCCGGGGCGAGCCCCTTGACTGAGCACGTCTGCCTCCGCCCGCCCGCCCGAACCCCCTCGCAGCAGCAGCCGCCTGCGTGCTGCCACAGTATCTGTATTTGACGCATACGACGGCCAGCGATTTAGGGGTAGGGTAGAGGGGGGTGTGCGGCCAAGTTGCTTTCGGCATTCGCAAGCCGACTGACCGACGGCTCTAGGTGTAGTGTTTGCCGCCAAGTCGCTGCCTTGATTGTGGTTCCATTCATTAGGTACACTTACACACTGAAAGCAAATATTGTGGTCAAACAAGAGAGCACACTCGCGGCGTCTGCACTGTGTGCGCTAGAACCGCTCGCTGCACAGACCGCTTACGGCGGTCTGTCAGGCGAGTCGCTGCCGCGGAGAAGCGCCGGTATGCGCGCGCGCGCTGGCGGCGGCGGCGGCAGGGGAGGCTCACCGCCGCCAGAGCGCGCGCACGCGCGGGGATCGCGGGCCACTCGCTCGCTCGCCGATTGCGAGCGGACGGCCCGCGAGCAGCGCCGGACGCTCGCGCGGGTTAGCGAGACAGGATGCGGGCGGGTCACCGGGGGCAGACGCACTTAATTCAAGCGGCCCGCCCCCTACGAATGCGGACCGCTCTCACGCCAGCAGAGCGAGGAGGCGCCTTCTTTTCATGCCGTCTCGCGCCGCCACCGCCGGGCGCGGGGGGGGGGGGGCGCCAGGGCGCGCCCGGCGGCGACGGCAGAGCGCGAGTGGTACGGCAGGCCCGGCCCTCCTTCGCAGCGAAGCCCTCCTTCGCCCCCACGCTGCTGTCACTGCTCCTGCGGCGGCGGCGACGTACGGACGCCGGCGCCGGCGGAATGGGCCTCCTCCCTCCCTTAGCCGATACGCTGGCTTGCACACACCGCGGGCGGTCGAGTCGCGGCGGCGGACGCCGGGGGAGGCACGCTCGCAAGCGTGCCTCCCCCCCCCCCGGCGTCCGCAGCCGCGAGTGACTGCTAGGGCTGCCCGCCCCGCTCGGCCCGTTCGCACTGCGGCTGCGGGCTGACGGGTGCAGCCGGGCTAGCGGGCAGCGCTGAAAGAGGAAGCGTCCTGCAAAGCCGCTGCTACGGGCGCCGCGTGCGATCTATATAGCTGGGGGCGAGGGCGGGCATCCGAGCGGCGCGCGGGCGTCTGCGCTGCGCCGCCACCGCTTCGGATAAGCCTCCGAGCAGATCGTCTCAGTCAGCCCTCCCCCTCCCCATCGGACGCCGGAACCCCCTATGCGCAGCCCGCACAGCGACGACGCACTCGCGAACACCAGGCGGGCTACGCCCGGAAAGCCATCATTTTTCTTTGCGATCGCTTATCCTGTCTCCTCTGCTGTCATCCGGCGCCCTTGCCACGACCCTGGTGGCGAGCTTACCGGCTCCGAAGCGGCACCACGGCGACGGTACCGCGCTGGGCTGGCGGAAGTCTGGGGTGAGAGTGCACATTACCGCCTTACGCCTGAAAAGAGGCTACGCTAAGTAGCATACCGATCAACGCGTCGGACGAGTCCCTCTCATGCCGCATTTTCTTGCATACCGCACTCTCTGGCTGTTGTCTTTCCTTTCTCCCTCCCTCCGTCTCCGCCTCTCAGGCTCTCTTCCTCCCTCTCTCGATCACCCTAGCACTCTTTCTCTATCGCTCTCTCCCGCCGCTCGCTCACTCTAGTCTCTCTCTCCCACCACTCTCCCAACACTCTCTTCTCTCTCATATCTCTGGCTCTCTCCCTCCCTCTCTCTCTCTCTCTCTCTCTCTCTCTCTCTCTCTCTCTCTCGTCTCTCTCTCTCCCCACCACTCTCTCTCTCTCTCTTTTCTCTCATATCTCTGGCTCTCTCCCTCCCTCTCTCTCTCTCTCTCTCTCTCTCTCTCTCTCTCTCTCTCTCTCTCTCTCGCTCGCTCTCTCTCCCTCCGTAGCGTTCTCCCCACCCCTCTCGGATTTTCGTGCCTTTTTCCGGCCTTCGCAAGAGCCTCTTCACCTCGCTTTCCAGCTCCCGCGAAGACAAGTAGATCTGCCATCGTGGACGCCTCGCGCCGAGCGGACGGCCGCCGTCGTGCGCGAGGTCGCAGCCGGTTGGGTAGTAGAATCGGCGGCGGCGGGAGACGCCGAGCGCCAGCGGTCGAAGGGACTCTGGCTACGCGACGCCGCGCGCGATTCGACGCGGCTGCCCGCGCGACTGTTGTCGGGGCCCGCGAGCGCGCGCACAACGCGTTCGCCGTGCACAGCCACTGCCGCCGCCGCCGCCGCGGCACAGAGCAGCGGCCGCCGCGGCACCGTTAGCTTACGAACGCTACAGCGGGCGCCCGTGAGGTGGCGCGAGCGTACTGCAGGTACTGCGTAGGTGGCCGGTGCCTCCCGCGTCAATCGTCAAGATTTGTACGGAGTCCGGTCAGCGGCTAAGGTGGTGCGCGGCTCTGACAGAACGGGTTGCGCCGGCGCGCGGCGCGGAGAGTTCGCCTGCTGCGCCCGCTCGTTTGGCTAAAGAAGTTCGAGTTGAAGGCCAGCCGATTCAGCGCCACAAGTATCTCGTTATGCTTGTTGCCATTGAGCACGCTGCCGCTAACTATTCGGTCGTGCTTCCTTTGCAGCAAATGTAAAGTGCCTGGAAAGACATCGAGTTCTCTGAGGGCGCTATAACAAATGTATTATTATTGTAATATTAATAATAATAATAATGCACTTGATAAAGTGCCCTCAGAGAACTCAATCTCTCTCTCTCTCTCTCTAGGCGCTTTACATTTGCTGCAAAGGGAAATGCAATTGAACGGTGAGTAGTATTTGCATGCTGACCCTGTGCATGTCACCCCTAACCATATTATTCATTTCGTTTGTTTTTCAAGCATGATTTTACTTACCATTCAATTGCATTTCACTTTACAGCAAATGTAAAGCGCCTAGAGAGAGATTAAGTTCTCTGAGGGCGCTTTATCAAGTGAATTATTATTATTATTATTATTATTATCATGCTTGAAAAACAATTATTATTATGCATGCGACGGCATTGGAGCTTCAACGGCTATCGCCAACGCCTGCCTGCTTTAAGGGATCGCCCGCTGCCAGACTCGGCGGAACGCACGACTCGGATCGTAAAGAGCGAAAACACCTCATACACACCCCCACGCGCAGGGCTGCGGCCCGGAACTGATGGGCGCCCGCACTCGATGGGCGCGCGAGCCCGCGAGCTAGCGTCTGAGTGAAACGACGTCCAATGGGCCTCCGTCGGCGGTGGCGGGCGGCGGCGGCGGCGGCGGCGGAAGCGCCAGCTTCCACCGAGCCATTCGTGAACTGCTCTCGCTGCTAGCGCGCTGCTGCTCTCTCTCTCTCTCTCTCTCTCTCTCTCTCTCTCTCTCTCTCTCTCTCTCTCTCTCTCTCTCTCTCTCTCTTTACTCTGGCCCCACGCTCCGTCGTTGCATCGGTCGACGACGACGTCGTCGAACCGTCGCTTTTTTTCGTTATATCTAGAAGGAGACTGAGTCCTCCGAGGGTGTTGTGTCCACCGTATTATTATTATTATTGTCATTACTGTTGTATTTATTCATTTTTATTACTTTTATTTTACCTCTATCGTGGCTATTTTTCGTTCGCAACGAACCTCCCCCCCCCCCCCCCCCCCGCACGCGCAGTCGAGCGCGGCGACAGCGGTCGCGGCGGTGAGCTCTGAACTGAACGGACGCTCGCGTCAGTCGCCCGCGAGTTTGCGAGGCCGCCCCGCTGCCGCGGCTACCGCGCGCCACCGCAATGCGCTCGGGGGAGGCGAGCGAATCGGACCGCGGACCTCGATACGTGTATCCCGCGCGCAGGACAGACGGCGGCGAATGAGGGCGGCGGAAATTAGCTCGTCGCCACACGCGTCGGCAGCTCGCGAACGTAATCCCTCGCGGAAGCTGCAGCGGCTGGCTAATCGGCCTGACTGCGCTGGCGGCGAGTAGCGAAGCTATCGGCTCGCCGCCATCGCGCTGCTGCGCGCATGCGCACCGACGCGCCGCCAGGCAAATCGACGAAAGAGCCGCCTCCTTGTAGGCAAGTTACGAAAAATGGTCCGCTGCTTTTACGGCCTCATTTGTACGGCGACGGCGGCGGCGGCGGCGGCGGAAGAGCATCGACTGCAATCGGGTCTTGCGAGCATCGGGCGATCAAGAATTGCCTCCTCCTGCTGCTGGATTCGAACCCGCGACTTAGAATGCGAGCTGCGAGTACCTTACACCTACGCCAAAGCGGCGTCTGCGCGCAGCAGGTCTTGCGGCTGTCCTACTACGGCTGTCCTGCTTCAGTCTTCTTTCTGGCAGGAAGCTTGCGCGGTTAGATTTCTTTAGTCTCGCTTCGTTCTTGCTCCGACCTTAAAACGGGAAAAAAACTGCTTTTCTTTAAGGGAGTTAGGAAATGACCGTCCGCGATGTACATCCGGGTGTATTCAAAGCTTCCGCGAATAGATTTTTCTCCTTTTTCGCTTAGCTTCCTTCCGGTGTGGCCGATCCCTTTCCGTGAGTTCGAATCCCTCGTCTCGGCCTTCGGCTTCGCCCTCCCCCAGGCAGGTTTTCTTTCCAGGCTCGTATGCGCGCGCGTACGACCGCTGCCCTTCGCGTAGCGGATGCGCGAACTGGTGGAGGGATTGGGCTACCGGAAAAGCCCTCTGCCATTTTTGCTTCCACGAATGTGGCCGACTGAGCCGCGGCCATGGCCGAGTCGGTTTACCGATGAATTTGCAACGAAAGCGCAATGCATTTGCATTTATCCGTTGGCCCGGTTGCCAACATTTGTGGATACGGTGAATGGTGCATAAAAAAGAGCTCACCGTCCGCTTCGATTAATAAATTAGCCGCTGCGCCAGTGCAGAAGTGCTGAGAAGTGAGGGGGCGGCGCGGCGGCGGGTACTTGAAACCGTTCAGTGGGCGCCGCCGCTGAGCACGCCTGAAGCGGCTCGCGTACGCGGCGACTCTCGCTCATTCCGTCTCGCTCCTGTCCTGCTCTCAAGTCGTTGGCGTGTACGTCACCAAGACTGGGATGCGGGCGACGTCGACTTGTCAAGGCTCTACTTCTACGTCAAGGTTTGACACCTACGTCAAGGTTTGACTCCCAAGTCAAGGCTCTACTTCCAGGTCAAGACTGAAGAAACGACCTAACGTGTGTGCCGTCGAGGGCACGCACGCGGCCTCCTTCACTGCTTTGAAAACATGGCGGACGACTCAACCGGCGGAGCCGTCGATGCGTTCCGCGAGAGCGTCCCTGTTCGTGGAGCACAGCGTGAGCCGTTCGTACCGGATCAGCAGGGCGGCGGCGGCGGCAGCGGGCGAAAAAAGGTAATATAGCGAGCGCATGGCCGGAAGTTCTTCGGCATATGATTCTCCGGGCGGACGGTCATTTCTACCTCGCTAGTAAAAGCAGTTTTCCCACTATCCCTCTGCGGGAAAGTTGGAGTGAATAGGAAGCAAGACTTAAAAAGGAAAACCGAACGCGTGAACTTTCCACAAAAAAAAAACGAGGGAAGACCGAAGTAGGACGGAAGCCTTGTAAAGCCTCGTGGTGACAGCTTTACGGAACCTGCGGCGAGCAATCGATAGGAAAAACGTCGTCCCCGCAGCGTTGGCGTAAACGCCTCTCCGGAAGGCTCGTGCCGAACTGCCAACGCCGAGACAGCGATCCTGCGGTCTGGCGCACCCCGGCCGCTCGCGTCGCCAGACGCCGCGCCGTAGCGCCGAAGCTATCGTAACGTAATGTAACGTCGATTAACGTAACGCGAGACGATCCGGCGATCCTCTTGAAGCGCCAAATGCCGGCGGCGGGCCGGACGACGGCTCTGCTGATGAGTTGCCGGCGAGCGGAGTTCCTGGATAACGGACGAAAAAGGAATCTGGACCTGGCGGGGTCCTCTCGCGCGCTGCCGCGTCGCATTCGGGCTGTCCCGGCTGACGGAAGTCCCCCTGGTTCGACGACGAGATCGCCGCCCACGCCTCTGAGGACCTGGCTGATGCTCGAGGCCCGTGGCATATGTAAAGTGCCTGAAGTTAAGTTCCCATAGGGTGCTATATTCGCGATGTATATATATATATATATAGGATATGACATAGGATATATTTATATATATATATATATATATATATATCCTATGTCATATTTATATATATCCTATGTCATATATATATATCCCTAGCGAGGCAATCCCGAATGTCGGCAACGTTCGGTAGCTGACAGTAAGCTCCACACTGGGCTGCAGAGCTCCACACATGTGACCACCGCGAAGCTGTAAGGGGGACCGGAGCATACGGATTGTGTGATTGCTTTATTGCTCTGCTATTAGTATGTGGTCTGATGGCGTTTATGGCAGCTGGTATGTGTGCCATCCCAATTTATTGAGAAATGGTTTTATGAGGGTGAGTCACTGCCTGCACAGGAGCACTCGGTTGGTCTGCAGGGCGCATGAAGAGAACGGTCAGAGCAGCGGCGTCGCGCTGCGAACCAAATTCACTGCTGTCCGTGGACATTCGGTGTTTCCGTACCGTCACGTGCTTGCTGTCGGGACATCAAACTACAGATTGTGTGAAGAGGCTACAGAATATATATATATATATATATATATATATATATATATATATATATATACGTACATATATATATATATATATATTTCATTTATCTAATCCTTGAAGAGAATCCTTGTGCCGAGCTCGCGTTGATGGTTCGGCGTTCCTATTTTTGAGCAACACTAGCTTTGTCACTAACTGATAAGCTGAATTCATCGTTATTCAGTTTGAGATGGTTCGCTACCCTCCAAGTGCAAATGTCAGCGATACATGCTGCAAGGCAGTTGACAGAGTTTGAGTTGACAGTGTTACATTGCTGCGCTCGTTACTTTTAAAGTTCCTACGCGACAGACGTGATCTCAACTGTGAATAAGAGAACTGGACTGGCAAAAATCCATTTACCCAATCACTTACCCGTCAGCCATCAACCGATCTCCTTACAGCGGATGCCTTTCAGCTCTTTCTTCGCAGAGTGGAGGTAGGTGAGATAGAGATGTGATAAAGAGAGATAGGTGGCTAGCGAGAGAGAAGAAGATGCAGCGCGTTGCAGCGCGAAACGAAGCGACCGAGAAACTGCTGTCAGATGGACAGCCGAGCAGAGTGAGGGAACGCTCAGAGAGAGAGAGAGAGAGAGAGAGAGAGAGAGAGAGAGAGAGAGAGAGAGAGAGAGAGAGAGAGAGAGGCAGACGCGGACAGAGAGAGAGAGAGAGAGAGAGAGAGAGAGAGAGAGAGGGAGAGAGAGAGAGAGAGAGACAGACGCGGACAGACGCATACAGACGCTTGCTTGCTGTCGGGAGGAGACACAGGTGCCCAGGCAGGCCGTTAGGACTAAGAGAGGCGTGCGATGGGTCCTCGGGTCTTGCGTTGTCATCGGCCAGCGCGTCTGATAGCTTCCGATCGCCAAGCTGCGGTTTCGGCCAATTCTCGTCGGAGAGCGGCGAAAGTGCTGAGGCGGTGCAAGGCGAGAAGCACACTGGCCATGACCTCGAAAGCTCGTCCGCCACACCGCTTGCAGCAGAAAAAAACTACTCCGTCGATTCGGAGAGCACTCGCTCGTAGGTCGAACGTCGCTCGGAGTGCATGCGTGCGGCCTGCGGGGCGGCGTTCGCTGGCGGCGCCCGCTGGCGAGCATCCGGCGGCGAACGAACCTACGCGGCTCGAAAAGACGAGTCCGAGTGGACTGCTCCGACGAAGTACCGACGAGAAGTGTGCTTCCTACTAGTGCCCACGGAGTTGCCGGAAAATAAGCGGCTGCAAATGTCCAGCGTGAGGTCAGTGGCCGGTAAGGCGGCTTCTTCGCGCACACACGAAAGCAAAGCGCTGCCCCCCCCTCGCCCCTGCTGCTCCTCCGCTGCTCCTCCTGCTGCTGCGCCTCGCCCCTGCTGCAGCTCCGCGGGCAGGAAGCTGCAGCTCCGGAAGCTGCTGCTCCGCCGCCGCTGTGCAGCCCTTTCAGAGCTCTTCCAGCCCTCCGTCCGCCCTACGGTCGTGCATGCCGATGCAGAGTGCGGCGGCCAATGGGGGCGGGGACGATTGGGCCCACTCTGCCCCCCCCCCGTCGGGGCGCCGACCGCTCCCGGATGGTGAGGGGGCGGGCGGGCGAGCGGCGCTCCGACGGACGGAAGGCCTCTGCGAGGACGAGGGTCGCACGTGTCGCTTCCCAGCCGCGGCGGTTCCGGCGGCGGCGATTCGACGCAGATAGGAAGCCCGAGAGGCGCCCCGAGCTGCTGCTGCCGCCGCCACCGCTTCTGTCGCAGCTGACCATCCATCGCCTGCTGAGAGTGTCAACAGCTCCGTGATGATATCGACTTGTTTGATGATATACCGTTGCGAGCTTCCTTCCCTCGTTGCTCGGCCATCGCGACTCTTGAGAGGCTGGGGCTTGCGGGACTCCTCGGACTGGCCGCTCGTAGCGTCCCAGCCGTCTGCTGCTGCTGCTGCATGGGGGGGGGGACACGTGCAGAAGGGCCAATGCCCCCCACCCGCCTGACCGCCCGCTAATCCGGCTGGCTAGGAGCGCTAGCGGAGCGATGCGGCAGGGGCGTGAGACTGAGCACCGAGGACACAAACGCTCAACGGAGCTCCAAGGGCAGACGATCGAGCGACGGACCGTAGAGACCAAGCCGCGAGATCGAGCGACGGACCGTAGAGACCGAGCCGCGAGATCGAGCGACGGACCATAGAGACCGAGCCGCCAGATCGAGCGAGCTGCCGTGGCCGCCCCGCCAGTCGGCCATTCGCCGGATCGAACGAGATCGCAAAGGTGGACACATGCCGGAGTTAGTGCAGCAGAGAGGGTGTTGGATGGGCGAGCTCGAGGAACGACACGGGGGAGGGGGCGAAAGCGGCTGAAAACCGGTCGCCGCATCAAATGGCAGGGGCCGCCTCGCCAATGCTGAAAGGATTCGCCGAGCTCTTTCATTCGATATTTTAAAGGTTCGAAGCAAGTGCCATGCATCCATCGTGCTGCACATCGAGCGACGCCAAACTCTGTGAAAGTGAAGTCCGTGAAGTCGAAAAGCAATCCGAGACGCCTCCAAAGGGCCCTCTCCCGATCGGAGCGATCTATCGAGGAGTAAAAGTGGCGTTCCGAGAGGGAGAGTGGGTGGGGTCGCGGGATCCAAATGGCCTCGCTTGGTCGCCCCGATGGCGACCAGTGCCGATGGCGTCGACGAAGCCGCCGGCCGAGCGAGCGACAAGAGTGCACCTGCGGCTCGAGAGCGTGTCCGGATACTGCGGGTCCTGCGGTCGCGTGCGATCCTAGCCCGTCAGTATCCTCCGATATATACTCGCCCTGGCAGCTTCTGCCGCCGATAAACTCTGTCGACTCGATATAGACGTTTGGCGTCGGGTCCGAGCCGCCGGATCCCAGCCGCCGCCACCGCTGCCGCCCGTGAGCTCCCCGCCTCATTTCTGCCTGATCTGGCCACCCTTCGTGCGCTGATACGAAGATTCACCCCCGGTTGTCAGCCCAGCGGTCTCTGGGCCGCTCTCTCTTGTTCGCGACCCAGGCCGTGCGTTCGAGTCCTGGCAGTGGGCGATCCTTTAGTGCTCACTGCCAGCGGCAGCGATATCCGGTAGGGCTCGGATATGCCGCTATGCAAGCGAGGCGGTTGAATCGGCTAGCTTTTCCTTTCTAACCGCATGAGAGTCGAAGGAGGCGCGAGCCGTCTCGTTGTGCCGCCGAATTCGACGCTGAGGTCTACTCACGAGCGTGCTCGCCAAAGCCGGCACGCTGTGTCGATCGCTCTTTCCGACCGTTTGAGCTCGGCAATCGGGCGACGCCACGTGGCTGCAGCGTCGTCGGTTTTGCTGCGGGCCTCGCTCTCCGTCATTTCGGTCGAGTTTACGCGAGTCGGTAGGCGAGAGCTGGCGATCGTCGAATCCCGCGCTGTATCCAGACCTGCACTGGCGAGCCTGCAGCCTGCAGCTACAGGCTGCAGCCACGATTTACTGGAATGCATTCAAAGCAGAATCATCCGCATGCGCGGCGGCGGCATATTGTTTTACTCGCACCAACGAGCAGACAGCCTAAAAGCCAGTGCGGGATCGCTTGCACGGCGGCGCTGCTAGCACGCGACTCGCCGGCACGAACCTCGGGCACGCGAGCGCTCGCTGCGGCGGCCGGCGCGATTGGTCTCGCTGGCGAGGAGCGTTGGGGCCGTTTTAGCTCTCTTTTAGCTGCTGCTCCGGCGGAACCTGCCGAACAGCAGCAGCAGCAGCCTCTTCGAACCGACGCAGGGGCGTAATAGCAGCTGGGAGGCTGCGCTGCTGGGGGGGGGGGGGGCTTCGCGGTGCCACCGCGGCCTCCCGTTGCCGACAGTTCGGCCGTTGACCCTGTGGGATCGACCGAGGCTACTTTTCACACAGGCGGCCGCCGAGGCGTCTCGCCTCGCGTCGCTCTGCTCAGCCGTCGTCCGCGTTTGCAGCTCTCGCTCCACTCGATATCCGTCTTTGTCCAGCCGGCCGCCGTGTTGAACGCATTCGGGAATGCTAAGCCAGAATGGCCACCGCTGGCTGGTCTCAGCCCGGGCCTCACTGAAGGGAGGGGGAGAGGGTCGAGCGATTGGAGTCACTCGCATGCCCGTTCAGCCTGCCCTTGCTGCTACTTCAACGTTGCTTTTGTAGGGGAAGCACCTGCAATTGGAGGAAGAGGAGGAGAAGGAGCAGGGGAGGAGAGGAGGAGGTGTGATGAACCTGTGGGAAATCTCCCATGCTTAAAAAGTTAGTGGTTGCTGATCTGGCTGCCTTTACTTGAAACGAACAGTACAAGAGCTACAGCCACAAAGTACAAAGAGGTTAGACTCGCTTAGACTCCCGAGCTGAGTCCGTGCGTCCGATGAGCTAAGCAACATGCCGAACGTTGAATGGCTGGGGAGACTCCCCTCATTGGCTGACCGGCGGCTGCAACCGAGGACAGTGGCTCAGGCAGCCGTGGGGGAAAGGCGCCGACACAGGCCTGGCGATGCCCTAGAGCAGTACTCCAAAGCGCCAGCAGCAGCAGCCAGCAGTCAGGCCGTTGTGGTCAGCAGTCGGTAGTCAGGAATGAGCAGCCGCCGAGAACCATTCAACGATCGTGGACTGAGCTGTAGTCCAAATTATGCTTAAATGTGGATAATAACAGTCGATGAATCATGCATCTCAATTGCAGTGCTAATGAAGGGCATGACTGATTTCTGAGCTCTATGCCTGTCCGAAAACGTGGCACACAGCATCTCTGGGTCCACTGATTCTAGCTGGTCCCAAGGGCCTGCAGAAAAGTTGCACTCGATCGGCCTGACAGGTACGGTGGGATTTGTCGCAGCATATGGCTGTACTCTTTCGTGCGTCGTTAACGGCTAAAGAAAGGCGGCTGCTGCTGCTGCAAGCTGCCTGTGCAGCTTCGCTGCCTCTGCTGACTCGCTGCTGCTGCAGCGACAGCTGCTGCCAGTGCTGCCAATAACCACCACGAGCAAATGTAAAGTGCCTAGAAAGAGATTGAGTTCTGTGAGGGTGCTATATCATATGTATTATTATTTTTATTATTGTCAAGGCGACGCTGAGAATAAATACTGCAGCTTAGGCTGGTACAGCGACCAGCCGACCGGCTGGTTTCCAGAGGCCTGAATATTCGGGGGGGGGGGGGGAGCTTCTCGAGGGGGCGGGCCTTATCAAAATGCTATGCTTAGCATAAATGTGGCATCGCGTTAATTTTCTGGTTAGCTGCTGGTTTGCCTACTGTTTACAGAGTAAGCCTCGCGGGCCGGCTCTTTGTTTTCTGAGGCAGCAACCGGATTCTGTATGGCTGCTTCTTTTCTGTTTGCATTCACCTATTAGCATGAGTCCGACCAGGAAGCTCCTCTCGAGAAACACGTTCTCATGGGCAGCATAAGTTCCAAGTGAAGCAATGCTCCACTGTCAAGAAGAAGACCGGTGCGTCAGCTGTGCCAGTGCCTGTGCGTCAGCTGTGCTACCCTGCTGCAGCATGCGAAAAATATAGAGAGGAGGACAGTCTAGAGGAAGGCTGTATGGGCACCTCTTTCCTCTCTCTTTCATCACTGAGTCTTTCTCTCTGTGTCTCTCTCCGTATTTTTCTCTGTCTGTCTTTTAGTCTCTCAGTCTGTCTCTCTGTCTGTCTGTCTCTCTGCCTGTCTCCGTCTCTCTGTCTGTCCCTCTCTGTCTCTTTGTCTGTCTCTCTGTCTGTCTGTCCCTCTGTCTGTTTCTCTGTCTATCTGTCCCTATGTCTGTCTCTCTGTCGGTCTCTCTGTCCCTCTGTCTGTCCCTCTGTCTGTCTCTTTGTCTATTTGTCTGTCTCTCTGTCTGTCTCTCAGTTTGTCTGTTTCTCTGTCTGTCTGTCTCTCTACCTCTCTGTCTCTTGCTGTCTCTCCCGGTCTCTCTCTCTCTCTTTCCTCTCTCTGCTCTCCTATGACTGCATCTTCTTCTCTCCCCGGGCTCGATGAAGGTGTTATTGGAATAATGCAAAGCCATGGCAGGTCGGGTGGCCAAACGGAAGCGCTGGGAAGCTTCCACAGAAGGTAGAAGTAACACACTGTGCCAGTACTGTGTCTTATGGAAGCTGGCTAATTCGGCAGCAGTCACAACTTCTATCGCGGTTAGGTTTAGCATATGCCGGTTGCAGACGTGAAGGGTCACGTGAGGGGCTCTTCTTGGCTACAGGTATTAGGCTTCACTATCGCAATGGCGGACCCTAAAGGTACGCTGGCGTAAGCCTACGGAAGGAGTTCTGGGATAGCACTGCCCCCTACCTTCACTATCGCCACCAAGGACCTTTATAAGATTATTGCCGGAAGTGGAGGATCAGGATGTGTCGATGGCATGCCCTGTCAGTCCCTCCCCTCCCAACTGGTCAGCCAAGTTAAGATCAGTCCCAGACAAAATTCCTGGGCTACGCTTTTTAAGCCAAGGTCAAGGTGCTCAGCGCTGACGGGTAGGACTATGCAGCCAAGGTCAAGGGGCTCAGCACACCGACCACTCCCCCCCCCCCCCCCCCCCCCCCCCCCGTAAAATTGCTACGGTGTAGCCAGCCTAAGGTGCACAGTCAGCACAGTCAGCTCAATGAAGGAGATACTGCCAGGAGTCGTCATGCATATGTCATTGTACGGATCGCTGACATACTGATGAAACAGGTAGCATCCAGCTGTTGCTGGATCGTTCTAGCACCAGCGAGGGAATTCTGTTCAAATGCCGTTCGTCAGTACGACCGAGGACTGTCTACAGTAGCTCTGTCGATATTGAAAGCGCTCTGCAGTAACGTTACATTTCCATGTAAATCCTCTCTCTGCATCGATGACCTGCCGACCTTCCTGGCAGGGTGGCAGCACCGGAAATGCACTGTGTACGAATAGTCTTTCGCCAAAGCTCCGGCGGAAGCTTCAGCGGAGCCTCTGCCGAGTCGCCAAGGATCGTTGTCTGTCCAAGGATCGTTGTCTGTCCAAGGATCGTTGTCTGTCCAAGGATCGTTGTCTGTCCAAGGATCGTTGTCTGTCCAAGGATCCTTGTCTGTCCAAGGATCCTTGTCTGTACAATGATCCTTGTCTGTCCAAGGATCCTTGTCTGTCCAAGGATCCTTGTCTGCGACCGCTCCAACAAGTTCCTCACTGGCAGCTGATGCCGTGCGTGGTGGCATCAGCTGCTTCGTAGGACTGGTCACCTGAGGTCGTTGCGGAGGCGGAAGCCGGGAGGAGGGGGTGCAGAATTCACACTTAAAGCCCAGCGGCAGCTCAAGGCTTTGAGCTGTAAGGAGCTGGCTCAGGTGTCCCGAGGCTTCCGAGCCTTACTCGGGGCACGTGCAGGTAAGTGCACTCCCCCAGACAGGAGAGCTGCTCTGCAAAACAGGTCATGCTGGTAGCCGCCGCCTCCTCCTCCTCCTCCTCAGCCACCGGGGAGCCTGCCGCCTGCACTCTCGGCCGACTTAGCTGCCAGCCGGACAAGGTCAATGAATAGGAGTACCGAGTAGGCAGCAACAGGGAGGGGTGGGGGGCAATGTTGCCACGGACCCGTCGTCGGTGTCGTCTTTCGGCAGCACAGGTCATCGAGTGCTGGCGCTGCGGTGGGCTCGCGAGAGGAGGAAAGCGATACAGCTGCATTGAGTGGACTCGGGAGGAGCGGGCTGAGCGGGAGAGAGAAAGAGAGAGAGAGCAGGCAGAGAGTAGGCGGCATCGGGTGCACGGCACCTGACTCCACGGCTCCATTGACAGCCATTATGGTACTTCCTTGCCTCTGTGGCCCGGCTGCCTCTGCCTGCGGTTGGCCTCTGTGGCCACCGAGCCGTGAGATTAAGAGCTTCCCAAAGACAGAGCTGCTGCCCTGCGGTGCCAGCTAGCCAATGGAGTCTATTTTGATGCTGCCACGTCCAGCCTCTTCCGCCTCCTCCTTCTCCGTGCCATGTAAAATCTCTCCTCTTCTTTCTCTCTTCTCTCTCGATCCTCTGACTCTCTCCCAATCACGTGACACGTTTTTCTCTCGAGATAACTCGAATAAGACTCAGGTCGAACGGCCGCGTGTCTGACTTGGCAGCCAGCCACGGACTAGCTGCTGGAGCTGCAACAACTGTAATAATACTAAAAAATAACTAAAAATTAATTAATTAAATAATAATAACAATAATACCAATGATAATATCAACTGTAATAATAATAATACCAATAATAATTATAATAATACCAGTATTAATAGCAATGGTAATGATTCCTATAACTTGTATAACGCCCGGTAGAGCTAAATCTCTCCTCCTCGGCACTTTACATGCTGTATGCTGTACAAGCAGGCTTCAGGGCTCTCGGCTGCATTCCTACCCCTGGGTAGGCTCCAGCTTGGCTCAGCTGACACGCCCCTGGTGTGGAAGCAGCACTTCTTTAATAACATTAACTAATAAAGAGGACAATAATACATTTGACATAGCGCTCTCAGAGAACTCAATCTCTTTCTAGGCACTTCACATATCTTTCTTAGCTTTCTACTCAAAAAGCAGGGTTGCGCTGCTGCTGCCCTGCGCGCCTGCCCTACATGTCTGGCACTTGAGCTAATTCTCTCTCTCTCTCTCTCCCTCTCCCTTGCTCTCTTGCCAGAGCCAGCCAGGGTCACAGTGCAAGGCCTCCCTCCAGACCTCGCAGAGGCTGAGACCAGCTACCGGAGCTTCCGCCGGATGTAGGGTTGCCGCCTAGAGCAGTCTGGGCCGCCGGCTCAGGCACTGGCTGGGCTGCTCTGCTGCTGCTGCGTCAAGCCTGAATAACTGAGACGTCCGAATTTTCACCCAGCATTCGCTACCCTAATACATATGCATGGGCCGATGGGCGGGTCTCTAACTCAGCCGTCGCTCGGCTGCTCGCAAGTTCAACCTCTAACTCCTGCAACAAAGAGCAGCAGCTGCTGCTGCCCACCACCCTAAGCTACAGGAGTAACATCTTGGTGGCCAAATCTAGGAAGCTGAAAATCTAGGAAACAGCCAGGCGTGAGTATTCGTGCAGGTCTGCTTAAGTGTATGCACCTAACGAGAGGCAGCAGAGCTGTTGCTGCTGTTGCTGCGGCCAGAGGCTTGGAAGTGGATAAGTAGTCACCGCTAACTGCTGCAAGCCCATTGCAAGGGCAAGCAGCCAGAACCAAGTTGTAAATGAAGCCCTTGTCTAGGCCAGGCGCCGTCGTGGTCCTGCGTGCAGGCTAATGCTGGTTGGCCACCTGTTGGACGCAGCCGGGTGGGCGGCCAGAAACTAGAGCTGCTAGCAGAGCCGGCCGTCGGTGGCAGTGGCCATCGCAGCAGCAGCAGCTCGGATCCGCCGATGATGATGGTGATGAGCTTTGCAGCGGCCGCAGAATCAGCGGCAGCACGACACAATGGCAGGCATTCACTGGGCCCAGAGCCATTCGGATCCAGTTTGCGGGATTTCTTGGGACAACAGGAACTCGAGAGTCGTTCTGGAGGTCAAGGCTAGCCACATCAATGAGCCGAAAAAAGATGCTGCTGCTGCTCGCCCTGCTCGGGGCTCGCGCCGCTGCTGCTGCTGCTGCTGCCCACCTTTGAGGCTACTTTTGCCGCCGGCCGCTGGCAGCAGCGCCGAAACAGCTTCTTCAGCTGCAGCAGCATCGGCGAGTGAGCAGAGCGAGGCAGCAGCACTAGCAGCAGCAGCCAGAAGCTGGTGCTGCTAGTGCTGCTGGGCATTCAGCAAAAGGCTTCTGCCGTGGAAAGAGGAGGAGGAGGAGGAGGAGGAGGACGGCGACGACGACGAGGCCTCGCCACGTCGCCCCAGATTTTCCAGCTTCCACAGGGATGGGCCAACCGAGCCTGGCTGGTTGGCTGGGGCTGGCAGCTCTACCGGGAATCTCTCTCTCTCTCTCTCTCTCTCTCTCTCTCTCTCTCTCTCCCTCCCTCTCTCTCTCTCTCTCTCTCTCTCTCTCTCTCTCTCTCCCTCTCTCTCTCTCTCTCCCTCTCTCTCTCCCTCTCTCTCCCTCTCTCTCTCTCTCTCTCTCTCTCTCTCTCTCTCTCTCTCTCTCGGTGTCCCCCGAAGCCGCAGTCAGCTCGCTCGCGAATAATAAATATGGTTGGCAGGGGGTAAGGAGAGGTGGGGGGAGGACGGGCTGAATGTTTTTCCTGGAGCCGGTCGTGTCGGTTGAGGCAATAAACACTGGATGCCTGGATGGAGGAGGGGGTGTGGAGGTCGGTTGATAGTCAAAAGAAAAATCTCTTTTGTGCCTTGGATGGGGAGGGGCGCTAGGGAAAGAGGTGGTTTGGGGGAAGAGGAGGATTCGGTGAAAAAATATGCTCTTTGTGCTGAGCAGCCACAGCTTCTGTGGCTTCTGGCCACGTAGCAATGGCATTCTGGGTGGCTGCATGCTGCGATAACGTTTGAGTCGGACAAGCTGCCAGGGAAGCTGCAGGTCAATCGTCGGCACTGCAATCTCACTAGTGTAGCAGGGCTGCTGGCCGTTTGGCTTCACGAGTGTCAATGAAAATCGGTGCCGATGGGACGCGCACACTTGGAAGACAGTCGCTCGCTTGGAGCAGCCAGTACATGCGCGCACACATGCTCGGCACATGCTTCGCTGCACCTGCTTGCTGCTCCTCGTTGGCACGCTTCGCCTCCCAAGCCGGGTGACCAAGAGTAGATTCCTCATTTCCGTATTATCCGTCAAGACAGATCATACGGAATGACACATGACAATGGATGGGCCTGCAAAGACCGAGGGCAGCGACTGCTGGGCCTCGGTAGGCAGAGCGTAAAGCCATAGACACGAGGAAAAGGCATCGGATGAATCGCCGTGTGAAGAAACTCGGATTCCGATGCACAAGTCCCCTCCGCTATGGCCATGGCAAGTCCTCCCACAAGTCCCCCCCCTGCATTCCCCCTCCAATGTACAGGCGATCGGCACTGCACCACTGCATGCACGTGCCAGTCGGGCTTGATTCTACGTGTACCGACGCCAGCATGTGCTGTGTGCATTGCGATGGTAGCAGTTGGGCGAACTCCTCAAGATTTAGGCATGCACTCTTCATGCACTTCTTTCATGCACTCTTTTGAGCTGACGATGCAGACTCGTTGGTCTGTTTGAGAGGACAGGGGATCGGATCGGGTAGCCCGAAGTGGACCAACCCAGACTCGAGATAAGGGTCAGTCGAGCATACAAAGCTGATGATTGCCGCCTGCGTGCATTATCTGTCCTTTCTTGGTGTTTTGGTGGTCTCCCGGTGTTTATGCCTTAAAACCACTCGAGTGCTTTGCTGGTCTCTCGTGAGACAATGGTCGCCAGCAACTAGATTAGGCAGCTTCCTGTGTGCAGCCTCGGTGCCGACGACTTTTGTCAGTCTGGGAATAGTACAAACAATCTCTGCGCCCGGTCACCCGTCCTCCCCTGGTGCATCCACTCCTCCCTTACTCCCCTAGCTGCCTGGTGACAGATCCGAGTTTGGAGTGAGGCGATAGGGCTCATTCTTGGTGTGCTGTACATTGGCTTGTCAACTATCATAGCAAAAGAGTTTCGGCGAACGTTTCGTGCAACTGTTAAGTCTTTGCACGATTGCAGCACAGCAGTCTCTGCCGAATGGTCAGTTGAAATCCTGATCGAACTTGATCTGAGCAACAAGATCTGTAGCAATCGGAAGCAGTGGCATCGGGAGGCGGTGGCTGCTGCTGCAGCAGCAGCCGGGTGTCCTCTCCATCTGCCCATCGTCCAGGTACATAGCGAGAAGAGTCGCAAGGTAAGCTGATATGCTGAATAGTGTCCGGCCTCTGAGCCTTCGAGTGACTTCGCCATGGGCACACCAGCAGCAGCAGCAGCAGCAATAGCACTTGCGACCTGGGGGACAACACGCTGACTGAGGAAGGTGGACAGCTTCTGCCGAGTCGGGGAAGGTCGGGTAGGTCTGTCTTGCAGCCACACCGTCAGCTCAATCTCTGTCGGCAGAAGTGCTGGCCTTAATCGGACGGCATTGATGCACCACACCCAGCCAGAGCCAGATCTGCTTGTTTATTTTTCACCACACCACTAACCTTTATTAGCGACGCACATGATGGACCCAGGTGCAACCTCCACAGGCTCGCCAGAGGCAAGCAGCTCTCTCGGATGCCGAGGGGGTGAGAGAGGAGCCCGGGAGACGATGCTGCAGGAGGCCTGGAAGTGTGGGTGGACACTCGGACCTCACCTGTCCCGACACCAGCAGGCGCTCAGCCGGCCGTCTGTGCGATTGCTCAGAGAGTGGGGCTAGCATTGCCTCTCCCGTGTTGCGCAGATCGCTGGCCACCGCGAAGGGCACAAGCCACTACAGACGAGCCACCGGCCACAACCTAGACTGGCCGGCACGTGTGGTAGGGTGCTGAGGGATGATCGCTGCGTCTGCACCGCATGGACAGAAAACAATCCTGCAGCGGTCAGTCCCTCAAGAGAAACAGCCTAAACATCAACAAACTCGACTGCTGCCCTAGCGACCACCCTGAGCGAAAGCAGACGATGAGATGCAGAAGCGGATGTTTACATCGCTGCTGTGAGGATTTTGACGTGGACTATTCGACTCAATGGACAAGAGCTATCTTGCAGCTGAGATATAATTGCTAGTCTAGGACATGGCCGAGCCGGCTTGACATTAATCAAGGCAACGACCATCAACGTCGATCGGGGATCGCTGACCGGGGGGGGGGGGGGGCTGCCTTTCTTGCTCCACGAATTCGTCATTGGATGGTTCATTCGTCATTGGATGGTTTCCCTTCAAAAGCTCGCTTCACCAAGTCTTTTCGACGAAAATCGGCCTCTTCGCGTCTCTCTCAGTCGACCTGTTTAACGGGGGGGGGGGGGGGTGCCTTGTGCCTAACTCGGCCTCTCCCAGCACCCTGAAGCATACCCTCGTGCGATCGACCCGAGATTAGGTTTCCTGCCAACAGATCTTATTAGCGGTTTGTGCATTAATAGAATTAAAACCACGAGTGGTAACATCTGATAACATACTGGCTCGGTGTGTGCTTGCGTGTGTGTGTGTGTGTGTGTGTGTGTGTGTGTGTGTGTGTGTGCACGCGTGTGTTCTCGTGCCTTTGCACTTCTACTCACCTGCCCTACACTCCCCCTCCCCATTGCCAATGGCCCCTAGGCCACTATGCCGCTAAGCGTATGAGGATAGGCTTCCGAAAAAAAGCTGTCGCAGCTGTTTGGAAAAAGCCAGTTTAAGTCAGCAGAACCATGGCCGCCTGAAACCATGCACAAGACGCCTCCCCCACCACACACACACACACACACACACACACACACACACACACACACACACACACACACACACACACACACACACACACACACACACACACACACACACACACACACACACACACACACACACACACACACACACACACACACACACACACACACACACACACACACACACACACACACACACACACGCACACACACACACACACACACACACACACACACACACACACACACACACACACACACACACACACACACACACACACTCACACGCGCACACGTGCACACACACAGAAAGCACCCGGAGTTCGGCACTTGGCGACAATGCATGTGGCTCAAGCACAAGGGCACCCTGCATTGCCACTGTCGCTTTGTGTGGACAACAAAAAGAGCACGGCTTCTAGGTGGGGACCATCAGGTGCAAAAAAACCGAGAGGAGGATGTCCTGTGGGCAGGCTTCACGGCCCGGCTTCTCAGCCCCCGAATGGCCACGGCCGCAGCCCACAACTTGATATACGACGCCGCGGTGACAAGATATTCATTCTAAT
Source organism: Cristatella mucedo (assembly GCA_009760855.2). Lineage (NCBI taxonomy): Eukaryota > Metazoa > Bryozoa > Phylactolaemata > Cristatellidae > Cristatella > Cristatella mucedo. The sequence continues at coordinate 2,438,124 of WPIO01000008.1, read as the reverse complement.
CGGCCTGCGGCCAATCGATGGCAACAGTGGAGCCAAGAGTCGCCCGCCTTTGTCTGCCCTCGTCCTTCGGATGGTCGCACCTAGGGTGTCCACAGTGTCCATCCAGCCCACGGACTGGCGACGACGACCTGCGGCTATGATGGCTAGCTGTGACAACTACTACCGATCGGTGCCTCGACTGCTCTCCTGACTCGGCTACGATTCTCACTTACTTATTGTTGCGTGCGAGATGAAGTCTGCTGGCTACCGGATGCGTACCCGAAAGCCGCTTGGGCTGTGAGTGAGCTTTACAAAACTTGCCTGTGTTACCCCCCCCCCACTTAGTCTTTTGTGACTTTGTGGAGCTTGATACAAGAGGCACACGACACGTGACCCATTGGACCGAAGAATCAATCGTGTAGGCTCGCAGCCCGGTTGAACGGGGGCAACCCGATCTAAGGGACACTTTCAGCTAGCCCGCGGCAAGTGTGCCTCAATTAGGTTTCCAGCTGGACAGTGAGCCAGTAGATTTATTCGAAAGCCTCATACCTTACAGCGAGTCTCGCTGCCGTCAGCTCGAGTGGCAAACGAACGATTTGCAATAATCGAGTTTCAACTAACCTGCAGCCAATGGTGAACGCGTAGCATTTCCGTAGTGAAGCGCCTCGGACAATATTGAAACACCCGGTAGGCACGATCGGCCAAACTGCCACTTCGGCCCGATAATCCTCGGCTCCTGAACTTTAACGACTTAGAACGGGTCAGGGCATTCGTTAGCAAGGGTCAGCAAATTAAAAAAAAATGTTAGCTCATTCGAGAGCCTCGTTTTCTATGGCGGCAAAAAAGAACCTTCGTGGCTATTCGCAACGCTTGCAAATAGCCGAGCGTCTACCGGGCTCGAGCACACGACCGGGAAGTCCTACGGTGCTCTGGCGTAGTTCGTGAGTAGTTTGTCCGCCCAAAAATTATGCTTGGCATCTGTAACCTTCTCTGTCTTCTGGGTCATCGAATACTGTATTTTAGGCTGCGAATCTAGACTAGGGTTGCGCTCAGCTCTTCGTCGCTGCCGCGATCAGCAAACGTCAATGACTTAACAATCTCTTCTGTATAGAGACAGAAGAGCTTACCGCTTCCACCGCCACTTGCAGCAGTGATAATGAATCACCCACCGCAGGATTCGAACCCACGACCTCGGGACCGAGGTCGTGAAAAGCAACCGCCTTAGCTAGTGTGCCACCACGGCTTTCCCTGCGTGTATCGTTGCTGCACTTACAAGTCCCTAGCTGCGATGTAGCTCCACCGGTATATGTCGCTCGTTGGCAAGGACTAAGGCTGTTACAAACATTAGTGTATTCGGGCTAAGGACGATAGGACAGAAGCGGCGTCGTCGCTGCGGCGAAGCGTTTGCAAATATTTTGGAATCAGAAGAAAGAGAATTTCGCTTCAAGAACCGTTAGCAGACGGCTTCTGCTAGTCTCTTTGACTGCGCCTACGGTATTTCGCCGAAAGTTGTGACTGAAGCGTGGAGCTTCGACGGGCGATCACACGATCTCGAGTCGATCGGTTCCGTGGCGTGTACTGATCTGATCGCAGTAGTGAGCGCGTGAACAACCCTAGAGCGACCATGTACTCTGCCTGGAATGTACTCTGCCGACATTTGGAACTCGAAAGAGGGATCGCCCGAACCGGAAGCTTGCGAATTACGATGCAGTAATTACATCTTAATATTATATATATATTTCTATTATATATATATATATATAATTAGTTAACTAACATAAATAATATAAAGATTATGTATTATATATATTATATCTAATAATTAATATTAATATTTAAACTAATCAGTAATAGCGAAAGTCAAGTTTCCCACAGTGCAGATTTGTGTTATACCGAGCTTACGAGGATTCTGAATCACCGATCGAACCAAAGAGTTTTCGCAGGTGGTACAACACCCACGGCTCGGCATTCTGCCGCATTTGAACGCACCAGTCATGAGGAGCCTGGCGATACTCTGAAGGTTGAGGTACGTCGACGTCCGAGTTAGAAATATTCGTCCGAAGACGTCGCGGCTAACCCGCAGTCTTTTGAGAGTAATGCTGAGACTGTCACGAAGCTGAAAACTACAGTCTGCGGAGAAAAATGCTGAGAATAATGCTACTAAGCTCTGCGATTCGTTTTGCATGTGCACGTGCCTGCTGCTTGTAAATGTTACCACTAATCATTCGGTAAGACTTTCCACACAGCATCTATAAAGTGCCTAGAAAGAAATTCAGACCTCTGAGGGCGCTATACAAATATAGTATTATGATATGTGAAGCTGGGAGCTGAAAAGTGAGTGCGGCTAACGAGGACAAGAGAATTGAACTTGTTATCGCTAACCTAGACGGTGTCAAGGGCGATCAGCTGACCAACGTGGCGCCGATGCGAGCCGAAGCTCCGTCCGTGAGCTGTTGAGATGTGTAAAGAGAGAGAGAGGGAGAGAGAGAGGGAGGGAGGGAGAGAGCCAGAGAGATGAAAGAGAAGAGAGAGGGAGTGGTGGGAGAGAGAGAGAGAGACGAGAGAGAGAGAGAGACGAGAGAGAGAAGGTCGGAAATGGCTGCTGGTTACGTGCAGGTGTCCGGTACCTTCTTAAAACTTCTGCTGACGGCATAAGGAACGGAACAACCGCTCTTGCAGAGCCGGACCTAGCCGCTGTGGAGCCGGCGCTGCACAGCGGTAACTTGACTTCGAGGCGCTGGCCACTGGCTGCACTGGCTGCTGCTGCGGCTGCTGAGGTCGCTGGAAAAGCTGCTCGGCATCAAAGCCGCCCATCGAACATCGATCATACTGCGGCAGATGGTTTCTACGCTGCAAGAGACTGTTGTCAATTTCCGTTGCGAGCCCCGATGACGACCCTTTGTTTTCGTCGGATGATGACGTACTATGTATGCTCCGATGTGGCCAGGTGTCGGTTGCCGCCGCCGCTTTTTTTCAGCCACTCCTCTTGGCTTTTTGTCTTCGGGGAAGCTCATTCTGCATATTATAATATATATATATATATATATATATATATATATATATATATATATATATATATACAGGTGCGAGCGTGCCTTTTTTTTTAGCAAGGATACCATTAGCCTTACAACTTGTCGAATATACAATCATCTCATCTTATTGCACATGCAGTGGCATAGACAGGATTTTCATCTAGGCGGAGACGAGATCTTCAAATTTTTAAGTATGGGCAAGACCGGCAAGTTTTTCAAGTAGGTGGTACTAGACCCGCCATTAATGAAAAGTCATAGCGAAAAATCGTGACATTTACTCAACACGGAACGTGGCAGTCGTTCATTGAGTGGTGTTAAAAGCACAGTTCCTTCGTTTGTGACGGTCATGCGGGGCATTCAAATTGGGGGCGGCCCTACTCGCGACTCGACTTTCGGGAAGGAGGGTGAAACTGAATGAGCCTGCCCTTGGCTACGCCACCGGGGGTGCACACGCACGTCTACCAGCTTCACACGGCTACGAGTTCACTGCGTTTCCTTGCGTCTGCCGTGTGGCTGCACGCTTAGAGCTCTTCGCTTGACGTCGTCTATTCCACCCAAGCCGTCTAATTGAAAGGAAGGCCGACGCAAAGAGACCGTTGAGGCGAAGCCCGTAGCGAACCTGATGAAGTTGCAACCGTTCGTGCGACGCGGCAGCACCGGCCTTCCCATCCTTGTGTTGCATGTGGCAATCTCATTCTATTTTGAGATCGTTTTGGGTGTCTATCAAGAAAGACAAAGCTATAGGTGCTAAAGTGTCTCTAGTAAACGACCCGAACGTGTGTGAAGCCGAGGTTTCTGGACACGAATTAAAGCCTTTCGTTGCTGAGAGGGCTCTCCAAGATAAACATGAAGACAACGCAGCTACAACAGCATCTTCAGAGAAGGCGCTAACAATTCTCATCATTCTTACATTCTAGCGCTTAATGAGGCAGAGAAAGCCGAACGCTGTCACCGATCGCAGTTGGCTGGGTTAGGTGTTCATTATTCCGGCTTAAGTGGGCCGGATTTCATTAGATGGTGGTTAAACGGCAGCGCGGTAGATCGTCAGCAAGGTTATGACTTGCCGAACTACTATTTGCAGCTCCTCAATTATTACTAGCAGGGAGTAGTTACTTCAAAATCCACAGCAAGGCGATATAAGCGCTCCAGGAGCGGTAGTACCTATAGCTCTAGGCGCCAGTTTTAGTCGCTGCCGCGCTCTGCCTCCGCTGCCGATGCGGCAAGTACGAGTCGAGTCGCTAGCGGCATTTCGAGGACTCTATGCTTCCGTTTTTCTCGCGTCGGCGACTAGGTGCTACCGCCGCGACCGCCACGCGTTCGCCGCTCAAGGGCATTAGTACAGTAGCCGCCCGTGCGGAGCGTTTGCAACAAACAACAATACGCTCTGGAGCCGATGTTGTGGTGCTTTAAGGCCCAGGAGGGGGGATTCGAGTTACCGATGCAAGGTCGTACAGTTAGCTCGCCGCGGCGACGGCCGCAAGGGCGAGCCGCGCGCCGCGCCCGCCGCCTCGGCGGCGGCGCGCGGTCGCGGTCGCGCAGGCAGCCGAAGTCGGAGATAGAGCCCGCACCTGCTCGCATCGCGAGGATGAAGGGTAGCTTACCGCTGGCGGCGGCCGGCGCGAGCGCGAGCTCGCTTCGCGCTACGCAAAAATTATGCTCCGATTGTAAGCCGTTGACGATTCCATAAGACGAGCGAGCATGCGGCCTTTCCGGTCCGACGAAGCGGCGCCTTCGCCGCGCGCTCTCAGCCGCTACCCGGGCCTGCGGGCGGCGCTGACCCGGCGTCGCCGCCGGCTGGCGCCGAGTCGACGGCGCGCTCATCTTTCGATTCGCTGCGCTCTGCTCGGCCGGCGCTCGGCGGGCTGCGCTCGAGTGCTGCACCTGAACGTTCGGCTCGCACCCAGCTGCCTGCGCCGAGGCCGCCGCGCGCATGCGAGTGCCTCGGCGCGCCGTCGCGTCCGCCGAGGAACGCGCTGTCGCGTGCCGTCGTTGTGCGCATTCTTTCGCGCTAGACTCGGCGCATGCACCGGTGCATGCGCCGGAACCGGTGGCTGCTTATGCAAGCGCGTCTGCGCGCCGCGCCGAATCGCCCGGGTGTCGGCCGGCTGTCCAGGAAAGTCGCGCCGCTTCGATGCCCCGGCTCAGATAGCGCGCGCTCTCTGTCTCGCTCGCGCGCGCTCACCGCGGCGGTCGACCATCTGCGGCTTATAAAAAAAGAGGCCTGTTGACGGCCTCGCGACTGGCGCGACGTCCTGCGGCATCCGCTGCGGTCGCGTAACTAATGTGGCGTCGTTTATGCAAAGAGACAGCCAACATCCTGCTGTTGGCACTGTGCCCGCGGCAGGGAATTCAACGCGGTAGTCAGCGGCTGTTTATATTTACATTAAATAAACACGTTGAGATCTTTTCGGTTAAGGTTTTTAGGATATGGGGGCTTAGGGATTAGGATTTGTGGGTCGCGACCGCACCCCCTCACGCAGCGCCCTAGGCAACCCCCCTCAGGCACCGCTTCCCAGGGTTCGGACTGTTCCGACCAAGTCTCGGTGCTCCGCGCTAGCTGACTTGGGCACGCAGGCAGTGTGGCAAACGGTTGCCGCTCTGTGCGCTCGAGAGTGGCATCTGGGGAGGCGTGGCGTCGGGGAGGAGATCGAAGCACACGAGGGCTCTACCTGCCCCGGCGTAAAAGGCGCTAAGATGTCCGGAAGCTGAAGCTGAAGGAGACGATAGATAGCTTCCGGTTATAGCAGTCGCTCTACATTGCAGATGCAGGCGTCGCGGCCGGGAAGAGCCGATTACAGGAACGATTGTAGCGGCGAGTATCCGTGGTATCCACTCAACGTTTATCCACCGCAATAAGTACGGTGACACTCGAGTCCCAAGCAAATCGCAGAGGTCTGCAAGCTCTTCTTCCTCTCTCGCTCTCGCTCTTTCTCGCTTTTTCTCGCTAGTTCATCGTGCCAGTCTTCCTCTCTTTCTTTTGCATTCCGTTTCTCGTCTCCCAGTTCTCGCGATTCCTTCATGTGCTTACGCGTGCTGACACTACGTGCTGCATGCTGCCACTAACCACACTTGCATGCCGACCCTGTGCACGTCACCCCTAACCATTTTATTCATGTTGCTTATCAAGCATGATATCACTCGCCATTCAATCGCGTTTCCCTTTGCAGCAAATGTAAAGCCTAGAAAGAGATTTGAGTTCTTTGAGGGCAAAATATCACATGTATTGTTAATATAATTATTATTATTATTACAATTGTTTCCATCATCCCAATGCTCAATCCCACCGTGAGCTATGCGCTGTCCTAAAATGCAGACGAAGTGGTGCTGAAAGCTGAGAGCAGGCGCGAGCAGCATGAGAGCTCTGGGTGTGCTGAGCACGACCGCTCACTGCTCCACTCGTGCACTCGCTCCGCCGAGTCTTATTAGAAGTAGTCGTTGCACGGTCGCGGAAGACAATGCCGCGGCATCTTGCCGCGTGACGGATGGACTTAATAGCTGCAATTAGTATAGATCGGGCGGCGGCGGCGAACCGAGAGCTGACGATCATCTACCGTCGGAGACTCTGCAGGGGTTAAAGGTCGCCTCGCGGTGCCGCATCAACCGGGCAAACTTGCTCCTGTGAAACCTGCGAGCCGCCTGAGCGTCGCAGACTTGCAGAACCTGCAGCAGCGGCCGCGGCGGCTCCTCCCGACGTTCCGACAGTAGCACAACGTGTCGACTAAGAACGAGAGCGACTATGCGTTCGGCTGGAAAGCCTCCGGCGGCAGATCGCGTTTAATGCCAGGACGCGTCCGCTCCCACGACTTCTCCGTGCGGCGACCACTTCCCTCCGGCACGATTCGCGCGACATGCGGGCCGAAGAGTCGAGTCCGCGCGCGGCGGCGGCCACTCGCGGCCGGCGAGCTCCCCAGCGAGCGCTGCCGCTCGGCTACGCGAGAGCGTCGGAGCTACCGAGCCAAAGGAATTCACGTGTCCAAATAGCGTTCCTGTCGCCACGGCTGCGATCGTCGTTCGTCGACGAAGATTGCAAGCATGCGACGCTGCGTGCCCCCTAGCGGCGACCGATCGACCGGCTCGCCAGTCGAATGAGTAGTTATTGCCAGCAGAACTCAGGCGTCGGAATACCGCCGCGAGCCGAATAAATATAAGCTGTGAATGAACTCGTGTGCCGCACAATGGCAGGGCAAAAACAGGCGAAATGGAAAGGCGATAATTAAATGTAAACGCAACGCATACTATCACAAAGGTAAAGTAGAAAAGACACGAGCTCCACGACGCTATGCCTGCGCCGCCGCCGCGCACTATTTCGTTATTCGGGCTCGCCCTGCAATCCCTGCAGCAGCTCATGCGCAGCCAAACCACACCTAAGCCGGAAGCTAGCGCGACGATGCGCGCCGCCGAGAGCTTTACGCGTGAGTCTGCAGCGCTTCCGGTGCAAGGAAGGCGCTTCCTCGGCCGCCGCCGCCGCCGCCCTCGCCGCCCGAAGCAGCAGCACGATGGGCGGGAGACGCGACCCCAAGCGGTCATCTGTGAGTGTCCGGGTAAAGTCCGAGGCGGACTATTGGACTCGAGCGGAGGAGAGCAGTTTGCTACGATTTTCCTCTTTGAGAAAAGCGACTTCGGATTTACCGCGAGTATTCCGGCGCTCCACCGCCGCCGCCGCTGGGTCACTCGCGTGACGGACAGACGCGCGACGCCTTCCCGCATCACGCGCCGCGGCCGTTGCTTCCGGCGAGAGCGGTGACGCCGTCGGCTGCGATCGCTCCGACAGAGGGCGCTCGCTCGCACGTCGGCGTCCGAGGTTCCGCTGGACGGTAGCAAGCAGACGGCCGGATGACGCCAGAGGAGGCAATGTTGAAGGCTCTGCATCGAAATCCTCTGCATCGAAATCCACCGATCAGACCGATCCCGAAATCCACCGATCAGGCCGACCTCCTTCGCCTCGTCCTTCTACTCCTCCTCCACCTGCTTCGCCTCCTCCTCCTCCTCCTTCACTTCCTGCTTCTCCTCCTCCTCCTTAGCCTCCACGTGGATCGGCTGGACTTAACCGTTGTCTCGCTACAGCACTCGCTCGTTGCTGCAAGCTCGCCAGTCGCCCGCACGTATGGTGCCAGGATTTTTTGATAAGGCAACGCGGCCGCGATGGCCCAGGAATGGCGAGCGAGCGAGCGATCTCAGATCTCAGATCAGAGCGGCGAGCGAGCGCAGCGCAGCGAGTGCGATCTGATTCGGCGTCGCTCGAGCGACGCGACCTCGGAATTGCCGCGGGCGCCTCTGGCGGCGACGCTCGTCTCTGGTGCGCGAATGTCTCGCGCAGAGAATTCATGCGGCAAAGTCGCGGCTCGCTGTGCGACGTAGTTAGGAGGACTCGCTGTGCGACGTAGTTAGGAGGACTAGGCCAGCCAGGAAGCGCTCGCCACCGCCGCCGCAGCCGCGCTGTCTTAGCTCTGCGCCCGCCGCAGCCGCAGAGAAGGCCCGTCGCCTGCTGGCCACCCGTCCGCCCAACGATGCGTGCCAAAATCGTCGCGGACGCGCGCGTGCCTAGCAAAAAAGAAAATGAATTCTCCGCTCGCTCGATTACGGTCTGGGCTTCAAAGAGTGCGCGCCTGTGACGCGGTTTCGCCGGTATTCGCCGATCGAGGACGGCAATGGTGTCTCGCGCTGGGGGCTCTTTTTCTGGGCCCACCCCCTAAAAGACGACCGCGGGCCGCTAGAGGTCGCGGTCCGAAATCGCTGGACTTTCGCTGGATTTCGCGTCTCAAGGCGAAGCCCTCGGGGGTAGTGAGTGACGCACGCGCACACCCACACGCACTCGAACGCAACAAAACTAGCGCAGACGGCGGCGGCGGCAGCAGCAGCAGACGACGGGCGCTGTCAAAGCGACTTTTGCGACGATCTTTTTATGCCGTTCTGAGCTTTCGGCTTTCGGCGATTAACCCCTGACCAATCCCGCTTCGTGAGCGAGGCGCCGCTTTGTCGTTTGCCGCGCGCTGGCTGTTGCGGCGCTTCGACTGGCGGCGCGAAGCCGTCGGCCGAAGCCGACGGTCGCCGCTCCGTGGGACTGCACCCAGAGGCGAAGTGGCAGGTGTGGGGGAGGGGTGGCAGTAGGCCCGAGCTCCCTGTCCACGTCGATCGGCGACCGATCGTTAATCTCGAAGGACTCGCTGACGAAAACGAACGCACTTGCGCCGGACCGCGGCTTAGCGGACGCCCGTTTTCGGGCCGCCGTCGCCGCGAGCGCTCTGCGCGCCGACGGCCGCACGCGCAGGACTTCGCTTTTTATCCGCCACCTCCCGTCTCGTTCCGCCATCGCCTCCGCGGCTGTTGGCCGTGGCGGCGGCTACGCGGCTACGGCCGCGGATCCAGGCGCCCGACTGTCCGGGCCGGGCGCCTGGAACCGCGGCAGTAGCGATATCCGGCCGCAGTGGCGACATTCGCGCTCGCTTCGCCGCCTGCGAACCGCATGGAAAGATTGCGCTGGAATTTCGCGAGATCTCGCGTTTGAACGCGACATTCGCGTCCAAATCGTAGCCCGCGGCAATCGGAGGCGACCGAGTTACCGAGACGCAGCGAGGCGTCGCACGCACGCGCGAGCGAGGCGCTTTCAAGCTGGCGGCGCCTCGAGCGGCCGTCGGCTATCTGTGCGTCCAGGTCGAGGAAAACCGTCGCCGGCATGTCTGGCGCGGCTAAAGTGCAATACTAGCTGCTCTGGAGCGCTCGCGCGCGCGACGTGTTAATCTATTTTTTAAGCACTACGCCTCGGCGGCTTTGGCGGTGCTCCTGCGCATCCGCGCCCGCGGTTTCCGCCGGAACTGCTGCTCGCCCAGCGGCTGCAGGCGTAGACGAGCGAAACGCCGCGCCCCCGGCGAGTCCGCGGACAAGAGGGAGATCTGTGTTGCAGGCCGCCTGTCGCCGCCCTACTCGCTCGCTTTATCGGAAATGTGGCGAAAGTTGCGCCCGGCTGCAACTCTTGCTAAACTCGTAAGTTCCTTCGAAAGGCCTGCCCAGCCGCGTGTGCAATAATGACTGCCGCCGCTAGACGGCGTACCGTCCTGACAGCGTTCGTCGCCTCTTACACGGCCGCCGCCTTCTCGCCATTTCCGGGCGCAGTGAAAAGAAGAGTGGCGACGTCTTGACTCCTGCGTCCGCGCGAGCGGCGTTCCCTCGCGCAGACGCATAGCTTCTCCGGAACCTGCGGGCTGTCCTGCCGTCTGCCGCGCCATCCTGCCGTCGCCGTTGCCAAGTCGTGCCGGGCGCTTGCTTCACATAGGGCGAAGAAAGTTCGAGTTTGTAGTAAAAGTAAATATAAAACCTCTCCGCTCTTAAAACTCTTCAAAGTGTCCATCTGAAATGCTGCGGCGTCCGCCGACGAGCGTGCCGTGTCGACGCCACCCTTGTTGCTGCTGCATTTGCACAGATTCTGAAACGATCGCTGCAGAAGGTCTCTCTGCCTTCTTCTCCTCCTTCCTTCCTTTCTCTATCCCTTCTTGGTTCCTTCCTCTATTCCTTCCTTCCTTCATTCCTCCCTTACTTCTTTGTTCCCTCCCTCCCTTTCTTCCATTCTTCCTCCCACGCTTCGCCGCCGCGCCTCGTGTCGGATACGTTTCTCCCGGGCCAGCGGTCGACGTATAGCTACGCGAGGCGCAGTCGCTCAGCTGCCGGTGACCGTCGGCGGCGGCGGCGGCTGCTGCCGGGGGGGGGGGTGGTGCGTCGCTGAGCGGGAAAAATCGCAACGGCCCGCCGGCGGCGGCCTAAGCTTGACAGTCTTGGCGGGCCCTGCGCTTGGGTCATTTCCGCTCGATCTGAGAGTGTCACGCGGAATGATGCATCTTTCCGGTGCCGCACGGCCGCACGGCTACGCCCGCACAGAGACGGCGGCTAAGGCCGAGCCCATCAATAACTGAGTATTACCGTGCGACCGCTGCAAATGCCTGAACTGCAGGCCTTGAGCCAGATGGCCCCCACCCCCCCCCCCGACTGTCGTCAAACAGCGGTCGCATCGCGCGCGCGGTCGAGGCTTTTCGTTGCTTTTCCTCAGGGATTGACGCAAAGCTTGCACCGGCGCGATGTCCCGCTGCGGCGGCTATTATATTCCTCAGCAGAATCGGCGGCCGAGCGGAATGCCTCCGCGCGCACGGGCTGCCCAGTGCTCGACAGACGGGCGCCCGCTGATGAGAAAGAAGATGGCGCCGAACCGTAGCCAGGCAACCGATCGCTTCTTCAAGCGGAGAGCCCCCTTTTTGAGAGATTTTCTCACATATCCCGAACAAGTTTCGAGCAGACAAGCGAGTGTCGCAGGAGATCGACGGACTCGACGGATTTGAAGACGAATGCTTTTTGCGCAAGATGCCGTGTCTTGATAGCGATGAGGCGGCCGCCGCGTCGAGTGGCGACCGCCGCCTCGAGACGAGACACAGTGGAGTCAATCCTTACAACGAGGAGACAATCCTTTCAATGAGGGCGCACCCTGGGAGCGTGGATAGGGTCGCGAATGTTGGAAGCGCACGCACGAAACGCGCTAGCAGACGAGGAAGATGCACTGCATCGTGAATCGCAAGCTGCGGGCAGCTGTCCTGCTAACAAGAGGGAGCCTCAGTTGTGCCTTTGTCCCCCGTCGAAGGCAGGTCATCCTCTGGGTGACTACCCAAGCAGCTACAGTTTCCACCCTCCTTTTGGCTCCCCCTGGTGATTGACTTTTCCGAGTCGCTGTAGCCCGCTCTCTTTGTCTCTCGCCCCGGAGATCGCGGGCTCGACGTCCACTTTGTAGCGTGTGGTCTTATGACACTGCCGAGGGTGTACGATTCAATGGTCTATTGAGGTTCGTGGTGCGACGAGTCTATGCTTGGTTTGACGAGTTTATGTTTAACGGAGGATCAGTCGCGGCCTACATAGAAGGGGGCAGTGGGAACTCGGGCGCAGAGGAGAACGGTCGTGAGCCGTCGTGCTGCCAGCCCAAATACACAATTGTTCGTTGACGTAATAATAATAATAATAATATTGCACTTGATAAAGCGCCCTCAGAGAACCTAATCTCTTTCTAGGCGCTTTACATTTGCTGCAAAGTGATACGCAATAGAATAGTAAGTAAAATCATGCTTGAAAAACAAACAAAATGAATAACATGGTTAGGGGTTACATGCACTGGGTCAGCATGCAAATGTGGTTAGTGGCAGCATGCACAGTGTCAGCACGCATAAGCACATCGAGGACGAATCACAAGGACCCACTAAATGCTGTCCTAAATAGGTATGTTTTTAAGTTTCTTTTAAATGTGGTCAGGTCAGGGGATGTTCTGATGCAGGTCGGGAGGGAGTTCCAGGCTGTGGGAGCATACGAGCTAAATGCACGGTCTCCAAAGGATTTAAGGTTTGTACGAGGTATTTCTAGACTGTTGGATTCCGAAAAGCGAGTGGTACGATGCTTTGCCTGATGGGGTAGTATATCTGAAAGGTAGGCTGGAGCCATAGAATGAAGAGACCTAAAAGTGAGCGACAAAACCTTGAAGTCAATCCGTTGCTTGACTGGTAACCAGTGCAGGTCGGTGAGAAGTGGAGTAATGTGGCAACTGCGACGCTCACGACAGACAAGCCTAGCTGTGGAGTTTTGCACCAGCTGCAATCGCCTGATCGCACATGCTGGTAGGCCAGTAAGCAGTGAGTTGCAGAAGTCGAGACGAGATGTCACGAATGCATGGACCAACTTGGACGTGGTATCCTTATCTAAACAAGCCCTAATTTTAGCAATGTTATGAAGCTGAAAATAGGCTGATTTGACTGTGGAGCTGATGTGGTCGTCTAACGAGAGGTCGCTTTGGAATATGACACCTAGATTTCGAGCTGATGCAACTGGAGATATGCTGGCAGAGCCAATTTTGAAAGTCAGCCTTTCCAATTTCTGAATAACACTAGGTTTGCCCATAACTAGTAAGTTCAAGTGTTTTCGCACTGTCGCGTGCTTGCTGTCGTAGCGTCGCCGTCAAACTACGTAGCGAGCTAAACCCGCGACATCCTTGAGATTTTATTAGCATCGCCTTGTAGATGGTCCGACAGGCGGTGCGCCTGCAGATTTTCTCTTCGCGGTCGAGAAATATCGATGCTGCCTCGCGGTTACTAGCAGCTGGCGTTAGTGTTAAGGCCACGCCGTTACTAGCAGTTAGCGTTAAGGCCGAGCCGTTATGGACAGGCCGTTACTAGCATTAGCACTGAGATCGCGGTTTCTAGCAGTTGGCGTTAAGGCCGCCGGTTACTAGCAGTTAGCGTGTTGAGATCGCGGTTTCTAGCAGTTGGCGTTAAGGCCGAGCCGTGCCGCGGTCGTCCCGCGGTCGCGCCGTGCGCAGCCGCACGGGCCAACCGCAATAAAGATTAACAATATTTCGCCGATAGCGCTACAGCATGACTACATCCGTTAGCTTCGCCGCACCCCAGGCTTCACAAGTGACCGTGAATGCTCCTCTCCGTACACGAATGCGACGCGCCAGCACTATGTCAACACTACGCTAGTGCGAGTTTCATGAGAGAGACATAATAAAAATAAAGATGATAATAATAATACATCGGTATAGCACCCTCGCTCAGCATTATATAGGCACTTTACGAAATCTGTCAAGAAAGCATGCCCATTAGGTTAGTAGTTTCAAACTAGGGTCGCTCTCTAGAGTACAATGAAGGATGGCGGGAAAGAGAGGCTGTCCGAGACTTCGCCGCGAGCTCGCGAGAATGCGCGAGAATTTTTTTGCATTCGACGGCGATCTGAGTTAGCCGTCTGGCTCTCGGCTGGGCTGCCACAGAACCGCAGGACAGTAAACGACGACCGCTCGCCAAGACATCAGCAACAAGCTCGTTTTTTCTTTCATACGGCAAGGTGACGTTTGAGGCTTTCCGATTTACGCCGACCCAGATTTAATTAGGTCAAGGCACAAGCTCACTCTCCCAGAAAAGTCGTGCTATCAGCCTAGTACCCAGTTCTGCCTACCCAGTTCCGTCTACCCGGTTCCGTCGCACTCACTTCCGTCGCACTCACCAATTCGCTGAAGGCAGTGGAGAGAGACTAATAGCTAGAAGCTTCGTCTTCCACGAGCACGTGACCGGAAGTTTGAGTGTCTATCGGATCGGACCGAGTGCGATTGTGTGTGCTGTTAAGCTGAGAGATGAAGGGAGAGACAGACGAGAAAAAGAGAGAAAGACACACACACACACACACAAGAGACAGAGATAGTAAGATGTATATGTGTTTATATATATATATATATATATATATATATACACACACATATATATATATGTGTGTGTGTGTGTGTGTGTGTGTGTGTGTGTGTGTGTGTGTGTGTGTGTGTGTGTGTGTGTGTGTGTGTATATCACACACGCACGCACGCACGCACATTGCTTCCGATGCCCGGCAACGCTAGTCAAAACGAGGCTCTTCACTTCTTGTCCGATGCGACTCTTTTCTTGCATGAGCGTAGACAACTCTAACAATATTTACTTTAGGAAGAAACATGACGCGGTGGTTAACTAAGAATTTACACAGCACTGCTACGGGGCTGCTAGATTGGCTTAAAGTAATTCTGCAGTATCCAGGAAGTCAGAATATATAAGGTAACCCCCTACACGTAGTCCTTGGGCTAGCCACCAGACCGGCTTTTGAAACTTCTGCATGAAGCTTTGGCAGGTCTCCCAGGGCTTGACTTCGTCGGACCAAGTTTCGCCGACAAAGCACCGCATGCTCCCTTGTGCTCCCGAACTCGAGTCCTGTTAGAACAAGCAGAATAAGCGAACCTTCCTTCATCGGCGACAGCAGTTTTTTGCATATGCATAAGTCGGTGGTTCTCAAAGTCCCAAAAATCTTGGGAAAAAACTCCCGATAACAAGCCGGGTATTCGAAAATTCGAAAGAAAGAGAGAGAGACAGAGAGAGAGAGAGAGAGAGAGAGAGAGAGAGAGAGAGAGAGAGAGAGAGAGAGAGAGAGAGCGAGAGAGAGAGACAGAGAGAGAGAGTGAGCGAGAGAGAGAGAGAGAGAGAGAGAGAGAGAGAGAGAGGAAGGCGAAGTGAAGCAGAGCAGAGGATCCTGAGTGCAAATAATAAATAGCAAATAATAATAGAAAGAGAGCATCGTATTGGGCATCAACAATCCTGCAAACTCGGGGAAACGAACCTGCGAATTCTGGATAACCTGCGAACTGCTGGTGCTTTGGGAACCCGAGGTACATGTCAAGTTCTCTACCGACTAAGACATCGCGACTACTTCTCATTCGAAGCTATTGACGAGACTAGCGCTGATGAGACTGGCTCGAGAGGTCGCATCTCGAAGCACCTCCGGCTGCGTCCTCTGGTCGTCGGGCAAGTGCGCCGAGGTTGGCCATTCTCGGCGGCCATTCTCAGTCGAAGGCCATTTTTGCCAGCGAACGCTGGTCGGATTTCAGCAATGCAATATTATTAGCAATCTTATCTAACGTTTGTTGGGAGGAGATTGGCCGCTGTAAAGGGTTGCTTGATTGAATTTATATGATTGAATTTATTATGGCAGAAGAGCCTCAACGACTATCGCCAGCGCTTACGGTTGGTAATAAAGGATCACCAATTGCACGATTCAAACCCACGACCTGGGTCGTGAAGAGGGAGCACCTTACCCCCCCCCCCCCCCCGGTGAAGACCAGTAGGCTTTGGCGAGAACATTCAGGGCTGAGTTTTCCTGGCGAATGGAGAACACGAAAACGATCGGTTAATCCCATCCGCCCCGTCAACTCCCACCCCCAGTTGCCAGCCAGTGCAAGTTCCGGTCGTTATCCGTTCATATTCTTCAGTCCGCTGCGTTTCAAGCTCCAGCCATGCACCGCCTCCGACCCCCCCCCCCACAAAGGTCTACAGTGGAAGGCGCGGCCAACGAGGCAGAGCCAGAAAAAAGCGTCGGAAAAGAAGCTCGATGCCAAATGTCGGGAACGTCCGCCGGACGAAAGCTCAGACCATCCATCGATCAAGCTCAGGCTTCAGGGGAGCTGTCCGAAACCCAATTAGAGCCAGGTGCTCGCCAGGGGGCCACAGGCGGCGGCGGCTGCGGCCGACGTTGCTCGAGCGCGATGGATGGCCTGGGATGGGTGAGCTACCGGCGGCGGGTCGGTGCTGCTCGTGCCGCTGCCAGCTGCGACCGCTGCGACCGCAGCAAGCGATGCTGTCGCGACGCGGCAAGGTGGCCGCAGCAGCGATTATGTGCCGCCTCGAAAAAAGTAGCTGCGGCTCGCTGTGGCTCGCTGCTCGTGGACGCTCGCCGCCGCCAGAATAGCGTGGGCGGTCCTCATCGTCCCAGATCGACCCATCAAATAGACCAGCAGGGCGACCTGTCGACCTGTGCTTCGCTATACCGCGTTTTACCTGCGTGCCGGACGCCGAGTGGCACGCGAGCTCGGCGTCCGGGGCAAGTTTCGTTGCAAGCAAACAGCAGCAGCAGTGCATTCAATCCTCACTCGAACCTCACTTTTTCGAGCTACCATCTGCAGCTGCTCCGTCGCAAGCACTTGTGGCACAAGCTTGACTCGCTGTACTACTCGGCAAGCTTTCTTGCCGAAATCTCTCAAGTCTGATCCACACTGCACTAAGCGTCTCGAGTCTCAGGCCCATCTAGTGGCAAGTTAGCGTATACAATGGTAAATCGGAAGCCACACGATATTAGAGCGACCGAAATCAATATATGTCAGCACAAAACGCTTTCAAGGTCGCTGAGCCTCCACCGCCCAGCAACCTACGCCAAGCTACCGGTACAGCTACCTGTGCTCATTGACTTCGGCGTCTGGTTATCGAGCCCAAAAGAGGGGAGTGGCGCTCGGATCTGGCTGGCTCGAGGACCAGAGGACCAAGGTTCAAGGACAAGCGCCCGGCTATACGGTCTGTGCCGACTCTTCCCGGCAGCCTAGCTGAGTGTGGACCGACGGCAGGTCCCTTTGCATCTCAATCGGCCCGGATATCAATCATCCAGGATTGCAGGACTGTGCAGGTATTGTTGCGATCTAGCTTGGAGACTTGAAAGATTAAGAATAACAAATTTTTATGAAGCTTGAGGCTTTTGTTATGTGGATGCATGTATCGACTTCTATGGCCTGACTGTCAGCTGCTTCGCTGCTTGGTATTCGGAGAGGAGTGGACCAACGAGAAACAACCGACCTCTTCTCGGCTGTCGTGCATCTCGTAACTTGCTTATTTTTAATAGCAAGGTGTAGGCGTAGTCTGAGGGCCGACTACCCTGTCCCCCAAGAAGCTCTCTTCCATGAAAAGAATATGTCGCTAATATTCTTTTATCGAATACGATATCCTACGAATTAATAATATAATACGTGGCGACTCTCAGTGCTTTGAAGATCTACTCCCATGCTCTCTCTCTCTCTCTCTCTCTCTCTCTCTCTCTCTCTCTCTCTTTCTCTCTCTCTATCTCTCTCTATCTCTTTCTCTCTTCCTTCATCTTTTCTCTCTCTCCCATCTCCAAACTCTATAGCTATATCTGTGTTTCTCTCCCTCTGGAAAGTACTGTATCGTAAGTTGCATCGGGTTCTCAACATTAGCCGATGCATTTTCACGGGCAGCAGACAGGGAAAGCGTAGAACAGATCGAGTGACAACGTCTGCTGGCAAGAGCGGTAGGCCGTGCCGAGTGTGGGAGGCAAAGTCGACAGGTGCCCGGCAACCGCTCACCGAGCACTGGGCACTGGGAGGATGCAGAGGATGTCGGCACTCTCAGTTCGGGCAGTCGTCTTGGATCCGAACCTTGGATGATCTCTCGCTGGCGGATTCGAGAGCAGGCAGAGCCGACGAACCGAAGGCGGTGTGGCGAAGGTACCCGAGAAGCAAAGTCAAGGCCTCGTCAAACCGTATCGAGCTCGAGCCTCGAGCCTGCCGCACCACACACGCCACACCTGCCACCGTGCTACCCCCTCGCGGCCTTGCGTGATGGGCAGTGCGGTTGAGCAGCTTTAGCCGCCGGAGGCACTTAGGTCGTCTGAGCATGTGCCCATTTGACCATGTGATCATCTGAGCATGTGCTCATTGCCTAATGGCAGCCGCAGGAGCCGCCGAGGAGAAGCCGCAGGAGCGCCGCCAAGCGGTGAGCGAGCCAGCAGCAAGCTGCCGCCGCCGCCGTAAGTGCATATCCAGCTCCGCCTGGGCGCCGGCCGCACCGAGCAGCAGCAGCAGGTGGTTGCACTGCAAACGATGCTGAGGAAGCCTCCTCCGACTTTCGCGCCATATCAGCCGAGCCAAAGCCCTCGGCAGCACATACGAGGCAAGGTCGAGGTTAGCCCTCGGCATGCCCACCGAGGTGGCACGAGCCACGTTCGTAGCGCGTAGCTGCGGACGGATATATTATACAGATGCTCGAAAGGGCTGCAGCTCCCAGAAGCATTGGCCACGTCAACCATCTCGAGTTTTCTATGAATTTTCCCCGAAAGAGCCCGGATCCACACGACCGGAGGCTAGCCAATTGGCACCAGTAGCCAAGTGCATACATCGTATGGATCCTAGTCATTCCCACTGATGCAGCATACTGGTTGCTAGCTAAAAGTGTGCCGTGCGTCGCCAATGTAGGAAGAACTAGATTCCCCTACCAAAGTGTATGAGTAGCTGTTGAACGCAGGCATGCAGTTCGCACGTACGCAGATATGCAGGTACGCACGTATGCATGTATGCAGTCGATAGCAGAGCGCAGCAACAATCAATATTACCCATACCTCAGAAATCAATTAAAATGCCTTCGTGCTAAAATTAACGTGCAGCATCGTTCGTCTCTGGTCGGGGGTCTGCTCTCATCGGACTTAATTCTCAGATCATCTTTATCCTCACATTATCTTAATGCCCAGATTATCGTAATCCTCAGATTGTATTAGCTTATACAGCACCGCAATCACGAAAGACCGATGGTTTTACGAATCGCATGCGTTCACGATGCTAATCATTTACCAAACCGCGAACGGACCTTGTTTTCAGAAACAAAACCCATGGCTAACACGATAAAGCCCCACTGAGACAGATTCTGCAAGTCCGGCTAGAGACGCCAAATAGTCTAGGACGTAAGCTACTTTCTAGCGTGTTTCTGTTTTTCCTTTGCTGTTCCCTAGTGTTTCAGTTCTCAGCAACCGATTCTTCGATTCTCTCTTGCTTTGTCTCTCTACCTGCCCAGTCTTTCCCTCTCTGTCTCTCTCTGTCTGTCTCTTTCTGTCTCTGTCTCTCTCTGTCTCTCACTGTCTGTCTGTCTGTTTGTCTCTCCTCTTTGTGTGCGTGTGTGTGTGTGTGTGTGTGTCTCTCTCTCTCTCTCTCTCTCTCTCTCTCTCTCTCTCTCTCTCTCTCTCTCTCTCTCTGTGTCTCTGTCTGTCTATCTGTCTCTCTCTCTCTCTCTTTCGCACTCTACCTACCTACCTACCTACCTAACTACCACAGTCTTTCCCTTTGTCTCCCTCACTCCGAGCCTAGGTTCTGAGCAAGTTCCTTGTGTGTACGGGCTGTACAGCTTGCCGACTTGGTCCGACCCCGACCTCTGATGACCAGGCCAGCACACATCGCTCGGAAATGCCCAGCATAAACATTCCGTCAGCTCAACTCTCTTACAAGAACTATAACTACAACTCACATACGCCTCTTCTGAGGGTTTGCCCGGCATATCCGGGCAAACCCTCAGAAGAGCTGGGTAATTTGACCGGCTAGACCGTGAAGCAGATGCAGCCGCTCTGGTCTGACGTCAGCATACGTTTCAATTGCCCACAGACCAGCGTGAAACAGCATAATATAGAAATAAAAATAATGATATAATTTAAGTAATTTGCATAGCGCCCAAAGAGAACTTAAGTCAATCCAGGAGCTCCACACGTGCCATTTGGGTCGAGCCCGCGACCTCGCTCATCAATCACATTCACCTTGACTTCGGTCGCTACCGGCGAGCAACTTACCAGCTGGGTCAAACATGCGTGGCATGGATGGGGAATCGCCGGCCCTACTTCCTGAGAGGCATCGATTGTTGGGCAGTCGGCGACGGCGGCGGAGGCAGGCGACTTGAGCTCCAGACTATCGCAGAAGCAGCACGAGGAATTCTCGTAGCGAGCAGGCAGCGAGTCGTCGAGCCGCGTCAGCGTTGAAGCTCCTGTTTTAGAACTTGCTTTTTCCTATATATATCACATTTCCTTCTCCTCGGCGAGGCACGAGTTCAGTCTGGAGTGTCTGATGGAGTTGTATGGCGACGGTTGGACGCCGATTGCAGGGACAGGCGAAGTTACTAAATTCAACGAGAGTACACGAGACAATGCAGACTTTCAATAGTGCAAATCCCATGTCACTGGAGGTCTGACAATAGTGACAGTGCTAATAATAATAATAATAATAATACTAATAGTAATGCATTTTTTTATAGCGTCCTTATCTTTGGTGCAAAGGAAGCACAGATATTAAGCACAGGTAGCTTGCAAAGGAAGCACAGACATTAAGCACAGGTAGCTTGCAAAGGAAGCACAGACATTAAGCACAGGTAGCAAAGCTTGCAAAGACTTTGCCTCTCTTGTTTGTTTGGCTCAGGGATAAGAAGCTCAGCTCAGAGCCATCCACGTCGTGGCCTTCAGACCTGCGGCATTTCTAAATTGCCTAAATAAATAATTTTCTTTAAACTTAAGAATGCTATAAAATGAATTACACATACTAAACAGATATCACGGTAGAAAAGTGTGAGGATAAAGGGAACCTACGCAGGAACCATCGCTGCTCGGTTACGCAAAACATTGCACCGTATTACTATGGCGTAATAACTTGAAAATACCACTGGGGCTCCCGATTGGGGGGAGAGGACAGGAGTGCGGATAGTAAGGTCCTCCGATCTCAGACCTCGTCACGTAAAGACGAATGCTACCGAAGGTGGATGAATCTAATTCTACGATTTCATTTGGCGAAAAACTGAAGAGCCACACAAAGGTAAATGCAACCATTTGGAATACTAGTGATACCATCGTCGAGCTGTCGAGCACACAGTGCATGCGTGGTAGCAATAAATATACTCTTGCATACTGTCTTAAAAGAGCTAAATCCATGGCCGGGTACATAACATACGGTGGGAAAGAGAATGTTAACTGACCAGAGTTAACATGCATAATTCCTGCCTGAATAGCAAGGCAAATAATTACGATGTGTTGGTATAGCACCCTCAAAAAATCTCATCTCTTTCCAGGCGCTGTACATATGCAGTGAAATAAGCATGATCACATGACACTTGGTCACACAGTGGTCACGTGCTTAATACTCATGTGATTGGTGGTCACGTGCACGGTGTGTCAACCTGCATAATTTAGCTTGTCGTTACATGCACAGTGCTAGCACGCATAAGCACAAATAGCACCTGAGGAGGAGCTGGTTCAACTGGATGTCGGAGAAATAAATGTCGCAGATAAACCGAGCTGGATCAAAAGAATAGAGGGACCTCCAAGTGAGTAGGAGCTATTTGGAGTCGAGAGGTGAGTCCAGTGTAGGTCAGTGAATACGGAGTGTCATATAAACAGACAATGGTGAGCCCTGATGGCACACTAGGTAAGGCGGTTGCTTTCATGACCTCGGTCCTGAGGTCGTGTATTCGATTCCTGCGGTGGGCGATCCTTTATCGCTACTGCAAGCGGTGGTGATAGCCATCAAGGATCTTCTGTCGCTATACAAAAAAGGCTGTTTAAGCAGCTAGGATTATTATAATAATAATAATGTGGATGATCCATGGCCGTTGACATCTACTGTATGCATGCCCCATATATAATATCCCGCTGAGAAATGATCTAAACCACTCAGGTGCTCTTCAGTGACGACGGTTGGGTGAGGTGACATGTGCTCCAGAAACACTTTCTTACCAAAGGAAGGAACAAGCTGCAGCAGCATCAAGTTGACCAAACGAATAGACTACCTAAGTCAATATTCTTCCTGGTGATAACCAGGTTACTGTAGTGAGTCATAAGTCATTTATATAAACAGACCCGGAATAAATAATTTTCATAATTAGCAAATGCAAGATATGATCATGCAAAAGCAAGAATAATAATAATAAAACTTTATAAGTCGCCCAAAGAGGACTAGATCTCTTTCTAGGCACTCCACATGTGTTGAATAGGAAGCAGGTCAATAGGGCAATAGGCTAATAATAATAATAATGATTTACTTGATAAAGCACCCTCAGAGAACTTAATATCTTTCTAGGCGCTTTACATTTGCTGCAAAGGGAAATGCAATTGAATGGTAAGTAAAATCATGCTTGAAAAACAAACAAAGTTAATAACATGGTTAGGGGTGACATGCACAGGGTCAGCATGCAAAATCCCGAACAGGCTCTGCGTACTTAAGCAGGCAAAGGACAACTCGTATGCATCCGCATACGCGTTGAATGAAGCCTCCTGGGAGGAGAACAAACAGGGCGGCTTGTGCTTAGATGCCGTCAAGTCAAGGGGGACGTTTCGCTGCCAGTCGAGATAGATTGCTTTTCATGCTCGAGCTTTAGGCGATAAACCGCAATGCGATAGGCAACGAACTCAGAATAGGCTCAAGTTTCTCGTTATAAGCACGAGACGCGGTTTAAAAAAAATCAATCGGCTCAATTAACCGCTGCACCCAATGCCCGTTTTTCGGCACCAGACCCAGAGTTCGTGCGAACTCGGTGGCGTTGCTATTCAGAGCTCCTCCTTGTCCTCCTCGTCCTCCTACTCATCCACCCTTCGATAGGTCGGCACCAGCCGGCGACCTACGACCGGCAAGCGTGGCTTAGGCCAAGCGCGAGTTCACGAGCTTCACTGAACTCGCAGCTGGCGATCGATGCCCGCGAAGAGCAAGGACGCCGGAGCGAAAGTGCTGCGTACAGTGTGATGTGATAGCGATACACCGATTAAGGATCGCACCGATCGTGGTGTCGAACGCGTGATGCCTAGCAGCAGGCGCAGGATTTAGGCACCGCCCTCCAAAGCCAGGACTTTTCCCATGATCATGGTCGACATACAAGGGTCGTTGGTGCCTGTGACAGCACGACACGCCAGTGAACGCCGCAACCGAACGCACAATCTTCTTCCAAAGGCGATGCCGCGTCTGTATGCTTCTTCGGCGACACTGTCGTATCGCAGGTGCACAGTCCAAAATGCTGATGTCGAACATCAACGATCTCCTTGACTGTTACGGGTTATCGCGTCACCTAGAGATCCTTGCGGCGATCTAGAAGATGGCTTCTTTGTCGGCAAGATAGGTAAGATCATCGGAGAGTCCGTTCCCATGGTAATACCCTCACCGATCGAGCGGCAGCGTCTGCCAGCAAGAGCAGGAGGTCGAGCTGAGCGAGGGAGGCAAAGCCGACAGGTGCCTGCACCCTCAGAGACCCCCAGACTCCCCTGCCTCGGTACTACCACGATTAGACCCTTGCAGCACCTTAATGTCGACCTTCAAGCGTGCCACCAGTGTCCTCATCTAGAAGTTTATCTCCTCCAAGTCTAAGAAGACTACTAGCTCCCAAGACACTATACCGTCTGTTCTCCTTCAGCAATTTGCTGCTGCCATCCGTGATAACATAACAAATATGTCCTTAGCATCAGGTCCTTTGGAGGTCGTGCCTGTAATTCGTATACTTCTAAAGCCTGGAACTCACGTCACGACATCCCCTGATGGGATGACATTTAAACAGAAGCAAGAAACGCACTTGCTCCTCACAGCACACGCTGGGTCCTTGTGAGTTGTCCTTCGTATGCTTATGCATACTGCCATTATTATCATTACTAATCGCTCTTGGAGTGAATGATGGTAAACTTTCAAAATGGAGCCGGACTTCTAACTTTCTTAGCACTCAACCCAATTAAGCGAATGTTCCTTGTTAATGTATGCTTAAAGGAGGAGGATTGACTGCTTAGCCAGGTAATAACCGCAGTAAGTAGCGTATACGTAAGTACTAAGTGCAACAATAGCAGTGCAAGGAGAAAATAAGGACGTCTTGTCATACTCCGAAGTTGAACCCGGAGCCTCCGACAGCAGAGGCTAAACAAGTGCAATTCATTTGTATCGCGTTCGAACAGAATGTAATCTCTACTCAGGTGCTTTGCAATTGCCTAAGAGCTCGAGCCCACGACCTCGACCGGTAAAGGCTAGCTTCTTACATCTGGACAGAACCGGGACGGCTAAACTGTGTCTTCGCCCTCACTCATTTCGACCGGCAATTTTTGATGACATTGCCCTGCCTGCTTCAACCAGACAGATTGAAGCAGAGTGAAAGAGTAGCAGGCGCTACCGACCATGACCCCGGCGGGCTGTGGCTTTGGGTGCTATAACTTCAGATCGAAGCGTTTCATACAATGGCAGGTGCCGGATGTCGTGAACTGGGCGAATGCTAGGAGTGATGCAGCAAAGCTGAGCCTGCCGAGCTGCTGCTCAGAGGACGGTCCAGAGCTTTTCCACTTTTCTGATTGGCTGCTGGCATCTGGGCTCTCTTAGAGCCCAGAAAGAAAAGGCGACGCTCGGGACTTCGCGACCCAGGTCGCCGGTTCGAGCCGAGCCGTGGGCAAAATCTCTATTGCCCGATGCAAGCGGCAGTGATAGCCACTTAGGCTCAGCCGTGGCCATATTGACGAGGCTGTTGAATCAGCCGAGTCACCTATACTTTTTGCGATGTCGGAGAATACTGAAGGAGATGTGTAGCCGACAGCTCCTCCGTCAGACTGGGCAGTGAGCGCTCTGCAGTCTGCAAAAGTCTAGAAAAAATACAGTTCCGGTGCGATATCAAGCCAAGCTTAGGACTGCTTGCAACCAACCCTTCGTGCAGTTTCGAAATTAACGAATCGCGAGCGATTAGCGAAGGTCACGCAGTGTCAAGGTCAAGCTGCAAGTGCAAATTCGGCTAGGTGCACATGCAAATAATTCGGGGACTTGAAAATGCAGCTCTGAGCTGCCAAGGACAACGAAATACCAGTTGCCAGTTGCCAATGACGACGATACGCCTAGCCGGTTGCCGAGGACATCGATATGTCCGGCCAGAGGCAGAGGCCAGGCGACTGAGTTCTTCCAGCCTTCTTTCATGTTTAGACTGCAGTTGAAACGGAAGAGGTCGGCCATGTTGCGGTAGCGGCTGTAAGCAAGAGTTTCGGAGGAAGCACACTGGGACATGAGGATGCCAGTAGTAGCACTGTACAGATGATCATTCAGAGCAGATTTTTTTGTAAGGAACCAAATGAACGTGGCTCTAAGGCGTAAGTGGTTCCCATGTAGAAGTTGAGCCAAGATTTGGTTTAACTGCATAAATAGCTCATACTTGACATTGCAAATGGGCGTTCGTGGAGCTGTAAATAACAGGTAATGTGCACGCTGGATGCGAATGCTGCCATGTGAACTGATGAATTTGCTCCGACTGATCGCCGAAACCGAAGCAATTGTCCTCCATGAACTTCCTGTCCGGCGACCAGCTGAGCGTCGATAGGAGGACCCGAGCGCCTTGACATTAGATCAAGGTCAGGGATAGATGGCTGAGAGAGACCGAAATAGAGAGAGAGGGAGAGAGACAGACAGACAGACAGAGTATCGGTATCTCCGGGCCTCAATAAACATTACGCAAAGTCGAGCAATTGCAAAGCGACACAACAATGCCTGGCGAGCTCTTCCTCGAGCAACGTGCAACGTGTTGCTCCAGGCTGCTACGCTCTGCTTTCGGCCGGAGCAGTCTGTCTAGCTCGTCATGTCATGCTGCCACTAACCAAACTTGCATGCTGACCATGTGCACGTCAACTCTAACCATGTTATTCTTGTTGTTTATTGAGCATGCTACCACTAACCATTCGATCGTGCTTCCTTTGCAGCAAGTGTAAAGTGCCTTGAAAGAGGCTGAGTTCTCTGAGGGCGCTACATCGAATACATTGTTATTATTATTGTCCGGAGGGATCTACGTCCAGAGAGCCTCCAGTCCAAGACTGACAGCTGTCATCGCAATCTGAACCGACCACTGGTGCATCCGGGAGCGAGTGCGAGAGCCCAACGGCTCATCAGCGTGCAAGATGCTAATCCTCTGTAGCTTTAATGGCGCTAGGGTTCCCAGATCGCCTTCACCCTCTGCCCAGCACGAGGTGTCCTTCACCTGACGGCGCATGCGCGGGCGCCCGCTAGCTCCGCCAGGTGGAGGGCTCAAGTGCGGTTAGTCAACCGAAAGCAAGCGGAGTCGTTAGCAAAAGGCCGGAGCGACGAAAGCTGGCCGAGAAGAACGCAGGTCGCCACCCGCGGCCAATTACTCTTGAGAGCCGCGACGGGGTGACGTCAGCAGCAGCGGCGGCGGTCGCCGCATGTACCGCAGGATGTAGCGGCCTGCACGCCGGCGCACCAATAACTCAGCGCTGCGGCTGCAACGACGACACCTGCTGACACTCGCTCGTCCATCCATCCATCCGCAGGATGCCGCTACCGCCGTCAATCTTTCACTCTGCCACTCCTTGCATTCTGCCCAGAATCCGTCGCCCGGCAGCGTCTGGCTGTCCCTGCTCGTTTCGAAGCGAGGATTAATTTTAGCCTCCCTAATCCTCTCTACCTGCGGCCCATTGATGGTTGAAAAAAGCGCATTCGTCTGTTAGTGGGTCCTCAACTTCCTGGCCGGCCGACAGCTAATTTCAGTCCTCTGAAAGCGGCTGAGACGTCGATGAGCCAATCGATCATCGCCCAGCCTCTTGCTGCTTGCCGAAAAAAGCTGAATGGAGGGATTCGCGCCTGCTGCCTGCCGCTGAACCGCGGCGTCGGTGGCTGCAGTGCGGGGGGGGGGGGGGCGCGGTCGACGTGACTCGAACGAAGCCATCCGTCGATCGTTTAAAGTAAAGGCTACTCCGTTTGGGAAGAAGCTCTACGGTCGGGCAGAAAACGCGACGCCGAGATTTCTGCAGAGAGACGCCTGGCATTTACCGTCCTTCAACCTGACCTTCACCTTTACAGTTGGGAAATTGAGCGATAGCCGCAGCGACGGGTTGCAGCCCTTGCCGCCTGCAGCCGACAGACAGTCCCAAAGGAATGACCGCGGGGTGACCAACCGCGGTCAGGAGGGGGTTTGGCTCTCGTGGCGAAAATCCCACACAGGCACGCAGCTAAAATCCTCTAGTGGCTTTGCACACGAGTGAGACATCATGACATAGAGAGACACCCTTTTCGGTTTAGATAGTGGGCCTGAGACCCGAGCCTGAGATCTGAGTTTGCTTCTCAGCTCGATCTCAGCCCAGCAATTGGCGTCCGTGACAAACTGACGCAGGGGATTGATTTCGTCGGCCGCCGTTTCGCTGGGATGGTGGATAGGAAAGTCAACTAGTTGCCTGCCCCTGACACCACCCCACCCCACCGCCCCTCTCGTTCACACTGCAGCCTCCCGGTCCCATACTGCCTCCCTCCCCTCCCGGTGGAGATCGAGGTCGAGGTCGAGTTCGAGGTTGACTTTACCGAGGGCTACTTGATGAGTACTTACATATTCCCTAACTGGGGTGCTTTCTAGCTACTGACTACTTAACGATTCAAATATTTCCACTCAGTAAGCCGTTTTGCATTACGCAGTAATTTCCCGCTGTAAGGGTCTAAGAGCTTACACTACTCAAGGCATTACCAAATGCATACATCTGTAGCATGATTTGCATTTCAATTGGAGCGATGACTGGTCAGTGCTTAGTAGTAAGAAGTACTTGTGAAGCTTGGGTTCAACTCCCCCAACCGGAAAGTAAGGATACATAGTGTCAACAAGCATACATTATGGTTAGAGGTAACGTGCACAGTGTCAACATGAAAATGTGGTTAGTGGTAGCATGCACAGTGTCAGCACGCGTAGCGACACAAGTGACACGTCGCAAGGATCCAGCAAATTCGGTGACAAACAGATGCGTTTTAGCTTCTTTTTAAATGTCGGGTCAAGTCAAGGGATGTTCATGACGCCAGCATGATCTCCAAAGAAATTAAGGCTCGTCTGAGGCAGAGAGTTATATGATTGGAGTCAGAGCATTCGGCATTGGTACGATGCCTTGGCTGGTGGGTAGCAGTTCTAATAGGTAGGCTGGAGCCCAAGAATGATGGGACTTAAAGTGAGAGACAGAACCATGAAGTCGATTGGCTGCTTGATTAAGGGCTGGGTGCAGGTCGGTGAGAATTGGTAT
>WPIO01000008.1:1822500-2405000 GCA_009760855.2 Cristatella mucedo | reverse complement strand
TGCAAAGTGCCCAGAAAGATATCTAGTATTTTGTTTAATATACAAATATGTTCATATTTCTCTCAAGTCTGGGCCTGCTCATACAAGAGTACGACAGCAAAATTAGCTCAGGCATTTGGGAAGTCGTGCCTATATTGCTGCAGATTCTCTTTATTCAGGACTCTCGGCTTGTGCCCTTAGTCGTCTGCATCTGATGCAAAACTCGAACGGCTCACCGTCTACTCTTGCGTCTATCGAGTACATCGAGCCGCGTCGGCGCCATTTGCCACTCAGCGCATGCCGCACCGCTTCTGTCTGATCGTCGCAGGGTCCCTATTAGCATGCAGTCAGACTTCAGGATCCGCTCTCCTGTCGGGTCTGCAGGTAGCTTCAATCGCTAGCTTGAACTGGCCCGACAATACGACTTGCTCCTCCAGTCACGTGCTCTCACACGCGTGTAGTCACGTGCTCTCGCATCGCATGCTCATCGCCTTCCAGCCGTCTCTCCGCTTCTCGTACTGATCTGTAATCTTTTGGTAATCGTCGGGCCCTCGGTTTGTATGGTTAGAAAGTCTGGAACTCGTTTCCGGCTTCTGTCACCACCTGCAATGACTGCATCATTTAAGTCTCAGCTAAAGAGCACATGCTCCGCTCAGCCGTCCTTTCGCCGCCCCCTGCCCTGTGCTCTTGTTTTTTGTTCCTGTGCGCTTTCCATGGCCAGCGGTGCATGATTCGCTGCATGCTACTAGCTCACTGAGCAATGGGTCCAGGTGCATTCCAAAGTGCTTGCATTCTGGTCTAAGCAAGACACCTGTTCGGCGTTGCAGGCTGGGCTAAGCTTGATACCGTGCATATAAAGACAAGTATTAACCCACGGTCAGTGCTTGTCTTGCGATCTACTGCAGAGCGCCCGTATAGAGATTCAGTTCTCTCAGGTCTCTATACAAGCGACCAATTAAGAATCACAAGATTAAACATTGTTTATACATTCATTACTTTGTTTTAGTCCGAAAGCAGCTCCTGGACTAAAGCTCTGCCTGAAACAACGACTGCAAGTCTGGCGTATTCCGCTGGACATGGTCAGCAAATGTAAAGTGCCTAGAAAGAGATTGAGTTCTCTGAGGGTGCTATATCAAATTTATTATTATTATTATTTTGATTAGGTAGAGACATGGCTAGCTTCAATCCATGTGTGGCAGCCAAATTCCAATAGCGCGAGCGATGCGAATTTGAGCAGAAGTTCTTAAAAGACAAACCAGTCCTCGTTTTGTTGCACTTGCCCCCATCTCGTGGAAAAAAAGTCTCGTCCCTCTGATTGCAATTGCAGGGGCCGAGAATTCCGAGAATGCGCCCAGTTCGCGATTCAAGATTCTATCTTGAAGCGGACAGACATTTTTTAGCGACAGAGTTCTCAGCAAACCACTGATTCTAGAGGTGCGAAAAACGGGACTTCAAGGACAAACACTATGTCCACGCATTATGCACACATTCCAGGTGGTATGCAAATAGCTACGTACATGTCCGTGGTAGCGTTCAGCTCAGGAGATTCTCGAGCTGAGCACGACCTGCCAGCACAGATGGGTCGCTCTTCAGCTTGGGAGGAGATCGTGGCAGCGGCCCTCATGATTCCCAGCAGTCTCGCTCGTCTTTGACAACTCGTAAGTCGCGAATGATATAACCGTACACCCTCTCTGCAGCCTCAAAGTCGGTCGTTTGCCGCAATCGGTGTCAATCTTAAATGCATCTTAACTTTCGCATCATGGATTGTCACGTGCAGAAGGTCACGAGCAAAGGTAATGCGTCCAGAAGCTGGGGGGCTGACAGTCACCGAGCTCAGTGGTCGATATTGAAGGTGGGTGTGGGAGGTGGAAGGGGAAACAGCTCCGCCCGCGTCAATGCTACAATGTCAAGGCTGCAATGGCTAATCGGAACTGCTGTGGAGCGTGCAGCAATTAAACAAGAGACCCGAGCGAGCAAGATTTAACCGAGAAACTGTCACACCTTTGCTGGCGAACCATTGTCACCTACCTTTTATCGTACTAATTTCATTCCAAGCAAAACAAAGAGCAATTCTTTGCTTTGGGTGACAAATATTAGTTAAATTGCAGAAATTAAATGGCAGAAATGGATTAATTAAATTGAAGAAATGGGTGGGAAATTAAAAGAGTGTGTCGGAAAACGTGATGAGATTGAGCCATGAAATTGCATAAGTCCGCCGAACACCCTCGAACTGAGTGAGGATCGCCAACGTGAAAAAAATGTCTACCTCAAAATGAACAAGTACACACGTGAAAACAAAAAATCTGCTGGAAGACGTCTCGTCTTGAGGCGCGTTCTCCTTTCCAGTGGCCTCCTCGCCCTAAGACAACACCCCAGGTGCTATAAATCAGCTATTCGTATTAGTCGTCTAGAGAGGGAAGACGAAAAAGTTTTGGGATTTGAGGTTCAAGCATACTGCTGCTAACTGCGCTGTTCTTCCGTTACGACACTGGCGATATTAGACGCTATCTGTCCTGCAATTGTGCGATCGGTGGTTTCATCACAGCGATTTCCACTCTCTCTGCTCTCTCACTCAGCACTCTCACTCAGGACTCTCTCTCACTCTGCTCTCTCTCACTCTGCTCTCTCACTCAGGACTGTGTGAAGGCTGTTGTTGCTGCTTTCGGCGGGCCATTAAAGTCTACCGCTTTGTTCCGTGGATTCGTACTCGAGGCGAAATGTTTTTCTTCTGAAGCGGCCCTATTTGTACATTGGCCCAAACAAGGCGAGCACTCGGGAGCACTATGAGAAAGCGTGTACGAGCCTGTTATACCTACCTGAAGTCTCTATACCTGCTATATCTCTGCAAGCTTGCCGTCCACTCTCGAGCTCAGCTTTCTTCATAGGAAAGCGGACATTGTAAAGCAGACTGTTTGCTAACATTTGAATCTTTGCAGACTGTGTTCTCTTTTTGCACCGTCATTGAGAGCACTCTTTCTGCTTGAAGCCATTCTGCGGAACCGGAAGTGGGTTATGCTGCTTCCTTCCTTGGCCGTGTTGCGGCCAGAACTTTTTCTTTAAAAATACATAAGATGTCTGCACGCACTAAAAGTTGTACAAGCTATACCCGTACGAGCAGAGGGGGATTCCAACGCACTCTGAACTTGGACCTGCATCAACTCTGCTGCATCGCGCTCAGCACTCAGTCTGTCTTGAGAAGTTCCCCATGCGAGGCCACACCCGGAATACCCGCGTGGCAGCCATGATGGGGGATGAAAAGCTGCTTCGCTTGTGCACACGCGATACGCGGTCATTCGCAGCCTTTAGACCCGTCATTGCTATCGCCAGCCTACGGTCGTGTACAAGGTACGCCTACGGTCGTGTACAAGGTACGCCTACGGTCGTGTACAAGGTACGTGTACGGTCGTGTACAAGGTACGTGTACGGTCGTGTACAAAGATCAAGGGGAGAACGATACAGTTTTTCCCACAGCACAGCAATTACTTAATGACAATTTCTGAGCCAGCACTCCAGCTTACGGCATCGATGCGAACCGTGACACTCGCGACTACTTGGTGCCGATTTGTCGCTCAACAATCTCAGTCACGAGCCTCGCGAGCCTTCGGAACGGATCAACGCAGCTAGTTAGTCGCAGCTAGTTAGAACGCATGGCTTAGCAGTAAGCAGTAGAATTGAGAATGACAGCTTCAGGAACAGAAAGGCCAGCTGAGTCGACAGCCTGATTTAAATATCGGCAGAAGAGCCTCAAAGGCTGTCGCCACCGCTTGCTGTGGGCAATAAAAGATCGCTCACTGTGGGACTCGAACCTACGACCTGGGTGTTGGAGTGCGCTAGCACCTTACCTCTGGGCTAGGGAAAAGGACCCATTTAAACCAGTTTTTCGTCTACCTCTTGTGAGATAGTCTAGTTTTTATGCAACCGGCTGCCCTCGTTACTAGCGTCACATTCGATGACGTGAAAGGAATTCAAGGACTTCGGATATAGTGCCTGATGAAGTTAATAATCCTAAAGCAGAGAGGCTAACTTGACGGTCGTGTGATTCATACTGACAGCCAAGTCTGGGCCGGTCCTATGGTTTAATGGTAAATAAGCCAACGGCAAAGATCGGCTGATTTGACAGCCTCGTTTACACCGCAGCAGAAAAGCCCTGGCGGCCATCTGTCCCTCTTGCAACGGGTAATAAAGAGTTGCCTGCTGCAGGACTAGAACCGACAATCTGGCTCGTGAAGGGCAAATCATCTTACCCACGGGCCGAGCCCAAAGAGCCAGGCTTATTTAGCGCCAATGGAGCCCTGAGGCTTTTAACTGTCTTAGCTCGGATGCAAAGTCTTAGCTCAGGTGTACAGTGCTCCTGCTGCACGTGCCGGGTCGCGGGTTCGATTCCTGCAGCAGGCAATCACATACTGCCGACTGCAAGCAGGGTTTATTGCCGGTTGATAGCCCGTTCTGCTGCTGCGTCCGCTACAGCCGTAAACGAGGCTGTTCAATCCCCTTTACCTATTCTCTTTTTACTGTGAGAAAAGAAAAACCTTGTCTCGTTGGAGCGAGAGTTAAACGAGGGTCTCCGGTGCCAAAGGCAAGCACCGAGCAACTGCTCCATTCCAATTGAATAGTCTTTCTGGGCAGTAGTGTGCCAATGTCCGCCATCTGCAAGATCGCTTTGATTAAAGGTAATAAAAAATTCTAACCAACCCCGGCAATATGCTCTGCATCTGCGTGTGAATCGTCGTGGTGGAGCTTCGCACGGAGAAATTTTCAGCAAATCGTAAGCCGAATAAATCCAGCTGACAGCAGGCGGTGGTCGCTACCGCCTGCCAGTCAGCTGGGGGCTAGTGGCAGTTCGGTGCTCAGAAAGCACATCGCCAGGGATGCACGGGGCCGCGAGTTCATTTGCCTCGTAATGGTATACCCCGGAAAGAGCCAAAACTGATAATTGAGCAACAACAGTTAATCATCAGTCTTTGCTTATGAGCATGACGTAATTGAAGCTGTCTCGAGCTGTAGAACTGCCTGGCTAGACTCGCGATTAGAGCCTCGATTTCAATCAAAGATAGACGAAGCAGGGATCTGATGGAAGCAAGGTCTGACGAAGCAGGGGCCTGATGAAAGCAGTGATCCGATGTTATTGCAGCTCTTCAATTTGCCTCTTCACCCAGGTGGAATAATCCTTACAGTGCTATTGTGGCAGTATGTCTATGCTTACTTGACGACCGATTTATGGCTGTATGCCTAGGCTAATATGGTCGCCTACAGTCTGTGCTCCACTACACTAATATCAAACATTACTGTGTCTCAATAATACTTCGGATTTGAGTGGAATGAGAGAGGTAGATGTAGATAATACGAGAGGTAGATGTAGATAGATACATAGAGAGAAAGAGACGGAGAGAGTGAGAGACATGGTGTCACTATTCGTTCCTGTACTGTATCTTTGAAAGCTGTACGCCCCGATTGGTCACGACCTCTGCCAGACTCACGAGTGTTGAACAACATGGTTACATTCCGACGAGACGTTTCTTTGGGTTTTTTAGCGCTCTCATTGAGTAAAGGTGGACTCTCGCGGATTATTTTTTCGCTCGCGAGCTCATGGGAACACTGTATGTACGTACAATGATACCCCGTTAAGCCAGCTATAAGAAAAAGTAGCAGCCACATTGCTCTGCCAAAACCTCGTACAGAATAGGAATGTGCCAAACAATTGTAACTCATTTTGCAGGTCAAACAACGTTGCTGCCCCCCCCCCCCGTTGAAGCTGAAAGGCGGTGTTTGAATGGTTTCTGGCTGGCACAGTGAGTAAACAAGCACCGTCCCACTGCCTGCCTGCGTGACATTCAGCATTCCTCGGCTGCACTTCGGATGGTGTGTGTTTGTGGGGGAGGGGGGGGGGTCGAGAGAAGCTCCCGTGGCCTCCGGGTGGCCTCCTTGGCCGTGGCAGCAGCTGTTGGCTGCAGCTACCGCTCGGTCACCGGCAGTCGCAGTCGTCGGTGAGGAGATGGACCTGATCGATTCTTAATTCGACCGCACTACGTCACACGTGTCTCGCTGCTTGCCGAGTTCTCAAATGAAGGAAGATGAGATTGCCAACCGTCACCGAGTGAACCGGTACCTGTCTGAAACCTTTCGGGTGGTTTTCCCTGCTTTACCTAGCTATTACAAAAAAGCTTTTAGATTTCGACGAGAAACGCCTACATCTTAAGAAGGTGTTGGATCCACGATATGAGCCGGAGTCGGTCCCCAGTCGTCTCTTGTTGATGAGGACTCCACACCTAAAATAACAGGAGACTTCCTCAAATTGAATGGCGATAGAACCAACTTTCTAGTTATGGGCAAACCAAGCAAGACTCCGAATTGGAAATCTTAACACTCACAATGGACTCGCCTGCACAAATCTCCTGAAGCCTCTACAGCCACCCGAGTGTCCTGTTTCAATGTAACGTTTCACTAGACGACTGCATCAGCTCCTCAGTCAAGTCTGCATAAATTCAGCTACACACCATTGCAAACAGTCGGGCCTGCTTAGATAACTACACCAAAGCCTCGGCAGATTCATGCATTTACGAGATGCTTATCTGACCACATGCAGATCTCATTCAATCTACAATGTGTGCCCACCTCCTCCTCTAAAATAACCTGTCAATCGCGAAACCTCAAGACCCTTGAAATCGATGCTGTCCGTGAGAGAATATCTGCTTCGCCTCTGCTGCTCAGTCCTCCCTCCGATCTGTCATCATTGGTAGATAGCTACAACACGACACTAGCTGACACGCTCGACGAGTTTGCACTTCTGACTAAGGGCACTGTGCGCCCTCGCCCAGATGGCCTATGGTTTACCACAGACATTAAACTAGCCAGGTCTACTAAGCACAAGCTCAAAAAAGCATACACAAGATTGGGACTGACTGTCCATCGACAGGCATATGAAGACTACTGTAGGTCGTAACAATCGATCTTAGCAAAGGCCAAGTCTAGCTTTATAAAAACATTGAATCACAGATGCACAATCCAAAAATGTTGATGTCGACATTCAACCATCTCCTCAACCGCTCCCAGATTAGCTCCTTACCCGATGATCCTTGTGATGATCTAGCCGATCGCTTCTCTCAATTCTTTGTGCAGAAGATAAACAAGATCAGGGAGTCCATCCCTGCGATGACAACATCCCCCCTAGAATGCTGTTCCCCGATTCCTGGCTGTACCTCAATGTCTGCATTTAAGCAGGTCACTAGTGATCTCGTCCTGAAGTTCCCAATCAAAGAAGACAACAAGTCCTTTGGACCCTATTCCCACTGTCCTGCTCCTACATTGCATTGATCTGATGCTGCCATGCATAACTAACATCATTAATATGACATTAGCCTCAGGTCATGTCCCAGCACCTTTCAAAAAAGCTGTAGTCAGGCAACTTCTCAAGAAGGCCACACTCGACCAAGAGAACTTCAGCAATTACCGCCCAGTCTCCCTTCTATCATTCCCATCAAAGACACTGGAACGGGTCGTGGCGGACCAGCTGAACTCATATATCGAAACCTCACACCTTGCAAGTAAGTTCCAGTCTGGCTTTAGAGCTAATCACTCCACAGAGTCAGCATTGCTTCGGGTATACAACGACCTACTTAGGAATGAAGACATGGGTAAAGTGTCTCTGCTTATTTTGCTCGATCTTTCGGCAGCCTTTGATACTATCGATCACAACGTTCTTCTAGAGCGCCTCTCATCTCGCCTGGGCATCACTGGCACTGCTCTGCAATGGTTCAGGTCCTATCTCAGTGGGAGACTCCAGAGTATTGACGTGAATGGACAAAGATCATCTGAGGTACCTCTGAAATATGGGGTACCTCAGGGCTCAGTGCTAGGTCCGGTTCTTTTCATGGTTTATACTCTCCCTCTTGCTGATGCGATTGCCAAGCCCAATCTAGGCTTTCACTTCTATACGGATGACACTCAGTTGTACCTTTGCTTTGATGTCACCCAGCCTTCGAGCACCTCGAATTCTCTAAACTCACTTGCTGCATGTATTGATGACATCCGCACATGGATTTTCTAAAACTAAACGACGATAAAACTAACTTACTAGTCATGGGCAAACCCA
The DNA here is from genome assembly GCA_009760855.2 of Cristatella mucedo. NCBI lineage: Eukaryota > Metazoa > Bryozoa > Phylactolaemata > Cristatellidae > Cristatella > Cristatella mucedo. The sequence continues at coordinate 2,396,932 of WPIO01000008.1, read as the reverse complement.
GTGTGATTCACAAATCGGAAAGGCTGACCTCAAAATTGGCTCTGTCAGCATATCTCCTGTTGAATCAGCTCGAAATCTAGGTGTCATGTTCTAAAGTGACCTCTCGTTAGACGACCACATCAGCTCCACAATCAAACCTGCCTACTTTCAGCTACATAAAATTGCTACAATTCGGGCTTGTTTAGATAAGGATACCACATCTAAGTTGGTCCATGCACTTGTTACATCCCGTCTTGACTTCTGTAACTCACTGCTTGCTGGCCTACGAGCCGGCATGTGCAATCGGGCGAATACAGCTGGTGCAAAACTCTGCAGATAGGCTTGTCTGTCGTGAGCGTCGCAGTTGCCACATCACACCACTTCTCACCCACCTGCAGCGGCTACCAGTCATGCAACGGATCGAATTCAAAGTCTTGTCGCTCACTTTTAGGCCACTTCATTCTTTGGCTCCAGCCTATCTCTCAGATCTACTCCCCCACCAGGCCAAGCATCATACCACCCGCTTTTTGGAATCCACCAGTATACCAATACCTCGTACATACCATAAATCCTTTGGAGACGGTGCATTTAGTTCCTATGCTCCCAAAGCCTGGAACTCCCTCCCGACTTGCGTCATAACATCCCCCGACTTGACCACATTTAAAAAAAACTTAAAAACACACCTATTTAGGACAGCATTTAGTGGGTCCCTATGATTCGTCCTTGATGTGCTTATGCATGCTGACACTGTGCATGCTGCCACTAGCCACACTTGCATGCTGACCCTGTCCATGTCACCCCTAACCATATTATTCATCAAGCATGATCATACTCACCGTTCAATTGCATTTCCCTTTGCAGCGAATGTTAAGTGCCTAGAGAGAGAGAGAGAGAGAGAGAGAGAGAGAGAGAGAGAGAGAGAGAGAGAGAGAGAGAGAGAGAGAGAGAGAGAGAGAGAGAGAGAGAGAGAGAGAGATTGAGTTCTCTGAGGGCACTTTATCAAGTGCATTATTATTATTACTATCCCGTCTGATTGCGGTAACTCACAACTCTCAGGCCTTCCTATATGTGCAATAAGAGGCTTCAAGTTGGTGCAACACTCTGCTGCCAGGCTTGTCTATCTTACACGTTGCAACTTTATGTATCTCCGTCTGTAACTCCACAAAGTCATAAAGACCATGTGGGTGTTACGCAAGAGAGTTTTGTATAGCGCACTCACAGCCTAAGCGGCTTTCGGTACGCATTCGGTAGCCAACAGACTTCGTCTCACGCAACAAAGAGAAAGTGGGAAGCATAGCGGAGTCAGGAGAGCAGTTGAGGTAGTGAGTAGCATAGAAGTAGCAGTTCAGGACTGCTGAAAAAGATGTGCCATAGTCGGCAGTTGGAGAGTAGTTAAGCAACTACCGCCCAGTCTCCCTTCTACCATTCCTATCAAAGACACAGGAACGGGTCGTGGCAGACCAGCTGAACTCGTATATCAAAACCTCACACCTTGCTAGTAAGTTCCAGTCTGGCTTTAGAGCTAATCACTCCACAGAGTCAGCATTGCTTCGGGTATACAACGACCTACTTAGGAATGCAGACATGGGTAGAGTGTCTCTTCTTGTTTTGCTCGATCTTTCGGCAGCTTTTGATACCATCGATCACAAAGTACTTCTAGAGCGCCTCTCATCTCGCCTGGGCATCACTGGCACTGCTCTGCAGTGGTTCAGGTCCTATCTCAGTGGGAGACTCCAGAGTGTTGACGTGAATGGACAAAGATCATCTGAAGTACCTCTAAAATATGGAGTACCTCAGGGCTCTGTGCTAGGTCCGGTCCTTTTCACCGTTTATACTCTCCCTCTCGCTGATGTGATTGCCAAGCACAATCTAGGCTTTCACTTCTATGCGGATGACACTCAGTTGTACCTTTGCTTTGATCCCTCCCAGCCTTCGAGCACCTCAAATTCTCTCAACTCACTTGCTGCATGCATTGATGACATCCGATCATGGATGGTAGCAAATTTTCTAAAACTAAACGATGATAAAACTAACTTACTAGTTATGGGCAAACCTAGTGTTATTCAGAAATTGGAAAGGCTGACTTTCAAAATTGGCTCTGCCAGCATATCTCCAGTTGCATCAGCTCGAAATCTAGGTGTCATATTCCAAAGCGACCTCTCGTTAGACGACCACATCAGCTCCACAGTCAAATCAGCCTATTTTCAGCTTCATAACATTGCTAAAATTTGGGCTTGTTTAGATAAAGATACCACGTCCAAGTTGGTCCATGCATTCGTGACATCTCGTCTCGACTTCTGCAACTCACTGCTTACTGGCCTACCAGCATGTGCGATCAGGCGATTGCAGCTGGTGCAAAACTCCACAGCTAGGCTTGTCTGTCGTGAGCGTCGCAGTTGCCACATTACTCCACTTCTCACCGACCTGCACTGGTTACCAGTCAAGCAACGGATTGACTTCAAGGTTTTGTCGCTCACTTTTAGGTCTCTTCATTCTATGGCTCCAGCCTATCTTTCAGATATACTACCCCATCAGGCAAAGCATCGTACCACTCGCTTTTCGGAATCCAACAGTCTAGAAATACCTCGTACAAACCTTAAATCCTTTGGAGACCGTGCATTTAGCTCGTATGCTCCCACAGCCTGGAACTCCCTCCCGACCTGCATCAGAACATCCCCTGACCTGACCACATTTAAAAGAAACTTAAAAACATACCTATTTAGGACAGCATTTAGTGGGTCCTTGTGATTCGTCCTCGATGTGCTTATGCGTGCTGACACTGTTCATGCTGCCACTAACCACATTTGCATGCTGACCCAGTGCATGTAACCCCTAACCATGTTATTCATTTTGTTTGTTTTTCAAGCATGATTTTACTTACTATTCTATTGCGTATCACTTTGCAGCAAATGTAAAGCGCCTAGAAAGAGATTGAGTTCTCTGAGGGCGCTTTATCAAGTGCAATATTATTATTATTATTATTATAGTTGTCGTTGCGTAAGAATTGTGGAAGCGAGTTCCACAGTCTAGGACCTGCAGAGCTAAAGCTTCTGTCGCCAACGATCTTTAAGCGAGGAATGGGACAACTAATTTATTGTCCACACAGGACCTGAGGGCACGAACAGGCTGAAACTGATGCAGCAGTTCAGCTAGGTATGAAGGAGCCAAGCCGTGGCGGGCCTTGTGGGTCAGCGTAAGAACTTTGCTCTGTATCCTTTGCTCAACCGGCAACCATCCTAGCTCTTTCAGCAAAGGAGACACGTGCTCAAACCGCTGGGACTTGAAGACTAGCCTAGCAGCCATATTCATAGTCAACTGCAGTGGCCTAGTAGCTTTTTTTGGCAGCCCAGCCAAAAGTGAATTACAATAATCAAGCCGAGACAGAACTAAAGAGCTAGTTAAATTTTTTACAAGCCACTGTGGGAGACAGCTCCTAATCTTGGATAGGGATCGGATGTGATGGGTAGCTGTAGAAGCAGTCTTCTGAATGAAGGTTTTGAAATTGAGGCAGCTGTCGAAAACGACACCTCAATTTCGAGCACGAGGTGATGGTCGCACAATAGCATCACCTATTAGAACAGCAAAGCCTTTTAATCCAGCCACACGCTTAGGGTGTCGTATGAGCAGCAGTTCGGTTTTATCATCATTTAATTTCAGGAAGTTTTCCGACATCAGGATCGAATATCGGCAAGGCAAGCATTCAGTTTCTCAGTTGCTGCAGCAGATTCCGACGGTTTGAATGACAAATACAACTGAGTATCGTCAGCATAGAAGTGATATCCTATTCCATGTGCCTAATCACTTTTCCCAGAAGTTGTGTATAAATGGAGAACAGCAAGGGACCAAGCACCACTCCTCACTGACCTTCGATGCAGAGAAGGTCACTGACCTTCGCTGTTTCCCCTATCAAGCAGCTTCAAAGTTATGCCACTCACTTTTATGTTCTTTTATTCACTTGCTCTGGCCTAATACACATCTGAAATAATCCATAGTCAAGCTAGGCATCGTAGCACACGTTCTTATGACTCTATAGTCATTTAGCTGCCGGTGTAACCAACCTTAAACCTTTTCGAGACCAGGCCTGCAGCTCGTATGCTTCTAAAGCAAGAAACTCACCCCCGAATGTCATTACGACATCCCCCCCCGACTTGACGACACCCAATAAAAACTTGGAATTCATTCATTTGAATATTCCGTAATGTGCTTATGCATGCTGACACGTGCAGGTTATCACTAAATTATGGGCATGGTTTCTTAACACTATCTGTATAGTGCCTATGAAGAGATTTAGTTCTCTTAAGGTGCTTTATTACTATTATTATTATACAAATATAACCAACATGCTGAGTATGTGTGTACATGTACACACACACACACACACACACACACACACACACACACACACTCACACACATATATATATATATATATATATGTGTGTGTGTGTGAGTGTGTGTGTGCTTACAGTGTATGTATGCACATAGAAGATCTAAACATGCATATCTGCATAGCTGCACAAGACTAGAATCAATTCTTAGCCTTTGGTGGCTTTATGAGCTGGTCGTTGCTGCATCATGTTTCTTGGCATTAGCACGCTTTGATTGAACCCAGAAAATGGCGCTTACACGATGCTGCAGCAGCAAGGGCACTGGTGCCGGGCAGCAACAAACAGCAGCACACTGTAGCAGCAGATTGGAAAAGTGTGACCAGAGCAAGTGCTACAAACACCCGCAATCTGAGTCGCCAAATTGCGTGTCACCGTGTCATAGTGTGTCACTGTGCATATCTCCAGTTGAATCCGCACGAAATCTAGGTGTCATGTTCCAAAGTGACCTCTCGTTAGCGACCACATTAGCTCCACAGTCAAGTCTACTTACTTTCAGCTACATAGCATTGCTAAAAATTCGGGCTTGTTTAGACAGGGATACCACATCTAAGTTGGTCCATGCATTTGTGACATCCTGTCTTGACTTCTGTAACTCACTGCTTGCTGGTCTACCGGCCTGTACAGTCAGGTGCTTACAGCTGGTGCAAAACTCTGCAGCCAGGCTTGTCTGTCGTAAGTGTCGCAGTTGCTAGATCACACTGCTTCTCGCCGACCTGCACTGGCTCCCAGTCAAGGAATGCATCGACTTCAAGGTTGTATCACTTTTAGGTCCCTCCATTCTTTTGTCCCAGCCTACCTATCACATCTGCTCTGCCACCAGGCTAAGCATCGTACCACCTGCTTTTCGAATGTAATTGTTTACCTATACCTCGAAGAAAACTTCAAATCCTTTGGAGACCATGTATTTAGTTCGTATGCTCCCAAAGCCTGGAACTTACTTCCGACTTACGTCACGACATCTCCTGACTTGACCACATTTAAAAAGAAACTACAAACGCATCTATTTATCACAGCATTTAGCAGGTCCACGTGTTTTGTCCTTTACCTGCTTATGCGTGCTTACACTGAGCATGCTGCCACTAACCATGCTTGGATGCTGACCCTATGCATGTCACCCCTAACCATGTTATTCTTGTTGTTTATTGAGCATGCTACCACTAACCGTTCGATCACGCTCTGTTTGCAGCAAATGTTAAGTGCCTAGAAAGAGATCGAGTTCTCTGAGGGTGCTATAACACATGTATTATTATTATTATTACCATGCAGGCTCGAAGAGGAATGAGCAAGGAATGAGGTTCAATGATGCACCGTTTACAGCAGAAGGCGACATAGTGCTGCGTAGATTACTTAAATTAAAAACACATACAAGGTGTCTGTGTGAACCCGCACATGACATGTCTAATTATCTGCTTGCAGCAAGCAACATGGCAGACTCAATATTCATTGCTACAATCGAATGTTTTCATTATATAAGGTGCACGGCTCTGGCAGAAGCAAACGTGATATAACAATTAAGTGGGTTCGATCGAATTCGAGAGTGCACTCACAAAGCTCATGCTGTTAAGTGTGGAAATTAAGCAGCCACCGTCGAACACGAGAGTAGGAGAGCTCGCTGGATCAGACTTTAGCCTGAAAGGCTGGTTTGTGAGTGCAGCAGCTGCTATATCGAACGACTGGGTGCAGCCGCCAGGGCTGCGGTCGGTTTGCCTGCCCAGGACTGACGAAGCCGTGGCATGGAGTGAAGCCAGTGTGTCAATGCGTGTGTCACCGCTGGCTTACTGACATAGCTGTGAGCAAGGGGACGATACCAGAGAGAAGCTGCTGGCCCATGCATACGGAACATTTTTCTCATTTCTTTCCAACCATCTGCTTGTCTCCCTCCCTCTCTCTTCCTTGCTCTCTCTCTCTCTCTCCCTCTCTTTCTATTCGACACGGATCGATCGCTGGATGCCGAGATGGTAGTCGAAAGCTGGACGTCATTAGTCTTAACATCAGGGGACTTCGAAGAAGGAATGGCCAACAGGAACTGTCTACTTCTTCGGAGCTCGGTGCCTGACGGTGCCCTTCGGCTGAGCTGCAGATCAATGTGTCATTGCAATCGTACCTGGAAGAATGGGCGCTGGCACAATGGCTGCGGCCCAAGCTCTATCTGGCCACCGTCTTGTTGGCCAAGACTGCACTACTGTTGGCCATATGACCCCCTACCCGAACTAAGTGGGTGAGCATCTCTGGAGCAGAAATGTTCAGCAAACCCACAATGACCACTTGGAAATTAGCGATGGGTAACAGATAGGCAGTGCTTTCTCCTTAAGCTGTTTGGACACAAATGCTATGAGAACATGCATTCCGATCGGCTAAAAGCTCGACCTTAGCAGGTAAGATGCTAATTCCGTAGGCTTGGCTCCATCTTGATTTCAACTGTATTACAAAATATGTAAAGCTGCAACAAAATATAAGAACTGTCATCGTGCAGTATTTGGAGTTGAAAAATGTGTAGACATATCATTTCACTGCGAGTCATTCTGCCTTCACAGAGGCAGGTATTTTATCTTTCTCTTTTCCATGCATCGTTGCAACAGACATGTGCAACTGCTCTCTGGAACTAGTGCCCCTATATACCTGCAGCCGGCAGGTTTGGCCGTTCTGGTCAACAGTTTGGTTAGCTCTATTTCGTGCATCAGAGTAGCCCTCAGATTCGGCAATTACTAAGCTAGATACATGCTTTGCCGACAGCTGTAAGCAATTATCTAGAAATTTCATACTTAACGGTCACAAGACCGAGTTGAGCTCCTATCGCGAATTCTCAAAAAACCACTCAAGTAGAACATTTTACAATATTAACTGTGAACTCGGGTCATAAAACCTTCGGACAGTGTTCAAATCTTTTACAACCTCTCAAGTTTATTAGCGTTCACAAAACGATTGCTGCCTCCCAGCTCTTCATCGCATCCGCATCTTCGCTGAAGCTAGTAAATGCAATCTGGGGAGGGGAGATAAAGACGCATGCCCTAGTCAGATCTCTGGCCCAATAGCGTAATAATAAAAATAATAATAATTCATTTGTATAGCGCCCCAAGAGAACTAAATCTCTATCCAGGCGCTTCACATATGCCTCAGGGCTCGAGCCCACGACCTCAGCCAGACCTTAGTCGGGGTGAGCACCTTAACCGCTGGACCAACCCAGCTCGGCGTGACTCACAACTGCAGCTCTGTATTTTCAGGCAATGCCCTGTGCAATTCGCTGACAGATTCTACTACTGCCAGCGGTCACTTACGAAGCAGCCAGTTGCCACTATCCAGAATTGTCATGTATGTCGCTATCCAAAGTTTCGCCTCCCTCGGAATTGGCTTCACACAAAACTATGTGTAGTTTCTAATTCTCGGACTCACCTTTAAATCGCCAGTTGGTCTGGCCACAAGGCTACTTAATCGAGCTGACCGAGTCATGCAGACCTGTGTGGGACCTCCGATGAGCAGCACCGGTGCACCACACCAAACGTGGTCCGCCACAAAACATCGGTTGCTCGGAGGCTCTTCTGCTTCGCAGATCTCCAAGTCGGGGCATCCTCTCCGGAATCCTCATCCTCCCCTGCTAAACACTCGGCTCAGACCTGACTGACGGCTCGTGGGGCATGAGGCAGCGTTTGCTTGTTACGATAGAACGAAGCAGACTGGTGGCATACTGCCGATCTGTCGGACAGAAGCACAGGAAACACGACTCGCCTGCTGATCATCTTCTGGCTATCCAAGCCGGAGTCGGCCATGGCCTGCAGCAGCAGGGGCTGGCTACTGCTGCTGCAGGCCACGGCCGAATGGCCGCACACGAACCGTGAGCTGCAGCAGCCACATGACAGCAAACCCATCTGTTCATCGGCTGCCAATGCAACAAGGCTGTTTCGATCGGTGGCACGAACCGATGCAGGAGCACGAACCGACGAAGGCAACAGAATGTGCTGGCAAATAGTTGCCGGAAAGGAGTCAGGAAGGAGAGGTAAAAGTAAAAAACGACGCCTTTATTCACCTGCAGGTGCACACCCCTAGGCAAGGCCTTGCGCACTTGGAAGCAGCTCTTCTCTTCCACCGCAGTGGCGCGCCAAGCGAGAGAGGTGTCGGCACACGCAGCAGCAGCAGGCGAGATTGCCATTGCAGCACGGTAGTAACTCAAGCTGCCTCACACGCCTTGTAAGCTCCGGCAGCCGAAAGACCCATCATCTTGGCGTGCCGCCAGCATAGCTAACTAGAAAGGATTAAAAAAAAACAGGGTAGACTTCGAGCCTGTGAAAAAATAGCATCGGCTGCCGGGAAATTGACAATAATGCCGCTCTTTTTCCCAGACGGCATCGAGCAGGGGACACGTCGCACATCCTTTGCACACATGCACCACGCCTACACAGAATTGCTATCACTCACATCTTCCTGCCTGCTATCCATGATAATCGAAGCCACAGGACGAGGTATACACGAACAATCGGCTACCGCTAGTGAGGAGGCACTCAAAGCAGGAGTAATGTGGTTTCTAGTTCAGCTGTAAGCGAGTCTCCGAAGCTCTGCAGCGAAGCTCAAATCCAAGGATGACAGCAAGCCAAGGAAAGACTGAGAAACCGCCCGGCCGGCCGCCGGCCTCCAGCCCAAACTGGCTCAAGCTGCCGAGCGCTGATGGCGCGTGATGAATTCGAGCTCATGACTAGGTAGTGGATTGAAATGAAAAATGCCAGCAGTGTGGCCATCCCCACAGGGTGGGACTCACATCTGCCGGATGGGCAGATGGTGGGTGATTTGCCCGAAATCCTCAATAAGACAGTATTTTAGAGAGGAGAAAGAGAGAGCGAGACAGAAAGAGAGATGGAGCGAGACCGGGGAAGGTATTAAGGAACAAGAGACAGGCACCACACACACACACACACACACACACACACACACACACACACACACACACACACACACACACACACACACACACACACACACACACACACACACACACACACACACACACACACACACACACACACACACACACACACACACACACACACACACACCCACACACACACACACACACACACACACACACACACACACACACACACACACACACACACACACACACACACACACACACACACACACACACAGACACACACACACACACACACACACACACACACACAAACACACACACACACACACACACACACACACACACACACACACACACACACACACACACACACACACACACACACACACTAACACACGGATGTGATGGGCAGAGAAGCAGAAAAAAGAGAGACAGAGACCAGACAGAGAGCCAGAGAGTAAAGAGGTAGACGATGAGCCTTAGATGCCACGGTAGTCGGTCGGGACAAGTCGAACAAGGATAGGGAGTGCAGCAAGCGTTCGGGGAAGCGACGACGAGCGGTGGGGAGGGGGCAGGAGGGACGCCGTCGCAGCGGATGTGGCACACACGCACGCATGCAGTGCGCCGTCACTGCACGATGTAGCTCTTGTAGCCCCAGTGACACTTGAGCTGCTTCTTCAGCTTGGCAACGAAGTCGGACGGCTGCAGGACCAGCGTCACGTCCTTGCCGACGGCAGACAGCCGCGGATCGACCTGTCACGTAGCAGCGGCACGAAGAGGCGAGTGAACGATCGCCTAAGGCTGCAGCGATGGCCGTGCGACAAAAAGGGGGCGGGCAGGGCGTTGAAGGGGCCGGGCCCGTCGCCCGAGAGCCGTCGCCCGATCGGACGGGCTGGTGCTGGCTGACGGCTCTCGGCCGACAGCTTCGAGGGAGCGATGCACTGCCTGCACTGCTCCGCGAGGCAGCGCAGAGGGGCGCACTCGCGCGTCGCCGGGACGCGGCGGCAGAAGCCCGGCGCGAAGCTGGAGGGGGCTGGCTGGCTCGCAGGAGCGGACGGCGTTCACCTCGGCGTTCTTGAAGAACAGACTGACGGGTCTGCCGTTTATCTCGGTGAGGAACCAGTTGCACTGGCGCATGCTCTCGCTAGAGGCGGCTCGAGGTTTCAGGCCGCTGGCATGCGCCAGTCCGCCGGGCACGACGACGTCCACCTGTGTGCACAAGTGACAGAGTGACGACTGCTGCTGGGACGCCGACCGCTAGCTAGCTGCGACCAACGCAGTCCCGGCCCCGACAACAGGGCGACGAGGCGCAGGCCGACACGGCAGATCGTCACGGGAAAGTTTTGCCAAGAAGACGCGAGTGGAGCTGACAAGAGAAAACCTGGCTGGCAGGCAGGCAGGCAGGCAGGCAGGCAGGCAGGCAGGCAGGCAGCAGTGCGAGCGTTGCTAAGGTGCTAGGCAGCAATGGTCTTGGCTTGGCACTAGCGCATTCGATCCTTTCTAGAAGAGCGATTGCTCCGAAGCAGGCTTTAGGAGCCCGGTGGTGTCGGGGTCGGCCGGACTACTGCAGACACTGCCGGTCAACAGGCACCTGGGAGGTAACTGCACTAGACGGCCGGTCATCAGCAGGTCAGATAGGAAGAAGCTGCCCTAGAAGCTGCCCTAGCCGACCTGCTGCTGTCAGCAGGCCACCGAGGAGGTGCCAGCTGGCGTTCCTCAGCCGAGTGCCACCATGGCCGCCTGCATGCTCGGCCGCCTGTGCGAGCTGCTGACTGCCGAGCTGCTGACTTCCGAGCTGCTGACTGCCGAGCATGCATCTAAGTCTGCGTTGACCCCGCAAAGCCGCAAAGATTAAGCGGCCTGTGGAGGGGATATGCGGGGCACTCGAAGCACATGCGGGTTTCAGAAGTTAACACAGCAGCCAACTGAACTCAGCTGCTCAGGCAACGAAGGAAAAGTGAAAAGCGTAGCTGAGCGAGGCTGATGGTCGAGATAGTGAGAAGTATGAAATCGGACAGCTATTGTTTTTATAATTATGCACAGAGGAAAGTAGCCACCAATCATGGAGTGGGATCAAACATGATGACCAGCTATGAAGATCTGAATAAACTTGTAAACGTCAAGCAGTCGGAGGACACCTAAATTACGCATACTCGACAATCGTTGCTCTACAGCATCTCCAATTAGGAGGGCAAGTAATGCATTCCAGTCGTACGCTTACACTACATATGAAGGTAGGGGTTCAGATAAATCATCATTCAGTTTGAGCAAAGTGGACAACACCCAGGACCAAAACACAAGCCTAACTGCCGAAATTTTTGCATCAACTATAAGCCTCTTATTGCCAAGTGCAGGGCAAGCATCTGGATGTGGCAAGTTGCTGAAGTCCACACAAGTTCACAGTTCACCTTTTCTCATGACTGTCTTTCTTTTGCTCGGCTCCAGGGACCAAATCCCAAATCCAGCCGGCAGTCCAATGGGAACGTGCACACAGATTCAAGGTCATACCCGTGAAAGCTCTCACAACGATGGTCACGGCACCGTAGCAACAAACAATTAAGTAAAGGCCCATCGAGACAGGAAGGGTGCTGCGAGCCTGTGCGAACAGTCCCAAGCAAAGGCTGGGTTCCGAAGATTCTCAAATACGGCCACAACACGGTTCTTAAACTTGGTCCATCACGTCGTCGACGCATGCACTTCTCTCCACAACAAACCAACTTCGGAGTGAGGTGGCCAATGAGAGAAACACACGCAGGGCAGATCTGGCACAATCGGCCTGCAGAACCAGCGGAGCTCGTTCGTCTGATCGCGAAGCATCGAGCGATCTCATGCCTAACTAGCGAGTGCTGCTGAAGCATTCAACGTCTGAAGAAGGCTTGTCCAACCCCTCGGGCGTGATGAAGAATGGAGATGGCCTGATGAAGGCTTCGCCTCGTCGGGCAGACCACTGGAGGATAAGGTGTGCCTCGATTTTGCCATCAAACTGCATTGATCAAGGGACTAAAGTGGAATATGCTGTGGCAATTCTTCGCATTGCATAACATGGAAAATGTACAGGTGCCAAACGAGGTCACCCGGTTTGATCGAGGTTCTTTCAAAAGTTACCGGACTGCAAACTGCCCACTGCAAAGGTCAAGTTAAACCGGGACTGGTACAACAAAGCATGTACAGTACGGCGACAATCTTTCTGCACTCACCTGGGGCAAATGTGGCATGCTTTTCTAAATAAGCATTGCCAATTGAACCCTACACAGCCACAATCCGGGTTTAGAAACACTCACCGCCACGAGGGAATTCTCCATGCTTTTGTAAATAAGCGCTGCCTCTTGCTACTACTGCACAGCAGCACCTGGTGACTGCTCGTTATGGCTCTTGCCAGGCTTCAGCCAAGCGGCGGCTCGCAGAGCATGCTGCTGCTGCCGTGCCGGCATAGCCGTCCAGGCTGCTTTGCAAGAGCGAAAGCAAATCGGAGCAGCAGCGGGCGGCCAGTCACGTCAAGCAAGGAGTCGCACAGACTGAGGACATGTGATGCGCTAGCCACATTAATAGATTCGACAGGGCCTGCTACTACCAAGCCATGATCCACCAATCAATCAGCTCGGACTTGTAGGGTTCGGAGGGGGGGCGAATTTGTGAATTTTTGCTACACTTCCGAAGCGACGTCCAAAGCGCGCCCAGACGGAGATTTAATCCACTCAGGGTGCTACGAAAAGGACCTGTAGTTATTGTTATTATTAGTCTAAGCCCTGACAGCGCGATGGCGGCACATCGACGAACGATAGGACGTGGCAGTGGTCTGAGCAACAGGGCGGAAATGTATGCGGTATATGTATGCAGCATCTAATGGCCTTGGGCAGACCATATTTTGCGCATCTTGCAAAACCCGTTCGAGCGTGTCATTCCCATGTAAGCGGTGCAGCTGCTGTTCCTTAGACGATCGATGGCTAAACGCTAGAGAAGCGGCGGCGCAAGACAGGCATGCACACGGCAGCCACGGGGGGGGGGGGGAGGGGGTTGGGTGGGGTGGGGAGGAGGCAGCGCTCTCCAGCGGCACACCTGCTGCCGCCGCCCCCAACGGACCGACCCACACAGCAGCAGTCACTCCAAGATGGATCATCGGCACCGGCCTTGGTGATAATAATATAACAAATATAATTCACTTGTACAGCGCTTTAAGAGGACTTAAAAATCTCTATTCAGGCACTTCGCATATGCCACGGGGCTCGAGCCCACGACCTCAACCCGACCTCGGGGTCGGGGCGAGCACATTAACCACTGGGCCAAATCAGCTCAGCGCTCACGTGATTCATGAAGAACGTCTAAGGAGTCGAACAAACAAGGAGTTTGCTCCTGGGCGAAGCAAGCGACAAGCTTGCTTCGTACTGCAGGACGTCGAGGACGGACGTTATGGAGAAGCTGTGGCAGAAGCATGGCAAACGCCAGGACGGTAGTCCGCCGGTGGCTTGACACGCTGGCGAGCAAGTGGACCAACCTCTGGCGTGCCGGTCATGCAGCGAATGCCGACGTCTTCTCCTTCGAAGCGTCGGCGTATGGACAGCACCGTGGCTAGCGGCAGGCGCCGGAGCACGAAAGTTAGCTTCCGGTCGTTGTCTCCCATGCGTATACTCTTGGCGAGAGCAGCACAGCTGGTCACCGACTCGTGGTTGAGCGAGAGCACCTCGTCGCCGACATGCAGCAGCTTCTGAAGCAGCGGCTGACTCTTCTGGTTCCAGCCGGCTACCCTGCACGTCGTACCACGGGCATGGTGAAGGAGGAGTGCATACAAGCTAGCACAAACACGAGGTCTCGTAGCCGACAAGTGAAGACTACACTAGAAAGGAAATACGCAAAAGGAGAGGAATGATGGGACAGAGCAGAAAGTGGGTGGGAGTGAGAGAAAGACGTGGGTGGGAGTGACATAGAAAAGGAAAAAGAGAGGGAGCTGGCTGGACTCCGCTTGTGGAAGCCAACATGTCTATATGGCAGGTGGTACAACAGGTAAGTGACTAGGGTGAGCAAAGTGGGAAGACCATGCAAACTTCAATAAACGGCACTAAGTAACCTAGAGGCATGCAGCTGCAACCACGGTGGCACGGGGGCGCCAATCAGGAAGGCACGGCCACAGGGTGAATAAAAATGAAAGGGATGCATGCAGCGCAGAGGTCGTTGCGGGCGGGTAAGGGGACTAAGCACAGCTTGCCGATGAGCCACCAATCGTGGATCAAGATGGTTGCTAATCATCCGAGCCTACAGCTACTTCCGCTGGGCTTCTTGTACACCGGCCACTCAACTCAGCTTCGATAATAAACACGGCAGAGCCTGCTTCTATTTCTAGTAAACAAATTACCTCGAGGGCTTTCCTCCTAAATGCAAAATAAATATAATTCATTTGTATAGCGCCCTAAGAGAACTTCGTCTCTATTCAGGCGCTTGACATACAGTACGCCACCGGCTGAGAGCCCACGACCTAGCTCAACTAACATTCACCTTAATCTTGGTGGGGTCGAGCACCTTAAGTACCACCACCATAGCATGCCTAGTCCCGATTAGCTATCTTGCAGAAGACTGCTGCAAGGAGTCTAAAAGAATTAGCTCCCACCGCACAGCCAAGTAAGCCAGGCTGCGCACGACTAATGCTGCCGGCAAGCCACTCGCAAGGCCCAGATAGATTGCCGATCAGGTGGAGATAATAGACGCCAAGGAGCATCAGATTGGGGTGACATCGATGGCGGGCGGTGGTGGTGCAGCCAGATATCCACAGCTCTGCCAGGATGTAAGTCGAGCTGTCTCCTTCCCCCTGGACACAGACACATCCCCCAAGGCTCAGCAGCAGCAGGAAGGGGTGGGGCAGGCAGGTCGCTTCTGCAGTCACTCGTGCCATCAGCGGGGGGGGGGGGGGGGATGGGGGGAGGCGAGCAACCAGGGACGGAGGAGGGAGGAGAAGGGGCAGCGAGCGCACGAGAGTCGCACATTGGCAGCCGATGAAGCTCTTCTTCCGATCGGGCCTCTCACCGGATTATGGCAGCACCAAATGCTGCTACGATATGTCCGCAACCTGGTGCACGCAAAGAGAGGGAAGCGCCTGACATCTGCCGCAGGAACCGAGACGATCGCCGCGCCTCGCAGGCACCAAGTACGTCCGAGCGGAGCACATGGGACGGCGACAGCGTGCAGCAGGCCGATGAAACCGTGAGCTGATGTCGAAGCCGGTCGCGTACAACGAGAGACGCCATTGGCGGGCGGGGGGGGGGGGGAAGAAGGGGGAGGGCTCACTTACCACACCTTGCCGTCTACTTCCACGAAGCATATGTTTCCAGCAACCTCTTTCTTGTAGGCGCTCACTTTGACTCCACCGATATTATTTATTTCGCTCAAGAGCTCCTCCACCTGAGGCAGCGCACGCACGTGCAAAGGATGTGCCTAATTAAGAGAGCGGGCGACAGCAGCAGGTGGCAGCAGCAGCAGGTGGCAGCAGCAGCAGACAGGAGGCAGTGCCTGGCCCTGTCTTTGAGAGAACAAGCGGCCGTGATGAAGAGGGGGCTTTTAAGTTACCCAAACATGCCTGCAAAGCTGCTTTCAAAAAACCTGAGAAGCACGGCAGATGCGCGCGCTGCTGGCGCATTCGTGCAGCCCTGCAATGCTCTCCCACTACTTCCTGCGATTGGCTTTGCGATGATGATGATGATGATGATGAAAGCAGAGATGAATTACGAACGTTGCTTGACAAGCAGGCATGTGAGCATGCAGACGTGTTCAAGGAAATGCCGAGGAGACCGATTCACTCGGTGGATCCGATCTGCGATGCGCGGCCAGGCTATCGAAGCGCAGCGCAGGCGGAGCGACCAGGAGCGCAGCTGAACGTTGAGCTGCTACCCAAGCTGGAGAGGCTCAGAGGGACGTGGCAGCAGCTACCACGGTCCCCAACTGGCAATCGTGGAGCTACACAACCTGGCAGCGAAGATACCACACGTTGATTGATACACAGAGTGATACCACACTACAGCACCCACAAGGTCATTTCGAGGAATTCGTTTGAATGGGCTGAACCCTACATTTTCAAGCAGCAAGTCTGCCACATTGACTTATTGGCTGTAGGGGGGGTGGGGTTGCAGCTCACCAGCCCTTCGCTACCCCTTTAGAAAACATGAGATTGAGGCTTTGTCAGACTCTAGTGAATGATTACATCAAAATTAAAGTAAAGGCCAGCTGATTTAACAGCCTCATTTAGAACGTGGCAGCAGAGCCTCCCTCAGCAGAGTCACTCAAGCTTGGCGTGGGCATTAAAGAATTGCAGGTGGTAGGACTCGAACCCCCCTCTCGATCGTGAGCTTCGGCACCAGAATCGCATATTTTTCGGACATGCTTAATGCAGAAAGTGAAACCTTGTCAAGTCCTCCTGCATAACACCCACTTAGTCTGTATGGCTTCGTGGAGTAACAGACGGAGATACATTGCATTACATTACATTACATTAGCTGCAATAGCTGCACGACAGAGTGCTGACATAGTAATAGTGAGGCACTTCCTTTAGTATTTTTTTTTTTATATGGCTTTTGTGGAAACTCCTGCAGGTCACTCGGTGAATGCTGCCCCCAGGCAATTGGAACAGGGGGAGGTAAATCTGGGTTAGGGAGCGATGGATCGGCTTCAATCAGCTTTCACACAAAGAAATGGAACAATATGCCGAGAGTACTACAGGGATTGGTTGGTCTAGAATCTACTGCTGCGCCCCTTTTACCATGCTGGCAGTGATACACTCAGCAGGATCTTTGACAAAATCTCAACATGCCATGCAGAATGATACAGATGGGCCATGGTTACTTGCTTGCTCTATGCCCAGCAACGCGAGTTTACATCCCTCCGCTACCGCGTTCGGCCGAGCTCCTGAAATGCAACTCTCAGCGGCCGGGAGCTTCGACTGACGCCTTTCTCCTGAGCTGCAAGGATACGGCACAGCCGATTGGCCGACACGACTGACCGATAAACCAACGCGTTCCATACGAGTTGAATCCTGACCGATCCTAAGACTAAGGGTCAGCAGTACAAAGGGCCTGCACAGCACAGGCAGCACGTTTTAGTGAGAACAACAGTGAACACTAAAGATACGATATTTAAGTGATCCACCTCGAGATACGACGATCCAACCTGTGCATCTTCCATGTGGGAGGAACGTGTGACCAGCTACTATGCTGTGATGAGAGGGCATCTAGGAAAAGCCCCCAGTCTGCCTACTCCGACCGAGATCGAGTTTGGAGCTTTGTAAATCAATTCGGACGCTCTTACGATAGAAAGGCAAAAGTGAACAGTAGAGCAATTAATTATTAATTATTAACAATTATTAATTAGCATTAATTTAGCTAGAGTATTATGGCCGGCCAGTCACTCAACATTCTGGCTACTGCCCATAGTTAAAATAGAAGACGGCGCCATGCCAGAAGCCGCAAGCGTGATCGGTCCGCTGGGCATTAAGTCATGCAATGTGTCGGTGGACAGTTTAGGGGCGATCAACTAGTGCTAATACTTTGGCAATCGGGCTCTCAGTTCGCGTGCACGCACCATAAGACTGGAGCTAGCTTCAATAGAAACAATACATTGACTTTGCTTCATTTAGGTCTCAGCTGAAGACGCATCTGTTCTGCTCCGCTCAGCTTTCTCCGCGCCCCAATGAAAAACATGTCTTATGTTACCGAGTGCTTTGTGCGTTTACTTGTGTACGATTCAGAGCATATTATTAAACAGGGGTTGAATAATATTAACCAGTAGCCTGCTCGTGTACTTTGCATTCAGGTGCAAGCATTACATTCCTGCATGCTTTTGCATGCTTGTCTAAGCATGATACCTTGCATTTCACTAACCTTTGATTATTGCTTCTCTTGCAGAGAGCTGTACAGCACCAGGTTAGAGATTTAGTTCCCTTAGGGCGCTATACAACCGACTTATTATTCGGCTAATTGCTACTCTTGTCGCAGAGAGAATTCACCCCACGTAAACACAGACGTTCAGCTTCTGACACATAGATGTGCAGATTTGCAGTTGACATACTCGAGCTAAGAACGTCAACGAGATAATTGCAGAATAAACTGGGTTCTTTCTGAACAGCAAACAGGACTTCAGGTCGCCAGCAGGCGTACGGCCAGCAGTGCAGCAGCAGTGCAGCATGCAGCGGTTTTGCCCGCACGCGAGGATGTGACTCTCAAGCACAGACTTGACAACGAGCAGCAGCCCCTCTGACCTGGCTCTGGCGAATCGGTTGATGACCGTGGCCTTCACCGTTCGTCGATGGGCAACTAGTCGGCATCTTCAGCAAGGCACCGCCGAGCATCAGCGTGCCACCGGATTTGGGCATGGCTCTCGAAGGTCGCGATACACGCACGGGCAGCTGCAGGGATACGTCGTCGCCACTGCTGCTGCTGCCGCCGTCGCTGCAGCTTCTGCGTCGGCGGCCGTTGCCGGGCGACGGCCCGCGGTCCTCTCGCAATTGCTGGGCACCTCCATTGCTGACCCCACCAGCCGGCTGGGTGCGCAGCCGTTGCGGCACTAAATGAGCACACGAGCGATGAAAGCTTGCCAGCTTTCTTGCCGGTGAAAGCTGTGCGGCGCGGTCGGTCGGCCGGCTAAACAGCAGGCGAGGCGGCTCTGGCAGATAGCCAGAGCTATTCGGCAGCAGGAGAGGAGCCGCCGCTGCCTCGGCCAGCGCCCATGCGCGTCATCAAGACGAGGAGCAAAAGAGGTCACGGAGTGCCTGCCCCCAGGACGGTAGGTCGCACAGCAAATGCACGGGGTTAAGGCATAGCCGCAGATGCCATAATACGCTGTATTGACACGAGCCCGCATGTGCACACGTGTGCATACCAAAAGCTTGGATGCACGAGGCTAATCACTATAAAAGCCACATGCGTTGCCGTGTTCAACTGACTCCAGTGCCTTCTCGATTCTTCTTCTCAACACCTCCACCACTAGCTTAGCTGTCATTGAATGACAGTTGACACACGTTTCTTCCACTTTCAAGTTGGCTCCAATCGAGGGCAGGGCAGAGCTGCTTCAGCACAAGCAGAGCAGAGCTGCTTCAGTCAGTGGTCTGCACTGATCAGAGCTGCACTGTCACAGCAGACCACTGACGCAACCAGTGACGCCAAGCATGGGCCACCAAGCACTGACCTGCATGCAGCAGGTGGCTTTTTCGCCGGCGGCTTTTTTTCAGCCGGGGGCATATTATGCTTGCACAGTCATGATGCCACCCGCCGCCATGCCACGAGTGCTAAGATGTAGCCTGTAGCCCAAGACTGCCCAGAGGCACGTCCACGACTAATCCGATGAGATGATCAAACCTTGACCTTTCCCAGGTCAGCCATTCCCGAAGCTACGGCTACACGGCCGACTTTCCAGCCGACACGGCCGACAGATTTCCTTTGACTAGTCATCTAGAATTGTGGGGAGATAACTCTACAACAGGCGGTACCGCATCGTGCCCACTTGCCGACAAAGTGGCTTCTACTTAGTCGGGCCGAATCGGCACGACTAACCAATCTTAAATGCCACTCGTCGGATGAGACGGCCTTCAACAACATGGTGACTGAAGGTGGTACCAGACCCAATATAACAACAACAACGATAATAATAGTGATTGACAGGTAGCAAGCATCAAGCAGGCTTGGTCATGGCAAAGCAAGCATCAAGCAAGTCGTACTCACGCGGAGGGGTGGCCACATGATTACTGCCAGTCCAATCAAAGTACTCGGCCGCTTCGACGATCAGGCGGTCCACGCTCACAGACTGCGGGGGCAGCGGCGGCGCACTGGCTGCAGAAGCGGAGGCAGCGACGCCTGCCGGGCGACGAGGTGGCTCGGCCAAGTGGACGTTCGGCTTGCTCGAGGCCTGCTGCTGCTGCCTCGGCTGACGCACCAGCCTTGCGTATTCGGCTACCGATGACGTCGCAGCCACCGCTGTCGTCGCCACGCTGCTGACGGCGGCAGCAGGACGGGCGGGAAGCTTACTGCCGCCGGCCTCCGGACTGGTTGCCATGGCCTCGCTGTAGCTGCCATGGCCGCGGGTGCCGACATGCGCGGACAGCTGCTCGCCTGTGGCGGCGGCGCCGCCGCCAGCGCGGCTCCGGGCGTCAGCCGCTCTGCTGTCGATCAGCTGGTAGGCCAGTGCGTCGCTGTACATGTCATCGTCCTCCTCATCGGGCGGACTTTCTTCCCGAGCGAGCAGGCGCTCGACGGGTGCCGGCTCGCTCGAGCTGCTGCAACGACGAGGCGACGACCGGGCTCGCTGCATGCTAGCCGAGGCGCTGCACGCGCTGCACGCGGGCGAAGCAGCTTCGACCGCGGCGCCGGTGGCGACGCGCATGCGTGCAGCGCGGGCCACCGGCGCGTCTTCAAGAGCGGCTCTTGTCAGCGGCTGCTCTCGAAGTGAGCTGCAAAGTGTACGGACGTACGGTTTAGCTCTCTAACGCTATCCAAGCAGTGCTAATGCAATCTAGATCATCTCAGCGAACCGATCGGCGACGAGCTTGCAAATTGCACGGGTCCGAGCAATGTCAAGGAAGTTTTGCGGCCGAGCAAAGCGGTTCGAGCTGGAATGCTTGCAGCCCCACCTGACTTGGGCGGCAGCCGAATCGCCGACACCGGCACCCTGCATGTTGCAAAAGTCACGAACTGTGGCAGGGGCGTGCTGCCAAGGTCACTGGAGAACTAAGGAGCCACCAACGTCACAAGATAGATAGGCTCGCTCTGGCGGGGTAGGGTCGAATCGAACAGCCATGACCTCGGCATGCCCCCTACCCCGGAAGAGCAGGGTTCAGCAACACAGGAGAAGCTGCAGTCTCATGGGTGCAGCCTCGCAAGGGAAGGAGGTCACGGTCACAGAGAAGCAGACGTCGTCACTGCGTCGAGCGACCGGCACTGCAGCGTCTCGATTCGGCCGCGAGCGCATGTAGAAACGATAGCAGCTGCCAAACTTGGCGGCGCTGCGTCCCTTACACTGCCGACACCAGGTCCCATTCACAGCAGCAGGCCAGCGAGGGAAGTCGAGTCACACTTCCGGTCCAGCTGTACGAGCACGCCGACATAGCCAAAGAGTTTAATGCTAAGGCCAGTGCTGTACACTGGTTTCTCTCCGTGGCTATGAAATAGACTGGTGTACGACACCATGGATATGGCCTGTGACCTGTTACATAATGGTACGCCCGCTCTTTATTGTGGCCGCACTCTGTTACGGTTGGCACATCTGCCTGTATCGAGGAGGCAGCATCTGCTACTCGCTTCGAGGCAGGCTAGCTTCACCAGGTCACTCGTCGGCAACGACCCCGTAACCCCGATGCATCGGGTTACAAGAGCACCCAAGGTTAGCGGCAGCCCAAACATGTTAAAGCAGACGCTTCGCTGTAACGCCTGCTCTAACAATCCCACGAGGATGCAGCAGCAAACGCAAAAGTCTTAGTGTGCCGCACGAGACAGGAGCGAGCGGCGCCGCTGGCGCGCCAACGATTCGAGCCCATGCCACCGGGGCAGCATGGCCACTCACGCTTCGACTTGAGGCGCCGCAGACGCTCTAGCCACGCTCCAGTTGACGTAGTCAGTGGCCATGTTGCTTCCGGTCTCGCGGCTTGCCTCCGGCCTGTTGTCCACCGATGATACCGACAGAGCAGTCTTCGCTTGTGGCAGCTGCTGCTGGGGCGCCGCCACGATCACCTTCGCACAAACATCAAACGCAGGCTTCGCCGAGTGCAAATCCGTGCGATCTCCGGCGGCAGCAGGGGCAGCCGAAGACGAAGACGAGACGAAGTGTGCGGGCACAGAAGGCGAAGCTGTCTGGCAGACACGGTCCGCAGACGACAGCAGAATGCCATATTCATTTTCCTCTGCGGCGCCAGCATCCTGCCGCTCGAGCTCAAACATCCATCCGGGCGCGAGCGCAGCGCCGTCGGCACCTGAGCCGCCCGCCGATGCTGCGCAAGCACGGCCGGCGACCGTCTCGTAGAGGTCGGTGCCATCGTCGTCGTCCTCTAGATCGTCACCGCCGTCGCCCCAGGCTTCGATGACAGGCGGCAGCGGCGGAGGCACCAGCAACATCGCCGGGGACTGCTCCCACGACACCAGCCGCTGCTGCGGCAGCGGCAGCAGCGGCGGCGGCCGAGCAGGCGACCAGTCGGCGCCAGCAGAGCTCGCGCCGACTCGTTCGTCCGGATCGGCACCAGCTGGCAGCAGCTGGTGGCTATGCACAAAGAAGTCGCATTCCGATCGCTGGGCAGGCTGCTGCTGAGGTGGCGCGCGGGCCCGAGCGACTGGCGGCTGCTTCGGGCGCTGCGCGGCAGCAGCGCCGACAGCCAGCGATTGGCTGCCGCCGCCGGCTGCCGACGGCAGCGGGCAATCGCTGGCGGCCAGTGAAGCCCGCTCCGCCACTGCTGCTGCCGCCGGCCCGCTTAATGCCACAGGCCGAGCCACCGGCAGAGCGAAGTGCGACGACGACGACGTCGCAACTGCCTCGTCGGCGAAAGGGCGTGGTGGCGCCGCTTCAATGGGCCTGAAGCCGCTCTCCGGGATCGAGGAGCTGTGTCGTGGAGCGGTGAGACCGGAAGTCGGATCCAAACTCAGGCTGGCCACTAGACTGGCGGCGGAGGCGGCAGACGCTGAGCCGACTGCAGCCGACTTTGCCGCCGGCCGCCGTGGAACGGCAGCCGGCGGCAGCACCGCCGACAGAGCAGCAGCTGCTTGCGACGTCGGCAGTGCCTGCGCCTCGCCACCCGTCAAGTTAGAGCAGCTGCTGCAGCTGCAGCTGCCACCAGTCGCCTCGCACGCTCCCTGCCCGCAGACGGCCAGCAGCCGGCCGAAGTTAATGCGCGCTTCGCTGTCGACCGCTGTCGAGCGCCTAAGAGGGGCGAAGTCGTTTTCTACCAGCAGACTGACCGTCGGCCGCCCGACAGCTGCCACTTGTGCTGACCAAGCATCATCCGCGACCGCGCTCACGGGCGTGACGGCGCGTGGCCGCCTCGTGACTGCAGCCACCACCTCTAGCTGCTCGACTGCTGAGGCCGCTGCAATGCACACCCGAAGCATGAGCAAATCGTGAGCACACAAGCAAGCCAAGCAAACAGCTGGGAGATGAGCAGATGAACCAGATATCACTTCCTCCGCAAGCATGCCGGGTCGAAGCGGCGGCAGCGGCGCTCGAGTGCCGTCCTCCAGTAGTGGCTACTAGTGGCCGGAAGTCGGAAGAAGGCGTGAGCAGGAATTTCTCAAGTTGTCACCTCAAGGGCCGCCGGAAAGCAGGGATGCATGCAAGACTGGATGATGACTAGATAATGAGGCGAATGTGTGTGCTTGTGCATCTCTCTCTCTCTCAGTCTCTCTCGTCTCCTTTATTCTTCTCTCTCTCACTCTCTCTCTCACTCTCTCTCTCTCTCTCTCTCTCTCTCTCACCACTTCTTCTCCTCTTCTTCCACCATCAAGGTTTTGTCGCTCACTTTTAGGTCACTTCATTCTTTGGCTCCAGCCAATCTCTCAGATCGACTCCCCCACCAGGCCAAGCATCGTACCACCCGCTTTTCGGAATCCAACAGTATACCAATACCTCATACAAACCTCAAATCCTTTGGAGACCGTGCATTTAGTTGTATGCTCCCAAAGCCTGGAACTCCCTCCCGACTTACGTCAGAACATCCCCTGACCTGACCTGACCACATTTAAAAAGAACTTAAAAACACACCTATTTAGGACAGTATTTAGTGGGTCCCTGTGATTCGTCCTTGATGTGCTTATGCGTGCTGACACTGTGCATGCTGCCACTAACCACATTAGCATGCTGTCCCTGTGCATGTCACCCCTAACCATGTTATTCATTTTGTTTGTTTATCAAGCATGATATTACTCACCATTCAATTGCATTTCCCTTTGCAGCAAATGTAAAGCGCCTAGAGAGAGATCGAGTTCTCTGGGGGTGCTTTATCAAGTGCATTATTATTATTATTATTATTATTATTACCATTCTATTTTCCTCTTTGCCAAAAAAAGCGATCGAACACCAGAGCCGGCAGCACGGCAACAATCAGTGACTCGATGCGATTGGTCGGATTACGCCCTCTCTCGCGCAGCTCGCAGCAAGCGCGCAGTGCCACAGGATGCAGCAGTCGCTGCATCCTGCGGAGGAGGAGGCGCAGCATCGCACCACTGGCTCCGAGCTGCTGCTGCTGATCCTCTTGCCGAACGACTTGTCGAAGTCGCGACAGCTGCTGGTGCTCCTCGTAAACGTTCTCTTGCGCCGCCTGAAACGATGCGCCACACGAACGCCGACGGTTGTCGGCCGCGAGAGGCACGCCTGCGAGTGGCTAAACTCGGAGCAGCCGAGCAGACACGAGCGCACAGCTCTTGCGAGCGCCTGAAGCCCATCCAGATGCTCAAGCGACGACGATCTCGAGGCTGAGGCAGCTGCAGAAGCTGAGCCAGCAGCTTGCCGCTGCTGCTACTGCTGCTGCGACCGACAGCCTGGCCGCCTGGAGCCGACCCAACGTCATACCACCGTTCCGGTTTTTCTCAGGCAGTCTGACACACCCCCCAGGCACCTGATTGGTGAGTGCCAGGCTGGTGAGCTTAGCTTCAGGGCCCTTGAACTAGAAGGCACAGCATCGGCCATGGAATGTGCCTGCGGTGTATGCAAAGGAGCTAGCTCTCGGTGAGAAAAGAGCCGTAAAGGCAGCTTGCTTGTTTGCTGCCACCACGGCAATCCTTCCTAATGGAGCACATTACCAGGGTGTTCCCTGGTAACCACGGAGCCACCATCGCTCTTTTAACTTCCCAGACTAAGGAGGTTACCCGAGAACTACCCGATTATGCGGCAATGCCACGACGGCTAAACGACTTTTTTTATAGCGCAGCCTAAAAATGAAGCCCTTTATTGATCTTTATTCTTTAACAAGGCAGTGCTTACAAGTACGCATACTCTTCAAAACTCGAGAGTGCTGCTAGCATGCCGTGATCACGAGGGGGTGTGCCACTCGAAATCCTACAATGCAATCGAGCCTCTTCAGACGGCGAAAGCAATTGGCTAGGAGCTGCAATATGGGTATTGATACATTGCATGTATGCGATTTCGATCGATCGAGAGAGAGAGAGAGAGGAGAATATGAGAGAGAAAGATAGATAGAGAGAGAGAGAGCTGAGAGATAAAGAGATTATGAGGGAGAGGCAGAGAGGGGGGAGAGAGAGAGAGAGAGAGAGAGAGAGAGAGAGAGAGAGAGAGAGAGAGAGAGAGAGAGAGAGAGAGAGAGAGGGAGACCGCACAGAAAGAGAGAGAGAGAGAGAGAGAGACAAGATAGATAGATAGATAGATAGATAGATAGATAGATAGATAGATAGATAGATAGATAGATAGATAGATAAATCGATAGGGAGAGAGAGAGAGAAAGAGAGAGAGAGAGAGAGGAGAGAAAGAGAGATAAACACAAGGTACTGCAGAGCTACGTAGGTAACTTCCTCAGACTTGCCCACACGAACCAGAGTTTTTCCTAGGAGACATAAGGCCAGCCCAGTTATGGAGTCCGTAAAAAATCACAAGCCTCTAGATGCCTAAGCGAGCTGACAAAATCACAAAATATGCTCCACTACAATGGAACGAGCCAGTGCTTCCTTCTACTCACCGTAAAACAGCCAAGCTCCTCAAGTTTCTTTTGCAAGGTCTTGCACCAAGCAACCATTTCATTTCTGAAAAATGCAAGAAGCGTAGTGCTTGTATCACTCACTCTCCACGGATCTAACTGTTGGCCAAGCTTAAAACAAATTTAGCATAGTCGGGACGATCAGTTACTGCTGCAGATTTGACATAGCACGACACTCGAACAATTCTAAGCGACCCGATAGTACAGGAAGAAACAAAGTGGCACACACAAATGCTTGCACCAAGTCTATACTAAAGGTGCAACCTGAAGTCACGATGCAATACAGCTAGGGGCAAGCAAGCAAGCCAAGATACATTGACAACTGATCAAAGTGTTGCAGAAAAAGCGACACAGTGAGCCATTTACAGCAGTGCCAAGTGCGATATGTATAAGCAGTTGCTAAAGACAGCTTCCCAAGTATGGCAGCCTAATGTCTAGAAAGCAGGAGAAAGAGGCAGAGAGGGAGTGAGTGAGAGAGAGAGAGAGAGAGAGAGAGAGAGAGAGAGAGAGAGAGAGAGAGAGAGAGAGAGAGAGAGAGAGAGAGATGCTGTGCAGCCTGCCAGCAATCTGTACATGCCTTCCATGGAAATATTTTTCCTAGCACGTCAAGTGCAGTCTTGGACATGCAGGCTTTTACAACGTATAAGCACAATATGTCCATGCACACCACTAATCTGTAATTGCACCGGTGACCCCAAATCATGCCAACTCTCCCTTTGGCATTTTGTAAATGAGTATAAGTAACATCGACCTATCGCAGATTCGATGGTTAAATTTATCTAATATGCAACCAACATTTCCTCTTTTTACGAGCCCAACCCTGCTAGTTGCTAAGGTGGTAGGCAGAATGTGACTACGCAACAGCTCTCTCCCGGGCCAAGGCAAACAGCCTAAAAGAAAGACTCCCTTGTGGGGCATTGCAGACATGGAAAGGAGTAGGATATAAAACGACAGATGCAAATCAACCTTCCTAAACCCTCTAACGAAGAAGAGGACGAAAGGATATGCATTCTTCATGAGATAGCTTACAATACGAGGCAAGCTTGTTTAACACTGACCGCCAAGCAATGAGCCTACAGTATAGGCTCAACATTCAAATCGTCTAATCGAATGCTACATCTAAATAAATAAATAAAATAAATACAAGCTGATTTAACAGCCTCTTTTTGTATAGCGACAGAAGAGCCTTGACGGCTATCACAACCGCTTGAAGCGGCGATAAAGGATCGCCCACCACAGGATTCGAACCCACGACCTCGGGGCCGAGGTCGTGAAAAGCAACCGCCTTACCTAGTGAGCCATTACGGCTCACCAATCTCTCTCCCACACAGAGAGTGAGCACAGACAGCTCAGCAAACTGCAAAAACAAAAAAGCAGGCATGCTAATTTGGAGGGGAAATTATAACAACTGCCATCGAAAGACCAGCCTATGTACCGATCGGCCAACACATCATAGCTGCAAATTCGCCACAAAGATCACGAGTCCGAATCAACGAAAAAGCATCTACAATCATAAGTGTTTCTGGAAGGCTGAATATATCTAACAACATCCTGGGGCGAATGGGACTAGGGTGATGAAATTAGCCACTTGGCTCCTTTACTGAAGGGGCCGTGATGGCTCTCAGTTGATCAGCGAATTCAGAGCAAAATATTTACTCCTGACACACAAGACCTGCTATGGCATGGTGCCTTCATATCTAGCTGAACTGCTGCACCGCTTTCAGCCTCCTCGTGCCCTGGGTCATCCATGAACACTACATTAGCTGACCCATTCTTTCACTTACAGACCAAAGGCAACATAATCTTTTGGTCTGCAGGTCCTAGATGGTGAACCTCACTTCCACAATTCTCTAACAACGACATCAACTCTACTGCTACTGACCGTCTTTCTGATGTTTTCCAGCCGCCCCGAGCTGCGACTTCCAAGCTAAAAATCACTACCTCAAATGCCCTGCTGATTCAAATGCTCTGCTTCTCCCATTCTCTTTATTGCATGAGATTAAATCTGTCGGGTCCAGCATATGTGCCGAAAGCTGCACCGGCTTTGAGTCCAATAGAAAACTCTCCTCCATAACACGCACTCACTCCTGGTGGCTTTGTCGAGTTACAGTCGGAGGTACATTGCACTGCATTACATACAGTTGGCAGCAGCGAAAGGCAGCTCTCAAAAGTCGATGCCCGAACCGCAAATGGTAGGCACAGACAGCTCTCACGGTCGACCCACCTGCTGTCGGCTGCCAGGCACAGGATGCGATCGCTGAGTATCAGGTTGAAGCAGTGTGGGTGACGGCCATCGACGGTGATCATCTTGGTGACGATCTGCTGGCAATTGCTAAGATCTATGAAGTCGAGCGTTGACCCCGTCAACACGGCCTGCGAATCGGTGTAGCACTCGAGGTATGGATAGCTGCCCAACGTGCCAAACACGAACCAGCGTCTCTCCCAGCTCTGAAACGAAACCGTCCGCAAGCACCGGAGCCGAGCAGCTCAAACCGGCGATTGTGCGCCCTTTGCGGAGCACGGCGGGCTGATTGCAGCAGGCCTTCATGAAGGGGGACGAACCTCTCCACCAAACATCAAACGATCAAAAAGTAGGACTCCACGTCTGGGGCTCCGTTGGAACTAGGATACTCCGATTTACTAGCCTGGATCTTAGTCTGCATTATCCGATGCATTCCGTGGCTGTGCCTCGGCCGGTCACGTGACTGACCATGCCACACAGAAGAGATGACAAACACAAAATCGATTTGACCAAGGAGGACATAGCCTTCAGAAAACCAATAGATGACGTCTGCTTGCAGCCATACAGCCAAAGAAACCTGAAAGAGCCGGCTACGACTACGATGGAGTCTATACGATGGGACCTCAGCAATGCATAGTGGGAGTCGCAAGACTACTTTTTGGTGACTTACACTGGACTTAGCACTGACATGGGCTGGGACTTTGCACAGTTTTGACTTCGAGATTCACAACTCGGCCTCAGATTGCCCAAATCGCTGGCTGAAAATCAACGATTGATATATCAATGAAAATCAACTGTTTGAATTTCGCAACTATAATAGTAGGAGTTTAAGCAGGCCTTCAAAAAGAAAATTTTGCAACCATACTTATTCCAAATTGGTTGGGTTATAGTTAATTGTGCATGAAGTTATCCAGACGCTGAGTTAAACAAGTCAAGCTCTCCAGGGGCTATTTACTCTTAAGGACATAATGATAATAATGATGATACATTGATGCGTGATAATAATACATTTCATAAAGCGCCCTCAGAGAACTCAATCTCTTTCTAGGCGCTTTACAATTGCTGCAAACACACACTAATTGGCTAACTATTCATTTGTATATAGCTCCCTAAGAGAACTCAATCCCTATCCAGGCGCTTCACATATGCCTCAGGGCTCAAGCCCATGACCTCGGTCGTCAAAGGAAAACCTCCTAATCCCTGGGCCAAACCAGGGTTGTTGCTTGACGATACCTAGGTTGGGATCGCTGTGCAAAGGAGGCCAACGACAAATGCAGCACTTTCAGAATCGTCTCAAAAGTATGCATGGTCTTTGAAGCCATGCCGACCAATGTCAGCCCTAGACATAGCAAACCGGCTTGTGCCCTCACATAAAGAACTTTGATCAAAACACTGCCTGTAGCGGTACCTTGCTAATGTAGGGCATTTGAATCCCAATAATATTCTCCCGCATCATGCTAAACCTGTCAAGTGTGGCGGAGGCTGAAAAAGAAGTATCACTTGACAGTGGCGGCCGATTTGACTTGCATTTTCCAAATAAGAAATCCAGCCATTACATACAGAGATAGATAGATAGGTAGATAGATAGATAGATAGAGAGAGAGATCGTATTTTAGCAGTCATTGGAAGCTTATATCCATTGGAACTAACCATACTCCGACAACAGGTGCCCTATTGTCACCACTTTCTAACAAAGGCATCATTTTTCACAGTTTTGCTTCTCACTGGGCATTAGGAATTCACAAGCCTCCACAGACATATTTGACAGTTGCAGTTGCACAGGTGGGAAATTGCTTCTTCCTGACCGTTTTTCATTCAAAAGTAAGAATCTAAAGTAAGAATAAAAAAGACGAGTTCACTGGTTCGCAGGGAAAGCAGAGTAGAACAGATGAGCTCAAGGCTTAGACTGAAATGATATGATGAAAGGACAGTGCAAGTGGTGATGGAAGCTGTAGGGGAGTTCCGGACTACGAGTATATTCGAACTGAAGTTACAATCACCAATTGATTAAATCTAAAAGTAAGAAACAGTGAGAAGACTGGAGGCCCTCACTTCTATGCAGATGACACTCAGTTGTACCTTTGCCTTGATCCCTCCCAGCCTCCGAGCACGTCGAATTCTCTCAACTCCCTTGCTGCATGCATAGAAGACATCCACACATGGATTATTGAATAATTATGTAAATTGAATGATGATACAACCAACTTATTAGTTATGGACAAACCATGTGTGATTCAGAAATTAGAAAGTCTGACACTCAAAATCGGCTCTGCCAGCATATCTCCTGTTGAATATGCACACAATCTAGGTGTCATTTTCCAAAGTGATCTTTCATTAGACGACCATATCAGCTCCACAGTCAAGTCTGCCAACTTTTAGCTACAGAACATTGCTAAAATTAGGGCTTGTTTAGACATGGATACTACATCTAAATTGGACCATGCATTTGTGACATCCCATCTTGACTTCTGTAACTCACTGCTTGCTAGTCTACCGGCCTGTGCGCTCAGGCGCTTACAGCTGGTGCAAAACTCTGCAGCTAGGCTTGCGTGTAGTAAGTGTTGCCACATCACATCACTTCTCGCCGACCTGCACTGGCTCCCTGTCAAGCGACGCATCGACTTCAAGGTTTTGTTTTAGGTTCCTTCATTCTTTGCCTAGAGCCTACCTATCAGACCTACTCCCGAATTGACCACATTAAAAAAAAACTAAAAATGTCTACTTATCACAGCATTTAGTGGATCCCTGTGATTCGTCCTTTATGTGTGCATGCTGCCACAAACCATACTTGCACGCTGACCTTGTGCATGTCACCCCTAATCAAGCTATTCTTGTTGTTTATTGAGCATGCTACCACTAACCATTCGATCGCGCTTCCTTTGCAGCAAGTGTAAAGTGCCTAGAAAGAGATTGAGTTCTCTGAGGATGCTATATCAAATATATTAATATTATTATTATTAAAGCCGAGGAGCGGTAGTGCAAGAGCACGTGACTGTAGGAGCAAGGAGATCGGATAGGTAGGCTGGAGTGAAGCCAGACAGGCGATCTTCAAGTCGATTCGATACCTGAGATAGAGTGAACAAAGCGCAGGCAGAAGTGGTGATGTGATGTGGCAGCTAAAATTCGGGCTTGTTTAGATAAGGATACCACGTCCAAGTTGGTCCATGCATTCGTGACATCCCGTCTCGACTTCTGCAATTCACTGCTCGCTGGCCTACCGGCATGTGCGATCAGGCGATTGCAGCTGCTGCAAAACTCCGCAGCTAGGCTTGTCTGTCGTGAGCATCGCAGTTGCCACATTACTCCACTTCTTGCCGACCTGCACTGGCTACAAGTCAAGCAACGGATCGACTTCACGGTTTTGTCGCTCACTTTTAGGTCCTTTCATTCTTTGGCTCCAGCCTATCTCTCAGATATACTTCCCCATCAGGCCAAGCATCGTACCACCCGCTTTTCGCAATCCAACAGTCTACAAATACCCCGTACAAACCTCAAATCCTTTGGAGACCGTGCATTTAGTTCGTATGCTCCCAAAGCCTGGAACTCCCTCCCGACCTTCGTCAGAACATCCCCTGACCTGACCACATTTAAAAAGAATTTAAAAACACACCTATTTAGGACAGCATTTAGTGGGTCCCTGTGATTCATCATTCATGTGCTTATGCGTGCTAACACTGTGCATGCTGCCACTAACCACATTTGCATGCTGACCCTGTGCATGTCACCCCTAACCATGTTATTCATTTTGTTTATTTGTCAAGCATGATTTTACTCACCATTCAATTGCATTTCCCTTTGCAGCAAATGTCAAGCGCCTAGAGAGAGAGATTGAGTTCTCTGAGGGCACTTTATCAAGTGCATTATTATTATTATTATTATTATAGCTATGCAGTTGACGTCAGACCAACCGAGCTGGTGAGTTTTGCACCAGTTTCAGACAAAGAAATGGCACAGGCCAGTAGTCATAATTACAGAGGAGTTGAAGTAATCTAGAGACGATGTCACACACGTATGAACTCTTTGGCTGTCATACTCTGGTCTATGCAGGCCACGATTTTGTCTAGCTCCTCAGCTGAAAGTAGGCCGACTCGACAGCAGAGGCAGTGTGCTTATCCAATGACAAGCCGTTTTGAGGAATATTTAGTGGTGAAGTGCTACTAATACGACTACTACATCTACTGAAACTGCTATTCTTTTGAAGCAATAGCTAAAAGTAGTTCTGAATATTTTAAAGTACAAGAGACGTCAATTATCCACTACGAAGGCAGAAAAGGGATAGCAAGCAAGTGGATTCATCCCAAAGAGCAAATGAGAACCGAGTAGTGAGTGGCAACTTTCTTGAGTGACACCAGAGAGGCACCAGCAGCAGTATTGCTACATAAGGTACTGAAGAGGACTGTCACCAGAGACAGACAGGAAGAGAGAGAGAGAAAGAGAGAGAGAAAGAGAGAGAGAGAGCGAGAGAGAGAGAGAGAGAGAGAGGGAGAGAGAGAGAGAGAGAGAGAGAGAGAGAGAGAGAGAGAGAGAGAGAGAGGGGAGAGAGAGAGAGAGAGAGAGAGAAGAGAGGAGAGAGAGAGAGAGAGAGAGAGAGAGAGAGAGAGAGAGAGAGAGAGAGAGAGAGAGAGAGAGAGAGAGAGAGAGAGAGCACCCTGATTACTGGCAGACGTCTCGAAAGCCATACATGACCAATTTTAAATGTTAGGGCTTCCAACTTTAGGAAGACACTAGGCTTGGCCATTACTATTAGGTTGGTTTTATCGTCAGTAAGCTTTAGGAAGTTAGTAGCCACCAGAGTACAAATGTCAGATCCCGAGCAAGGCTGACAAGGGTCGGAGGACAAGGGTAGAGCTGAGTGCAAGTGGAGTAAAAATGAAAGCATAGCATTGTATTCGGCGATAACATAGGCCAGAGGGAGAGTGTGGATAATGAAAAAAAAGAGGGCCTAGGATCCTATATATATTATCCTGAGGCACCCTATACTTTAAGGGCCGGCCCGGATAACCGATGGCCCATTAACATATATACACATATCTGACATTTCATTGCATTGACGTAGGACTTGTAGCTAGTTCAACAACAATATCGGTCGTGGACTGCATCCCCGTGTTGGTGACATACGCACCAAAGACTGAAGCAGGACGGCTGTATACATGCAGTATAACAGCGGTCCAGCATTTCACCGGCCGATGAATATAGTATGAGCTACGTAAAGCTAATGAGCGAACAAAACTCCTAGTCACCCCTTCCACAGCAGCCTCAATTATGCCTTTGAGCAAGAAGAAAGGGCCGACGGTTGAGCAGTCAGTTTTCTTTCCTTTCGACCAAGAGAGGTAAGGGCTTACTGCACTCGGCAGTTTGCCGAGGCCAAGCAAGAAGCCCTGCGTGTGGGCCTGCCCCCCCTGCCCACCAGGAAGAGGATGGTCAGACCAGGGTGGTGTACCAGGAAGTCAGTCGGCCTGTGCCCAGATCGTCCCAGCAGCTCCTAATTTGCCCAGTTAAACTCCAAGGCAAAATGTGCCAGAACAGTAGATGGAGGCTTCCTCCCTCCCTCCCAGCAATCCACCCAGGCAGTCGACTACCAGCCCGCCAGGCCGCTCAAGACAGGAAGAGGTAGCTGCTGGCAGCAAGAGGGAGGAGATGCCAAGCATTTTCCTAATCGGCCCCCCCCCCATTCTGCGACGGTTCGGTGGCCACGGCTACCAAAAAGATTGAGGCACGAAACAACCAAAGCCACGGCAGTTGCGATCGGCAGCACAAATCTTGGCAGAGGCGGCCCAGAGCTCTGGGCTCTGTCACCACTGCTGAGTGCATGCAAGCAGCCGACTCTTGAGTTCGACCACACAGCCAGAGCTGCAGCTCCCCACACCCCCCAGCCTGCCCACCCACACGACTCCTATTTACTACAAGAGCAGCAGCCAGGGTTAGGTAATGGAGCTAACCTTGAGCACGGCCAGCTTGCCAGCTGGCGCTCTCGTGAGGAAGCCTTCCTTGATGACGACCTTGCGGTGTAGGCTCTGTCGGCGGCTCATTCTTGCTCCTCCTTGTGCAACTCCTGGCAGCCAGCCCAGCTAGCAGCCGTAGGCCCAGGATACGGAGCTGCTGAAGCTGCCGCTGCTACGCTCACCTGCCCCAAGCCCTCGAAGGCTGGCTGGCTACTGCGGCAGCCGCAGGCGGCCAGCGGCCATTTTGGTCCTCTCAGCAGCGCTGGGGCGACCAGTGCAGGGTGTGGCGCAAGCGACAGAGCCTGCCGTCAATGACGCTCCAGGCGACGCTCTGTGCGTACCACGACGACCGAAGGTGACGAGCAAGCTAGCTATCGCCTCACCGAGCTCCCTGCAACGGCGCACAGGCATTCACACAGCACGTCAGCCGCTGCCTTCGAACAGCCCGAGACCGCTGCAGAGCGAGGCTGGCTGCATGTGGCGTGGCATCGCCAACGCGCAGCCGCGTCACAGGGCAAGGGCAAAGCCAGGCAGCCGAAGTGTGCTTGGCTTTGCTCTTGCTCGAGGGCTTGTCAAGAGAGCAAGCAGCTCGATAGAAATTCGTCTGCGCAGACTCGAGCGAAAGCTGCGGGGCGTAAAATCGTCCGCAGACAGGTGCGTGGACACACGATCGACGGGTTTCACGACGAGAGTCGGGAAGCAGTGACAGCATCGGATGCACGCAGAGAGCATCAAGATTCTGCTCAGTGCGGCAGTGGCCGAGGTCACTCGAGCGGCGATCGGCTCCACACAGCCGAGCGAAGGCTCTCTGCAGTGGCGGTGGTGAGCGAGCCGATGTGCGTCCGTGCTCGCTCGGTGTGTCATTTCTTTCTTTCAACCTCTATTCGGGCACCGAGAAGAAATCACGAGCGACGGTAGGAAGTCACTCGCTTGACTTCGACTCACTTAACGCTAGTGAGCATGCGCACAACTCACTTGCAAAGGTACCGCAAGCTGCTCCAGCTTTCAGCGTATGCAATAGACATATGCTCTCAAGCATTGACACCCACTTCATCCCAATTTTTTCCGTATCGTTATAGACGGAGATGCATGCATGCAGTCGGCCAGGTACTAGCCATGCCGCCTCCCGCCCGGCAGAAAAGAAACTCATACCAGGAGGAGGGACGGCTCATGGTCATGGTCTGGTAAGCACCTTCAGACCCTTTATGGGCAGCCATCTCGGTCATGTTTTGACGCCTCCTCGGCAAAATCTTGGGTATGTATAATAAAATTCATTTGTATAGCGCCCTAAGTGAACTTGATCTCTGTTCAGACGCTTCTCATATGCCAGGGGGGAACTCGAGCCCACAGCCTCGGCCATCAAATTTGACCTAGGTCGGGGCGAGCACATTAACTGTGCATGCTGCCACTAACCACATTTGCATGCTGACCCTGTGCATGTCACCCCTAACCATATTATTCATCTCGTTTGTTTTTCAAGCAGGATTTTACTTACCATTCAATTGCATTTCACTTTACAGCAAATGTAAAGCGCCTAGAGAGAGATTGAGTTCTCTGAGGGCACTTTATCAAGTGAATTATCATTATTATTATTAACCCTCTCCCGAGTTGGCAGCAGGAGAGAAGTAAAAGCACTGGCATGCGATCCTCTGCCAGACAGCATAGTTCACACAGTCCAGCAAGAAATCGCCGAGCAGTCGCGTCTCCACATCGCCTAGTCAGGGAGCAGCGGCGGCACAGGGGCTGCTGCTGCTCGAGCCAGCGTGGCAGCATTGATCCCCCATTGAGTAAAATAGTAAATAAAGGTCGGCTGATCCAAGGACCTCATTTAAATAGCGGCAGAACAGCTGTGTTCGGCTACGGCTCCTGCTTGCAACCGGCGATAAAGAGTCGCCAGTTGTTCCGATCCTACTATAATAATAGTAATAGTATATTATTATTATTATTGTATTTATTATTATTATTATCATATTGTTATTGTAATTATGGTAATAATAATAATATTAATTTTAAGGGGCTACTTGTATGGAAAAGCACCCAACGAGAAATAATTCTCACTCTATCTACTTTATACATAGTGTTAACGAAGAATATCAAATGGTTAGTGATAACATGCACAATATCAGCTTGGAAAGGCACATCAAAGACAATGCACGAAGACTCAACAAATGCTGTTAAGAAAATGTGCATTTTAGACTCGTTTTAAATGTCTTGAAGTCACGGGATGTCGTGAACTCAGTCGGGACTGATTTCCAAACCTTGGGAATACACTAACTAAAGGCAGGATCTGAGACCGAGGAACAGCTAAACGACTTAAGTAGAAAACAAGGGTGGTACCATGCTTAGCCTGATTGGGAAATAGATCGGCTAGGTAGAACCAAGAAGAAAAGGTGAATATACAAAGTCTTGAAGTCAAAACATTGCTTGATGAAAAGCCAGAGCCAGAAGTCGGTGGCATTATTTGACAATTGTGACGTTCACGGCACACAAGCATAGCTGCAGAGATTTGCACCAACAGTATGAGACTAATGGCACAGGCCAATAGACCTGCAAGAAGTGAGTAACAAGAGTCAAGACAGGCTGTCACAAATGCTTGGACAAATTGGTTGTGCTATCCTTGCCTAAGCAAGTGAATTATTATTATTATTAATATTAAGCAGGCCCGAATTGTTGCAATGTTATGAAGCAGAAAGATGGAAGACTTGACTGTGGAGCTGATGTGGTCACCTAGTGAAAGGTCACTTTGGAACAGTGCACCCAGATTGTGTACAGACAATAGTAACCTACTCTCTCCGGCTTTCTGCATATCCGGCCAATCAGGAGCGTAAACAGCAGCTTTCCATAAAGAAAAGTGAGTGCGACTTAGAGATCAGAGCCGATGGAAGCAGCAAAAGGCGCAAAGGACAGTTGGTCGAGCCTCGAGTACCCAAGCACTTAAGCTGAATGGGGCACTGAATGGCTGCCTGACGCGGTACGAC
Source organism: Cristatella mucedo (assembly GCA_009760855.2). Taxonomy (NCBI): domain Eukaryota; kingdom Metazoa; phylum Bryozoa; class Phylactolaemata; family Cristatellidae; genus Cristatella; species Cristatella mucedo. The sequence goes on along the minus strand of WPIO01000008.1, from coordinate 2,359,892 downwards.
TCGACATGCCACACCTGACGATGCGTAAGAAGTGCAAACGGCTGGAGAGCAGTGTCACGATAGCTTGTATAAGCAATGGCAGACGAGACGAAGCGTCTTGTACGTTTGAGCACGCTAAACTAAGACACATCCGGAGTCTGGTCTACAGGCATATTCGCTCTGTCGCGAGGCTGAAATCGCGGCCAGTTTGAAATGGCGGCCATCGTCCCCCCCCCCGAAGCTTGACAAGCAATCAGCGACCAGCTCACAGAATATCCTGGCGGTCGAGATAGCCAAGCTGACAGAAACGAAGGGATGTGGGTGTCACAACGACAGCAGCCGTAGCCGCGCGCCAGCAGCAGCAGCACGAGCGATTCTCATTCGAACACAAGGTTGTAACAGCTGTAACGATGTAAGCTGATCTAAGCGAAGCGAAGGCTGATTATGATGACTGCTACCCACTGCGGGCCAGCGAGCTAGGCGCAGAAGCTTCGAATTTTTCGGCCAGACAAACACGCAGCATCAGAACCGGCTGCTGGAGCACGAGCCGACATTTAAGCACTGAAGCTTTTCGGCCGTCGCTGCAGCGTCTCGAAAAGCTATACCTGGAAAGCTGCAATCTGGCACATACTCTGGGCGCTCGTAGGCAAAATAGGTGAAAAATCAGCGACGCCTACGGCAACGACGACACGGACCTCATTTTCCCACCATCCACCCACCGAAGAGCTAGCCTGAGAAGAGCTATCTGATAACGCCACAGCGCAGGCCGCTCCCCTCGCCGCTTACCGCAGCAAAACCAGGCTACTGACAAGAGCTCAAGGTACGACCTTAGCGGTACGCTCGTCTACTTCCTTCATGTGCTGCCGCAGTACACGATCCCACAGTCCCCGGCCGCCCGCTTGCGGTAGCGAGGTGGTGGGAGTGGGCTCAACCCGTTGTGGGCGGAGCCTATGAGCGGTAGATGCCCAGTGGACTGCCTGCCATCTCCAGTCGTCGCGGCTATTATACGACGGAAGTGCAATGCAGTCGCAAGCCACTTGAAAAATATTCAATGAAAAATTAAAGACAATTCTTTTACAGACTCTTTCAAAAAACTGTATGTCCTCCGTCGATGACAAACTCGCTGGTTCCCGCAGGTTCGTCTCTCCCACTTCAACCGCACGCATTCATTGCGCTGAAATAAAATAAATAAAAGAAATAGCTCTAAAAAGAACCTGATGCAGCAAAGCACTCCGGAATTCTTGCCTGTTTCTACTTTTCCGTCATTTTTACAAAACTAGGCCTCAAACGCAGCGCACGTAATGGGTGCCGGTTCTGGCCGACACGAGAAAAAACCGGAAGCGAAGCCAAGAGGCTTGGAGCCGCGGCTAGCGACTTGTCAGTGCAACGTACACGGACGCAGGCGTGCCGACGGAGTAGCGGAACGCGGCGGGAGCGATCGAGAGTGTCCGTACTTGGAGAAGAAAACAAGTCCACGCCCGCAGCGCACAGAAGTCCGCTCGTCATCGACGGAGGTGTACACGCTTCCGGCGGAACAAGCCCTGTCGTAAAACGGCACACTCGTGCGTGCGTGCGCGCGCGGTGCTCGGAGCGGTACCGCTGACCTGCCGACCGGCGCCGAGCCTCGAAACTGCCACCTGGCTCAAAGCCTCGAGCACAGCTAAAGATTACCACGCCACCGTTTCATAGGCGCAGCGGACGAAGGAGAGCGGTAAACCAGACTCTCCTTTATTACTCTCAACGCGTACATATAAAAGAGTTCGATCAATCGTAGCAGACGACACGAAATATAATATGCATTAGTGGCCTGACGCTGCTCTGCGTCAGTGGCTTAACTATTGGCCACAGGCGAGGCATGTATTAATACATTAGTGTCAAGGCGCTTCGCCAATTACGACAGCCGAAGCCGCAGTAGCACACAACTGCTGGATGGCGCGGTAAAATAATCAAGGTCATTAAAGAGTTCGTCACCGGAGGCTATATATTAAACGGCCATTTCTTGCCTTCACTTATGGGCTACACAGTGGCCGACTCTTCGATTCTCAGGTTTTAATGTTTCACTCAATAAAGGGTTTGTTCCAAAGCCACTAACATCCGATGCCACTCGATCTACTCGCAAGGCCGGAATTGGATTGTGAGGTTCTAGCTAATCACCGTCCAGTCTCCCCACTTTCGTTTTTAATAGACACATCTCTACAGAAAATCTAGTCAGGATTGATCAACCAGAAAATTTTCAGCTCGGCCAAAGCTGCGCTATTCCTCTGAAACGGCTCTCAGTGTGATTAATGACATTCTCGCTAGCCACGATGGCGGCAACGTCACTCCCACTCGCTGCGCTTGATCTTCCGGAAGCTTTCCGCGCTGTTGAACGCCGGATCCTGCACGAGCAATTTAAGAACGAAGGGCGCCGATCCGGTCGACGAGACTCGGGACGAGGTTCGAATCGTACCTCACGTTCGACCAAGGCCAGTGGATGTCGCAGTCAGGCTTCATCTAGAGCAAGTGTATCACCTGTGGAACTCCACATGCTAGCGTTCTTGGCTCACAGTGACTGTTCTCCTTTTAGGCTGAGCCTTTAGAGAAGGCAATTCGAGCTTCGGCTATATCACTTACACGCTAACAGTAAGCAGCCGCACTAATGATTCGAAGATACAGCTGAAGCAATTGACAAAAATAAAAAGAACCCTTGCAGACATGATGCTGTTGCTATCGGCCGACTTCTTTAAACTAGACGAGGAGAGGAACCGATTGGAAGTGTCGAGAGGAACATTGGCGAGTGCTCATATTTGGGCGAGTCCCCTTTGGCGGCCGCCTGACGACGTCTGAACGTTATCCTGGGCCGTGATAGCCCAGGAGCCAAGGCGCTCCTAGCTCTTCACGGCCGAGGTCACGGGTTCGAATCCTGCAGTAGGCGAACCTTTATTGCCAACTGCAAGCGGAAGTGGTGAAAGCCGTCAAGGCTTTTCCGCCACTATACTGTAGCACAGCGCCGGCCCGACTCATTTTTAGAGCGCATGAGAATTGCTCAGCAGGAAGCACATCTGTCCTAGAGCAAGAGGACACAGAGGTCGCTGAAGTGACTGATATTGGCTTGAATGTCAACCCTATAGTTCCGGCTAGCAATTTGAGAATTGGGCAACGCTTGCCGAAGATCGCTGTCGCCGCCAGTCATCCTAGATTTGCTGGACGGTCTCCGTGAGAACAAAAGAAGTGGGTGAAGAGCATCTGCGTTCTCAAGCGGAGAGCAAGGGGATGCAGAGGTTGCTGAGGTGATTGATACTGGCTCGAGTGTCAACCCCATTGTCCCGGCTAGTTATATAATGATAGGGCGACGCTCGCTGGAGCCTCTTCTTCATCTTCGGCTCCGTCTCGACACCATCACCGGTAGTTGCCGGACTCGTTTTTCTGAAAGCGAGGAAGGAGGGCAGGCTGTTCGCCGGCGATTGAGAGACAGGATGAGACAGCGCCAGGAGGATTCGGTGGACGCCACCAAATACTTTCGTATAGCGCTTGAGCTCGCATTTTGTGTTTCTTCTGTTTTGTGTGTGTGTTGTGTGTGTGTGTGTGTTGTGTGTGTGCGTGCGTGCATGCGCGCGTGCACGTGGTTTCACCAAGAGTGCTTGGCGTAGTGCATGAGGTATTCCTGCCGTAAGGTGGAAGCGGAGTCCTAGTTCTCCGGTCAGGGTCTAGGCTCCGGTTCGGGCTCAGTCTACTTGGGTCGTGCCCACTAGAGACGTAAGTAGCCCAAGTGTGGAGACTTGTTTCCTCCGCAAGAGTGCTTGGCGTAGTGCATGAGGTATTCCGGCCGTAAGGTGGAAGCGGAGCCCTAGTTCTCCGGTCAAGGTCGAGGCTCCGGTTCGGGCTCCTCGTCCTATCTGGGTCGTTCCCCACGATAGACGTAGGTAGCCTAAGTGCGGGTACGTATTCCCTCCGCAAGAGTGCTCGTGCTGTTGAGAGCGTGCGAGGAGTGTGAAGATAAAGCTGAGCTAGACGCGAAGCGACTGTGCGCTTGCGAATAAAGCTCAGTAAAATCCCCAACTTGTGTGTCTCGCTTTCCAATCCACGCCGCGGACTCACGACCCCCTTTAGTAACGATAAGTAGGTCAGCGCCAGAAACGCTCATTTCGTGGCGGCCCGCTTATTTCGCGAAGGCGCGCACCGAACGGCATTAGGCGGTAGGTTACGCCGCTAGGCGAGCGGCCGGTTAAGCCTACTCCGCCGAGCATTCGGCGTTACAATACAAACGAGGCTGTTACATCAGCAAATATTTGCAATTTATTTATCCTCTGACGAACAGCTCTACAGCTAGTCGTAATATTCGATCCAGATCTCCAGGATTGGGGCTACTTACTGCTCATCCCGTGATACGATCAGTCGTGCGACTTGTCGCTCCAAGGCTGTTGGTATATAGCCGGACTTACGATACGGCTCACTGACGAGAGGCACAACCGGACGGCTGTCGATAGGCATAGGAAAAGCTTCGAGACACCGCGAAAGTGTATTCAGGAGTTAAGTTGTTAAGGAAGCCAGTGGTAGACAACCGTCCCAGTATTGATTAATTTCCATGGCACACATCAGGCCACTATCTATCGTTGCACGGGCATACCATTATTAGCACAATCTTACTATTTTAGGATTATTTGGTTTGGAGCTAGCTGCTGCATCTGAGTGTAGTATTTCAGCTGTTGTGATCGCATTCTCTGGTATATCGAAGACACTAGCATTCCTATGGGCAACTAATGTTTGCTGCTAACGCCGGCTGCTTCACTTAAGATTATCATAATAGTTGTTATTATAGTATTGACTACTGCAGTGCCAATGCAAAGCGTGGGGATGGGGACTTGTTTCGTGTCTGACCCACTCAGCTCACTCGATTACCGTGCGGTTGACGGTAAGACCAACTTACTGATTACGGGCAAACCTAGTGTGACTCATAAATTGGAAAAGCTAACCCTCAAATGGGCTCAACCAGCTCAACGTATCTCCAGTAGCAGCTGCACGAAATCTCGGCGCCCTGCTCCATAGCGAAGTTTCCCAACACGACCGCATCAGCTACACATTCAATCGAGTCTGCCTACTTTCAGCTACGAAACATTGCTAAAATTCTGACCTGCTTAGACAGGGATAACACATCCAAATCCATGCATTTGTGACATACCGGTCTCGACTTTTGTGACTAACTACTCGCAGGTCTTAAAGCCTACACAATATGGCACTTACAGTTAATGCAAAAATCCGAAGGGACGCTTGTCTGTCATGAATGTCGCAGTGCGGTATTCCACCAATTTTCACCGATCTGCACAGGCTTCACGTCAAGCTGCGTATCGACTTCAAGATTTTGTCACTCACTTTTTTAAGTCCCTACATTCTCTTGCTTGGTTCTACCTAGTCGGCCTCCTTTCCAATCAGGCTAAGCATCGTACCACCCGGTCTTCTGATTCAAGTCATTTAGCTGTGCCTGGAACCAACCTCGAATCCTTTGGAGACCATGCCTTTAGTTCGTATGTTCCCAAAAACCCTCAACTCAGTCATGACAGCGTGTTTTAAATTTTACAGCATATTTTAAAAGCCAAGAAAAGAGATTTAGTTTTCTTGATGTAGCCATACAAATATAGTATTACTTTAATTATATTCGATGCATCTATGAAGCACTTAAGCCGAGCTACACATATCCGCTGGAGCAAAACAGCACGACTAACGGCAGCTCCTAGCAGCAGGAAAGGGCTCACACGTGTGGCATCCCAGATCTCATGTGCATCTGACTGAATCTGCAAGCCTGCACACATTGAGATGGCTCTTGTCCACTCGTTAAAAACCAACTTATCCGTGTTACTTATTCCGGGTTACTTATCCGCGATCAGGTGGTCCAGGAGAAGCTAGATGCATTTCTGCTTACGCCTTGTTCCAGTAGCTGTATATCTGAGACCAATTCACCCGGGTTCTCATTCTATCAGTCCATGCGTTCTGACAAGGTTGGTGGCGGGGTTGCAATTGTTGTTCGCGAATCCTTTGACTATAAGATGTGCAGTTTTTTGCATGGGCCATCGTTTGAATCGGTTGCAATCAGGTCTTAATGAGAGACAATGCCTCTCACTGGTGTGATATACCGGCCTCCTTCTGGCTGTCTAAACTTGTTTCTAGAGGAGTTTTCAGAGTTCCTCACTAAAATATTTGTGTGTGACAGGCCGTTACTGATTGCTGGAGACTTCAATATTCATGTTGAGAACCATATCAACAGCCAGGTCCGCTCATTTCTTGACTGCATGGAGAATTTTGGTTTGGTCCAACACGTTCATCATACCACCCACGTCGGTGGCCATATTCTAGATCTCGTGATCACTTAAGATGTCCTCCCCACTGACCTTGTGGTGTGCCCACTGACCCTCTCAGATCTTTTTCGGTCTCGTTTACTGTTCCTGCTCCCTTATACGTACAGGGTAATGTCGAACTTGTCAAGCGACGTAACCTGCAAAGCATTGACATTGACAAGTTTTTGAAATCTATTTGTGGTGCAGGTCTTCCTGATCTGCATTCAGACTCGACCGACACCCTCGATACCCTCACGAACATGACACTCAGGAGTGCTCTTGACAAGCATGCTCCTGTTCATTCTACCCGTGTACAAAGTCGTGGAGATTCCTTTCAATTTACAAAAAACTCCTAAAGATGCGCCGGGTTAAGCGCAGGCGTGAATATCATTCCAAGAGATCAGGGTCTGATGCAGATCTAGTCAATTTCAAAGAATTCCTTCGAGTTTACACCCGGAAGCTTAAACAAGCTAGGGCTTCTTTTTTCACTCGAAAGCTGAATTCCTGCCAGTCGGACCCTAAACAGATTTATACGACAGTTAACCATTTACTGGCCAATGCTGTGAGGTTTGACTCCCCAGATATTAACGGCTCAGCCGAAAAGTTTTCAGCCTTCTTTACTAAAAAAATTGTGTACATTCGTGCTTCCATAAAGCCCCCTCCGACTAAAGCAATTTTGGTATCACAATCTGTGACCTTCCTTGAAAGGTTTTCCGAGGTTTCTGCATGCGATGTGGCTACCTTAATAAGGTCTAGCAAAAAGAGTTCGTCTCCTGAAAGCCCTATACCATTATCTCTGTGGCCTTCACTGGCAGACTAACTTTGCCCTGGCATAACCGAGATTTTTAAGGCTTATTTGGAAAAAGGGGTCGTGCTCAAGTTCTTCAAATCAGCAATCGTTAGACACTTAAAAGGACTGGATTAGATACAGAGGTCCTTGTAAACTATCGCCCAGTTTCCCTTCTTCTTTTCTTGTCAGGGATTCTTGAAAAAATTGTTGCTAAGCAGCGGGTTGAACATATTGAAAAGAATGAAATGTCAGAAACATTTTAATCAGGGTTCAAGAGGCAGCACTCCACTGAAACTGTAAAAGCTATAGTCAGGCCACTTCTCAAGAAAGCTACACTAGACCAAGAGAACTTAAGCAACTACCGCCCAGTCTCCCTTCTACCATTCCTATCAAAGACACTGGAACGGGTCGTGGCAGACCAGCTGAACTCCTATTTCGAAACCTCACACCTTGCTAGTAAGTTCCAGTCTGGCTTTAGAGCTAATCACTCCAAAGAGTCAGCATTGCTTCGGGTATACAACGACCTACTTAGGAATGCAGACATGGGTAGAGTGTCTCTGCTTGTTTTGCTCGATCTTTCGGCAGCTTTTGATACCATCGATCACAAAGTACTTCTAGAGCGCCTCTTATTTCGCCTGGGCATCACTGGCACTACTCTGCAGTGGTTCAGGTCCTATCTCAGTGGAAGACTCCAGAGTATTGACGTGAATGGACAAAGATCATCTGAAGTACCACTAACATATGGAGTACCTCAGGGCTCTGTGCTAGGTCCGGTTCTTTTCACCGTTTATACTCTGCGTCTTGCTGATGTGATTGCCAAGCACAATCTAGGCTTTCACTTCTATGCGGATGACACTCAGTTGTACCTTTACTTTGATCCCTCCCAGCCTTCGAGCACCTCAAATTCTCTCAACTCACTTGCTGCATGCATTGATGACATCCGCACATGGATGGCAGCAAATATTCTAAAACTAAACGATGATACAACTAACTTACTAGTTATGGGCAAACCCAGTGTGATTCAGAAATTGGAAAGGCTGACTTTCAAAATTGGCTCTGTCAGCATATCTCCAGTTGAATCAGCTCGAAATCTAGGTGTCATATTCCAAAGCGACCTCTCGTTAGACGACCACATCAGCTCCACAGTCAAATCCGCCTATTTTCAGCTTCATAACATTGCTAAAATTAGGGCTTGTTTAGATAAGGATACCACGTCCAAGTTGGTCCGTGCATTCGTGACATCCCGTCTCGACTTCTGCAACTCACTGCTTACTGGCCTACCAGCATGTGCGATCAGGCGATTGCAGCTGGTGCAAAACTCCACAGCTAGGCTTGTCTGTCGTGAGCGTTGCAGTTGCCACATTACTAGACTTCTTGCCGACCTGCACTGGCTACCAGTGAGGCAACGGATTGACTTCAAGATTTTGTCGCTCACTTTTAGGTCTCTTCATTCTATGGCTCCAGCCTATCTTTCAGATATACTACCCCATCAGGCCAAGCATCGTACCACTCGCTTTTCGGAATCCAACAGTCTGGAAATACCTCGTACAAACCTTAAATCCTTTGGAGACCGTGCATTTAGCTCGTATGCTCCCAAAGCCTGGAACTCCCTCCCGACCTTCGTCAGAACATCCCCTGACCTGACCACATTTAAAAGAAACCTAAAAACACACCTATTTAGGACAGCATTTAGTGGGTCCCTGTGATTCGTCCTTGATGTGCTTATGCGTGCTGACACTGTTCATGCTGCCACTAACCACATTTGCATGCTGACCCTGTGCATGTCACCCTTAACCATATTCATTTTGTTTGTTTTTCAAGCATGATTTTACTTACTATTCTATTGCATATCACTTTGCAGCATATGTAAAGCGCCTAGAAAGAGATTAAGTTCTCTGAGGGCGCTTTATCAAGTGCAATATTATTATTATCATTATTAAACTGCTCTCCTCCGTGTTAACAATGACATTCTACGTAGCAACGACGATGGGAATGTCACTGCCCTAGCTCTGCAAGATCTGTCTGCTGCCTTCGACAACAGTGATCTCGATGTTCTGCTTTAACGAGTACAACGATCGGTCTGGCAGACGAAGCACTGGCGCGGTTTAAATCGTACTTGTCTGATCGCGTTCAATCCGTGTCGTGTGGGGGTCAGGTCTCACACACAAGACGGTCACGTGTGGAGTCCCTCAAGGGTCTGTACTCAGTCCCTTGCTGTTCTCCATTTATACTCAACCTCTGGGAAAAGTGATTAAGGCCCATGGAATAGGATATCAATTTTATGCTGACGATACTCAGTTGTATTTGTCATTCAAACCGTCGGAATCCGCTGCGGCAACTGAGAAACTGAATGCTTGCCTTGCCGACATGCGATCATGGATGTCGAAAAACTTCTTGAAACTAAATCACGATAAAACCGAACTGCTGCTCATAGGACATCCTAAGCGTGTGGCTGGATTAAAAGGCTTTGCTCTTCTAATAGTTGATGCTGTTGTGCGACCATCACCACGTGCTCTAAATTTAGGTGTCGTTTTCGACAGCTGCCTAAATTTTATAAGCTTCTTTCAGAATACTGCTTCTACTGCTAGCCATCACGTCCTATCCCTATCCAAGATTAGGAGCCGTCTTCCAGTGGCTTAAAAAAATTTAACTAGCTCCTTAGTTCTGTCTCGGATTGATTATTGTAATACCCTTTTGGCTGGGCTACCAAAGAAAAGCAACTAGGCCACGGCAGATGACTATGAATATGGCTGCAAGGCTAGCCTTCAAGTCCCAGAAGTTTGAGCACGTGTCTCCTTTGCTAAAAGAGCTTGGATGGATGCCGGTTGAGCAACGGATACAGAGCAAAGTTCTTACGCTGATCCACAAGGCTTGGCTCCTTCGTACCTAGCCGAACAGCTGCACCAGCTTCAGCCTCTTCGCGCCCTCAGGTCCTGTATGGACAATAAACTAGCTGTTCCATTCCTGCGCTTAAAGACCGTTGGCGACAGAAGCTTTAGCTCTGCAGGTCCTGGACTGCGGATCTCGCTTCCACAACTCTTACGAAACGACAAATACTCTTCTGCTGCCGACTATAGCTCATCCTTTTCAGAGGTCCTGAGCTACTACTTCCATGCTATTCACTGCCTCAATTGCTCTCCTGACTCAGCTATGCTTCCCACTTTCTCTTTGTTGAGTGAGACGAAGTTTTTTGGCTACCGAATGCGTACCGAAAGCTGCTTCGGCTGTGAGTGCGCTATACACAACTCTGCTGCATAACATCCACATAGTCTTGCTGACTTAGTGGAGTTACAGACGGAGATACATTACTTGTATTCTTCTCAATGCCAACCAGCAAGCAGCAATTGGAGCATCGAACTCTTATATCACTCCTCAGAGCTGGAAAAGCGTAAGAATTCAGTAGGGCAGAAGAAGCTTCGAGCTACTAGCAACACTGGCTGCAGGAAGGAAGCAGCAGCCAATAATAATAATAATAACAATAATGCACTTGATAAAGTGCCCTCAGAGAACTCAATCTTTTTCTAGGCGCTTTACATTTGATGCAAAGGGAAATGCAATTGAATGGTAAGTAAAATCATGCTTGAAAAAAAACAAAATGAATAACATGGTTAGGGGTGACATGCACAGGGTCAGCATGCAAATGTGGTTAGTGGCAGCACATGACAATGCACAGTGTCAGCACGCATAAGCACATCAAGGACGAATCACAGGAACCTACTAAATGCTGTCCTAAATAGGTGTTTTTAAGTTCCTTTTAAATGTGGTCAGGCCAGGGGATGTTCTGACGAAGGTCGGGAGGGAGTTCCAGGCTTTGGGAGCATACGAACTAAATTCACGGTCTCCAAAGGATTTAAGGTTTGTACGACGTATTTCTAGACTGTTGGATTCCGAAAAGCGGGTGTTACGATGCTTGGCCTGATGGGGGAGTATGTCGGAGAGATAGGCTGGAGCCATAGAATGAAGGGACCTAAAAGTGAGCGACAAAACCTTGAAGTCAATCCGTTGCTTGACTGGTAGCCAGTGCAAGTCGGCAAGAAGTGGAGTAATGTGGCAACTGCGACGCTCACGACAGTTAAGCCTAGCTGCAGAGTTTTGCACCAGCTGCAATCGCCTGATCGCACATGCTGGTAGGCCAGTAAGCAGTGAGTTGCAGAAGTCGAGACGGGATGCCACGAATGCATGGACCAACTTAGACGTGGGACACACAATGAGAAGCAGACTCATGAAAACAGATTAGCCGTCACAGCTGAGCATGTAAGCACGGTATGCACAAATTGAGTATACAAGTCTGGCAGCAAGTAGCCTATGTTTGCCACCACTAGCCAAGGTAAAGTTATCCTAAAACAAGACATACATTATGCTAATAATCGGGGAAGCCAACAGAGTTGAGGTGAGTTCCAAGAGAGGTGAGCAGCCAGTGAGCCAAGGTAGCAGTCCGGCAGCTGAATTAAGCGTCAGTGCCGACTCTTGGAAATCTTCACAGGAAAAGTGTGCAAGGATTGTCTCCACATCTCATGCACATCTCAATGCTGCTGATTGCAATTATTTTTGACACATATCAAAGGCATCGTTAAGTCTATGCTGCAGACCTATCGCTCTCACTTCGCTTTCAACAATAGTGCAAGGAACCTGCTTACAACAAGAAAACATTTTATTGCTAAGACCTGGTAATTACATCCCGGAGACTGCTAGCCACAGCCACGTAATCCACGTGGGGGCGTCAGCCCACCACAAAACAGTCATAAACGGCCCGAGTTCGGCAGGAGCAGGCCAGCAGAATGCGCACTGCGCAAGGAACGACGAACATTTGACCTCTGTCCCGATTCAGCACCGGCACCATCGGCGTGCGACGGATCACTTGCACGGCCATCTCGAGCTTGCATCGCCCATGGCCTGCAGGACGGCAGCTAAGCGAGTTCGCTGGTGTCTACCAGGGACGGAGGAGCATGGGACCAGGGACAGAGGAGCGTGGGGCTGCAAACGAGCATGCCGGAGTCTCAGTCCAATGGAACGACCGACGGATCATTGCTGCTATTGCTGCTGCTTCTGTGCGCTTCTTCACCCCTCACCACCGGACAGCGTGATGCTGGTGAAGCTGGAGAGCATCTCACTGACGGCATCGTTTGCCTCGTCGATCGTCGTACTCCGATGCATCCGATTGCAGGCATCGTCCCAGCGTGCAGTAGCAGCTCCACCCACACACAGTGGCGCCGCCGCCACCTTGTCGGCTAGTTCCATGTACGCAGTCATCATGTCGATCACCTGTGGGTGGAGAGCACCGCCAGCAATATTTTGCCGTTGCCGTGCGAAAATCGTGGAGCTTGCACGAAGTCATGCTCAAGGCATCTCGATCTGTGATCCCACAAAGCCACGGGGGGGGGAGGGGACTATGTAGGCGCTAGGCAGGGGAGTTTTCCATAGCGCGTTCGAAACTAAAGCGGCTCTCGATGCGAATATACGGTAGCCAACGGACTTCATTTCACCCAACAAAGAGAAAGTGAGAAGCATAGCTGAGTCAGGAGAGCAGTTGAGGTAGTGAGTAGCATGGAAGTAGCAGCTCAGGACGGCTGGTGAGGATGTGCCACAGTGGGCAGAAGGAGAGTAGTTGTAGTTGCGAATTGTGGAGGTGAGTTCCACAGTGTAGGACCTGCAGAGCAAAAGCTTCTGCCTTTAAGCGAAGGAATGGAACACCTAATTTATTGTCCTTAGTGAACACATAGGCATGAGGTTGAAACTGGTACAGCAGTTCAGCTAGCTATGAAGTTTTGCTCGGTATCTGTTGATAGAAAGCGAGCCACGGCAGCCCCTTCAGCAAAGGAGACACTTGGCTGAATCTTTAAAGTTTGTTGACTAACCTTGCAGCCACATTCATCACCAGCTGCAGAGGCTACATGGCTTTCTTTGGTAGCCCAGCCAAAACTGAATTACAGTAGTTCGGCCTAGACAGAACTGGGGAGCTAGTAGGATTTTTAGCCAGCCACCGTGGTAGACAGTCTCTAATCATACACAGAGATCGAATGTGAGGGCTAGCTATGAAAGCAGTCTTCTAAATGAAGCCTTCGAACGCTAAGCAGTTATCAAAGAGGACACCTGAATTCTAAGCATATGATGACGATTGCAACAGAGCATCACCAATTAGAAGAGCAAAGTCTCCTAGTCCAGCCGTAAGCTTGGGATGTCCTACGAGTAAGAGACAGGTTTTTATCATCATTTAGTTAAAGAAAACTGACCGACATCCAGATTCGAATGTCTGCAAGGCAAGCATTCAGTTTATCAGTCACTGCAGCAGATTCCGATGGTTTAAATGACAAGTAAAGGTGTGTATCATCAGCATAGAAGTGATAGCCGGTCGCATGGGCCTAACTCACTTTTCTGAGATGCTCACTATAAATCAAGAGCAGCAAATGACCGAAAATGGACCCTTGTGGAATTCCACAAGTGACTGGTCTGAAGGATGAACTTGACCACGACACGGACTGAACACGATCGCACGAATACAATTCAAACCACGACACAGTCTCATCTGCCAGACTGATCGTTGCTCTCAATTATTCAAGCATTATATTGTGATCTACAGTGTCAAAAGCAGCTGAATGATCGAGGAAAACCAGGGCAGTGACACAGCTGCCATCTTTGCATCTCAGGATGCCACCAGTCACACAGAGAAGAGCACTTCAGTCGAGTGATGTTGTTTAAACCCTCAGTGAGATTTTTCAGACAATTCATTCTTGTAAATGTGTTCCACGAGCTCCTTAGTGACAATCTTTTCAAGAATCTTGGAAAAAAGAAGGGAGGCTGGGCAATAATTTGTGGAGACCTATCCGATTTAGGCTTTTTAAGTATTGGTCATGATGGCTGATTTGAAAAACTTTGGAACCTCTTTATCCATGGAAGCATTAAAAAACCCGAGTATATCTCAGCTGATCCACACATAGTAAATCTGTTTAGTATTTAGGCAAAAGAAGTAGTCTAATTTATCAATCAGTGAGGACCTCGAGGTCATGAGGCAGACGCAACAGCTGAGCCGTGATGGCTTACTAGGTGAGGTGGTGGGTTTTCATGAACTCGGTCACGAGGTCATGGGTTCGAATCCTGTTATGGGCGATCCTTTATTGCCACTGCAAACGGTGGTGATAGCTATAAAGGCTCTTCTATCGCTATACAAAACAGGCTGTTAAATCAGCAGCAGCAACAGCGATGGATGCAGCAGCTTGCTCCAGCTAAGCTACACCATGCTAAGACTAAAAGGTAAGACAAATGGGCCGAAAGGGACCAATCTTGCTCACCTGCTGCACCTCGAATTTTAAATCTGTGCATCTGCCGGTGGAGCCACCACGGTGGCTCGTAGGAGCCAGCATTATCAAGCGAAGCTTGCCTGACGCCACGGAGATGGGCGACTTGCCGTAGCCGTCGAGCATTCTGATGTTACTGCCTGCCTTCAGCAGATGTGTGATTATCTTGATCCGGTTTGTACAAGTGGCTGTAAGACATTCACATCAAGCTAGCCAAAGCGTCACCTCGCCGAGAAAATAAAACACAATAAACAAGACCGAGCCAGTGTACAGAGCAAGCAGAGGTCTAATGGCCTGCGCACGCTTCGACAAAAGGACAAGTCTTGCTAGTGTTGCGAGTTGAACTGACGCACTGAGGCTTCTTAACTATTTCTGTGAACGCATGGGACATGAAAGTTGGTGGGTGGCGAGAGCTGAAACTTTTCATCCCAGCATGATACAAAGCGGCAACTGCTGGCAGCCCGAATCGACGTTCAAACTCATTAAGCTACAAGGGAGCAATGCACACCGATGTCATCACCTACAGACATACCGGTTCTAGTGTCTCTTTTATCACCAGGCTTAGTTCTATTTATTCATTTTATTTTTTATTTATTCATTTACGTTTCCATTTATTCATTTTAGTTTCTATTTATACATTTTTATTTTTCTATTTATTCATTTTAGTTCTAGCAGCAAAGATTGGCAAACAGCATGCACACAATGTTCTAGGCGCATGGCATCGGATGTGAGCACCTGTAGCACCACACACCGGTAGAAATACACACAAGGATGGGCAGGCAAGCATACACGACCTCACTTTCTTCCGGTCACTTTGTCTGCATGCTAACCCTGCCATGACTTATTCAAAAATCGCCTGCCTTTAACCAAGCGACTAACACCAGGCTGTTATTCTCGACTAATGGGTCCATATTCAACAGCAGCGTCAAATGCATAGCGTTGATGCATAGAGGACAACGACGCGATCATCATCAGCAGCTAGCACAACCAAGAATAATGCATAAACTATGAAGATCGATAACTCTATGAAAATCGTGTTAATCAGTATTTTGCGCCCTAAGAGAACCAAATCTCTAAAAACTTGCAGCAAGAGAAGAGAAGCAATAATAATAATAATAATAATGCACTTGATAAAGCACCCTCGGAGAACTCAATCTCTCTCTCTAGGCGCTTTACATTTGCTGCAAAGGGAAATGCAATTGAATGGTGAGTAAAATCATGCTTGAAAAACAAACGAGATGAATAACATGGTTAGGGGTGACATGCACAGGGTCAGCATGCAAATGTGGTTAGTGGCAGCATGCACAGTGTCAGCACGCATAAGCACGTGAAGGACGGATCACAGGGACCCACTAAATGCTGTCCTAAATAGGTGTGTTTTTAAGTTCCTTTTAAATGTGGTCAGGTCAGGGGATGTTCTGACACAGGTTGGGAGGGAGTTCCAGGACTTACTGACAAACAAGGTAAGATGCTAGGCAAGTATGCGAAAGCACAAGAAGGCATTTGCAGCTGCTGGACAGTACAGCCCCTGGTTAGTAGCACACACTGAATCATAAGCACTGAGCACAAGAAAAAGGTCAAGCTAAAGCTAAAGCGCAGGAAAAAGTGAGGGGAACAGGAGCCTATTAGCAGAGACTTTAATGATGCAAAAATGCCATGCAGGAGATGGCAGCAGAGTTCTAGACTTTCGGCTCGTACGAAATGAAGGCATGCTATGCTCTCTTTCTAATGCCTTCACAATGCTTCCAGCAAAAAAAACAACTTTTATCTTAAGGGAACTTGAAAACAAGACCTGAAGAAACAATATTGGGGCAGATTTGGCTTAACAGCAGACTGTAGCAGTTGTAACTAGGCACTATTGCCACATGCATACAGGCAAAAAATCAAAAGGCCTTCAAAAATCAGAAGACCATCAATCCTAGGTAGCCTCTGATTAGACTGTGAGCAACCACCGATGACAATGTGAGTCGACCATCAACGTCAGCACAAAGTCCTATTCAATCCTAGGCTGTCTTTATTCTATTATATACAGGTATAAAATATATATATGAATATATATTTTATATATTTGTATATAATAGAATACCTTTACACACACACACACACACACACACACACACACACACACACACACACACACACACACACACACACACACACACACACACACACACACACACACACACACACACACACACACACACACACATATATATATATACACGTACACACACACACATATATATATGTATGTATGTATATACACAAACAGTCGATACACAGCATCATACTGCAGTGCAGGCACTCTCGGGAGGTTCGGAAACAAATTACTATCAGCACCTCGAAATCTCTCAACTCACTTGCTGCTTGTATTGATGACATCCGCACATAGATGACAGCAAATTTTCTGAAATTAAATGACGATAAAACCAACTTACTAGCTATGGACAAGCCAAGTGTGATTCAGAAATGGGAAAGTCTAACGATCAAAATCGGCTCTGCCAGCATATCTCCAGTTGAATCTGCACGAAATCAAGGTGTCATGTTCCAAAGTAACCTTTCGTTGGACGACTACATCAGCTCCAAAATCAAGTCTGCCTACTTTCAGCTACATAACATTGCTACAATTCGGGCTTGTTTAGATAAGGATATCATGTCTAAGTTAGTCCATGCATTTGTGACACCCGGTCTTGACTTTTGTAACTCTCTGCTTGCTGGCATACCGCCATGTGCAATCGGGTGCTTACAGCTAGTGCAAAACTCTGCAGCTAGGCTTGTCTGTCGTGAGCATGGTAGTTGCCAAATCACACCACTTCTCGCCGACCTGCACTGGCTACCAGTCTAGCAACGGATCGACTTCAAGGTTTTGTCGCTCACTTTTAGGTCATTTCATTCTTTGGCTCCAGCCTATCTCTCAGATCTGCTCCCCCACCAGGCCAAGCATAGTACCACCCGCTTTTCGGAATCCAATAGTCTACCAATACCTCGTATAAACCTCAAATCTTTTGGAGACCATGCATTTAGTTCGTATGCTCCCAAAGCCTGGAACTCCCTCCCGACCTGCGTCAGAACATCCCCTGACTTGACGACCGCATTTAAAAGGAACTTGAAAACACACCTATTTAGGACAGCATTTAGTGGGTCCCTGTGATCCGTCCTTCACGTGCTTATGCGTGCTGACACTGTGCATGCTGCCACTAACCACATTTGCATGCTGACCCTGTACATGTCACCCCTAACCATGTTATTCATGTTGTTTGTTTATCAAGCATGATATTACTCACCATTCAATTGCATTTCCCTTTGCAGCAAATGTAAAGCGCCTAGAGAGAGAGAGAGATTGAGTTCTCTGAGGGCGCTTTCTCTGAGGGCACTATTATTGTAAGCGTAATATTATTATTATTAGTGCAACAAACACGCAAACAAATGCTAGGATTTTGTTGCAAGCACAATGAAGGAGCCCCCCACAACGAAGGGACCCCCCAGCCCAGAAGCATGTTCACACGGTCAATGCACATTTCTTTTTTGGCATGGTATCTGTTTGTGGGCCTTCCTTCCGGCTGCTGCCTCTGGACTAATGACTGAAAACGTGGGGTCGTAAGAATGTACAGATGAGTTATAGCCACTAGACATGCCCCGAGAACCAAAGCCACTGAACAAGCAGTTGCACACAGTCAATACACAGTTACACAGTGCATACGCATACAAGGTTGCACACATGTGCCGCAATCTTGCTTGAGCATGTATACATACAGCAGCGTGAAGTACTAAGAACCTCCAATACTAAGAAATGCTCGAAACTGTTTGCTCAGTTGCACAACAAAGCACATTCGAAATCCCACAAGTGCCAGTGTGTGCGCACACACACACACACACACACACACACACACACACACACACACACACACACACACACACACACACACACAGAGGCACGCAACCAAAAAACCAGTGAAAATACTTTCTAGCTCTTGCGTCATCGGCTTTAGAAACCAGCCAGCATTTTAATCACTACAAGTATATGAAACCCACTGCAGAGGAGACGCCCACACGCTTTGGCTCCTGTTGCCTGTGCGACGAGCCAACGCCGGGGTCTCTCAGTCATAAGCATGCACGAGCGAGTGAGACAAACAACCAGTCCAGCCTGCTGTAGCAGGTGAGCCCGACCGCCAGGCAGCTGTACATACCAAGGTGCAGCGCTGTGTTGCCCAGTAGGTCTTGAGCGTTCGGATTGGCCCCACGAGCCAGCAGCAGCCGCACTACAACGTGCAGCAATACAGTTATACAGTTCAAGGTCACACGCGTGCACACACACACACACACACACACACACACACACACACACACACACGGGCCCGGTCGAGCATTTTGCTAGTCATTTAATCTCAAGGGCACACAACTAGAGAGAGAGAGAGAGAGAGAGAGAGACACAGAGAGAGACAGAGACAGAGAGACAGAGACAGAGACACAGAGAGAGAGACAGAGACAGAGAGAAACAGAGACAGAGAGAGAGACAGACAGACAGAGAGAGAGAGAGAGAGAGAGAGAGAGAGAGAGAGAGAGAGAGAGAGAGAGAGAGAGAGAGAGAGAGAGAGAGAGAGAGAGAGAGAGAGAGAGAGAGACAGAGACAGAGACAGAGACAGAGACAGAGACAGAGACAGAGAGACAGAGAGACAGAGACAGAGACAGACAGAAGAGAGAGACAGAGACAGAGACAGAACAGAGAGACAGAGACAGAGACAGAAGAGAGAGACAGAGACAGAGACAGAAGAGAGAGAGAGAGAGAGAGAGAGAGAGAGAGAGAGAGAGACAGCCAAACCAGCGGTCCTGCAGGATTCGAACGCAAGACCTCAGAGAGGCAAGTCCACGACAGCAGCAGCTTGGCCAGTGGTGCACAGACCAACTATTGTGGATAATTTAGAAACGGGTCGGCACGCACACGAAGGGGGGCACAGTCTCCCACGCACACAATTGGCATGAACGCCTGATGGACAGCATGGGGTTTTCACGAAAGCCTGCATAGCTGTTTCAAAGCTGAGATCGGCTCCGACTCAGGAGTCAGTAGGCAGCGAAAGTAAAGCCCGACTCTAAGCTCACCTGCACACTCGGGCTCAGCTGGATGGAGCAACCATTTGATGAATGCCTGGCTATGAGCAGGACCACCTCAGCTACGTCTGATGCAGGCCAACAAGAAAGCTCCCGATTTTTTTATTACAGCTTCTACATCATGCAAAGCCGAGCTTTTACAGCTGTTCCGAGATATGGCAAATCAATCAGCCATACTAATAATAAAAATAATAATAAATTTGTATAGCGCACCCTGAGAGCTCAATCTCTCTAGAGGCACTTTACATATGCTTTAAAGGAAGCATGATCATACGGTTAGTAATGCGTTTTCTTATAGCTTTTTTAATATCAAGTCAGGGGATGTCGTGACGTCAGTCGGGAGTAAGTTCCAGGCTTTGGGAGCATACGAACTAAAGGCACGGTCTCCAAAGGATTTGAGGTTCGTCCAAGGCTAAATGATTTGATTCGGAGAAGCGGGTGGCACGATGCCTAGCCTGGTGGAGTGGTTCTGTGATAGGTAGGCTAGAGCAAGAGAATGAAGAGCCCTGAGCCACAGACAATCTTCACTCGGCACGCAATAGCAAGGGAACATTCAGAGAAGGAGCAAAAGCAGAAAAAAGGAACCATACACCACTTGTGCAGATCGCCATATAAGTTTGAGAGTAAAAACAAGCAACTGTTTAAATCAGAACCAGCAGAGAGCTCTCAGGTGAAAGAGGCGACTTTGTTACTGTTACCTATTTCCTCGCAGCCTTTGGCAGCAGCAAAGTGCAAGGCAGTTCTCTTCTTTTCGTCACACACGCACGGATCGGCACCACTGTCCAGACAGCTAAGTACTGCAAGTAAAGAGTAGTAAGATACTAGCAAAAATGTGTTGCAGTGATGCATGGAACAATGGGCAGAAGCAGCAGTCTAGATTGATGACAAGAAAAAGCCGACCTCTGTACTAGCGTATTGATGACAGTTAAACATTCGTCGGGACGACCATGGTCACATGGTTCTCTAACAGCCAAGCAGGACAATCGTCCAAGGCTGCCAAATAATCCAGATCCTAAGCAAAACAGCTTATTTACACATAGAGCAGTAAGCACCTCAAGGCTTCCGGATGAAGTTGACAGCCGGAGTGGAGTTCTGGCAAAATTGTGTTTAAGCAAGCAAAACCGAGTCAATCCAGACTAGCTATCACATGGGTTGACTTTCCATGCCATCAAAGGTGCTGCTTTAATCTAAGGACGATTGATCTTTTCTGCCCTCGCTAGTCTTACGAGATTTGCTTTTTATTGCTTAATGCATCTAAATGCTGTCAGATAGAACCAGTAGGTACGAGTAGGAATGCCCAGGTGCTAGCAGAAGGGTTTCCAAACACTTTTCGTTGGCGGCAGCGGATGCATGAGGGCCATCCTTTACACCATACGTAAACTGCCTTAAAGAGATTTAGCTCTCTGACGGCACTATATAATTGAAGTACTATTATTGCCATTATCGTCCAAGCACAGCAGGACATCAGGCGTTTTTTAGCCTAACTGCTTCACAGACCGAGCTCTCAGGGACTAGCCTGATGATAAACCACACCTTAATAAAGAGCGAAAGTAGTAAGATTTTTTATGAAACTGAAGGCACTGTCTGAGAAGATTTTGGGGTTGGTCGGAGGCACAGCCAAAAGATCAGAGTCAGAGAAGCGAGTGGAATGCGATGCAGTCTCCTTAGGAAGTAGTCCATATATTATAATAATCCTTAGGAAGTAGTCCATATAGTTAGGTCAGAGCAAGAGAAGGAAGAGACATAAAAGCGAGTAGCAGAACATCGAAGCAGCCGATCGTCCACGACAGACAGGCCAAGCTGCAGAGTTTTGCACTAACTATCAGCATCTTAATTCGCAGGCAAGAAGACATACTATATGAGTTACAGAAGCCTAGATGGGTGTTACAAATCCGTGGACCGCCTTGGCTGGGGTATCGTTATCTAAGCAGGCCCAAATTTTTGCAACGGTACATAGCTAAGAGTAGGCAGACTTGGCTATGGAGCATGTGTGGTCATCTGGCGAAAGGCCACTCAGTGCAGCTGCCGAGTCTGTCAGGGCGGATGGCATTGCTCAGAATGCTTCCACTCAGGCAGGGGAAAAAGAATTAATGAGGCCAATCAAATTGACAGTTAGTCCCACGAAATTGCAACGAGCTCTTCCGTCAGGGAGAGATAGGGGTATGGATGTCTATCTTGGGCTAGGCACCCAGGGCAAGCATTTCGTGTCCAGGCACATTCAGCATGCTGCCAACAATAAACAAAGCTTAGAATACCAACATCTGGGGCTACCCAGCAAGTTTTTCTATTTCTCACTCGTTGGTACTGTAACCAACATTTGAATGAGCAAAAATGCATTCACTGTAGCTGCTGATCTCTCGTCGACAGCACAGCGGCTGGCACAGCATTATTCCTTATCGGTCTGTCGTATACTCTCAGTCACGAAAACCTCATGACTGCCTGGCTACTGCAATTTCCATGTACATGCTTCCTTTGCAGCATACATAAAGTGCATAGATAGATAGATAGATAAATAAATAGATATATAGACAGACAGACAGAGACAGAGACAGAGACAGACAGACAGACAGACAGACAGACAGACAGACAGACAGATAGATAGAGATACATACACACAGAGACAGAGAAAGAGATTCAGTTCTCTTAGGGTACTATACACATTTCTTATTTTTATAATAATTATTAAGTGAGGCACTAATGCTATTAAAAGACATGCAGTCTTGCTGGAAGGGCTGACACTAGGATGTCCCACTATGCAATAAGGATGGTCTGAATGAGACTTGGAAGCCATTGAATAGCTGCAATTTCTCCACAATTGGATTCGATACGCACACTAGAGTACTTCCTAGGTTGTTTTTTTTTATACAATAAACCCACTGCAGGACCGAGGTGCTGGGCAAGCAAGTCGAGTCACCACCGGTCACTCCGGTTTTCGAAGAAACCAGACACGTAGCTTAGCACGTGGCAGCGACGATGTAGCGCATACTCTCACCAGCTTCAAGGTCGCCTTCACTGGCAGCCTTCAGCAGCTGCCTACCTCCTGCAACAGATTAATCGAATCCTCGTAATCGAATTCAGCTGGTATGTCCGGGTCAGGCCAGAGGACCCATCACAGCTGTCGCCCAGACTAGCCAAGCGCAGCTGGCACTAACAGCAGTGGGTATTGCAGCCATGCAGCTTGTGCGGACAGGACACATCGACCAGCTTCGATCCTTTTAAAGTGAGAATCAGTGGCAAAATGGGGGCTGCTTCAGAGAATCGAAAGAAACAGAGAGAGAGAGAGAGAGAGAGAGAGGGAGAGAGGGAGAGAGAGAGAGAGAGAGAGAGAGAGGCAGGCAGAGCGATGGGGGGCAGCAGGAGCAGTGACACTAGCTGCCTACGAGGCGACGACCAAGGCTGAACGCAAAATTATGAAGACAAACCAACGATGGCCCAGCACACGGTGGGCACTGCAATCGATCAATAAATGCCCCAAGCAGACGGCTAAACAGCATGGCAATGCTGCACAGGAACGACCACATCAGCACCACAATCAAGTGCCTACTTTCTGCCGACTTTCAGCTACATAACACTGCTAAAATTCGGGCTTGTTTAGATAAGGATACCACGTCTAAGTTGGTCCATGCATTTGTGACATCCCGTCTTGACTTGTAATTCACTGCTTGCTGGCCTACTGGCATGTGCAATCAGGCGATTACAGCTGGTGCAAAACTCCACAGCTAGGCTTGTCTGTCGTGAGCATCGTAGTTGCCACATCACACCACTTCTCGCCGACCTGCACTGGCTACCAGTCAAGCAACGGATCGACTTCACGGTTTTGTCGCTCACTTGTAGGTCCCTTCATTCCTTGGCTCCAGCCTAACGATCAGATCTACTCCCCCACCAGGCCAAGCATCGTACCACCCGCCTTACGGAATGCAACAGTTTACCAAAACCTCGTACAAACCTCAAATCCTTTGGAGACCGTGCATTCAGTTGTATGCTCCCAAAGCCTGGAACTCACTCCCGACTTGCGTCAGAACATCTCTTGACTTAACCACATTTAAAAAGAACTCAAAAACACACCCATTTAGGACAGCATTTAGTGGGTCCCTGTGATCCGTCCTTCACGTGCTTATGCGTGCTGACACTGTGCATGCTGCCACTAACCACAATTGCATGCTGACCCTGTGCATGTCACTGCTAACCATGCTATTCATGTTGTTTATCAAGCATAATATTACTCACCATTCAATCGCGTTTCCTTTTGCAGCAAATGTAAAGCGCCTAGAAAGAGATTGAGTTCTCTGAAGGTGCTTTATAAAGTGCATTATTATTATTATTATTATTATTATTATTATTAACGAAGAGGCAGAATATTCTGTGAAGAAATTCGTGTATGGATGCGTCTTGGCACAGCGTGGTCCAAAGCTACTGCTGTTCAGCGTGTCTCGGTAGCACAGAATTATGGGCACACGATTGCTTGCTCGATGCAAACTCGCAGTATGCAGTATCCGTACAGCCCTCAGGTTCTTGTTTCTGCAGCGTCCGTCCTGGTTGAATAGCAGCAGCAGGTGCAGCAAGCAGGCGCAGCAGCTGATAGCAATCACTGGTAATCAGCCGTGCAATAGCCAACCTGCTGCAGATGGTACTAACTTAAGGAGAACAATTTTGGAAGAAGACTTGAGTGCTTGCCAACGGTGCAGCCAAACGTGAAGACACGAAATAGGTCAAAAGGAGGCAACAACCAACAGCGCATATCAAAATACCCTCGATTTGTCCTCAATCAGCAGGCTTCGAAAGACCATAAATTCCGTATGCCCACACCCACACACAACGTGATTGGAGTAAACATCCGGTCAGAGCATACCGTACCGCAAGGGCTATGCAGAGCATACACACGGTCCGATATTAGTCTTAAACGTTGGCGTCTATGGTGCTTCGATGCCTTGACCTTCCGCTCCTCAGACTTGAAAGTGCTTTCAGCACTAATGCTGTCTGCATCAGCAACGACGCCCTGGGACTCGATCGACGTATGCAGAGTTTCGGCCATCGTATCCAGACTAGCTCTGGAAAAGAAACACATTGACAATTTGAACTATGTGGCAACGCAACTATCTCCCCCTCCAACACGAGGTTGGTTACCATTCCTTCCGACACAGTAGAAATAGTGAGCTCATTATTAAGCAGGCTGAACCTTTCTTGAGTTGGCAAATCGGTGAGAGACTGCAGAAAGGCCGACCGGGCTAGCAATCTCACCCATTCTAGGTTCCTTGGGAGGGGGGAAGGACGGTGTCAGTGCTGAGTAGGACCTTCCTACCTACGGCTTTATCGGTCGACAGACAATAACGAACCGTCTACAATGCACTAAGTAACCAGCAATGCAAAGTTCACAGCACTGCACGGACAATGTAATGCATGGCACTCCTTCAAAGACTCGTGGCCCAGACAGGCTTAGCTCTGATCAGTCGCAAGGCCACGTGAATAGGTAACAATTGCTAGTCATCAGGGTCCCTGCTCTAAGGATTTATTAGCATTCCGGCAATCGTTTTCGGTGTTGAACAAACTTGTTCAGGCTGTCCTAGCCTCGAGGTTAGGTGCTCGTACTTCTCGAGCCTCGAGTCTCCAAGGTTTCGAGTCATGCAGCAAGCAAGTGCCTGCTGTAAGCTGGATAAATAGCAGCTAAGGCTCTGCTGCTGCTTTACAAGTGAGGCTGCTGAATCGGCTGACCTTTGCTTTTTACTCCACTCTTATCACCTCTCGTAAGCAATCAGCGGTCTCTCAGAACACGAGTACAATCGAGTGGACTCGCGAGCCGACACTGCTCGACGAAGAGTAAGTAAGTCGCAGCCATCGCCCAATGCATTCCCCAGCACGACTATTAGTTAATAATAATAATAATAACAATAACACACTTGATAAAGCACCCTCAGAGAACTCAATCTCTTTCCAGGCGCTTTACATTTGCTGCAAAGGGAACCGCGATTGAATGGTGAGTAACATCTTGCTTGATGAACAACATGAATAACATGGTTAGTGGTGACATGCACAGGGTCGGCATGCAAGTGTGGCTAGTGGCAGCATGCAGAGAGAGCACCGGTTGCTTCAGCCCTTGTTCTCGCAGCTGATGAATCCTCTACCGAATGCTGCTTAGGCTGTGAGTGCACTAAACACAACTGTCCTTTGAAACACCCACACGGTCTTTGTGGCTTTGTGGAGTTACGGATGGAGATACGAAAAATACATAAGCGTCGGGCTAGGGTCCCAGGCAAATACAAGCAATTCGGCAATGAGCGAGCAGACTGCACGGGCTGAAATGGCCAAACAACAAGTCGTACGAGTTCTTACGAAGCCTGGCAGCAAGCAGGAAGAGAGGCCAAAACCAAATGACGGCTCAGCAGGCCGAGACGAAATCCTGCGAGAGTTTGCTAAGACCACTTCCGGCCTAGCCGAAATGACCTGAACTGAACAGCGCCGGTGCTCAGAAGTCTCCAGCCTCTCGGCACGAGAAGCCTCGGGACGTGCCCTAAACGTGCGAACGCCGGGCGAAGGAGACTAGCAGCAGTAGCAGCAGCAGCAGGGTTCTATTAATGCCGCGTCTACTAACTAGTAAACGGTTCTATCTTATGCAATGCACGGCACGGATGCCTATTCTGTCCACCTACCGCCGCCGCCGTCGGAGGGGTAGGAAGGGAGGGGTACGACAGTCAATGAGCACCGAAAAAA
Organism: Cristatella mucedo; assembly: GCA_009760855.2. Lineage (NCBI taxonomy): Eukaryota > Metazoa > Bryozoa > Phylactolaemata > Cristatellidae > Cristatella > Cristatella mucedo. The sequence goes on along the minus strand of WPIO01000008.1, from coordinate 2,333,712 downwards.
CACACGGGCGTTCGTGGAGGCGGAAGACGCACATTTGAAAAGATAGAGCCTTGACCTTGTCTTTACATCCTAATGCAGAAATCGCCAGCACCGGACTGCCAACTAACGCTTGCTTGACTAGTCCGCAAACCAAGCTACCGTAGGTCGTTAAATGGCCTCCGTCTGAAACCTGGCTTCAAAGTTCACTCGGTTGAACGAGGCTCAGCAAAGCGGGCAAGAAGCGAAAACGACGACGCGAAAGTAGGCAAGGACTGCAACACCTTTTCTTGTTCATCCCTCTTTTTCGGAAGCGGGCTTTTCAAAGCCGCCGCACGCGCTCGGAGCGCCGAACGACGCGCGGGCGGCGGCAGGAGCGTGAGCCGCAGCGTGGACGGCGCGCTGACGGCGTTCCTTACGACGGCGGCGGCGGCGGTGGAACTGCTACGTAACCTCGACTACTCGAACGCGAGCGGCATTAGGTGCGGCGAGATCGCTGCGGCAACGTTGCCGATCAAGTGGCGCCCTAAAGGCGCACGACGCCGCGCAGAAATACGGCGAGCATCGTGCACCGCGAGCGCTTTGGAATCAACTTTGGTTGCCAGTAAGTGTTAGGCTAACCTAGGGTACTTTAGAGGAAGGAGCAAGCACTAGTATAATACTCGCCAGCACTCATCTCGCGACGAATGCACACGAGTCTCCATCTTGTGACCTTGACATCGTCGTCTGGCAAGGTAGTGGGGTCATCTACCTCGAATGCTTAAAAGGCTGCGTTTACACGGCAGACTTTCGCATATATTTTTTTTAACAGACTTCCCACAGATTTGGGCTACTATGCCATCCCACGTCACCATATTTTTTTTGGGGGGGGGGGAGGAATTAAGTCCGTAGACTGATGAAGGAGAATCTTGCTTCTACTTTTTAGCTCCTAGTCGGTCCAGCCGACCAATCAAAACCCCGAGGCTTATCCCATACACACTCCCCGCGGCCACAATAAAAATGGCTGAAGCTTGTAGGCTCGAGCTATATTGAGTTGTTTAGAGCAAGTCCTAGAACATCGGATGCTCATACGTTGTAGCCAAGGCCTTTTCTACGTAGAAGACACCGTGCGTCTGTTTACCAAGTCCACCAATAAACCCCTAACGGCGCGCATTACTTAGCACTAGTATAAGCCCACACTTGTAACGGTGCACATTACTTAGTACTGCTCACTTTCCCGGAAAAGCTTTGTTATATGCTTATGTCCCTCTTATTTATATTCTTCTCATACTATTCTACAATGATGACTGCAGCAGCGAACTCAACTTGCTGCGGGCGATGTCCTCGCGTCTTTCCGTGGAGACTCTTTCATACCAGCCTCCCGGATTAGAGCAGAGACTGTGGGCAAGACTAAGTCTGCCATCGAATCTTTCTAGTAGACATCCTAACTAGGAGGAAAGCTGGCGTCGGTCAGGAGGCCAGTCTTGCCGTGTAAACGCTGCAGAATGAAGGCTATGCTGTCAGGATATCAGCAACAACCTTTATGAGAGAATTCCATCAAGTTTTGATCAATAAATAGATAATTAAACTAAATAATTATGTGCGGCTTTTTTTACTAGCCAGAGCTAGGCATGCCGATTTGTAGATTGACGTAATTATTGAAGGTTGAGGAAAAAGTTCCACACGGTGTGTTTTTCACTGAATCATTATTAAAATCCTTATTTTAACACTGCGAACGAACTTTTCCGAAACCGTACATAAGCCAACTGTTTAAATTACCGCCACACCGAGTTTTGCCTGCTTGATGTACCTCATCAGCAACAGCATTTCGGCACGACTGCCTGAGATATGCGCGAGCTGGTACATTTGATAATGATAATGTACTTGATAGCATTAGCTTCTAGTGTGGCAGCAAGGGGTCACGGCTACTGAGCCGTGATGGCTCGCTAGGTAGGGCGGTTGCTTTTCACGACCTCGGTCCCGATGTCTTGAGTTCGAATCCTGCGGTGGGCTATCCTTTATCACCACAGCAAGCGGTGGTGATAGTCGTAAAGGCTCTTCTGTTGCTATACAAAAGAGGCTGTTAAATGAGCTAGTATTTAATTTAATTTACTGGAACACCTCAAGCACTAGAGTTTCATAATCACTTGGCATCTAATAATTACATGGGTGATTTGGCATGACTTCCAGCTCTGGTAGAACTCGTGGGTGCTACACTCAAGGACTCTTTTCTTTCTTCCTACCACCAGATTCTCTCTCTCTCTCTCTCTCTCTCTCTCTCTCTCTCTCTCTCTCTCTCTCGAGGGTATTTTGTTTCAGCTACTCACATATTCGTATCGTCCACACACCTATATTCATGCACATGCGCGGGGTAGAGAAAGAGAGAGGGGCAACACACACACACACACGCACGCGCACACACAGAGAGAGAGAGAGAGAGAGAGAGAGAGAGAGAGAGAGAGAGAGAGAGAGAGAGAGAGAGAGAGAGAGAGAGAGAGAGAGAGAGAGAGAGAAAGAGGTTCTCGACTGTGCTCAGCCCACTAGTGGATATGAGCAATTCGAGGTGAACGTGGGCTTGCTTACTCGGCAGTAGTTTATGCAGTGCCTACATTGGTAACCAAAATGCTGTGAAGATAGGCTTCGCTCTGGTTTCCTGCCAATCATGCAGCATGTCAGCTACGGATAGTGGCAGTACGTTGCAGCTCGACTGCTTTGATGCTTTGGAAGGGCAATGATTGTCCAACACAAATTAAGAGCTCTGGTAGTGATTGCACTTCCACCAACCTTGGCTTGATGGCCTTGGACAATGCTGTATGGGCTCTTGAGGCACTTAAACATTTTATATGCTTATAATTTTTGATATATTTAAGATCAATAGTGATTAACCTTCTACCCAACCAAAAATGCACAGCCTCAAAAATAGCTTTTTTTCCTTATAAGCCACAATTATGAAGCTAAAGCCTCAGCATCGCCACAGTAGTGAGCACCGTAATAAACCGTTTATGGAGACTCTCACAGAGTCTCATACCAGCTTCATGACGTGATGGGAGCAGCATCGGGAGATAACTCCGAATTATAGTTAAAGATGCTAGTCGTTATCAAATTGGTAACAGTTCGATAGGTTGCACACAGCTCTGATGTCATGGTCACGATCATCTACGGATCTAAGTGTTCACAAAATCTCAGGCCAATCATATCAAAGCTCTCTGTGCCGTTGTGCAGCCTCGGCCTCATTGACGGCGTTGATGATTTTTTGCTTAATTTCGTCCACGCTGGTGCGAGGGCCCCACGAACCGATCACACGTCCTTCATGATTCACAAGATACTTCCAGAAGTTCCACGTGGGCACAGCAGAGGTCTCTACAACGACAGGAGATTCAGTTATATGCAGTAGCCATTAAAGGAGTGCTGCATCCAAAGGCAGACACAATATTTACATTGGGAGGTCAAAGGTCAATACATTTAGAGGTGGTTTGCTTATCTACACAAGCAGTCAATATGAAAAGCCCTGATATCATGTCGCCTGTTTTGTTATGCTAAGCTCAGGTTTGAGACACAATACTTCTCTAAGATACCATGTTTCGTAAGCAATGCTCTTACCATCCTGTCGATTAGCCCATAAAAATTTGACCACGTCACTAGCCACTAGTTCATCATAGTATGTGAAAAATACAAGATGCATTTCAACAGCAGAAGATGCCTCACAATTTTCCAGGGGCTCAAGATGACAACACAGGTAAACCAGTTTTCTTCGAAAAGTATCCCCAAAGTTTATTGCTGATCGATTTCACGACGACAGCCAACAAGTAGACAATGCACTAAGGTCAACGATCACTGAGTACCAAAGTACCATAAGCCTAAAGTATATGGAAACACTAGTAGGGTGGTAAAAAACGCCACACGCCATAGAAGGTGCTAACTGAACGACCTGTACTGCTTACTTAATAATGATAATAGAATTTATTTGAATGGAGCTTTAGAAAATCTTTATCTATCCAGGCGTAACATATGTCTTAGGACTGGAGGCCTAGTCTTCGATGGAGCTGGTAACTGCTACCCGGAAGGTAGCCACCGTTTAAAACCAAACTAGAAATGCTTCAGAATTCATACATACAGCACGACTACATCACAGAGCAAAGACACAGCTACTAAAGGTTCTTGGGGTGAAATTCTGCTAAGTAAATAGTCCCACATCACAGCATGCCATTTTTTTAGCAACAGACCCTTCTGAGCCAAATTAAAGGTATACAAGGAAGTATGTCCACAAAGCTGATGACAAGAAGCAAACGTCGGGGGAGGGAGGTGGTGCTGCAAGAGTTAAAAGAATACAGAGCAATCAAAGGCCTGCCTCCGTTGGATCTCCTGTCAATAGAGAGGCTGGAAAGAAAAATTTGAAGAAAAGACTTTTCTCAACCGGAGGATCTACTGTAATCTCGATCCTATACAGCTCACCTAGATCCTATACTGTGATCTCGATCCTATACAGCTCACCTAGATCCTATACTGTGATACAGGATCACCTAGACAGGCTAACGAACGAGCCGTGCTGCATGTAACAGGCACCGGCAGACAGGCAGGCAGCGGAGCAAAGAAGAAGCGCCTGAACGGCAAGCCTGAACCCACGCAGCTCTGGCCTTTGTTTGCTAGCACAGAGTTTTTCACGGGATGCGCAAGTTCCCACGTGACCGAGCCGCAAGCAAGTCAGTCGTGCACGGCGTCACGTGTCCACTCACGGCCTATGTACTGCCACAGCTGTGACGCATCGTCATCTTTCACGTTCACTTTTGCGAACAGTGGGAAGTTGATGTTGTACGTCGTCCTTGCAAATGCCAAAACCTCTTCACTTTTCTGAATGAAGGCACAAATACACATAGAAGGGGTGCCGAACTGGAGCCGAGCAGCAGGATACAAATAAATTATGTTGCTTATATATATATATATATATATATATATATGATTATGCTAATAGTATATATATATATATATATATATTATATATATATATGTATATATAAATAACGTGGCAGCTGAAGCAGTAGCAGAAGCAGCAGCGACAGCAGCAGGGGCACATGAGCTGGGTAGTGAATGCGGCAGCGCATTGCACCTTTGGTTCCTGAGACCAGAACTGGTTGCAGGGGAACGCCAGCACGGAGAAGTGCTGAGAGGGCACAAGCTCATGCTGCAGCTCCACCAAGCTCTTGTAGTGATCGTCCGTGTAGCCGCACTGGCTGGCCACATTCACGATCAGCGTTACCTAGTACGACAGAACCAACGAATGACAAGGGCAATATGCAAACTTGCATGCTGACTCTGTGCAAGTCACCCCTAGCATGCAGCTCCACCAAGCTCTTGTAGTGATCGTCCGTGTAGCCGCACTGGCTGGCCACATTCACGATCAGCATTACCTATTACAACAGAACCAACGAATGACAAGGGCAATATGCAAACTTGCATGCTGACTCTGTGCACGTCACCCCTAGCCATGCTATTTTTGTTGTTTATTGAGCATGCTACCACTAATCATCCGATCGTTATTCCTTTGCAGCAATTTGCGAAGCTCTTGGAAAGAAATTGAGTTCTGTGAGGGTGCTTCATCAAATGTATTATTATTATTATTAAGCATCGCCGTAAGGAGGCGCTGCCAGCTGAAGCATACGGTGACTCGGCAGCGAGGCCTTCAAGGATTGTAGCCTAAAACCGGATGCAAAAATATACTGGGCCGAATCTATTAAGAAAGATAAATGGCTGCAAGTTTTTGTCGGTTCTCGGATTGACATTTGGCCGTCCAGCACCAAAGGCAATCATCACTCAACCGACTTTGACCAACCGATTCCAACAAGGACTACAGATGATCATACAAATTAAGCTCAAATGAGAGCGTGAAACCTTGCTCTACGCTAGCAGCCTTTGAAGTCAGCACCATGCACGATGACGACCAGACGTAGACGGCCCACAATAGATGTGAAATTCAGCGTTGGCCCCGTTGGTTTGCTCAAAAGAACTAGAATTAACCCCTATTGAGGTGTTCTATTTCTCATGCAACATCCAAATAAGTTACTAGTTTTACGCGAGTACAACGCTGCTACAAAGCAGTATATGACGATCCAATATCCAACTTCTTCATCTCGCTGACTAGATATCTCGCGAGTAGGCTGATCACAGATCCTTCGTTGTCAAACGGCTAGCAGGAAAAAATTCAGACGTGCTTGTGAGTTGTACGGATAGACGGATTGACTGTGAGAAACCACAGTGCTATCGGTGCCAAGGCTACACGAATACAGCAGGCTCCATATCTGAGCCCAGAAGAATTACGTTTCCTTTCGTAATCGGCAGAAAAAGATCAATCCCAGCACTGATTTTAAGATCTATATCTGATAGGCATAATCGCGACTGAGCTGTATGAATAATTCCGAGTTTCATTCACGGGCCACAGTCGGCAGTGGAGGACCAAGCAGCGCTGGCTAAGCATGATAACTGAGTGTAGCACAGCAGAGAAAGACCAGAATAGTATAACACATTATTTAAGACCACATAGGGAGAACGGCTCACTCCAAAGCCAGATTTCTCATAAACTTCAGCATCTACAGTGGCCTGCAAAGCCTGGAGAACCCGTTACTAAAGCACTACCGCGAGGACAGTAGAGGGCTGACTTACGTAACCCCTATATTTCTCTAAAGATACTGTCCTTCCATAAACATCTTGGACGGCGAATGAGTATACATCCTTTGTCGCCACACTAAGTGCTGTTAGCTGCAGAAGTGCAAAGACGATCAAGGAGCAAATGCGCCGGCTCGGCATGGTTCGGATGTGCAACAGCGACCGGAGTACAATCCGCTTCAATAACCCAGGATTGGGGATCCCCTTCCGGCTCGAACCTCATACTCGAGCGTTGGATGCAAGGGACTGAGAGGTGAAGTTGGTGAATTACCCAGTTGATTCGTTGGTCGAATTAGCTATTTCAAAAATTTGAGCTACTCCCTCAAATATGACGTATTGTAAAGCCATGGTGGCTCAAGGGTAAATGTTACACGGATCTATGTAATTAGAATTGTTTATTTAATACCTTTACAACTTTGGGGAGTGTCACCATATGAAACTTGTCCCAATATTGAATATTTGCTTAGGGTACAATTCAAAATACAAGTATTTAGAAATGTGATAGGAAGTTCTGACGACCGGAAGCAAGGCTGCGCACAAAATATTGTTACTGTATTTAATTTTCTGGTGTTCAACAATCAATACATTGCAATATTTAATTCGAAAATACAATATATTGCAATAGTCAATTCAAAAAATACAATATATTTTAATATTCTATCCCACCAATGCAATATATTGCACATCGTATGTTGTAATTTTTTCTCTGTGCTTTCAGCAATTATCTTCATTTTCATGTTCGTTTTCAGCGTTATCATTGGCTATCTCTGAGAATTTTTCATTCACTATCAATGCAACCAGAACCAAATTCCAGAGAGACTTTTTTTATTCAGAAAAAGCAGCGCCTCTAGCGTTCTGGGTTACAAACTACGCTGGTAAGGACAAAACGCTCGCTTCGCCATGGATTAAAGTCTCTCCAACTCATTTGATGTTGGAAGCAAGAAGCGGGTGCTCATGTACTTGCTGCATGCTTTCTTCTCTTTAACACGTTGTCGTTTGAATGCTCGCTCAGCAAAAGACAATTGAGCCTCATCATTTGCAGCGTTTTCCGCGTCCGGAGATACAGGCAGCAGCAATTCTTCAACAGCACGTCGTTCATGAATCGTTAGAGTTCCGATTGTTTGTTTGTATCTTGATGATGGCCGTTTCCAAATCTTTGCTGTGGATAATATCTCCATCGTTGCCAACGTAGTGGTGGAAAGCAAACTATGGGTGTGAGTCAATAATCATTTGGAATAAAACATCCGAGTCTTTCACGGACATGTCACGTCGCTGCAGCGCAATACTATATATATATATATATATATATATATATATATATATATATATATATATATATATATATATATATATATATATATATATATATATATATATATATATATATATATATATATATATATATATATATATATATATATATATATACTGCCAAGAAATCCAGTACAATATATTGATACTCTCAAACAATCAAATACAATATATTGGTATGGTCATCCAAATCAGTGTAATTTATTGTAGACAATATATTTCAGTATATTTTATCTACAATGTATTAGGGCGCAGCCTTGACCGGACACGACGTATCTAAGGTGCATTCTTCTGACTTCTCTACAGCTTTACTTTTAGTGTAGCGAGAAGCCTTGTACATTGAAATAAATGTCACTGTTCATATCCATGATTGCAGAAAATAAAGCTCACTGCCGCTTGGTGACTTTTGCAGTAAATGTATCCAGCCAAACCCAGAATTAGTCTTCTATAATGTGTTAAAAGCAGAGCTGTGTCGCATTTAAAATTTTACTCTGATAATTGAAGTTTTAGCCGATGACCTATTCCGTTAGTCATTAAAATATAATGATCACAAGTGCCACTCTGTCTACGGTGAATGTCCATAGGCCTGCTTTCCGGCAGAGTTGGCCGAAGATTGTGGTTATGTTATGTATCTCCGTCTGTAACTTCATAAAGTCACAGAGACTATGTGGGTATTGAGCGGGAGAGTTTTGTATAGCCCACTCACTGCCTAAGCGGCTTTCGATATGCATTCGGTAGCCAACAGACTTCATCTCACACAACATAGAGAAAGTGCGAAGCGTAGCACAGTCAAGAGAGCAGTTGAGGTAGTGAGTAACATGAAAGTAGCAGTTTAGGCCGGCTGGAAAAGATGTGCATAGTCGGCAGCAGGAAATTAGATGTCGTTGCGTAAGAATAATGGAAGTGAATTCCACGATTCAGGACGTGCAGATCACAAGCTTCTCTCACCACCGGTCTTTAAGCAGACGAATGGAACAGCCAATGTATTGTCTATAGAAGATCTGAGGGCATTAGGAGGCTAAAACTTGTGCAGAGTCCATTTAGGTATGAAGTAGTCAAGTCATGGCCTTGGCCTTGTGGTTCAGCTTAAAAACTTCACTCTGCATCAACCTTGATCAACCGGAAGCGATCGGTGCAAATTCAGCAAAAGGGACACTTGGTCAAGCTTCTGGTATTTGTAAACTAGCCTTACAGCCATATTTATGACCAGCTGCAGTGGCCTAGTGGCTTTATTCAGCAGCCCAGCCAAAATGTAATTGCAATAGGATAGCCGAGACAGAACCAAGGAGGAGTTAAATCTTTTGCATGCAACCTTGGTAGACGGTCCCTAATCTTAGATAGGGATCGAACGTGTTGGCTAGAAGTCGAAGCAGTCTTCTTTGTGAAACTTTCAAAATTTAGGAAGCTGTCAAAGACAACACCTAAATTAATGATAATAATAATGTACTTGATAAAGCGCCCTCAGAGAACTCAGTCTTTTTCTAGACGCTTTACATTTGCTGCAAAGTGAAATGCAATTGAATGGTGAGTAAAATCATGCTTGAAAAACAAACAAAATTAATAACATGGTTAGGGGTGACATGCACAGGGTCGGCATGCAAATGTGGTTAGTAGCAGCATGCACAGTGTCAGCACGCATAAGCACATCAAGGACGAATCACAGGGACCCACTAATGCTGTCCTAAATAGGTGTGTTTTTAAATTCTTTTTAAATGTGGTCAGGTCAGGGGATGTTCTGACGCAGGTCGGGAGGGAGTTCCAGGCTTTGGGAGCATACGAACTAAATGCACGGTCTCCAAAGGATTTAAGGTTTGTACGAGGTATTTCTAGACTGTTGGATTCCGAAAAGCGGGTGGTACGATGCTTGGCCTGATGGGGGAGTATGTTGGAGATATAGGCTGGAGCCATAGGCGTATCGTCAGCATAGAAGCGATGGCCGATTCCACGGAAGCCCTGAATCTCTGAATCCCCAGTATAAATGAAGAGCAGCGAAGGACAGAAAACCGAGGGATGTGTGGGAATAGGCCGGTGACTGGTTTGGTAGATGACACCTGACCCCACACGGCTCGGATTGAACTCGATCGGACGAGTGCAATTTGAACTTCGCCAGTGCGCCGTCTGCCAGACCGAGAGTTGTTCTCAATCGTTCAAGAAGGATATCGTGATCAATAGTGTCGAAGGCAACTTAGAGATCCAGTAGCGCTTAGAGGACAGTGACATTTCCATCGTCGTTGCTGCACAGGATGTCATTGGTTAAACAGCGGAGAGCAGTTTCAGCGGAGTTGTGTCGCTTGAATCCTGACTAAGATTTTACTGACAAATTATTCTTTTCAATGTGTGCTGCCTAGCGAAAATCTTTCATTTGCAGAAAATGTAAAGCGCCTTGAAAGAGATTGAGCTCTCTGAGAGCGCTATATAAAATGCATTATTAGTGTTATTATTACAACCTTTTATAGAACTTTGAGAAAAAAGAAAGAAGGAAATCTGGATGATAGTTTGCAAGGACCTCTGAATCTAATTCGGGCTTTTTAAGTATCGGCCAAATGATTGCGATTTGAAGGACTTGGGTGCAACTCCTTTTACCAGAAAAGGATTACAAATCGCAGTTATGGTTGGCAGAAGTTTATCTGCTGGTGAAGACCAAAGAGGTAATGGTATAGAGTAAGGTTACGAGCTCTTTTTACTTGACTTCATTAAGGTAGCTACATCGCATGCGGAAAGCTCGGATAATCTTTTCAGGAAGGTCTTAGGATCCGACTAAACTCAGCTCTAGTCGGACGAGGCTTTATGGAGGTCTCTCTTAGTGTACTGATTGTGCAGGACTGATTGTAGGACCCATAAATGGGCATGATGCTCTATCGCTGGCCATTACACAACCCTAGGTGATCTAGTGCACTATCCCGCTGACACACAGACAGACAGACACACAGACAGACAGATGTAGTTTGGTTGCACAGCAGAGAGCCAGCCGATGCCCAACACCGACAGTTTATTCCCAACACACGGAGCCCAAGAGCGTACGGCTCCCCTCAGCCCCTGCCCTCACACGACTTCCCTCCCCTGGTCGACTCCGATGACTCCTCGACCGCAACGGTGCACTGGCCGACCCTGATGGTGAATCCACCATCTGGCCACCAGCTGGTCCATGCCACATCAAAGGCGGACCGCTGCAGTGCACTGGCCGACCCTGATGGTGAATCCACCATCTGGCCACCAGCTGGTTACCGGCCTGTGTCCATACCACATCACAGGCGGACCACAGCTGTGCACCGGCCCCTCTCGGTGGTGATTCTTACAGCTCACCAATGGCTTATCAGACATACAATACATACATACGAACTACAACAGACAGACAGACACACACACACAGACACACAGTCTATTAATAGCTTATTGGCCGTCAATGGATCTTTTCAGAGCATGTGCGATGCTGGCGCTAAGCCGATGCAGACATGACTTGACTGTGTGACTTTTCCACGAGCCATCAGACGACCTGTGGTGCCGAGGTCGTACACGGAGACCGAGGAGTACCTCGAGCTCGTGGAAAGGGGATCCAACAGTTGTGCACCCTCTGACCCCCCCCCCCCCCCCCGCCGGAGGACGTGCGACCGAGGACGGTGCCGTTGCCCACTTCCCTCTGCGCCTTTCGTTGCTGATCGTGCAGATTGGGAGAGGGGTGCACACAGCTTGCCGACTGTTGAACTAGTTGCTTGCACCGCTTTCCAGGCATCTGATGATGGCTCTGAACGAGTTTCAGCCTGACACCATGGCTTACAACGCTGGCACGGACATTTGGAAGCAGACCACCTGGGTCGCCTCAGCACCTCACACGAGGTAGCTGCAACGGTGGCTGCTACTACACTGCGTCCTCTCTCTCTCTCCCTCTTTGGCAGTTAATAGGCAGGCACGAATGTGTGGAATTTCTTCAACGAAAAGGGCCGGAAACTTTTCGGCCGAGTCTTTAATATCTGGGGAGTGAGACCTCTCAGATCTGGCAAACAAATTGCTTACCATCTTAAATTTATTTTAGGTCCGACTGGCAGGACTTCAGTTTTCGAGTAAAAAAAGAAGCCCAAAATTACGAGTATAGACTCGGAGGAAGTTTTTGAAATTGAATAGATTGTCATCAGAACCGGACTGCTTAAGGCGGCGTTTAAGCCTGCGCTTACTTAACATGATGGCGCATCGTTTGAAGGTTTTTTGATAAATTGAAAGAAATCACTGTGATTTGGTACACGGACAGACTGTGCGGGAGCTTGTTCATCAAGGGCACTCCTTAAGTTTATGTTAACTGTATCGATGAGGGTATCGAGGCTGTCGCTCGAGTCTGGATGCAGATAACAAAGATTTGACTCACAAGCAGATTTAAAAAATGTTTCAGGGTTAAAACTTTTCAAGTTGCGTCTCTGGACAAACGCGACATTACCCTACACGTCCATAGAAACAGGGAGAATAAACAAGATCGATTAATAATCCGAGATGGTCAGCAGGAAAAGGAGGTCAGTGGAGCAGAAAACCGCAGTGATAACGAGATCCAGGATATGGCCACCGATGTGAGTGGTGTGATCATCGTGTTGAACCAAATCGAACTTCTCCAGACAGTCATGAGCGGATCGGACTGTTACTACGATTGTCAACCTGAATGTTTAAGTCTCATGCAATCAATAACGGCCTGTCACGCACACACACACACACACACACACACACACACACACACACACACACACACACACACACACACACACACACACACACACATTTTAATGAGGAACTTCGAAAACTCCCCCATAAACAAGGTTAGACAGCCAGAAAGAGGTCAGTAGATCGAAACTGTGAGAGGCGTGGTCTTTGATGGGGACCTGATAGCAACTGTTTCAAACGATGGCCCACGAAAAAACCCTATGTCTTATAGCCAAGCGATTCAAAAATAACTGTTGCAACCCCGGCACCTACCTTGTCAAACCACATGGTTTGAAATAATGAGAACCCGGGTGAGAGGGTGTCAGAGCCGTGATGGCACACTAGATAAGGCGGTTGCTTTCACGACCTCGGTCTCGAGGTCACGGGTTCGATTCCTGCGGTGGGCGATTCTTTATCGCCGCTGCAAGCGGTGGTGATAGCCATAAAGGCTCTTCTGTCGCTATACAAAAAGATGCTGTTTAATCAGCTAGGATTAATTTATTTATTTATATACTACAGCAGGGTGTCATCCACGTCTCGGTCAGCAGAAATGAATATCGCTTCTCCTGGACAACCTGACGGCGGATAAGTAAGCCCTTGGTTTTCAGTAAGCGGACATTTAGCAGGCGGAATTTAATTGGCTGTCTAATAACTTCGTGACACCGATTAAGTGGCCTGCTAGCTAGGCGGCAAGGAGCGCCCCCCCCCGTGCCGGGCCCTACGAATTGGAATGGAATCTTAGTGACGGCAGACTTGTCGCAACAGGCCGAGGTACGGCGAGTGAGCTACTATCGGGAGTGCTAAATGGCTCTTTGATAGGTAGGTTTGATAGCCGAGCGGTCGATAGTACAAACACAGGATGCAGGGAGTGTTTTACTGACCCGCCGAAGAAGGCCCGCCAGTAGGTATCGACTAATGGCGACATCGCACCCCATGCTACGCAGATCCTGTTTTGGGTAGCATATCCGAAGACGGCTAACGAACGGTCGCAGTGAAGATATCGGCGGAGGAATACCCGAAGGAATTACGAAGAAGTGAGCGGACTGGCTCGAGATGCCACTTTGAAACAGTTCGAATGCTCGAGTTTGATACCGCGGTACCGAAGGAGGCAGCACCGCATTTTGAATGTAGGACAACCAGTCGGTGGTAACTTTGCCTGTACCTCACACTACCCTGCGATTGGTTTTGTGTAAATGCCGGGTCTTAAGGCAGCTGCTGGGCGACAAAGACCGTCAAAGATTGCAAAGCAGGCAGGTTACGCACGAATGCCGTCCGCATTACGGCACCGAATTCCCTTTCCAGGACCGACACTCTAACCAATAAGTAATTATTTAAAGTTTTTAAAGTATTAAAAAACCTATTTACAGAAAAGGCAACTATTTCCGCGGCTGTATTGGCAGGCTTCAAAAGAGCGTTCCAGCTTCAATTGTCGCTTGCTCACCCGAAGGGGATCTAGCTAATTCACGCGATCGCGGTACCGCACCACGAAGCTGGCACTCTGGCGGCCATGAGCCCCGGCCCCGGCCGCCGCATGATTCTCCCCGACGGGCACATTTGCACCAACAAACGGAGCGAGCTTGCACAGCGAGTACAGTTATTGCTACGCTCGCGCCTGCCGAACACTCTCCTGCTTTAGTCCGAGGGAAGAATTGAACATTAACAGACTGCTAAAGAGGAGGGGACGTAGCGATATGCAATGGTCCGAACGCTGCAATAAGAAAATAGGAGAGCAGCGGCGTCACTGAAATTATGCCACCAGTTATTCGAAGGTTGCGACTTCGACATAGCAGCGAGGGATAACACGGCAGGAATAAGTGATCCCATTAAAAAAAAAATCAGCGAATTTCTAGAGAGCTGCTAATTTTACGAGAAGCTCAACACCACAAGCATCAGCAGCAAGGAAACCACTACTTTTTTTTTATCAAGCCGCTGTAGCGGCACGCACGCACGCACGCACACACACACACACAAACACAGACAGACACGTGAGCTAAGATTAATGACTGAAGGCTACAAAAAGAGCGAAAATGGCTACCGGCGCTAGTTTCGACAAAAATATCCTGGCTGCTGCCGTCGACGAGCAAAGCTGGCCGCAAACGCGTAGAGCTCCATCGGATATGCACTGTGCGTTTCGAGCAGAATTTTAAACCCTCGAAAAAATTCCAACACGCTTCAGAGGAGCGTTGGATTTCGGAATCCCTGCCGTGTTGATTAGACGGGCAAAAAAGGGTATGCGAGGTCGGCTGGCATCCGTGTGCGGCCACAAGCCAACGTCAATAATGTAGGCATAAGGTAGTGCCCAGTCTAAGTGCATCCATACATGTTATATACCTGCATACAGCATCTGAGTCAAGCGATACCCCATAACAGAACAAGCTCGAAAGCCGTCCGAGATTGACACTCGTTACAGCGGCTTAAATTTGTTTACTTTTTATAGTGTCACGGCCACCGGAAGCCGGTCTTCTGGCTACTGCAGTATTGGACAGCAATATTCCACCCCCAGACAGCAATTGAAGACGCTATGCTCTGCGAGAGCCAGCCCCATCATACGGTAAGCATATTTCTTTTCCCGTCTCTGCACGGCAAGATCTTTCTGCCGCGAAGCCGCAGCGACCGCGTCGGCGGCGTCTGTTTCTGCGTTTGTTCTCCCCGTTTGCCAAACTGCTGCATCCATGTGAAAGCTGCGCATTTTATATCCAGATTGATGCAATAAAATAATTCGTAGGATCTTATTCTACTTATGCACATCTGTGAAAATCTGTCCATTTCTGCCTGGGGTGCATGCGGTCACCGATAGAGAACTGTTGAAATAAACTGAAGCATGCCGTAGTTAAAGCAGTTTATAGTACACAAAATTGCAATGAAATCAAAACTTTTTAGTAGCGTGTTAGCTCCTCCACGATTATTTGTTTCTGCGAGGAGCCTTCTGGGCAGAAGCTCCCGACAATTTCTCGCATACGTCACTTGCGATTTTCTGCCATTCCTTCAGCAGAAGTTTGAATAGTTAATTAGAAATTCGTTGAAGATGACACGTTCACGTATTTTGCACTCCGAATCCTGCCACAAATGTTTAATTGGGTTCAAATCTGAACACTGACTGGGCTATTCCAAAATCCTGAAGTGTTCGTAGACTTGACGCACTAGGCTGTTAAAAAAAGTCCTTTACTGTGCCTGCGGTATGCTTCGGATCATTGTCCTGTTGCCAAATAAAGTGCAAACCATGGATGTTATAAACTGATGGAATAATAAAATTTTCAACAATGCCCAAGTGGTGTTCATGTTGCTTGTGCAGCTTATTTTATCCCCTTTGCCTTTGCCCGCTTGCCGAACTAATGGCGACTAGTATAGGGATTTACTGTTGGACGGAATACCTGTAGGTGTAAGGAATAAGAAATTGGAGGCTCTTTGTCCTCATCCTGCTGGCGGTAGGACCTTTTGCAAGTTTTTTCATCGATGCTACGCTGTAAAGTTGTGGTCTGCAGTTACCTCAACTAACCGAATTCAAATCTTCAAGCTTAATTTATTCACTCAGCTCTCTTTGACACGGCTGCAGAAAGCTTTTGCGAGAGACATCACTGGGATCAGCCGTTACATTGCTTTGTATTCTAGGTCTGTGAGCGAAACTGGGTTGCTAGTGCGATGGTGCACTGGAGACAGTCGTATGATCATTTTCGATTGACAAAATTCCCGTGCTGTCGATGGGTGGGGTGTGTTTCTTGCCGGTCTGCTTCGGCCTGAATGCTCTATAAGAAGAGAGAAGTCGCCTGCATGGGATCTGCTTAGTTTTCGTGGCTTTTTGGAGTTAGAGAAGCTGAACTGAACTGTGCACTGTTCACTCACAGGCGTACAGGTGGTATATTATTAGGGTGCACTTTTTACAGATCTCCCAGTCTGTCTGTCACCCAGTCTGTCTGTCACGCTCTCTCTCCTCTGTCTGTCTGCCTGCCTGTCTGTCTGTATGTCTCTCTCTCTTTGTCGCTGTCTCTGTCTGTCTGTCTCACAATGTGGCTCCGTGATCTATCCTGTCGTGGCTCGACTTCATCGAATGGTCGGAGCTTCCTTTGTCTGTGCATCTGTGCCATGCCTACTTCTCTGCTGTCAGCAGTGTGCTTGAGCCACGAGGCATTCCCTTTTGTGCGGCCGAGCCGCGTACACGTGCAGCACTGCAGCCGTTAGCTCGGTCTACTGGCAGCTGTGACATGGCATGGCTCCGAGGCCGTCCTACTCGCTGCCTGAAGAAATGGGCACTCTAGCTCACTCATTGCACTGCCGCTGTTGAATCGTCCATTTCGGCCGACAGCAAGGCTGTCGGCAGCGAGCAAGCCTTGAACGAGCCCTGCTGCTGTTATATTATTTCGGCGGAGATTGAAATCGTCCAATTTGGCAAGGAGCACTGCCGAAGTGCAGTAGCGGCAGCCTCTTGCAGTGCTGACAGAGCCCTGTGTCTGTGTGTGCCTGCTTGTAGGCGGCAGCTGCTGCTTCCGTTGCCGGGCTGGTGAAGCGAGCAGAGGACGGTGGCGATGGTGGGCAGCTGCGGTACAAAGGAAAGTACAGGCAGCTCAAGCTCTTCTGCAGGAGATTGCTCTTCGTGAGTGCTCGGCGTTTCACTGAGCTGGTTTGGTCTGGCGGTTAAGGTGCTCCCCCCCCCGACCAAGGTCTGGCGGCTGAGGTCGTGAGCTCGAGCCCCGAGGCATATGTGAAGCGCTTGAATAGAGATAAAGTTCTATTGGGGCACTATATAAATGAATTATATATATATATATATATATATGTTAATGTTGGCCTTGTGCTGCGTGGACCCTTGTGCTTCGGTTCGATTCGTCGGCACGGCGACCCAGTCGTGTGGTCACGTGCCATGACACCACCTTCTGTGAGCAAGCACACATCTTCCTCAACTACCTCGACTCTTGCCCGTTCGAACTCGCTCAGTAGGTGCGAGTGTTGGCTACGGTGTAATACAGCTCTCTAGCCTGCAGCTTGGCGCTGGTCCCTCCGCCTGTATCAGTTGTCAGAAGAATTCTGCCGGCGGAAGCCGAAAGACACGACCAGGCAAGCACACTGCCTGCCACCACCCCGCGATACTTGAGCGTTGACTGTGAGCAGGCCGGATCGTTCTCTTCACCTTTTCTGCGACCGACGAAAGCTCTCTGTTTGCCCTTTCTGTGGATAATTAATTTACTTTCATCGCTCCCTAGAACACGGCTCTAGTCGTCAGCTGTAAAGTGGGCGTGTGCCTAGTGCCCATTGCTTCTTTCGCTTGTGCTCGTCAAATAACGGCTTGCACTTGATATTACTCTTCTATGAATGCCGTGCTCCGAAAGCCTCCAGCGACCCGAATCGGCAATGGCACTGGCAGCGTTGCCCACGGCCTCCTCTTCCAACACTCGGCGAGAGCTCAAAGTGGGGGGGGGGAGGGATCTAACTTTGACTTAGCGGCCAGCTGCCCCAGCCAGCTGTCATCCCGTTTTTTTATGGTCAAACGTGGCCGGCCAGAGCGTAATAAGACGTTCCGTGCTACTACTCTGAAAACACTTGATTCGGTTTCGTATGACGGTCCATCTCGCTAATGCCAATCATCTGCGCCACCTTCCTGTTGTGAGAGGCAACGATTTCACCTTTTATTTCACGCCTTTTTCATTTTGCACCTTCTTAACCGCTGGACAAAACCAGCTCTGCTTCCGTCTCTCCCGTGGTTGAAGAGAGCACCGAATGAGCAGTTTTTGTTTTGTTTTGAGGGAGGCTGAACCTTCTTTGCTCCTGAGCTGCTGCGTTCAAGGAGTCGGCAGGCAGCAGCCAAGTCTCGCCGGCCGGCCGGGCGTGTGGGCGAGAAGCCGTGCCCTCGCCTTGCACTGACGCCGCAGCTGCTGCATTGCAGGAGAACGCCGCCCTCGCGGACGAGATCGCTCGAACTGACGAGAGCGCCGCCTCGCTGGCTGCAGAGCGCAGGTGAGAGCTCAGGCGCACGCAGCCAATCGCTGCTGCTGCTGCTGCCGATGCCGCGGGCGCATCCTGCCAGACTACTAGCAGCGAGGGGGGCACCTTTGGCAGACAAGTCGGCTGCCAACTCGTCCGCTGCCGCCGCACGAGTTTCTGTGCTCCAACCAGGTTCCTCTTGAAACGTCTGATGGCTCACGAAGGCCTCCCCGAACCCGAGGAGCCTGCGGCGATGGCGGACGGGCGCAGCGCCTCGGCGGCCAGCGACCGGCAGGCAGACAGCGCGGATGAGAGAAGGCGCTCGTCGCCCAAAAGGAAAGGCGGCGGCTCGGCGGCCGCAGCAGCTTCGGCCAGCGACAGCCTGTCGAGCAACATGCGGCTGGCATCAGGTAGGTGGCACCACCGCTTCCATCGAGTGCACTGCGAAAGTTTGTTATCGCCTCTGATGATCGCTCGTGAGCTTTGGAGGTTTTCGTTCGACGATTGGCGGGCTCCGCCACTCGTCACTCATTTGCGTTCGTTGCCCGGTCGATCACTGTGTGGCTAAAGGTCGCGCCGTTTACCCGTGCTTTTTTAGGCTAGCTATGATAATAATAAGAATAAGGATTATGCTAATAATACATTTGCATATGGCGCCACCCTAAGAGAACAAAATGTCTACTATGGCACGATATTGGCAGTTTTGCCAAAGAACCGTCAAGCTTCTGCTTGTTAGTGCTGGACATGGTCGGCAAGTTGGTCTTTGAATCAGCTACACTTGGGCGCGTGTCTCCTGCGCTAAATGATCTGCAATGGCTACCGGTTGGTCAGAGGATATAGAGAAAAATTCGCAGATTCATGTCCGAGGATCCCCTCGCACCTTGAGCTGAATTACTACGCGAGTTTCAGCCTTTTCACGCTCTTGGATCATCTCATCAGTGCTGCTATCAATTCCCCTTCATGCACTTGGATGCACTGTTGGTGATGCGATCTTTTGTTCTGCAGGCCTCGGACAGCTGTAGCTCACTTCCGCAGTTCACGTGCAACGACCGTATCTTGTATCCTGCTGCAGTCTCACGGGCATCCTCTCCAGCCGGTACTCCTATGCCGATACTATGTCTCTTACTTTCTCGGTCATCGTCACGTGACTTCACTGCTTCTCGCTTTCTCTTCGTTGAGCGAGGCGAGCTGGGACTGTTTGGGGCTGCCGTGTGGGCACACGAAAGTCGCTGCTGCGGGCCTCGAGCGTGCCGTGCACGCGATCCCAGGGCGTGACGCCCAGTCGTGCAGGCTTTGCGGAGGAGGAGTTGCAGACGACGGCGCGCATGTCCGCGCGTGCCCTCAGGACGCAGCCACCGTTGAAGCTGCGTGGATTCATGATTAATGAACACCTTCCTCTCTCCCCCCCCCGGCCCGATGGAGTGCTGAGCGACCTGGCACCGGCTCGACCGTTGCCAGGGCGCTCTGCTTCCTGGCACTTTGGTGAGGGAGGTTGGGACCGACGTCACTGCCCCCCCTGCCGCTTGTCTGACGTGCTGGCTCTGCTTTGAGCTGTCAGTCGAGCCTGCGCTTGGTTTCTGCATCTGAACTTTGCCTGCTCCGAGAAACCCGCAAGATGCACGTGTGCACTTCATGCTCTCTTCTCTGCCTGGCGCTGCTGCTGCTGCTCGTGCTTGCAGCAGCAGCAGCGCCAGCGCGAGCGCGCCTGCGCCGCCCTGAGCCAGCCATCAGTGCTGACGTCAGCGCCGGGCCAGTCCTCAGCCACTCGTCTTGCCCGGTCGTTGCAGAGAACGCAGCCGAAGCTGCCAAGGCGGCCGCGCAGCTGCAGCAGGCGTCCAGGAAGGCGTCGGGCAGCAAGAAGGTGGTCGTGCGCATACCGCCCATCCAGCTGGACAGCGTTGGCCGGCCTCTGTTTCCCATCAACTTGGATGCCGGCCTCACGATTTACAGCATCGGCGAGGTGAGGAAGTCGGCCGTAGTCTCAGCGACGCGCCGCAGGCCGACGCTAGCACGGAAGCCATTGCCACCTCGCATTTAGCCGAAGCCTCATTTTTCGCTCTGGTGGAGAAGAAAGGGGGCGGGCAAGGCCATGTTGCGCCAGCGCGGCAGCTGTTTCTACCGCCGCAGCTGCCACCCGCAGGGCACTGTAGCTAAAGGCCCGGTCCTTCCTCGCCCCGACCCCGACCGACCGATTCGGCATGGCATGCGGTCCTGCCTGATAGTCCCCTGCAGCCTTTCTGTGATTGGCTGCCCCTAGCAAGGTGGCCGTCTGGCCGCCATCTTGTACTAAGTCGTGGCTCTGGCTCTGTGCAGGCTGGCCGATGACAAGCGGTTGGGTGTGGAGGCAACGATGGACTCTGGCTGTCCGTGCCGTCTGCCAATTTAAGCCGGTGTTCGGCCTGCGCATTCGGTCTTTGGCCGCGAGCGCACATCGTGCTATCGCCTGCCAGCAAGCCCGGCTTGACGGAAGCTGGCTGCCTCGCTGCTGCTTCTCAAACGGTTCATTATCATTGGGTGGTGCCTATCGGCCACCAATACCAGTCGTTTTTATTCTTGCTGATCGTCCTCGGCAGTGCCTTCTGCTTCCGGCGGCTGCAACAAGGTGGCGCTCGCTTTCTGCCGCCGGCCCCCCCTGCACTGGCGGTGAATGTGCTGGCGGCGGATGTGCTGGCGAATGTGCAGTGGCACTTTTTCATCTCGGCCGACCCTGTGTGGCAGGCTGGCTGGGGCGGGTGAGGGGAGTTTAAGCCCTTGTCAGCTGGCGTTCTGCAGTTTTCGTTGCTTCCCCGCGATTATCTCGCAAAGTGCCTTTTCTCTATTTTTTCCTTACAGATAACCGACAAGCACGGCTACCACAGCAGCAGCTCCATCTACCCGGTGGGCTTCTGCTGCACGAGGGCATATGCCAGCCTGTCCGACCCGCTCGACTCGTGCCTGTACACGTGCAAAGTCATGGAGTCTTCCTCCGGACCGCAGGTGCGTGGTGGCAGCACTGGCAGCTTCGTGGCGGCAGCACTGGCCGCTGCTCGCTGGCTAAGCAGGCTATTGCTGCTGCTCACTGGCTAAGCAGGCTATTGCTGCTGCTCACTGGCTGCCGAGGTATTCTGGCCCCGTGGGCGGCTACGTCTGTCAGTAGTCATAGTGGCCATCACACTTCCGACCTGATCGAATTGGGCTGGCTAGCCTGGGTGGTACATGCGGCCGGTGGGTGCTGAATGACTGGTTTGCACACTGAGAACGAACATATGATGGCTAGTAAACAGCAGTTCAGCAGCGATCGAGTGGGGCACCATGTACCCAACCGCTGCGGTCACACGGGTGCATGTGTACTCACACCAAAAGTGTCACAAAACCGCTCGCAAGACAGGGTCCTCCAAGAAATAGATGATTTCGTAATCTCAGCAGGAGTTAACCTAATAATTATAATAATCCACTTGATAAAGCACCCTCAGAGAACTCAATATCTTTCTAGGCGCTTTACATTTGCTGCAAAAGAAAGAAAAAAATAAATCATTGAAAAAAAGTATAAATTTGGTCGCCGACCGAGGCCATACTTGCGGTATTTTTTACTGAAGCAGCCGTGCTGGTCAGTAGTTGCAGTTGTGCCGGCTGATTGTTTGCGACAGTCGCTTCGAACGACTTGGTTAGTTCTCACTAGTTCTACCGGCATTGCCTTTTTTTGTGCATTTACGAGTTGGGCGACAGGCGATGGTGTATTTTAGCGAAGCGTGTGCTCGAAGCCTCTGCAAGCCATCAATGAAAGTTGCACTGCTGAGCTCTCGCAGAGCACACAGGCGCAGTGCTCAGAACCCGGTTTCGTGGCAGAACAGCATGTTTCGGCAATGGTGCTGCGGTCTCGTGTGAATGCAGAGAAAGCCGGCTCATTTGCTGTTGCTCTCGGCTGGCATGAGCTGCGTAGGCATGCCTCGGCGGGCCGGGGAGGCATGCATTTTGAGGTCGTCCCTGGCTCATGCCCTCATGCTTGCGAATTCGACTGGTGCCACTCACTGATGGATGGCCCTAGGCCGCTGCCCTGTGCAGAGTGGAACCCCGAGTTAGGATTTGACGTGATTAAGACCAGAGGAGGCTCGCCGTGACTGAGGGTGAGCTCTGCGAGATGCCACACTCTGCCTTCTGGTTCTGCCCGCTGGCTTCCAGTAGGGGATCGGGAGAGCCGAACCCACCACACCCAGCGTGCCAGATTTTATTGCCAGTCTCCAGGGTCGAACCGCCTGCCCCCCCCCCGAGAGGAGTAAGGCCTTCCGATAGTAAGGGCATGCATTGCTCGAGTCAGAGGGACTTTTTGTCGCCTGCCCACGTGCATAGCTGCCTAGCGTGGAGAACGATGCCGAGCAGCAGTCCTGGTTCGTGCTTCTGCTTGGCGAGCGAGTGCATCGGCGCATCGTCATCTCGGCTCTTTTTTTTTCAGTTTGAGCTGTCTCCCGAGAATAATCCCTCGCAGGTTTTCGTTGGATCTACTCCGGACGAGTGTCACAGCAAGCTCATGAAAGTCGTAAGCTATATTGTGTAAGTGCATCGGCGAGACGAACTGGTGACCAGCGGCGCTGCTTTGCACTCTCCTTAGCAGCCAGCACCCATGCTCTGCAGTGGCTGCATGGACAGTATTGCCTCTATTGCAGACGGTGTATTCTGCTCGATCTACCCATGGTTCTGCGGAGTTTCCCTTCTATCTGCTGGAGTCTGCTTGCCTCCTTATTAGGTCCACTGGAACTACTCTCTTGCAGTCCGTCTCTCTGTTTCTCACTCACTTGCTAACTTGCCCTCCCTCCCCCTCTCTCTGTCTCTGTCTGTCTGTCTCTCTCTGTCTGCCTCTGTCTGTCTGTCTCTCTGTCTGTCTGTCTCTGCCTCTCCCTCACTACCGACCCATGGCTTGTCTTGGTCAATGTTTGGTTTGCATAGCTCTAGAAAGGGCCTGTGGCAGTCTGCCCGAATAAGCTTGGGCAAGTTCTAGTATGCTTTCCTGCTTGGTGATGATGATTTCCTGCTTGGTGATATGCCCGAAGGCCTACGCAGCCACGGGCAGCTGCCCGTGGCTGCGTAGGCCTTCGGGCAGGTAGCAAGAACCAGGGAACATGGGCTCCTTGCTTCCAGATGCTTCCATCCTGTCTTGGTCTCTTGCTGAAAGCATTGGTGCACCAGCCTTGCATTTACCGCCTAACAGCGAGAGATGTAGCCCTGCCCTGCTGCTTACCTTGCTCACCTGTTGCAGTGGCTGCGAGATCCGGGTAATAGAGGAGTCGGACTTTTTTGGATTATGCCATCCGATTGTGAGAAACCTGCTGCAATGCTGTCCCGGTGCGAAAAAGTGCAAAGGCTACCAGTGGACCAAGTTCGAAGTCTGCCGGGATCAAGAGAAGCTCACGAACGTGCCTTCGCGGCTGGACCCCGCGACGAGTCACGAGGTACTCTGCGCCGTTCTTCGCAAAGGGAAGGCGAGATAGTGCATCCATTTATATTGTAGCAATTCAGTCGCTCGGGCAGCATAGATAATGTTACGGCGCGTTCTCTCTGGTAGAGGCGGTGCAAGTGCGCGTCTGTGCACTTGCACAGTACGTTTACAAGTGTAGTTTAATAATAAACAAGTAAATGATGTACATGTTTGCTCGATGGATCAGCATCTGCGGCCAATTGGCTGCTGCTCACGTGACATGCCATGTGACGGACAGCGAGATCTAGGTGCTCTCCAGCCTAGTTGAAAGTCTCGCGTTCAACCCATCCGCCCGGATATTTCCGTATCAAGCCTTTTCGCGCTTCGTCGAATAGCAGGATCAGCGCTGAGAAAGGAAGCGCCGGGAACCAGTATGTTATTCTGTATTGAAAGAGTAATTGGCATTCTGTTGCTCAGTTTGGCGTGTATTTTGTGGCACTCACTAGTATAATGATGCTGAATCAAGCCCTTTAATTGGCTAGCCAAACAAGTGTAAACGAGCCAAGTCACTGTACTAGGGAAGGCAGATGCAACAGTAACGAGGCATTCATACTTCAAATTTGCCAAGTTTTATAGACTTTATCAGTCAGTATTTATTGAAATGCTTCCTATTATGTAGATGTAGATGATAAGCTAAGATGTAGCTAATAAATATAATAATAATAATAAGATGTAGCTAATTTGGCTTGATGTCACCCGGAAACGCAATAGTTTAAAAGCTGCGGGTAGTTTGGCAAGCAGTAATCATTCGCCTCCCTGCATCTCGTGTAACCTCGGTTGGCCACTGTTTCGACCAACTCAGAGCCACACACACTAATCTTTCTTGCTGGCTTGCTCACACACGGCCGACCTACACTTCTTTTATGATTGGTTCACTGGTGTCTAACAGCAGCCAGTGTGTGTGTGTGTATGCAGTGGCTGCTTCGTTCTACCAACTTCCTGCCCCCATATTTTTTCTCACTCGTTTTAGATGGCATGAGTCCCAAGTATTGGCCTCTAGTGCGATTTCAATCTGGCCAATTTATGTGTTTATTTGTAAGTGACAGGGTTTACAAGGATTGCAACCTCTGCCTGGTTAAATTGTTAGCGGCAAACCAAATTAACTCACTCACTGGCAGTATGGTTCACAAAACACTAGCCGGTGTTCTGAATTAGTGATTGCTCCCGACTTTGTGCACGATGTTCGCCCTTGCCCAGGTTGCCTCTAGTTTACTGCAAATGTTGAAGGTATGGCAAAGTGGCCTATGCAGATGTGAGATTTGTTACATAATCTAAGCGAAAGGTTGAAAAAGAACACAAGAGATCAGGACAGAGGCTGGCAAATGAGTTCATTGACTGGCAAATGAGGACTATTGTAGATAATAGTAATAATAGTACTAGTAATAATACACTTGTATAGCGCCCTCAGAGAACTTCTAGGCACTTTGCATATGCTGTAAAGGAAGCACGATCGAATGGTGAGTGGTGGCATGCTCAATGCACAACAAGCCTAACATCGTGAGAGGTGACATGCACAGTGTCAGCATGCAAGTACGACAAGTGGCAGCATGCATAGTTTCAGAAGGCATAAGCACACAAAGGGCGAATCACATGGAGCCACTAAATGCTGTGATATCTAGATGCAGTTTAGCTTCTTTTGAATGTCATCAAGTAAGGGGATATCGTAACGTTAGTCGGGAGTGAGTTCCAGGCTTTCGGAGCACCCGAACTAAAGGCACGGTCTCCAAAGGATTTAAGGTTCGTGTCTGGTGTAGGTAAACGATTCGATTATGAAAATCCCAATTCTACTACAGGTAAAGTCTAGCTTCTTTACAAACAGTAGAATCCCTGATGCCCCTGTTTTCGGACAGTTGGCTTAGGTTGTACTTTGCACAATTGCAGTAGCCGATTAAGGGCACAGACCGATAGTCTTGGATAAAGGGAGCTGCATTAATCTAGACACAATGTCACAAGCCGGTAAACTAGCTTGACTGTCGTACTCTAGTCTAAGCAGGCTCTGATTTACTCAATGTTTCTTCTCAGCTTGAAGTAGGCAGACTTAACTGTGGAGGATGTGTGCTCATCTAGTGACAAGCCGTTGTGGAATAGCATGCCAGGTACAGTGCAGTAGATAAACCAATCTGGAGAGTCGGGGCTTGCAGCTTGAGGTGCCACAGAGCAGCTTGCAAATAACTATAGGTCGGTCTAATTATTGTTAAACTTCAGTAATTTAGCAGCCATCCAAGTGCAAATGTCGATGGCTACTGCTTGCTAGCCAAAAGCATCTTTAGTGTGCCATGGAAAATACCCTTGCGTAGCACCCACGTATTCTTTGTGGCTGTGTGGAGTTACAGACGGATGTACAAGATGCAAGCTGAGATACTGGAGCTGAGTCGGATTCTGAGCATTCTGAGATTTCCGAGCTTGGAAGGGTCGAAGGATAGATAGATTTGAGTGTCCCCGGCATTGAAATGAAAGCCAAGACTGTGTTTGCAGACGATATCATCTAGAGTGAAAGTAGTGAGATGTATAGATAGTGAGAAGAACAGGAACCCAAGATAGTGAGAAGAACAGGAACCCAAGACCTTGCACTAAGGTGCCCCATACTGTTAGAGCTCCCCGGATCCTTTTAAATCTGCAAACGGATGTCTCACTGAGGTAAGATATAATCTATTTTAGCCCTGTGGCAGTGATACCTAGGCTCAAGAAGGATCTGGTGGTGAGTTGGGTCGAATGCTGATGAGAGATAAGCAGAAAGGTTCTATCCTAATCAGCATTGCCCACAAGGTCATTGTAGACAAAATGCAGAGAAGTTTCTGTGGACTTGCCCGCACTATCTGATGAACTGATGTCTGATAACTACTCAGCCACCTCTCGTTCAAAGTTTTTATAATAATGGCTGAAGGAAAACTAGACTCAAGTTACTCTAGTTCTCATAATCTAGGGTAAGCCTTTTTAACGAGTGGCCTGACAACCACAGTTTTTTTTTAGAGGGGACAGTACTTCACTGGTAGCCGGTAGGGATATAGTTAAAGAGTTTTTATGATTGTCTACATTAACAGGTCTATACATCTCATAAGGAACAGATTATTAGTTAGGACGATAAGTTGAGATTAGAGTTTGGCTTAGAGGACGTGGTCTTTTTAGCTTGGAGATAGTTCTAGAGACGAGTTGAATAGAGAGAGAGAGAGAGAGAGAGAGAGAGAGAGAGAGAGAGAGAGAGAGAGAGAGAGAGAGAGAGAGAGAGAGAGAGAGAGAGAGAGAGAGAATCTAGAAACACGTTCTGCTAAGTAGCCTTTGGGATCGCTGGACAGTTTGCTTGCTTGTGAGCGGTTAAGATGGTCGGTAGATGGGCACTAGCACTTTTGGGTTATTAATCTGTGATTCCACTGCTTCTATGTATAATTTGGACGTAGCCATAGCTAAAACGGATCGATACAACGTACACCTATCTTTAAATCGCAAAAGGGTTTCGGAGAATAGATGCCGATGGCCAACGGTAAGGCTGTGAACTAAAAGTCGTCACCCTAGCATCTGTTCCATGTTCACTTCTTTTCACAAGTTAGTCCGGCACCTCGAACTTTCTCAACTCCATTACAGTATGCTTTGCAGGGATGGTCCATGTGTTTACCTCATTCCTTCTTGATTTCTTTTGCTCTTACAGGTCTCACTGCCTTCGAAATAACACTAGGCTCGTCAGTCGTGAATCGCTTAAGTGTCATATTTCACCACATCATAGACCTGCACTGGCTACGCAGCATGCATTATATTAACTTTAAGGTTCTGGCACTCACTAGTGAATCTCTTAATGCTCCACCCCTTATCCACATGAAACAATCTGGCTTCCTATCATCGCTCACTCTGACGAAATGTTTTCTTTCAATGGAATCTTTTAGCTGCGCTCCCAACTAACTGCAGATCCTTTGGAGACAGCTTTTTAAGTTTCTATGTTCTCAGAGTTCTCAGCTGAAGTTACAGCCAACGAACATCAAAAGAAGCTAAAGATACACATGTTCATCTCAGCATTAAGTGTGTATGAATAGTTCTCTGTGTGCGTACGGGTGTTGAAATTGCTATCCAGATAGTCACTACCACTTGACATGCTACCTTTTCAAAATACCACAACAGAGATTTAGCTCCCTTGGGGGCTATGCAAATGTTAAATAGCCTATTCGGAAGTTATATTTGGAGGTTGAGTGAATTTTCACCAAAGTGAATAACAGCTTACCTCATTGGATACATTCGGAATCCATTTTCCAAACCTGGGCAATAAGTAAGAAAGCAGGCAAGTGCTGTCTCAAACCAGAGACCAAAGTTCAGATGCCAGTTGCTACAAGTAGAGCAATATAGAACCACCATTGAAGTATCTGCCACACATAGTTTTGAGGCAAATTTTAATGCAATACTGGGAAAGTTAATTTTGAAAGTCTCAGTAATCGGCAAGAGAATGCTACCGTTGGGTGACCGGCTCACGTGACTACAATCACAGCAAGCCTCGCATAAGCCAGTAGCCAAGGCTGGCTGTAACGTGTTAAGGCTCAAGGCCAAGGGTCACCGCTTAGGCCAAGCCTGACCTTTGACGTGAGGTCGGATGGATCCTCATTCTGGGCATTCGGGTACTAAGCGTTCGTCGGCCGATACGTGGATCTGTCGAGAAGTCTGTTCCGGTCGCCCAGTGTCCACATCCCAAAGGATGGATAGCTGGCGTTCGTCGACCATGCCGTCACATACGAAAGGCCCACTGCCCAAACGTGGCTTGAGATAAGCATGCTAGCTGTTATTGTTGTATGTATGCCACGTTCCCCTGTAGCATGTTGTGT
This sequence comes from Cristatella mucedo, assembly GCA_009760855.2. Classification (NCBI taxonomy): domain Eukaryota; kingdom Metazoa; phylum Bryozoa; class Phylactolaemata; family Cristatellidae; genus Cristatella; species Cristatella mucedo. The sequence continues at coordinate 2,304,948 of WPIO01000008.1, read as the reverse complement.
GTAGTCTCCCACTCCCTGAATTGTAGCCCTCGGAGAGCTGAGATGTGCCACGCTAGCGAGCCTCCATTGTGCAGACACTGTCTGACCAGTGTCGAGTGTCTGCTTCGGTCAGAGTGTGTCCTCCTGCTTTGGGAAGGCCTCACTGCTGGTTCCTTATTGTTCCCCCTTCTTGCCTAATGTATCTACTGTTTAGTTCCCCTGTTATTTTTAACGCATCCGGTAAGTATGCTTTAGGGATGTTTAATCAAACTGCCTCTCGTCTTGCCCTGGCCCAAAACAGCGTTTTGGCAGCAGGCGACGTAGCTGGGACAGGGTGGTGCTCGTGTGGGAAGTAGCCTACCCTACCCTCAGTCTCAGTTACAAGTTTCAGAAAAAGAGAAGCGTAGGCGTATTCGTTCGAGCTCTTTACGGAAAGGCCTATTGTTGCATAAGGCCTAGCGAGTTTCATCAAGCCTTCTTTTTGAACCATCATCCCACTACTTCTTTGAAAATTCACGGTACTCTTTTCGGTCGGTTTTGTGATTGGCAGCCTAATTAAAATGCAGAATTTGAGCCTCTGCTCACGTATCTCGCCTAGGTCGGAATAAACTTATCTATACCAGCTGTACCAACGGTTACATGTTTCGTGGATCATAACTTGCTTGTCTTATAACTTGCTTGACGTCGATGACCTGCTGGTAGTTCCTCTGCACTTTCTCTAGGGCCCCTTGAGTGTCGCTCGGTAACTACCTCCGAGCAGGGAAGAAATGCCTCGGACAAAGTAGCTCCAGTTTTTCAGCTTTTTGGTAGATATGGAGCGGAAAGCTAACCTTCGGGTTTTAGACGTCGTGATCTTTGGTTTGCCGTTGTTTTCTCAATATTTGCTGTGACATCCCTTGGTTACACGTGAACCCATGAGGCAAGTAATACTGTGAAACGTCCAGTTATCATCAAACGATCAGTAGGGCTCGAACCTTTGACTTCAGGGTCCAAAAACCACGACAAGCTAGGGGCTACAGTGACACGAGGCAAACCAGCGTATAGGATATAGTCATTTTACAAACCGACGTCTTACATCATTCCTTGATGAATGAGTGAGTTTTGTCGAGTCTTGCATATCAAGAGATCCATCCACTGAACTATGACTATAGACACGAAAAAAGAAGTGTGACATGAGTATTCCAAGGCTTTTCGCTGTTCGTACGTCTGCAATATACAGATAACAATAGAAGGAGATTAGGCGAATTTCAGAGTGTGAGGCAAACAACAGACCACAGGAGATCACGATATGGCAAAGGTGTTTAGGCAGCAGCGACCACGAAGGCACAACCACTTGTCAGTATAGTATTTAGGATTGACTATGTTACAATAACGTTTTATGCACATTGACAGAATATTCTTAATTGTCACAGACGATTTAGCAAATAGCGACAAACAAAACGAGATTGGAGGATAAACTTACATAAAGCAGACCTGATGGTATTAAGGTTCTTCATCAATGCTTAGCCGTAAAATAACACTAAAAGGCGTCTAATTGCAATGACTATTACTATGGGTATTTAGCAAGTTAGTTTTTACCAAGAATACAATTAGATAATATTCTACAAGAACCAAGTCTATTTCTAGGCATTTTAAATAATTTTGAAAAGGAAGCATGTCAATTGATTAGTTATATAATCATCAATTTTATTATGCATAGGAGCGAAAAAGACAATTTACATGGGCAGAGTAAATGTGGTGAAGAACACAGAAAGATTATAGCTTTTTCAAATGGCACCCAGTGACAAGGTGTTGTAAATTTGGTGAGCCGTGATTGCACACTAGGTAAAGCGGTTGCTTTCACGACCTCGGTTCTGAGGTCGCGTATTCGATTCCTGCAGTGGGCGATCCTTTATGGTCACTGCAAGCGGTGCTGATAGCCGTAAAGGCTCTCCTGTTGCTATACAAAAGAGGCTGTTTAATCAGCTAGGATTTATTTTAATATCAGTAGTTATGCTTTTTGTTCCAGGCTTTTGCTCATTTGGAGGTGAGGCCTTTCAGTTTCCGAGTCACACTAGGTTTACCCATAGCTAATAGTCTGTCTGATTTTATGTCATTAAATTTGAGAACAATAAGAGTACATTTGTATAGCATCTCAGATAACTTAATCTCTCTCTAGGCACTTGTTTAAAGAGGCATGACTTTAGGCAAGAGTTCATCGTTTGGACCTACCTACCCATTCTTGGCCGTAGCTGTCTTCCAAGTCCATTATCGCCATGGAATCCCAGGTTCTTCGGAGTCCGATGAGATGCTGGGGCCAAAAGCCATTGTGGCCCATGACATAAAAGTATACCATGAAACCAGCCAGGCCTTGTATGACTCCAATGATGCCATAGGTCATTCCGAGAAGCCTAGCGGTGACCAGTCGATCTCTTTTGGGATTTCGAGGCTTCCGCTTCATGATGTCAGTTTCTGCTCTTTCATAGCCAAGAGAGATAGCTGGCAACTAATAACAGCAAGCGATAATAGCTCAATAGTTTGATTCAGCTCACAGAGCATTCTGCAGACAGTAGAGGAAATCGATGCAAGTACGTTGTCCTACTACACCACCGTACTCACCATGTCGGTACCAAGATCAATAAAAAGTATGGTCACCGTGCCTAGAGGCAAAGGTGCGTTTGCCAAAATAAAGAACAAGAACGGTGTTATCTCAGGAATATTGCTAGTGAGAATGTACGAAACAGATTTCTTCAAATTATCAAAAATGATTCTGCCTTCCTCAACGCCGGTGACAATTGAAGCAAAATTGTCATCCAGGAGTATCATGTCCGCTGCCTGTTTGGAGACATCACTGCCAGTTATACCCATCGCAATACCTAAAATAACAAAGCAACACTCATACTGCAGTTAAATATTACAGTCAGCAACACGGAATAATAATAATACATTTTTTATAACACTCAAAGAGAACCCAATCTCTCTCTAGGCACGTCACATCCGCTCAAAAGGAAATACGATTGAATGGTCAGTAGCCGCACGCTCAATGACAACAAGCACAGCATGGCTAGATGTCCCATGCACATGGTCAGCATGCAAAGAAGGTTAGTGGCATCATGCACGATGTTAGCAGCATAAGTACAAGGAACTATATGCGTATTCTGATCCTGGTTCTGCTCTCATATTTAAAAACTATTGAAATTATGAGCCTTTCTGTGGCTTGCCTTGAGCAAGAGGTCAAGCAATGATTGCCATATCGCACTTCTAATAGACATTGCCGCAGATTGCCATGCTAATGACATCAGTTGTGGTAAGATGGTAAACTTGCATCGCAGACATCCGGTTCTAAGAGTCAATCGGTTTACTTAAGATCAGTTATGATCGGCAAGATTGCCGTTTTGCATTTATAAACGTGCCACAAACGTGCTGCTTCATCCTAATAGTGGTTGGTAGTGAAATAGCCATATTTTATGTGCTGGCCCATGACGATGAATATTTTTCTATTTATACTTAAATGACGGCGATTGGCACTGCCGGCCATTACGCCCGCTTTTAATCGAAAATTCTTTTAGCTTTCTGAGATTGAGTTTTTGTCTTAGCATGGGGCTGCCAGTAACCAAGGAAATACTTTGAACTAGCTCTTATCATAGCATCAAAATTTATTTTTAAGTAATGTAGTCACTTCTCACGTCTCAAAGAGCCAGTAGAAGAAACAGCTGCAAGTGTGAGCTAGTGGCATTTTTTTATGTAACTCTGCAATCGCTGTGGATGAAGGCGAACTTCTCAATGCTACATCTCGAATTTACTCCACTTCAGGCGGTCCAAATCTACTTCACAAGACTGTCTTCACTTTATTCAGTTTTAATTTTACAGTACCTCTCAAACCTAGTGGAGTACTCTCATCGATGAGACATGACTGAGAAGTGCATGACTTAGTTGACATAGTCGCCAAGTTGACACTCCTTTTAAAGATCTACTGATATATTACTTCTCAAGTCTTAATTCAACATTCTTAGTATAAAAATAATTCGCTTGTATAGCACCCTAAGAGAACTTAATCTCTATTTAGGTGCGTCACATATGCCACGAGGCTCGAGCCCACGACCTCGGTTTCCAAGTACATTTACGTTGACCTTGGCCGGGGTGAGCACCTTGACCATAGGGTCAAACCAGTGCGGCATACTAATGCTCCATATTTCCAAGCAGGCTACGTGTGCTTAGCGAATGGAACTTTGGTTGGCATATATGCAGAAAAGTCCAGGCAATCAAAGCAAAGTAAGATCAACAAGCACTTTCAGCGATTTCAGGCTCACACATTGTCATGTTTACCGATATCTGCCTTTTTAAGTGCAGGGGAGTCATTCACCCCATCTCCGGTTACTGCCACAATGGCACCCTGTCTCTGACAGCCTTCTACGATAACCAGCTTTTGCTGGGGTGAAGTGCGAGCAAAAACTATTTCTGCATGGTTCTTAAGAACATCATCCAATTGCTCCGATGTCATGTCTTTTAATTGGCTGCCAGTGATGACTGCCGCTATGGCGTCTCGTGGGGAAACTGAGGATATTGGAATGGCAAGTCGAGCGGCTACATCCTCTGCAGTTTCACTTCCACGCGATATTATCCCCACTGCCTTGGCGATCGCCTTTGCCGTGATTGGGTGATCACCCGTTACCATGATTACCTATAAAAGACATTAGTATTATCACGAGCACCCACTAGCTCCTTCTACAGAGCATCGGCAGGCGTTTAGGATGACGAGAGCCGTGGATGAACGCCACTGTACCTTGATGCCAGCGCTCCTGCAAGTAGCCACAGCAGCTGGTACAGCTGCTCGTGGTGGATCGATCATGGAAATTAAACCAAGAAACCGGCAGTTCGTCAGCGGAAAGTTGACTTCCGTCACGTCGAATGAAAAGTCAAATGGAAACTCTTTTTCTGGCAGGTATGCATCACAAAAACCTGCCAGTTGTATAAGAAAGAAGGTTTGACACTACCGAACAACCTATCGAACTATAGAACCTATATTCATAAATTGAAAATGAGGATAAGCACAGCTTATAAATAGTTCATTCTATAGCCATATAGCATTCTATAGTGGTAAAGCTCCACGACCAGGTAGCGGGTTTGAGTCCAGCAGCAGGCAATCCTTTGTTGCCCACTGCAAGCGGAGGATAGCCACTTAGAGTCTTCTGATGCTTTAGACTGCTGCATCAGCCGACCTTTACTTTTTTAGTAAATGAGAAAATCTATGCCAAAACAGCCGATGCTAATGTTAGATTCTCTAATAACAATAACAAACAATGTGGTTTACGTAGCACCATGAGATTCGCTACAAGAGAATCTGTACCCAGTGTTTAGTGTCATGGACCGTATCAAGCATGCAAAAGCAAGCAAATACTAGACTAACACCCTGTGCAGAAACGACGACGGAAATGTCACTGCCCTAGAGCTGCTTGATCGATCAACTACAGTCAACACTATTGATCACGATATCTTACTTGAACGATTGAGAACAACAGTTGGACCTCGTCTCACACAACAAAGAGAAAGTGGGAAGCATAGCAGAGTCAGGAGAGCAGTTGAGGTAGTGAGTAGCATGGAAGTAGCAGCTCAGGACCGCTGAAAAGGATGTGCCATAGTCGGCAGTAGGAGAGTAGTTGTCGTTGCGTAAGAATTGTGGAAGCGGAATTAAATTCAAGCCGTTTGCAGTCCTCTCGAAGCAATCTTTTGAATCTATTGTTTTGAGTTCATCCGACAGCAAGCTGGCAGTGGTGGCAATAATAATAATAATAATGCACTTGATAAAGCACCCTCAGAGAACTTAATCTCTCTCTAGGCGCGTTACATTTGCTGTAAAGGGAAGTGCAATTGAATGGTAAGTAAAATCATGCTTGAAAAACAAACGAAATGAATAATATGGTTAGGGGTGACATGCACAGGGTCAGCATGCAAATAGTCTATCTCCCACAAGTACAAAGTCCTCCTTTAACTCAGATTTCTCGATATCACTTCGATTCTGGGTGCAAGAAGTCAATATTTTCTCGTTATGGGTGATTTTAGCATACATTTTGATAACTTATCTGACGCATTCAGCACAATTTTGTGCACTGACTGACTATCATCTCGTGTGGCTAATGTGCAAGCAGAACTCTGGCTCGCAGCACTTTAGCTCCCAGTGCTCTAAACTACTTGTAATGTACAACTATGTAAACTAATAATGTAAACTACATGTAATGCATCTCAATCTCTCACTCCACAAAGCCACAAAGACTATTTGAGTGTTACGAAGGAGAGTTTTCAATAGTGCACTCAAAGCCTATGCGGCTTTACTTACGCATTCATTTACATACGCATTTCGCCAAAATCTTCATCTCACAAAAAAAGTAAAAGTGAGAAGCATAGCTGAGTCAGAAGAGCAGTTGAAGTAATCAGTAACATGGAAGTAGCAGCTCAGGCCGGCTTGAAAGGATGTGCCATAGTCGGTAGCAGAAGAGTATATGTCGTTGCATAGGAATTACGGAAGTGAGTTCCACAATCCAGAACCCGCAGAACAAAATCTTCTCTATCGCCAACGGCCTTTAAGTGAAGGGACGGAACAGTTAATTTATGTACACCGAGGACCTGAGGGCACGAGGAGGTTGAAACTGGTGCAGCAGATCAGCTACGTATGAAGGACCCAAACTGTGGCGGGCCTTGTGGGTCAGCCTAACAACTTTACTCTGTATCAGTTGATCAACCTGCCGCCATCCAAACTATTTCAGCAAAGGAGACACAGAGTCAAATTCTGGTATTTTTAAACTAGCCCTGCAGCCATGTTAATTACCAGCTGCAGTGGCCTAATGGCTCTTTCGGTGGCCCAGCCAAAATAGAATAGCAATAATCTCGCCGAGATAGAACCAGGGAGCTAGTATGTGGTTAGTGGTAGCGTGCTCAATGTCAACAAGCATAACATGGTTAAAGGTGAAATGCACAAATAGTCAGGACGCAAATATGCAGAGCGGCTGCATGCAAAAGCAAGCATGAAGGAAAATCGTGATTACCGGTTAGTAAAACCTATAGTATCAGCACCTGCTTAGAACAGTTGGCCGTGTCAGACATCATTAGTCATATCTATCGATTGGAAATTGACAACAAGTTACTATCAAAAGAAAATCCTCATCCTATGGTCTCAGCCATAGAATCAATATATATCATATCATATATATATATATATATATATATATAATCAGCCATAGAATCAATTTATCATAGAACCAAACCCAAGCAAAGACACGTAAGCTAAGCGTTCTTGTCTATTTTGGCATTCCTGAAAAGCATACGTGACAAAATCAATTGGCGGATCTCAAGAATACCTACCCAGTACTCGTTCCCCAAGGCTTCCAAGTTTTTCGTATGCTTCGTTGAATTGTACCCGCCATTCCGACGTCAGACGCACTTCATTTCCATTTATTAAAATAGTATCGCAGCGATCAATTATTCTTTCCGGGGCACCTTTCATTACCAGTAAACACTGAGTTTTTGTGTCATCGCGGTGTAAAGATACCTGCAACCGAAATTAAGTCTCCATTGCAATTCTAAAGGTTGGGTTGCAAAATAACGCACCAGATTCAGATACAGAGCTAATAACTCAAGTTTTGTTCGCGCAAAATTTTCAATTAAAAGGCAAAGCGAAGGAACTTACGGTAATGCACGTGTCATATTAAAGTAATAGCTGAATGGAATGAAAAGTTAATAATACATTTGCATAATTCTCTCAGAGAACTTAATCTTTGCTGGTTTGGCCCAGCGGTTAAGAAGCTCGCCCAGACCAAGGTTAAGGTGAATGTATTTAATGACCGAGGTCTTGGGTTCGAGCCCCGTGGCATATGTGAAGCACCTGAATAGAGGTAAGTTCTTGTATGGCGCTATGCAAATGAATTACAACTAATCTCTTTCTAGGGAACTTTCATATTACTGAGCATATACAATATTTATTTACATACATGAATGAGCAGATACATTTCGCTGAGCTCACCGCTGATCTGATCGGTCGACTCCATGTTAGTTCTTTGGATTCGGATGGATAATTAATAGAACATGAATACAGAGTGCATCCATTTATGCACTGACCTAAATTTAATCTTGTTATCAAGCTCAACCGAACCGGGTAGAAGCCCGGGTAATTACATTGCCATTAGTGGGTACTACAGCCGAGTGCCGAATGGGCTGGCCGAAAACCTCTCGGGCGTTAACTACAAAGTAACTAACTTCGTAAGCCTTTTTGAAGTTAGGCATAGCCAGTAGATGTAGGTATGGTACCGGAAAAGGTCAGCTTAGTTAGATTCGGCTTCTCTGAGCTGCAAGCAGCCGCACTCAGTAACCAAAGTAACCTTAGTAACCATACGTTCTCTCAGGACGATGTATAATTTTTCAGGTCGAGTAAACTAAGAAATAAAAATATAATTTTAAACGTGTATACGGCTACTAATTTTCTTGATTTATAGGACTGTCAGAGACTGTAAAGCTTGCTAGTTTAATTTTGAAGAAACGATATTTTGCTTACTTGGACGACGAAATGTGCGAAAACCATCCACAGGCTTTTTTTTTTGAATTGAGCTACGGAAACCCCGCGAAACACAATGATCGTTCATATAGCTTTAATGAGCTATCGGCAGCTTCAAAGCACAAGTACACAGGAACTGCGTAAGCCATTTAAAAAAATAATATAATATAATTCCTTTGTGTAGTGCGCTAAGATAACAGAGTCTCTATGCAGGCGCTTCACTGATGCCAAACAACCTCGAGCTGTCAAATGTAATGACCCTGACCTCTGTCGTTAAAGGCGAGCACCCTTTAGCCAAACAACGACAAAAAAGACGTACCGAGCGGTAAAGTTTTTTTACACAGAAAACTTGTAGAGAACATGTTGAGAAATATTAGTGGCATTTGAAAGAATGCCTTAAAAGAATTAAGCTCAAAAAATTTTCAAGTTACTTTCGCAGTTCGTTTGGTTATTAGCATTGGCTGTATTAGTAATATGCTAGGATTGGCGTGCTCCATAACTAGATAGAGTGCATTATGTGACTTTTAGTTTTATAAAAGCTTGAATAAAAGACAGTTCGAGCAGTTTCCTGTTCTTCTGAAATAAATCTGAAAAAATCCAAAAGGATAGCAGAGATTAATCTCCAATTAATAGTACCTACTAAGAAATACTCCTAGTATTTCAAGCCACTGTATATCATCTACCACTATTGTGAAATAATGAATCCTAGTCCTAGCTTTTTTGAGCACGGAAACAAAAAAATGTTATATAGATATCAATATATAATCTCAATATATGTTATATGATATATCAGATATGTAAATACATTATAATATATATCTATATATAATATACTATATCTCAATATATAATGTCGATAAGTAAAACATAACTATCTATGCAATGGTATAGTACATATTCATGATCTATGCAATCACCTTGACAACTACGTCGCAGCTCCATTAAAAAAAGTAGCATTCGAGTGAGAGTAGTCTGTATTTAACAGCCTTATTTAAAGAATTGCATACCTATTTGAACTCACCTGATACTTGGTCACTGAACTGAACGGGATTTCGCAGAGCTTTGGAAATTTGAGTCTGTATTCGTCAACACATGTAAACTTAAGTTCCATACACTTGAGCAACGCAGACTCTGACGCATCACCGGTGCACTCGCGTTTTAAAATGCTCATCTTTCGTTGCCCTGCCTTAAATTCTGCACAATTGCACAGCGTAGCACATCGTGCCAGAGAGGGCCACGTGGAAGCACTTTCAGATGCATCTACAAACAAATTTGACATTATTAAATGAGAAGATTTAATAAGAACAGTAGTTTGCAGCACCTAAGGATGGAGCCAAACAAAAATGCTGCAATACGGTTGTCAAGAAATGTTGAGCGTGACAAATATTTTGCATGGATTTTAAACCAATTTACCGATCTCGATCTTTTTACTGGTATTATCAACCTCCACTACTTTTCCATCGTACCACATATGCGCCACAGTCATTCGATTTTGTGTTAATGTTCCCGTCTTGTCAGAGCAGATAGTCGAAGTTGAGCCAAGTGTTTCAACCGATTGCAACTGTTTGATTAAGCAGTTTTTTTCGGCCATTCGTTTTGCAGCTAGCGTGAGGCAAACCTAAAATAGTAGTTTAAAAGTTTCATAATGAAACGACTGCTCTTTAGAGCCGATCTGTGCAGGACGTGCATTTTAAAACATGTAAAGTGTCTTGAAAAAAGATTTAGTTGTTCCTTTAAGGTGCTACAAGAATGACTTATTATTATCATTAAAAATCATTTTATATTTTTACCAAAAAGAATGATTTGGACAGGGTACCACACTCAACAAAAATTAAAAGCTGATACAAAACCTGCACAATACAATTTGCAGTTACGCTTGCTTAATCACGATATATCTATATATACGTATATATACGTGTATATATATATATATTTATATATTTATGCGTATGCATACTGGTGTGTGTATATATGAATGATATTATGATGTGTATATGTATGTGATCCAAAAAGAAGTAAAAAATTCGATAACAGTATTCCTATGACAGCACTTTTTCTTATCGGAATGCATCTCCTAAAAAGCACGAATCATAAACTTGAGGAGAGAAGGCTTATTATGCAGAATTTCTATAGAAAATATAGTCAAAAAAATAACTGAAAGCAGTCTGAGTATGACCTGCGGTAATAAGAGAAAAGTTGAAGATTGAAAAACCAGAACGCATTGAGCAAGTTTTGACTTATGAGTAATAGGCAGTTGCAAAATTTGGGGGTGTTTGGAATGTTCAAGTAGATTAGGGAATATGTGTGGAGATTTTTTTAAAGTATCTGTAGTGTTCCCTCTGTGAATGATTTGAACTAAATCACTCTGACAACCAAAATTTTCTTAAGAAGAAAATAAAAAGCCACAAGAGTTTTGTGTTGGGTACAAAATAGATCTGTGCATCATTTACCGTAACCGTTGGCAGCAGTCCTTCAGGAACATTAGCAACTATTATGCCAATGAAGAAGATAACTGCATCAAGCCAGTGGTATCCCATAATGAAGGCAATTATGAAGAATGCTGTCCCCAACGTGAATGCACAGCCGCTGATAATGTGAATAAAGTGACTGATCTCCTTCGCAATGGGAGTCTCTTCCGCCCTGAGATTGCTTGCCAAACGAGCTATTCGACCAATAGCTGTGCCATCACCCGTTCGCACGACGAGTCCTTTAGCTGTACCTGAAGTCGCAGCAAGAGACAGAGTCAGTGCGGGAAATACTTGAAGATTTTGGACCCGCATGTAATGCTATGCTAACCTAGGAGTGTACATGTTGAGGATCAGCTAGCGTCTAAGAAGATATCACACCTTCAACTACATTCGTAGAAAAAAATGCCATGTTCTTCGTCTCGAGAGGGTTCTCACTAGTGCACTCGGAGGAGCGAGACTGCGCCTCAGATTCTCCAGTGAGCGACGAGTTGTCGACCTGAAATAGTAATGATGCCAAGAGAGCTTCCGCAGGCGTAATGATATCAATAATAATATCAATAGATCGTTTTTCTAACAACCCAAGGTCCAATAATCGGTATTCAGGTGCTTTATAGCTCGATGCAAAATAGTCAATACCCAAGGGGTAGTGATACGCATCAAAAAGTGTCAAGCATGAAAAAGCAAAGAAGTATCATGCCTAGGCTAACATGCTAAATGTCAACTTATGGAGACGCTCGCAGCCAATGGTTAGTAAACGTCTGGCTAGTGACATGCACTGAATCGTGGTCAGCGAGAAAAGCAGAAACCAGGAAACAGACGAATGTTCGAAGTTCACGAAGGGAAAGCTGCACCGGAAGAAGAGACGCGTCTCTCTAGCAGTTTATATATACAGTTGACAAACTGTAGGTGATATGTAAAAACGCAAATCAATGCTCACCAGTTAAATACTCGAGACTCCTATCATTACTAATACATAGTCATCTGGTATTGAAAAACTAAACTATTCTGAGATTAAAGTATACTAAGCAGGTTGATAAGTACCTTTAATCCACTGCTTGATATGATTCGTATATCTGCGGGTATGCGGTCACCAAACTTCATTTCTACCATATCTCCAATGACAAGCTCCTCGACCTTCACCGTCATCTTCTGACCATCTCGAATAACCAAGGCAACCTGAACGGTAAATAGCACAGATGCTCTCACAAAAATTAACCTCCACTTCGTTTCAGGTTTACATAGATACATCAGCAAAGACGTTTTCTCGGTAAGCCATCGATTGAGAACGCTCGCTGAGTAACGTAAACATATCTAAGCAAAAAATGATGGTGCACTACCATGCACCCAGCTTTGGCGCCAGTTTCGAACGCTAGCCAATAGACACCGCCGTATAGAGGATCGAGCGCTTACAGACACAAACTTGCTAACGAGTACACAGCTGGAGTATTATTCTATTATCAAGCGTTTCTTGAGCTTGTGATGTTCATGCTTAGAGCAGATCTAAAATTGTACAAGATTATTTTGCATCACTTGTTTACTATCCCAGAATGGTAAAAAGAAAGAGGCAGCGAATTACGCAATTTAATACTTTCATAAAGCTACTCGTATTAACGGAAGGGAATTTATTCAGTGAAAATCTAACGCTGGAAGCATCTAAGTGAATGCAAATATCGCTTTTAATCGGATGTCAGGAGCTTGTTCTGACAACGCTACCAGTAAGCTGGCCGCTCGCATTAAAGCGGGAATAGCAGCTTTAGCCGTGACAATTACTCAGTCGGAAACACACATAACTCCTATATGAAAATGTAAAGCTGCACTCAGGGGGCCCGAAGGATGCATTGAACGTCGTTACAAATAGGAGCGTCAGCATCTTGACCTTTTACCAACTTTGCTTTCTTCGAGAGTTCCTATCACTATCTATATAACACTGCCTATATGATTTCTTATTCATTCAGCATGCAAAGTTCAATTATGGCATGTTTTCTGTTGCAGGCGCTAGTTATGTCAACTTCCCGATAAGTGATGAGACAGCGAGAACGACACAATAGCACCGAGTTTTCTATAAACAGCTTTCTATATAGCTTGTGCTAATCCATGATGATCCACGAAAATCTTGATGCGCGGCACGCGTACCTGAGGCATCATTTTCAGAAACGATTTCATTATTTCAGAGCTCCTGGCTTCTTGGAAGTAAGAGAAGCAGCCGGTCACAAACACGACGCTCGCCAGAACTATACCTAAAAAAAGCTGCGACACAGAGAACTCGCTTTGCAATTACCACTAAACAAGCTGACGCTCGCCGTATTCGCCTAACAGACAACAAGTTGCGCTCACGTTGTCCGCCGGGGCGCTTTCCATTGTGTTCGTCTCGATGGAGTAAGCCACCCAGCACAAAATGGCGCCAATCCAGAGCAACAGCGAGAATCCACCGAACATCTGCCTGGCGAATTTGACCCACTCCGGAGTAGACTTGGGCGGGCTCAGTCGATTTAGACCGTCGCGAATGAGACGCTCGTGAGCACTCGCTGCAGACAAGCCCTGGAGCGAGCGCGACGGAGGAGAACGACGCGACGCGCGATCAGCGATGCATCTGTGGGCCTGAGGCCAACGCAGCCCATCTCTTGACCAGAGCCTCATCGCGTCTTCACTCGGAGCCACGTAAAGGCACCGGCGGCGTAACGAATGATATTAAAGCCCAAGCTCAAGGCCAAAAGTTACGACTTCCGTCGGTTGCGGGCTAGGCCACGGAGGCACCCACTCGGCAGAACGGAAGTGCCCTCCTCATGCATCGAGCTCGTGAAAAGCAAAATGCACGCTAGTAGCCACCAATTCTGATAAAAGCAGCAGAGCCGAGGTGGAATTTTCCCTCAAAGCGCTGCTGCTAAAATAGGCACGACAGCAGAGCATTACTGACAGCTAACATGAATTCTTGCAACAATTTTCAGGATAGCAAAGAATAGAGGAATACTCATCTATATGTAGGTTGACCTAGCTAAAATATTAGTAGTGCACGCTCAATGCTTCAAGCAGCAATTGTAATTAAAATGAAAATTAATGCAACTTCGTCAAGCTGCTGTAATTGTGCATATACGAAGCTCGGTCTCATTCGTTTTTCGAGAGTCGCTTTTATATATAAGGAGGGCCTATCTAACTATTCGACAAAAAATAGTTGACTAAAAGGCAAACCTATTAGAAAAAGCGCTGGCCCAGAAATATGCATTGCACTTACAGTTTCGGCATTGGTTTCCAGTCGAAGATACAATTCAGGCAGCGGCAACAAGTGTTCATCCTGAAACACAGTGCGTATCCCCCTTACGAACAATGGCGAATTTCTGTACTGCATCAAAGTATTTGTGGTAGATGGAGGTTCTGATTGTCGGTTTTTCGCTTGAGTGCACCTCCCCGCAAGGCGAGTGGCGTATTTTAGGGAATTAATTAATAGGCCGCGGCCTCTCCGAGAGTTTCGCGCTCAGCCGAGTCGCTGCCTACCTACGGGAAGCGTCGCGGAGCGTTTCGTCGTTGCGGGAACGACGGGAACGAATCATTCGGCGCGCGGCTAACCATGCGGATGTCTTCTTTTAGCTGCGTCATGTTCTCTTTTCCGCCTTTGGTCGCTGCGCCGCTCCTCTCTTTACCGTCGGCAGACGCAGCGAGCGGCTTTCGACTGGGACCAGGCAGAGCTGCGCACTGAGACAGCGGCGCGGCGCGCTCTTTCTTCGCTGACGGTTGAGAGGGTTCGGCGGAAATTTCCTTCGTCGGAGACTGAGCAACACCGAAGGAGGTCTTTCTCGGAGCGGTCTGCTCGTTTCCGATAGCGGCCGGCGACGGCGCTGCCAATGGCACCGCGGCGGCGCCCACCGCGGCGTAGGAGGAGGAGGGTGCCGGAGCAGCTGCCTCCACGGCCGCCGCCGGCGTCGGCTGCGCTGGAGGCGTCACGAGCGCTTCTGGCGCGGAGGCGTCGGCGTCGGGCTTCGGCGGCGGCACGCTCGCGACTTCCGACTCGACGGCGTCGGCGACCGCCGGCGGCGGTGCGGCCGCGGTCTCGATAAGGGCCGGCGACGGCGACGTTGTCTCAGCGACGACGGCGGCTTGGATCGTCGGCGCCGTCGAGCTCTCGACTAGCGGATCGACACTGTCTCCGACCTCCGCGACCGACGGCGGCGCGGCTGCTCTGACTTCGGCCGCGCGCCCTGCTTCGTATTCCGGAATCGCGCCCGACTGCGGCGACTGTCGGCCGTCAGTTTCCGGGTCCACGCTATCATCAGACGCGACGTCTTCGACCGCCGCCGTCGGCGACGACCGCGGTTTGAGAACGCCTAGCGACGGCGCCACCATCGCTTTAATGAATGCGGCTGAGAGCGCTGGCGGCGGCGGAGCCGCCCTCCCCTCCATTTCCGGCTCGGCGGTCTCGATAACGGCGATCGTCGGCGGAGACTGCACGACTTCCGCGGTAGCCAGCGACGGAGCCGCCGCCTTGACAGACGCTGCAGAAGGCGACGGCGCCGCTGGCTCTGCGGCAGACGAGGTCGACGGCTGAGCTGGAGACGCCGCCGCCGCCGTGACCGCCCATTCGATGGAGCCCCGGGGCGGCACGCCGTCGGCTGCTGCCGCCGGCGGCTCGGCTGCGGCCTGCGCGCTCGCCACGTCCGCAACCGCAGTCGCTCTCTGCTCCCGCTCGACCGACGGAACTTGAGACAGCGGCGGCGGCGCGGCCGCTGCTGCCGCCGCTTCCGAAGCGAGAGCGGCCGAGAGCGGCCGTTGCGTCGGTCTATTCGGCAAGGGCGATGCGCGAGCGACGGCGTCTTCGAATTCGTCTGCTTCGGCGCGCTCGCTCATCTGCGTCGAGGCGACAAATGAAGAATGGCGCGAGCTGACAGCGACGCTGGTTTTGAGTTCGCGCTCCCTTCGACCCTAATGACTTGAGTCCGCGAAGGCGCACGACACGTCCGCTCGCACGCGCTGCATTTCTATCGCGTCTTCTGCAGACCGAGCACGTGGTACTGAGGACGCGACAATCTTGCATTTCAGTTGCTTAAGTTCTAGCGAAATTTCGGGCGGCGCTGTTGTGCCAGCAGCCACGGTTGCTGCTTCGGTCGGGTTACTTACGGGTGAGCGGAGGGCACCGACGTCACTAACGCACTAGTCACTAACGCACGGTCGGGCGCGCACCGAATTCAGCTGCACCAGACCGATCGTCCGCCGTCAGTGTGCAGTCGGGACAGCACGCCTCGACGAACTTCAGGCTAAAGACCTTGGTGGCAGCAAAAAATGGCAGGCTGCAAACTACGTCGACGATACAGGTCGTCTGCTCAATAATCCTCTCGTACCTTTCGCAGTCGTTTCGAGTCCTTTCGACACTCCCGCCGGCAAGGGCAAGGGCAAGGGCAAGGGCAAGGGCAAGGGCAAGGGCAAGGGCAAGGGCAAGGGCAAGGGCAAGGGCAAGGGCAAGGGCAAGGGCAAGGGCAAGGGCAAGGGCAAGGGCAAGGGCAAGGGCAAGGGCAAGGGCAAGGGCAAGGGCAAGGGCAAGGGCAAGGGCAAGGGCAAGGGCAAGGGCAAGGGCAAGGGCTTGCTGGCCCGGGCTTTGTTGGCCAGCAGCTACGAAGACATAGTACTAGTGGCACCAAGTTTGAATATTTGCATTTGCAATCGCGACTACTATTTAACGGGCAAGAACCTAATCTCGACCGTTAGCGAACGGTCTGCTCTTCAGCTATCCTCAAGCAACGACGAGGTAATTTCAACCAACTTCATTCGTGAAGTTATAGTCAGGCGCAGGAATACCACACTGTAAAAGAGATGCTCGCTTAGTGCCACGATGACATCTTGACATAAGAGAGAAATGTACGCTATGTAGAGAGAGAGAGAGAGAGAGAGAGAGAGAGAGAGAGAGAGAGAGAGAGAGAGAGAGAGAGAGAGAGAGACAAATGAGCCAACGCTATTCCGACTGGCGGCCACGCTTACTACTACTCAGGCTAAACTGCATGAGTTCCGTGGGCCATTCAACAATAGGCTACTCATGCGGATTTGAATATCCTTTAAAAATAAAACTTCACCACAGTAAAGAAAGGTCGACGAACGAAACAAACCTTAGTTGCTGGGCTTGCATTAGCTATCTCGTCCTTCTGCTCTAGATCCGCCATTCTCACTAGCGTCTGCTGCTGAGCGTCTGACGCCGTGGCCTGCGGCTTTTCGCTAAGAAACCATTCTAAAGGTGATAACCAGGTCAGCTGCGCGTCAATTGCCTGAATAGCAGCTCTATGACTGCGAATCCATAGCGCTTCTCCGGATCTGACTGCGCACGGCGGCGGGCTGGCTGATAGCGGCCGCATTTGCCTGGCGAACACACGCCGGCTGGTGCTTTTGTTGTCGTTCAAAGCTGAACCGTCTCTAGGAGCGTTTACTACAGGCTCAGCCAGGGAGCGCTTAGTAAGCCGGGTTTACTAAGCGCTCTAAGTGCCACCCGGCTCGCACCAGTGCTCGCGCTGCACGCATGCAAGCTGCACCGCCAGACGGGCGCCAGACCGCGAGTCTGTTGCTTACGAGTTACCGCAAGCTCGGAGGTAAGCCATGAGGTAAGCATTTCGCGGCTGCAGACCTAGGCTGCTAATGCGAACTTAGCCCGCAAAGTTGCCTGTGCGCATAGAAAAGTGGACTAAGAAGGTAGCGGCTAGGCTATCGCATGGCCACTCCCAAGACCACCGTTTGCAAGCGGGCGCGAAGAAAACCGTGCAATCTATGTATTCTTAAGGGGTTCATAGAGCATCTGTCTACCCTTACCAATCACCTCGTCACTTCGGCATTGCATCGGCGAATAGTGACGTCAGATGGCAGAAGGCAATCGGTGGCGATACGCGAGTGGCGGTGGTGGCTGGTTCGCAACTCAAGCAGTGCAAGAGCAACTGGGACTCGACGCACAGCGACGCAGTCCTGCAGACTCTGCGAAATAGCCAGGCGTGCGCCTCTCGCCGTGCAAGCAAGTCGCGTGGGGAATCCCGCCGTCGGCCGAGGCAACGCGCGAAGCCGACGCATTCTCGGCGGAAGCGGAAGGCCGATGGATACCAGCAGCAAACGACAAGCCGTAAGCGCCGTCTAGGGCATCAAACGTCCTGGGGCCTAACTGTCTGCAGCCACGGACGTGTAAAGTAAAACTTATCCGACCTAAATCATAAATAATATTTATTCTCACGTCGTACAAGCAGAGCTGGACTCGCATTTCAAATTTCACTTCGATACGTAAAGTATTAGCCGAGTTATAGAATGTACAAGGCATTCCGCTGCACTGAAAATAAATGAAAAAATAAATAAATTAAGCTGTACAGATATCGCAAGAATCCTCAACGAGCTTCAGCCTCAACGAACTTCACGCATGTGCCTCGATCTAACAAGGTTCAACAAGTTGGGATACAGGTTGCGTACGATGAACAGATCGACAAATGTTTTGTTGGTGAGCCGCGATGGCACACTAGGTAAGGCGGTTGCTTTTCACGACCTCGGTCCCGAGGTCACGGGTTCGAATCCAGCGGTGAGCGATCCTTTATTGCCGCTGCAAGCGGTGGTGATAACAGTAATGTCTCTTTTGTTGCTATACAAAAGCTGTTTAAATAGATATTATTTTTAATGTTTTATTTGTAGATATTTAGCTTCCTGTTTACATCCGGGATAGGCATGGTCTGCATAATCAGTTTTTCTTTTATGTGAAAGTCATCAGAACTTCCGACCCAATTTCTAACATGTTTGTCTTTTGAAAGATACCCAATACAATTATTAGATTATCTCGGACCAATTTTATGTTTTCTTGATTAAGTTGCATTATTGCTGAGAATGCGACCATAGATAGTCAACCCCGACTTATGAAATAGATACGGACCGGAAAACTTGTCGTAAGTCAAATTTTCTTAAGTCGAGAATGGTATATGATACGTTCTAATGTAATACGTTCTGACGGAAGACATAGAGGCAAACGAATTCAATATTTTTTTGCAAATAGATAAATAAGAAAATATAAGGAGCAAATGAGAATTAATTTACATACCACAATGTGGAGTATTTTTGGGCATACAGAACGGGTAATTGTAGTACTGTACATTGAGCACTATTGGGAGGAGGGTTAGAAAGAGTTGGACGATCTTGCTGGAAGATCATAAACCCCTATTCGTCTAAACCCTCGTGACTGGTAGGTAGATGGCTGAGGTAAATCAGCTGCTTTGCTAGTTGATGGCTGGGTTTCTATTTTGACGAAATAAGAATCGAACGTTTAATGTTTTTGCTTTTTTTTTCTTGGAAGATTTCACAATAACATGCAAGGAATCGTCAACTTGTCTTCAAATTTAACGTATCGTTCGAAGTTGCAGTCATTTTTTCTACCAAATGCATTCCGTGAACAATAGAGGATAATGCCTCAGCCATTTTTTTATGTTAAACTTTCGTGACACCACCTCTGATTCGTCATCACTTGTTTCGTCTTTCTTTTTTAGTTTACAGTTCTATGAATTCTTCATTAGTTAACTCACCACATTCTTCATGAACGAGCTCCACAATGGTCTGTATTAATATCAATTTCGAGCTGTTTACTCAGTCCACCATTTTCTGTGCAATTTCTTTTAATTCACTTTCAGTCTTTGTCAAAACACTGAAAGTCATTCACATATGCACGCTTTTGTATACAACGTTTTTTCCAGACGCCGTTCGTACACGTCAACGTCACATCATGCAACGAACACGGAATGTTTTGATGGTATGTAGGATGTTGTAACCGCGCCAAAATTCAGGTAAAGCAATGTCCCGACCACTTTCTGCAACAGCCTGAGCGAACGTACGCCGCAGATAGGAGGTTCTAAAAGCAGAGCAGCAATGACACCTTGATCCAACGGCTGAACGATAGAAGTGGTGCTGGGTGGCATGAAAACCACTCTCGTTTGGATCCGGCTCCCAAAGATGATTCGGGTGTCCAGAAACATGTTTAAAATCAGCAGGATTTTGAAGGGAGTGCTCCTATCACGGAAGTAGATGCTTGCAGCTGGAGTTAAACAGTACGGGAACCAGTCTTCAAAAAGTACCGCTGTCATTTATGCTTTCTGGTAATGACGGTTACGCATAGGCAGTGTGTTCTTGTCTATGTTCTTGAAGGCAAGAGGGTCTGCAGAATGATAAATCAGGAAATGCTTGAAGCTTGAAGCCTGAAGCCACGTGTCCTCCGAGAAGCAAAGGCAGCCTATACCCTAACAGCCTTAAAACTAGACATCCACATTGCTTCATGGTGTGTATATACATACGTACGCTCAGACACAACAATTTCTAGACACGGATCGTTCCACACATGTTAAAAATCTATTCCGGAAAATAATTTTCTTCCTTAATCAGTTTATTCAGCTCCTACTTAAAGTTCTCTGCAGCTATCTGCACTTTCAGCTTCGCCAGTGATTTTAATACCGTGGAATTAATGTCCTTTCCTGAATCGATCAAACCAGCTGTGGTTTACAGTAGAATCTTGATCGTAGTATGGATCATTATGCTGCCTCCTGAAGTCATTGAAGAGGCTCCTCGCTTTAGCTTGGAAAAATGAGGGACTTCGCTTTTTATCTTTTATGCCGGCTTTGACGGCAATATAATAATAATAATAATACACTTGATAAAGCGCCCTCAGAGAAATCGATCTCTTTATTAGTTAAATGCTTCTCTGCCCGCCGTCCATTTGCACTCTGTCTAATTGATCCGGACTCTTCCTACAGTAACAGCACTACTGCTTCATCTTTGTGCAATACACATCTAGTATTCATTGCTCTGGAAATGAGTTTCCGCTAGAGATAGAGGTTTGCACTTTCATAGCAATATCGCAGCTGTGGCTGAAATACGAGATGATAGGCTGAAACAAGGCTGCAGCTGAGCTGACCAAGAAACAGAGATCTAGATCTCCGACCTGACACCAAGCTGTCACTGTAAGTTCAATATTATTAAATCTTTAGTGTTGCACTAAAAATATTCAGCAAATCATCGGGATAAACATAGAAATGCTGAAGTGAGATCAAACTGCTATCTTTATCCTATCAGCAATGGTTTTTAGAGCAAGCCAAAGTACTAAATACATGACTTGGCCTTACCTTGAATCTATTCGTTTACTATGCAACAGATTGCCATTACTTGTGTGGCTGATTCCAGTACAAGTACACCCTGATAAACTCTCGCTTATCTGAGCAAAAAAGTGTTGTTCCTAAAAATCAGCTTTTCATTAGAATTGTTCTACATCGACTAAAATAAATTATATTACAATCCAATAGGGTTTCTACAGTTTGCTTGAAAGCTGCACCCAATTAAACAAGGGCTTTAGTGTTCACATAATATTATCGCGCTAAAAGCCAATGAATCATAATTAAATAACATGGTTCATTTATTTAAATATTTTCGTGGGCGAATAAATGTCTTCGGCAAGCTAGCCAAAACGCCGCCGTTTGAAACACGTGAACTTCTCGGTGTATCGACACGATTTTATTTGTCCTTTGATTTCCCGGATTTCAGCTGTATGACTCTTTCTCTACCCATCCTCCTGGATGCTTTCGTATAAGGTATTTTCGCAGCTCGTCGAATGCCAGTATGAATACAGAAAATGGTAGTGCAGGTAGCCAGTGCACTAAGCTGCAACACATGTTTTCGAGGTTATACTCTTTCATTCCATCGCGCGTTTCCTAAGACACGCCTGTTATATTACAGTTAAAATATTTTTATTTAATTTATTTAAAACGAGCTTTAATATGCAAACACAAAAAAAAGGAAGCTGAAGAACGTGAGCGATAACACCGTCAAACAGGAAGAGCGAATGTGATTTTGTTTGGCATCGGTGGCAGAATTATTAGCTCTGATTTTTATTTTTTCATTTGTTAGCCCTCGAGCAACGGTCACGCAGAAAAAAGAAAATCATATGCGATATTTCTCAGAACCCGCGAGTAACGCATTGAGTCCGCATATTTTGTAGCTTTGACATTTTTAAACGGATTGCTGTTATCGGTGCTCAGTTAACGGTGCTCATCCCCTAGACTAGAGCTAGATGACCTAGAGCTGGATGCGTAGCAGCACGCTTAGGACTTGAAAGGCAGCAACTTTAGATCGGAGCTCAATGCGAGGAAAAGTTCTCGTAGATTCTTTTGCTGATCATCATTTTGTGCGGATTAAGTACGAAAGATGCCAGGGCTTTTGGACTGATCGCTGTGGCACATGCAGCCCAGCAATCAACCCTGTCTACTTAGCGTGGTTCTTGGAGAGCTATACTGTGCCTCAGACAGATGACTCTTATAGAAGAAAAGCATGCAGCCCGGTTTTACGGCGAGTCAGCTAGAAGTCGTAAACACTCAATATTACTGCAACGAGTCATATACGTGGCAGCAGCAATTGAGGGCTAAAGAGTCCTGCAAACTCGTGGATATACATTTTCCCGTTTCTCCTATGTCAAAGCGTTTCTGAGAAACAAACTTCTTGACTTTATGGCAAATACGTAGCTTTTTGAAGACAAATGCTCCATTAGTCGCCTAACCCTGAACTTACAATGTCAAGCTAAACTAACAAGCCGCGTGTTCTTCGATGCTCTTGACCAAATTTCCTTGATGAATTTGCTAATTTGCTATTTTTTCAAACGCAACTTTGAAAGAGTAAATATAGCTTTAGACTCCTTTCAACCATCAAATCTTAGCCCAGCCGTTAAATACTCAAACTTTACGACCCTGGTCATTGGATTGAGTTATATGGCACTTTTCTTTTACAGCCGGTCTTAAGCAGAGTGGAAACCGCTACGACTCTCTCGCCGACCTATAAATGAGGCAGTTTAATAGGCCCCCTATAACTTTTCACTTTAATGTGCAACTTGCGGATCTATGCTGCCTGAAATAAACGGAAACTAGGCCAATAATCGCCGTAAACGCAGCAGCAACCAGAAATGAATTTAAAGCACATATACTATATACTTGTTCAAATTAAGGCACATGCCGCATGCAAGTATACATATATTTTTGAATTATTCCGGAGAAACCTTTTAGCTTTTCGTTATTGCATGCTGCCTCGAGTCATTTTCGTTTTTGCAACATGTTTTTGATTGTCAATGACAAAGAAAATCTGATGATCTACTTGGCTATACAAATTTAGCCGGTGAAAACCTGTCCTACGTGTGTCTAAACGTACCGCTTACTTGTCCGAACTCTGATTTATAGATCGACGCCACATTCCAGGTTCTGAGCATCGGTTATTTAATTGCAGGCGAGGCACCGGCTCTCTCTTATTCGACAACCTGAATCTTGAGTTTCGCGCAAAAGAAAATCGACATTAAGTGGTCAAATGCAATTTTCAAGCCCTAGGGTGTGTGTGTGTGTGTGTGTATCAGTGTGCATGAACTTCTAGCAATGGCAAAGTGAATTACACGTGAGAGTTCACTGAGAACGTGCGAGGTGTGGCCTTTTCTGGTGTATGGTATATAGTAACCTTAGTTATGGGGTCTATGATCACGTAACATAAAACCTCCATAACACTTTGCTGATGGTGCAGTGCTTAGCACAGTGGTCTTAGGTTTCACTCGTCAATCAAAGTTTTGAGAGTATCAGATTAGTAATTTTTGTTTCTTGTTTTTTAGGCCTATACCTACTAGAAGAAATTAGAGAAGGCTCTCTATAATAGTACTATTATTAATATGCAACAATTAGCATAGCACCACCCTCAGGGAACTATGTAATCTCTCTCTTGGTACTTTACATGAGCAGTAAGGGAAACTTGTCAATATGGTTAGTGATAAAATGCACAGCATCAGGACTAATAAGAACACAAAGAACGATTCAGATGGACCCAGCAAGCTAACAGTGAGGCACAGGGGCGTTTTTGCTTCTTTTTAAATGTCGGCCAGTAAGGGGATGTCGTGACATCATTCGGGAGTAAGTTCCCGGTTATTGGAGAATACGAACTAGAGGAACGATTTTCAAAGGATTTGAGATTGGTTGGTACGAGGCACAGCTAAGCGACTTGAGTCAGAAAAGAAGGTTGTAGGTACAATGCCTAACCTGATTCGAAAGTAGTTTGGATAGTTAGGCTGTAGCAACAGAATGAAGAGACCTCAAAGTAAGTGACGAGACCTTGAAGTCGATATGTTGCTTGATGTGGAGCCATTGCTGGACGGTGAGAAGAGCATACTGTGAGAACAGTGTACCTTGAAGAAGCCTTCCATTATAGGTTAAACGCTGAATTTATACCTGCCCCCTCCCTCCACAGCCTTTGCTTTGTCCAAGTCCACTGTTCTTTTCTGTGGTTGTGAGCTATAAAACTGTGCATGTCGTGTCTAAGCGCAGCAGCAACATATATGAGCAAAGGGGGTGCGCGCGTGAACCTATCTTTTATCCTTCGCGCTTTGCTTACCTGCACAAAGCGAAAGATCAAGCTTTGCTTTGCACTTTGCTCACCTGTGCATGATTGAGTGTTGTTAAGACGAGATACTACCAGTTACCTTGAGCACCCTTTGTATACTTGTGCATGCTTGTCTAAGCCCGATACCTTGCTTTTCATTAGCTATTGGAAACTGCTTTTCTTGCAGCAATTAGTGAAGCGACTGAATAGCGATTAAGTTCTCTCGTGGCGCTGTAAAACATACTTATTATTATTGTGATCATTATTATAAAGATTTTATTTTATTAGGTCAAAATTTTCACCAGTATTAAGACACGGTTTTTGAATTTAGTTTCTTTTTATAATAAGTCTTTGTTCATGTATATATATATATATATATATATATATATATATATATATATATATATTCGCAAAGATTACAAATCACAGCGTACAATTAGCTTTATGATAGGCACTAAGTACTCACCGCAACGGATACATCCGAAATACATAGTCTAGTCCAGGGCAGTAGCTCAGGAAGCAAGCAAGAGCCGTCTCAAACCAGAGAGCATGGTTCAGATGCCAGTTACTGTAAAGAAAAATTCCAAGAACGTCAGTCTGACAATTTTGGCTAAATTGGTAGTAGCTTACAACCTTTCTACAAGTAGCAGCATTCCAAGCTGATTTAGCTTAAGCTTGGTTAATCTAATAATCCATCTAATTGACGTAAGGCTGATGACTCCCGAGTGGATTTGCATCTGCTTAAAGATCAAAATCCAGGTATTATTACTCAGTGTACCTGACTGTCAGCATTCTGATTACTGTTCAGTACATCATTTTTTTTATATTATTAGCACAGTGCTTCTCCCAGTCATAAAATTGAACAAAAAAGCCGAAAGGGAACCCTGGGAAATACGGGGTCGCAACACGTTTAATTTTAATGAACGTCTCAGAGCTTACTGCTTACTGGTTCCTGCCTTTAGCATCCTGTTACAGATTTCTCAGAACAGAAATTGAAGCAGAGAAACAGGAATCTACGTGAGAAGCATATTGGGAAGCATAAGATTGGTGCCTTCTGCGGTGTCGGTTAGTCAAGAACCTGGAGGCTGAATGGGCGACAGCAGCCACAGGGCTTAGCTGGCTTTGGCGAACGAATGGATGCAATCACTGCTCCCTCACAACAGTCTAACGGCATGCACAGCAACTGAAGGTATCGAAATCCCCAGTGCCTGTGATCAATCTATTTTCCTTGCTTAGAGTCGATTCTGGGGGCCTCGTGAAGTTGCTAATGGCACGGCAGTACATCAGAATCAGCTCAGGCGACTACTGAATTCGAACCATCAGGTAACGGGAGGGGGCTCAGTGTTTTGTTTCATCAAAGATTCTTACTCTCAGACTTAAAAGTATTTATTTGGCCTCTACTCACTGTACGAATCGCTAAGAAATGCATTGTAATATTGCCACTATATCAAAGACTATGTGGCTATTACAGATAGCTCCAATAATCTTGCTAATAGTAGCATCTAAACAGTGTATTTTTATTACTTGTATTGTGTCTAGGGCGATGTAACCCCACAAAGATTATTAAAAAACCCACAGCTCGGCTAAAACAAAAGACCATTATGAGTTTCCGATTCTACTTCCCAAATTATGCTTTTATTAGCCGCCGATTGCTATGAGGCACAGAATTTTTTTACGGTCATGCGAATTCAAATGAATAAAAGGAATCAACAGAGTTAATCAACAGGTATTGGTGCTCCCATGCCCTTCCGCAGGCCTAGCGTTTACCTTTAATAATAATTATACATAGCGCCTTCAGAAAGCCTTATCTTTTTCTAGGCACTTTACATATGCTATAAAGGAAGCATGACCTTTGGCAGCTTGTAAATGCTACAAAGAATAGCTCGAAGCCACGTGGTGCCTGAAGCAGTACTTACAGCATCCCCTGATCAAGCAGCGAGTTACGCCTGGTTTTGCATATGAGAAGGTCTGTCCATTGGACGAGCACGATGGCGACAAAAAAAGCCGTATGACAAGTGTACTCTAGTGTCTTCCGCTGGATATACGTCTAGACAGAATCAGAAGCACAAGACAGCTCTTGCCAAATCAGGCATGCAGTGTATCAAACCATTAGAGCAGCAAAGTCATGTAAATGCAAAAGCCTCTCTGCTTTTCAAAACTTTTACACAGAAAGGTTGGGCATGTATCAGGTAGCCCGAAACCCATGCATATCTAAATAAGGCAAAACACTAATGCCAGCCAAATAAACGGTCAATAGTTGCTACTCTTTTGGAGAATCGAAGCTTGAGTAAAGCTTAAATAAGTAAAATCACATGAATCTGAATAGCAGAAAGTGGACTTTGTGAGCAGGTGGCACTTGGTCTGAGTGGTAAGTGGTCCATAGACCAGCTTTGACTGCATTTTGGAGCAGTAATCGCGGGAGTTGCGCATTAGTAGCTTGAAAGTAGTCCTACTTGATATTCGGAAGAGAGCGTCACGAACCACTGCAGCACATGAAAAAACGTCCATTCAACGGCCAGCCAAAAGTACAGGTTTCGCAAGCAGCAGTTAAACCTGGGCCAGGTTCTTTGGATGCTGTTCACTCGTTGCAATCAGCTTTGTGCTTCTGACTAACACATAAAAACCCCATTAACGTGCAAAGAGCAAACCCGATGCCATGTGTAGCAAAAGACGGGTAACTGATGATTGCGAAGGCTTATCAGCAAGCTCGGCAGTGGCTGGATTGCAAAATAAACTAAAATGAAGCTATCCACGGTAACTTGAATGGCCAACTTGGCAAAAAGGCAATCAAATGCTATAATAATAATAGATCTGTATAGCGCCTCAGACAACTATATACCTTTCTAGGCACTTTAATATGTTGTAAAGGAAGCGTGATCAAATGATTAGTGGTAACATGGACAATGTCAACAAGCATAACATGGTTAGGGTGACATGCACATTATGAAATTGTAAAAGTGATTAGTGGCAGCATGCATGGTGTCAGCATGCATTAGCATATAAAGAACAAATCACAAGGACCCAGCAAATGCTGTCAAATACAGGTGCGATTTTACTTTCTTTTTAAATGTCAAGTTGGAGGGATGTCGTGACGTCAGTCGAGAGTGAGTTCCAGGCTTTGGGAGTATGGGAGCTAAAGGCACGGTCTCCAAAGGATTTGACGTTCGACCAAAGCATAGCTTAACGATGTTATTCAGAAAAGCAGGTGGCACAATGCCTAGCCTGGTTGGGGAGAAGTTCTGATAGGTAAGCTGGAGCCAGAGAATGAAGGGACCTTAAAGTGAGTGGCAGAACCGTAAAGGCAGTGCACAGCTGGATCGGGAGCCATTTCAGGTAAGCAAGAAGTGGTGTAATGTGGTAACTTTGCCACTCACGACAGACAAGCCTAGCTGCAAAGTTCTGCACTAATTGCAAGCACCTGATTGCACAGGCCAGTAGACCAGCAACCAGTGAGTTGCAGAAGTTGAGGCGAATGCAAAACAAGAGCACCGACGTTCGTAAACCGAAGTTGATTCCCAACTAGAGCAGCCCCCCTTACCCATTCTTGGCCATAGCTATCCTCGAGATCCATGACTGCTGGCGAGTCCCAGACGAACCTCAAGCTGATTAGATGTCGCGGCCAGAATCCGTTCTCTGCCATGACAACAACGTACACGAAAAATCCACCTAGGCTCTGTATCACACCGATTATGCCATATGCCATTCCCAAAAGACTCTGGGTGACAAGATGATCTTTCATTGGATTACGAGGCTTGCGGTTCATAATGTTTGTCTCCGATCGCTCATAGCCCAGCGAGATTGCCGGCATCTACAGACAAAGCAAGGCAGTAGCAGAAAATGGTGTTACCACAACACTATGGCCGTCATCCCCAACTTGCTGGGTTGCTAGGAACTGTGGTTTGCAATGAAGGCCATACATACCATATCTGTTCCCAGAGAAATAAAGAGAATCGTTATTGTGCCTATCGGTAGCGGAGCATTTGCCAAAATGAAAAAAAGGAATGGCGTGATCTGCGGTATAGTGCTCGTGAGTACGTAGGAGACAGTCTTTTTCAAATTATCAAAAATGATTCGTCCTTCTTCGACACCAGACACTACTGATGCGAAATTGTCGTCCAAGAGTATCATATCAGCAGCTTGCTTCGTTACTTCACTGCCGGTTATACCCATCGCTATACCTGTCAAGAAGTCAAGCATTCTCGTTTGCATGGTATTTGGCTCTTCAAAAACCAGTCTGATTTGCCACTATGAGCCGTCATAATTGACGCTCTATGCAATCGGAATAGAGGCAGCATGAACCGGCTCTTAGTTTCCTAGTAATTCGATCACCTGCTTCTCCCACAGCTACCGGCCCGGCCAAAGCTTTCCACCGGAGGCAGGTGCAACCGATATCATTGGCCTGCAATCATCTTCATGCTGAGTTTAATAGTACAGCTGACAACATGGGCAACACATTCAGCAAAACTTGCTAAATCTACAAGCAAGCAGCTTGCTTGGGGGTTATACAAATAAGGCATGATCTATGCTTTGCTGTGTCTCACAGGTTGACAGCACAAGACGGCAGGCAAGTAGAAAAGTGAAAATCAAATAGCTGATACAAAGCCGGGCTTCAGTCAAATATGAATTTATTATAGAGACTGGTAAAAACCAAGTTGCTAATGGAAACCGAGAGAAAATGAGGGAGATGATACGGCTGTTCAAAAACATGAGTGACCATGCGTTTTTTGGCTGAGAGGCACCGCAGCACTTTAAGAGTTACTAGATTTTGCCAGCTGAAAGCCGCAAGAGAGGCGAGTACTCAGCATCTTACTTTGATTATATTGTGTACTCTTGGAGGTGAAACATTAGAAAATAAAAGCAGAAAACGCAAAAAATGAAGGAAAGAGAACCGCATCAAGTAATTTAAATTTTATTAAAGCACCTGCAATATTTTTGGCATGCCTTAAAAAGATAGTAACATATTATCATGCTATATAATAGCGACATAAAAATCGATGGATTTACACGTCAATAACAAATATGCATTTAGTATACTACCCTTACAATCTATATTAATAAAAGCCCACTTACTATATACGAGTAATTCTTTCGTACAGAAATTTCTTGCGTACAGACACTTCTTATATAGCAAAACTTCTTAAAATAGTAGTACTTTTTATAACTAAAATTTCTTATAAAGTGGCACTTCTTGAAGAGGAACACTTCTTATTTAGTGAAAATCCTTAGATGGGGAAATTCTTACCAAGTGACACTTCTTAGGTAGACACTTCTTATATATTGACACTTGTGAGGGGGGTTATACTGCTAAAAGGTCTTGGCTAGATGCCCAACTTACACGCTGGATATCAGCATAACCATTCGATCTTTCTTACTTTGCAGCAAATATGAAGTGCCTAGAAAGAGATTGAGTTCTCTGAGGGCGCTATATCAAATGTATTATTATTATACACCTCCTGAGGGGGTGGGCCTATAACAAGAGTATACTGCACAATAGAGCTTGCTTCACATCATCGCCCCCTCAGGGTTTCCATGGACTATACATAAGCTGTTCTATTCCTTTGCTGGCGACAGAAGCTTTTACTCCTCCACAAAGTCTACTCTCACAATTCTTACGCAACGACATCTTCTCTTTTGCCGCACATGCTTTTCAGCCGTTCTAAGCAGCTACATTCACGTACTCACTTCCTCAACTGCCCTCCCGACTCAGCTATGCTTCTCATTATCTCTCTTCTGCATGAAATGGAGTCTCTGGACTAGTGTACGCGCACCACAAGCAGCTTAGGCTTACAATGGAAAACTCGACAGTATAACATTGACTCCGTCAATTTGGCTTTGTGGAATTACAGACAGGGATACATTCTTTTACGAAGCACAAGGAGACCAAAAGTTACTGAGTATACATCTTATAACTTTGACCATAGCACTCGATTTTGCAGCAGCCCACTTAACCAGAAGTTAAGCCGTTGGTTAACCTTCTGTGCCGGAGGCTTGGGCTCAACGCTTGCCACCAGTAAGACTGGCATCCTTCCTTTTTCGCACGTGAAAGTGAAACGGCATAATAATAATAACAATAATGAGCTTGATAAAGCGCCCTCAGAGAACCTAATCTCTTTCTGGGCGCTTTACATTTGCTGCAAAGTGAAATGCAATTGAATGGTGAGTAAAATCATGCTTGAAAAACAAACAAAATGAATAATATGGTTAGGGGTGACATGCACAGGGTCAGCATCCAAATGTGGTTAGTGGCAGCATGCACAGTGTCAGCACGCATAAGCACGTGAAGGACGGATCACAGGGACCCACTAAATGCTGTCCTAAATAGGTGTGTTTTTAAGTTCCTTTTAAATGTGGTCAGGTCAGGGGATGTTCTGACGCAGGTCGGGAGGGAGTTCCAGGCTTTGGGAGCATACGAACTAAATGCACGGTCTCCAAAGGATTTAATGTTTGTACGAGGCATCGTGCTAGATCAGTCATATCATGACTGCCAAAAGATCATTCGCTGTTCCTGAATTTTAAGGAGCCACTTATGCCCGACTAGGGAAGCGGTTACCGGATTACAGGTTAGCGGTTACCGGAAAATCCACGGTTTGGTTGAAGCATCGGCATGAATGCATGAGCCCACGACGTGCAGTCCACTTGTCATCAGCAAGGTCAGACACCGGAGCCTACCGATGCGTCTTATTGAGGAGTACCCTATCTAAACGGGTCCTCGCTACAGAACAGCATGTACCGAGTACCGAAACTTCAAAGCAAGCAAAGCCTTGGCCGAGAGCTTCTCCGCCTCAACGTCACCTATGTCTGCTTTCTTGAGAGCAGGCGAGTCGTTGACGCCGTCTCCGGTGACGGCCACGACGGCTCCTTGTCGCTGGCAGCCTTCGACGATGGTCAGCTTCTGCTGTGGAGAAGTTCGTGCAAAGACGATTTCGGCGTGGTCTCGGAGCACGGCGTCTAGTTGCTCCGAAGACATGTCCTTCAGCTGGGCGCCAGTGACGACGACGGCAACGGCGGATGCAGCTGCTTTCGAGTCGAAGCGCTTTGCCGAAGCCGCTGCCAAGAAATCGGGCGTGTGGCCGGTGGCAGCCGCCAGCTCATCCATCTCTTCGATGGGTTCGCTGCCCGGAGATATTATGCCCACCGCTTTGGCGATGGCCCTGGCCGTGATTGGGTGATCGCCGGTCACCATTATTACCTGAAGCGTCAAGATGAAGGATCGGACCTCGCTGGCCACGCTATCTGCGCCTGGCGGCCGAGCCGTTCCTGCCCGGCGTGCTAGCTAGCTAGCTAGCTGGCGCTACCGCGTTCTGGTCGCGACTGCGTGTGTTCGCACGCCGCCGGCACGCTTTACCTTGATGCCGGCAGCGCGGCACTTGGCTACGGCCGCCGGAACGGCCGGCCTCGGCGGGTCCATCATGGATATGAGGCCGAGAAAGCGAAGCCCAGTCATCGGGAAATTGACATTGTCAGAATCGAAAGGGAAGCCGATCGGACACTGGGCTTCTGGCAACAGTAGATCACTGAACCCTGCAAGTAAAGTAAAAAGTAGAGTAGTGAGTTCATTCAGCGAGGTCATTTATATAGCTGTGAAAGAGCGTCGGTGGCGACCACCCCCTTGCTGCTGGCAATAAGGAATTGCCTGCTCCAGTACTCGAGCCTACGATTTTGTTCGTTAAGTATGCACGCGCCTTACCCATAGGCTGAGTGAGACCCAGTGTAAGCGGCTTCAAGATATGTTGTTCGTCACCCAACTGCCACTAGTGGGTCAGTGGACGACTGTACTGCTTTGAGGTGGGGCGTGGCATGGCATGGCTGACACATGCTGCTGCAGACAGTTGTCACAGAGTGGTCTGTGAGTAGAAAAAGAGTAATATAAAATAATACAATTCATTTGTCTAGCCCCTAGGGGAACTTAATCTCTATTCAGGCTGGTCACATATGCCGCAGGGCTTGAGCCCAAGATCTTTGTCAAAGGAGTGAATGAGTGAAGCGACCTAAAAGCCAGGCAGAGGATATTGTAGTCGATTCAACGCTTGATAGGGTACCAGTGAAGCTCAGACGGAAGTGGTGTGACGTTGCATAGATTGTATTGAAGATAGACCAGGCGAGATGCCGAGCTGTGGATCAGTTGAACGTGATTACGGACACAGGTCGGGAGTCCTGAACAAAGGGAATTGCAATAATCTAGAAAAAATGACCCCCGTGTTTTAGCCGGGGAGTGGGGCAAGGTGCTTGCTCTTCACGACCCGGGTTGTGGGTTCGAGTCCTGCAGTGGACGATTCTTGATTGACCACTGCAAACGGTGGCGATGGCGGTGAAGGCTCTTCTGCTGCTATATATGTGAGGCTATTAAATCAGCTTACCTTTTTTGGATGTCACAGACGTGTGAATTAGTTTTTTTCTGTCGTACTTTTGTCTAAGCAGACCTTGATTTGAAGATGTTCCTTAGCTGAAAGTAGGCCGACTTGAAACCAGTGAGCCTATCTAACGACAAGTCGTTTGGGAACAACTCGCCCAATTTACAGGCAGGCTTCATCGGAATGATGCTATAAATTACCAAGCCAGAGGGTGAGTTCTTGCAGTTTGAACGTAAAACTAGGCTTGTCCATAACTAATAGACTGGTCTTATCATCGTTAAGCTACAGAAGTCAGTAGCCATCCAAATGTGAATGTCTTCTACACATGCTGTAAGGAGTTATGGGCAACTGTTGTAAAAATACTAAACAGGTTGGTCCAAAAATGAAATAATTTTATAGGGTACCTTTCTCACAAGGGCTAGCATACTTAAAATGAGATCTAAGGTTTGATCACTTCTACATAAAAAAAGAAAATATTATAAAACGTGTTTCGGCGAACCATATCTAACCCGGAAGTAAACTCGAGCCGAGCGGGTTTGGTCCAGCAGTTAAGGTGCTCGCCCCAACCAAGGTCTGGCTGAGGTCGCGGGCTCGAGCCCCGAGGCATATGTGAAGCGCCGGAATAGAGATTAAGTTCTCTTGGGGCGCTATAGAAATGAATTATATTATTAAAATGAAGCAAAATATGTACAAAACAAATTTATCAATCTCTGCATTATAAGTGACTTGTGCCCTAACTTGTTGAACTTTGGTACATTGAGGTATGTTTTCAGCTTTTTGAGCTACATGCTTTTGAGACTTTTCAACGGCCTCATTTACAGTGTAGCTTTGTTCCTTGTAAATTCCACAACTCAGTCAATACTGGACGGATCAATGTGGAATTTTGTGTGTAAGTTCAGCTTGTGCATCACTGTGCATCACTGTAGTAGTTCATTTCTGATTTCTTTTGAATAACGTTTTGCTTCACATAAGCAGTATGTAATTTTTCACTGAGGCATGGACGCTTTAAATCGCTGCCTCGCTCTGCTACCATCGGAATATGTTCGTGGACCGGTGCAGCATCTACGGCTCTTTAGCCGTGCGTCGAGACGCCAGCTCCAACACTGTTTGCCACACGTCTGCAAGGACTAGCACCCGTTGAGTTCGCTCACAGAAAAGGTCTTTAATTCTGGATCCACAACAATGATGCTCGACGCTATTTTGCAGCTATAGCCCAACCATCGGCAGCCGCCCATTGTGCCGCTGATCGGGCTGAAAGCATTAAGGAAGAACTCCATCAGAACCCTCGATCATGCAGTGACTCCATGCCACAAACCACTTTGCAGTAAAGAAACCTCTGCAGCTGCATGAACTCCCTGGGCGGCTAGAAGGGAACCCACGGGTTTTGGAATAATTTCGGAAGGGCTAGAATGTGCCCACGTCTAGCACGGACAAGCAAAGTTACACGATTGAAGTGTACTCACATTTGACCCGATGGCGAGCGAGCTTAGCAGCACTTCGCTTTTTCAATGGGCAGCTTACCGAGCACGCGCTCACCGAGGCTTCCCAAGATCTTGTATGCTGCGTCGAATTGGGCACGCCACAGCTCGTCTAGTACCAGCTCTTTCCCGTTCACCAAAATGGTGCTGCAGCGATCCACGATTCTCTCGGGAGCACCTTTCATCACAAGCAAACACCTTGCTGGCCCATTACCTTCCACGATCTTGTGTATGGAAAGCTAAAAGGAATCAGCCTTGAATACAACACTTACTATGCTAGCGGATATAGAGCTCACATCAGCTTCGTCTTCGACCTCGTGCCGAAGGACCCGAGAAAACTCATATTGCCAGCAGTATTCTAACACATAACCTCAGAAGCGAGTGTGCTTTGCTCATCAACTAGGCCAATGGCAAATCCAAGAATGGGCAAATGTCGACAGCAGTAAACACGGGTGGGTGTCTGAAAAATTCTTAAGCGTATTGTAGCCTGAAGCACGTTGTCTCTCAACCAACAAGCCGGATGATCAACTGACTACACATCAAGCCCCGGCCACGCCATCCACCCACCAATCTAAGGGCATCGACGCGCTGGCATAGGCCTATCGTCTGGAACAAACTCGGCCTGTAGTTTTAACAAACCGCATGCATATCACAGGCACCACTCTTAAAGCAAGCTTTTAGTAAGACTCGCCCCACCCCCGCTAGCTGCGCACTCACACCCATAACCAGAGAAGCGACGACCTCATGATGAGCAGAACAAAAGCCTGGTGGGCGATTAGGGTTATGATTATAGCAATGACGCCTACACAAGAATTAAGCAGTAGCACCTTTTAGGATGAAAGTCGGCAGGCACTACTTTTCGAAACACGTCGTTAAAACAGCCCTGAGTAAATTGAAAAATTACACCGACTCATACAGGAAACCAATTCATTGTTCAGTGACTTAAGAAAGTGCACACACCTTAGCTTTAGGCCATCGACAATCCGTCATTTTGGAGTTAATTTTAGAGCTAACGTTTTGCCAACTTCTGAATAAATTCAATGAGGAGATTTTTCCAAGACCTGTGAGAATACAAATTCTAGAACACACGCAAAGTGGGGGTCACAGAACCCGTGCAATCAATTGTTGACCGTAGTGTAAAGCCGAGCAGGTGAGATAATCACTACATCTGAGCTGTCTCAGTGACTACATCCCCGGGTGAAGCAGCAGACATAATGAAGGCCCCCACTTGCCACGTCTGCCTACAAATGCAAGCATTGAGGTCTTGTAAGATAACTTGCATTCTACCGTGGACCAGCAAGCTACTTAAAGAATTATATGAAATTTTATAAAAATACTTTTAAAACGTGTCTAAAAATCAAATATTTGTGTAGGGTACCTTTCAAGAGAGATAAACCTGTTAGAAATGTAATCTGAAGTTTTGTTGACTTTCACATAAAAGAATGATTATGCAAACCATGCAGCAAATATAATGCGCCTAAGAAGAGATTGAGTTCTCTAAGGGTGCTTTATCAAGTGCATTATTATTATTATTATTAATCCGGGTGTAAACAGGAAGTAACTTTTCTGAAAATAAATTTATCGATCTCTGCATCGCTTGCGACTGGTTGAACTATCTGGTTGAACTTTGGTAGACCGAGGTACGTGCACGAAGCTTATTGAGGTGCATTCTTTCGATTTTTATTTCAGCTACGTAATATTGCAATAATTCAGGACTGCTTACACAGGGAAACCGAAATCAAAGCTGATCCGTGCATGTGTAACATCCCGTCTCGACTTCAGTGACTCACTGCTAGTTGGTCTTCCGGTGCATGCAAAAAGGCCCTAACAGTTGGTGTAAGGCTCATCAGCTAGGCTTACTGATTGTGAGTGGTGAAGTTGCGACATTACATAACTTCTCACCGACCTGCACTGGCTAACCAGAAGAAAGATAAATAGTATGTGTGTATAGCGCCAGCAGAGAACCGAATCTTGCTCTAGGCACTTTACAGATGCTGCACATAAAGCATTACCAAATGTTTGGTGGTAACATTCGCAAGCAGCAGGCATAGCCCAAGCAGGTACATACACATGAAGGACGAATAACAAAGATCAACCAAATGCTGTAAAAAAAAGGTGCGTTTTAATCATCAAGCAGTATATCGACTGCAAGGCTCTGTCACTCACTTTTAGGTTCGTTTATTCTCTGGTTCCAGCCGACCTATCCAAACTAAATCCCAGTCAGGCCAAGCATCATACCAGCAGCTTTTCTAAACTCAATAATTTTTCTATACCTCATGCGAACCTCAAATCCCTTGGAGACCGCGGCTTTAGTTCGTACGGTCCCAAAGCCTGAAACTCACTCCTGACTGATTTCCCGACATCCACTAACTTGACGACATTTGAAAGGAAGCTAAAATACACATGTTTATCAAAGCATTTAGTGAGTTCTCGTGATTCGTCCTTTGTGCACTAATGCATGCTGACACTGTGCATGCTGCCAATTAAAATATTTACATGAACTTTGATTCCACTCCGGGCAGACTTAAGAAATTCTCTAACGACTTTATTGCCCGAGCGGACGGGCTAACCTCGTGTGGTGGCTCTTCAAGTCTTCAGGCGTTACTCGAAAGGGCCAACCAGGATGCAGTTTGGCCTAGTACTGCTATTAATCAGAGTTGGCCCCGCCCGAGGCGTCCAAGTTCAGGCTGGCCGCCCTACGACACTCACGCACTTTCCGGAACTACTGCTCGAAGCTCTGTTCCGCTCATTGAAACTTACTACATGCGAATGTGTATTTCTTAGCGGTACTTCGCCCTAAGAACATAGAAAAGGTGTCAACCCCGAGCTGCTTCGGTGGCTTCCTAGACCTTCGGCGGCCGCACAGCAAAAGCCTGCCTTTCACGCGCTTTGCCACTACTCGATGTGCAT
Organism: Cristatella mucedo; assembly: GCA_009760855.2. Taxonomy (NCBI): domain Eukaryota; kingdom Metazoa; phylum Bryozoa; class Phylactolaemata; family Cristatellidae; genus Cristatella; species Cristatella mucedo. The sequence goes on along the minus strand of WPIO01000008.1, from coordinate 2,267,873 downwards.
GGGTGCATTCACGATGTGACCCAGAGACGCCGGCTTTTGACACGAAACTGCCCAAAGAGCTTCACATCACCTGGAACTTGTTTGTAGAGTTGAAGGGTATCTCGCAGAGTTTTGCATTTTTGTCTCTGTACTCAGCAACGCTCGTGAAGTTGGCCTCCATGCATTTCAGCAGAGCCGACTCCGATGCATCGCCAGTGCACTCTCGTTTCAAGATGGCGACTCCATCCTGGCCAGGCCGGAACTCCGCCTTGTTGCACAGTGCTGCACACCTTGCCAGCGCCAGGTAGGTGCTCTCGATCTGCTTCGTACTGTCTACGAGCAAGAAAGGGCTATGCAACGTGGGAGCAAGGAAAGATAGTGAAGCAAGCTTATAGGCAGACCGAACGGTAAGAATTGTCTGAAGACGAATGGCGCGAGCACACGGTAGCTTCGCTTCGAGACTTCGCTTAGCCTTACGGGTGCTGTCGTACGCTGGGCTATTTTGCTGATTCTGCTAGCTACTTCGGTGCATGCGATATAATGCATACGTTTGTAGCTACTGAAAACACGAGCCAGTATTCATCTGACCTCAGTTGTAACTATCGACAGTAGCAGTCCTCAAATTATGATGACTAATGACAGAAAGTCTCGGAAACTACAGGCGCCCAACTATTGCCTATTTCGAAATTCGATCGGTTTACTTCCTGCCGCTATCTTGCACAGCTGCGATGGTCGCTCTTCAACATGTAGACCCAGAAACCGATTGAACATGTAACGGAAGTGAGTGGGGTCTTCATTGCTGCCTCATCCGGCAATCCTCGTCGTACCTGCGTATATCGCCGATTTCTCGATTCGCCAAGGCGCACTCGAGATCCTACTTCCGCTGTCATTGGTTCAAGAGGCAAGTCTAGTGCTAGGTCACGTGGGACCACTTTTTACGTGGAAGACTTCCGTTCTGGAGCTGCTGCGGCCCCAGCACATCTGCTGCCGGAATTCGCTGCTGCGGATGAAGGGGGCCCGCAGCGCGGGCAGACCCCTGCAACACATCCAGCGTCGTCGGCATACCGATTTCCGTTGCTTGGCTGGGTACCTCCACAATTCGGTCGTCGTACCACATGTGGGCCACGGTCATGCGGTTCTGCGTGAGCGTGCCCGTCTTATCCGAGCAAATGACAGACGTAGATCCGAGCGTCTCCACCGACTGCAGCCTCTGAATCAGGCAGTTCTTAGACGCCATCCTCTTGGCCGCCATTGTGAGGCACACCTGCAAAACCTTTGCACTTTTGTAAGACTGCCCTTGGCCAGTTGCATCGAGGAATCACTATCGTGCAGAGCCGTGCGTGCAGCCTCGGTGCATCGCTAAAAATGAGCGCAGCAGGTGTTCGCACAAAGGCGACGATTGCACGAACTTTCACGGGGTTCGCCGGAGTGCACCTGAGTGCTCGTGCTCTAGCGAACAAGCGCGCACGTAAACGTCGCGGTGGCTAGCCAGACAGCCATTAGAGGCTTGCAGGCTAATGGGTACCGACATCAAGCTCACCATCCGGGGGCGGGGGGGGGGGTGCTCGCTCTGCTGTGGCCTTCGAAGAGGCTCGGCAGTGGCTAGCAGTATACAGTATATAGCAGTATACAGTATACAGGGCTGCCGATCCATTCGGATGACAATGTATGTGTATGTGCGCAAGAATTCGAGAGTCCGGCTCTAACGGCAAATAGCTTTCGGCTAGTTTTTTGAATGTATAAGTATATGATTGGCAGCTACTAGCTAGCTACGTGCACTTGGCTAGGATTTTTCCGTGAGTCTGGTGGTGCTGTGCTGGCAGCTCCGAGCAGCTCTCTTGAACGGAAGGCTTTCTCGCTTAAGTCTAATCGCTCATTTTTACAGCATGTCATTCTCTTGCCCAGGCCTAACTAGCAGAAGTACTTTCAAATCGGGTGAACCACCAGTTCTTCTGACTCGAGCCGCTTAGCTGTGCCTCTGACCAACCTCAAATCCTTTACAGACGGTGCTTTCAATTCGGTTCGGAAGCTCTAAAACCTGCTGCTCACTCCTAATGACACGCCGCCATGACATCCCCTTAGAGGATGAAATTTAACGAACGATTACGCATGCCACAATGCACTGATTAAATATACAGGTCCTTGCGACGAAATCACGAATATTTTCTCGTACACCCAACAGTGCCAACCTCTAGAACAAGTAGGAACTGCACTCCGCGAGGCAGCTTCATGTTCCTTTAGCTGCATCAGCCCTTAAATACTTTACCATCTTCAGAGGGCTCTGCAGATGGTACAGGATGTCTGCAGAGCCATAAGTGCATAGCAATGAGCAGGCCGTAAGCAGCCATCAAAGGCCATAGTGTCTGCCACAAGTAGAAATTATAGGCTCTAGCCCTGACGAGCTTAACAGTCATGTCTTCCTACTTTCGAGGAAGTAATATTTCAAAAATTTGGGACAGCTCGCACAAGGAAATCGACAACAAGTTGGTCCGTGCATTTTCGACATCCCATCCCAACCTATGTGACTCGCTACACTTGCAGGTCTTCGGGGCCTGTGCAATAATGCCTGTACAGTTGGTGCAAAGCTCTGCAGCCAGGCTTGTCTGTCGCAATCGGCGCAGTTGCAACGTTACAACACTTCTCGTCGATCTGCACTGACTACCTATCAAGCAATGTATCGACTTCAAGGTTTTGTCACTTACTTTCAGGTCTATTCATTCTCTTCTTCCATGTTACCTTTCCAAACTACATCCCAATCAGGCAAGGCATCATAACGGCAGCTCTTTTGACTCAAGTCATTTAGCTTTGCCCAACCTCAAATATTTTGGAGGCAGTATTTAATTTGTATGCTCCCAAAGCTTTAAAGTTACTCCCGACTAATGGCAGGACATCCCTTGATTTTACGACATCTCAAAAAAGACGCACCTGTTCCTCACACCGTTTGCTGTGTCCATTTGCATTGTCCTTTGCGTCAACATTGCATGCTGAAACTGTGCACGGTATCCATAACCAATAAAATGCTTCCTTAGCAGCATACTTAATGTAAAGTGTTTAGAAAGATATATAGTTTTCTTAGATCGCTATACGATGTTATTATTTTAATTATAATTGCATGTTCAGGTTTCATGAGAAAAAGCAATACCTCTGCTACCATCGGGCCTATCGGGAGCCTATCGTGATGGAAATGTACCACTGATCTATAATCATCTAAGTAGTAAAGATCATATAACTATTATAAATTTCAAGACATCGTGGAACTGTGTAGCCCATCTGTTGCCGACGTTTGGTTGCCAATAGTTGGCAGCAGGCTGCCCAATGCCGACACGCTTAAGGCTCACCGAGACAGCAGGCAAGAGCCCCACTGGGACGTTAGCAACGACGATTCCGATGAAGAATATGATGGCGTCGAGCCAGTGGTAACCAATTATGAATGCTGTGACGAAGAAAGTGCTGGCGAGTGCAAAAGCCAGTCCGCTGATAAGATGAACAAAGCGGCCAATTTCTTTTGATATCGGTGTCTCTTGAGCTTTCAGTCCAGATGCCAGAGATGCGATTCGGCCGAGGGCAGTTCTGTCTCCGGTACGAACGACGATTCCACAAGCTGTACCTAATAGAGAGGATGGAAGATGTACCTTTAGTCATGCTTGCATGAGCGACCATTATGTCTAGGATAGTTCATCTCTCTACTGTGCCACAGAATCTCCGGGAAATGTGTCAATGTGTGTTGTCCTACAGCAAACAATAATAGGGTTTCAATGCAACCAGACAACAAAAGATACAAGCATATTCGGCGGCACGGTCAGGCCAGTACAGTTACTTTGTAGTGGCAGCCCTTCCCTGACTGGCCCGACCACACAGAAAGTATGTAGGATTTATGCCCAATAAAAACTGAAGAAATAGTCGGTGTTTACCTGGATACCATAGTGATCAAGCGAATAACCGATGCCAATGCATCGGTTATAGATTTCCGAAATTTTACCACCGTTCGGAAAGCGGTCTGAATGCACAAAAAAGGCCAGCAATCGGCAAGTAAATTGTGAAATTATTCTGTAACCGGCACTGGATTATGTAAGAAGCAGAGACTTTTGTCAATGCAGATTTTCCTTTTAGGAAAAATCTGCATGGTGAGCTCTTGCCGCATGCAGATTGCCGTTCTACGCTTGAACTATGTCACCACCTGCAGAATCACGGACTGATCGGCGAGTGTAGAAACATAACGTTCCATAGAAACTAACACTGCACGCTGCCAATGGGAAGCAAGCCTCCGTAGCGGCATCTCGAATTTCGCATGCACAGACTACGGAATTCATCTGCAATTTCTCCCAAGCTGCGCATTCAGCAGCGACTGCGAGCATCTAGCGGAGCAGGTGGGCGGTTCCGAGGCAGCAAACGGCAGCTCGCGAGCACCTCCCCTGCCGCAGGGTGGCCGAGAGCCCAAGCGGTAGCTCGCTGTCGCCAGAACTGAACGCCAGCCAGCCAGCAAGCAGCTGCTTCTCCGAAGCCCGAGCGAGAACTGGACTCGGCCGACCGCCACCTCGCTCGTCCAATCGAACCTTCGACGGCGTTCGTTGAGGAGAAGGCGAGGTTCTTCGTTTCGAGAGGAAGTTCGCTCGTGCACTCCGAACACCGCGACTGTGGCTCCGACTCGCCGGTGAGCGACGAGTTGTCCACCTGAGCGCGCAACGAATCGTCATTACCAGCTTGCGCCTCCCCCCCCCCGGCACCGCCGACCGACCGACCGACGCAGGCTCGCTGCCACGCTCGGGCGCGGGAGATCCAACGGCAGCCAGTAGTGAGCGCGACGGAGTTGCAGTGATCGGCAGCACCTTGAAGCCGCTGCAAGACACGATGCGAATGTCGGCAGGTATCCTATCTCCTGCCTTCACCGTGACCATATCGCCAATGACCACGTCTTCCACCTTCAAGGTGATCTTCTGCCTTTCTCGAATGACAACCGCGTTCTAAAAAGGAGAGATCTGCCGCAACAATTCAAGCTCTATCAACTGGTGTCTCGTCTCGTCTTTAAAAAAAGAATGCACGATTAACGCATGCATTCGACAAGCATGCAGTTCGAGTGGCCGCACTAGCAGGGGCGAAGCCTATCTCTAACCGGAGCCGAGCTCCTCAGAGTACCTGCTTTCGGTCGGCAGTCGTCAAAAAGTAAGTCTTAATTTTTTTATGCAAAAATTGTACCGACTTTTTCCAAATCTGTTCCTCCACTCTTTTCACGAGTTTCCACGTCGTTCCTTTGTTAAACTCCCAACGCTTCCACTGAGCGAACAAATGCACCCCTAGAAAGCCACTTCACGAGATACTAGATAACTTAACGAACCCTTTGAGTGCTTCTAAAAAAAATACAGCTGGCACTTCCTCCGGCAGACGATCGACGGGCTCTGGGCATTTGTACGCTCAGCCTGTGCTGCGCATTTTTGAACGACGAACGCTTCTGCTAAGCGACGTTCGCAAGTGAGTAAAGCTTGGCGACGTGCATGAAAATTAAAAAAAATTAAAATAAAACAAAAAAATAAGCAAAAGAAATACGTGAAGTAAAAGAAGAAATAAAATTAGCAAAATAAAAACGAAAGTGCAACTGTGACCGCCTCCCCTTCCTGCTCTTGGATGGCTTACGCAGCCATCACTGTCACTTACGAGAGAAGACGCAATGCTCCGAAAGCCCACGGCTTCTTTTGTTCCACTCTCCCAATAGCGGCCACCGCTTCTTCTAAGGCCAGAGCAAGCCGACTAGTGGACGCAAATCGCAATAGCTCAGTCGTCGCTAGCAGCTGCTGCAGCTTGTTGGCGGTCAGTATCAGGATTTGCCAAAGGCTGAATGGACCGACGACCATTCGATGGTCGCCGAATTCGTCACCTGGGGCGCGCCTGGCAGCTGCAATGCATCGACACGCCGCTTTCACTCGAATCGCCATCTCGGAGGCAGGCCTTCTGAATACTGGTGGGAAGAACTTGGCTGTAGCTTCATCGCATCAACGGCGATGCCATTGACGGTTTGAACTGCAAATCTTCTTGAGCTGGCAAGCACTGCTCGTCCATTGGTTTCGAGTCCGACTGCCCGGACCGAGTGCACTTCTCGATAGGTCAACGTGCAGGTCGTGGAATATTCTCACCCAACCCCCCTCCCCGACTCAGATTGGTGCGAATGTGCAGCCGCCACCTCTCGGCCAGCTACCCTACTTTATAACCTGCCATTTTTAGCCAGCACCTTCCGAGAGTCACCTGTCGCCAGCTGAATTGGCTTCAACTCAGTTAATTTTAAAAAGAATACTCTTAGCTAGCGACTAGCTTTTCGAAGACAAGTGTTTCTCACAGGTCCGTCCAGGGAGTTCCAGTCGTGCTTGTCCTTGCTAAAGTAAGCTTTCAGGAGCTCTAAGCGGCAGCTCTCTGATCAATCGGCTACACCGTGCCACATCCACCACATCGCCGTGCTTCCATTCTTACAAATCCAGCTAAACTGCCACGGCAACGTTATCGCTCTCTACTCACACTGCCGTCGACACTAAATTAGCTGCTCCTTTTGCATACACACACTCTCTCTCTCTCTCTCTTTCTTTTTGAAGTATGGTGACGACAGATTCGCTTGCTCTGCAGGTTTCATGTGGTGGAACAACTCGATTAAAAAAATCGCCAGTAGTTTATCGCCGTAAGTAACTCCGTCTTTAACTCCACAAAGCCACATATGCTATGTAGGTGTTACCCAAGAGTTTGTTTATAGCGCACTCACAGCCAAAGCGGCTTTCGGTATGCACTTGGTAGCCAACAGACTTCATCTCATGCAACAAAGACGAAGTGAGAAGCATAGCTAAGTCAGGAGAGCAGTTGAGGTAGTGAGTAGCATTGGAAGTAGCGGCTCAGGACAGCTGGAAAGAATGTGCCATAGTCGGCAGCTGGAGAGTAGTTGTCGCTGCACAAAAACTGGTGCAGCTGTTCAGCTAGGTATGAAGGAGCCAAGCCGTGGCAAGAAGAGATTGAGCTCTCTGAGGGCACTATATTAAATTTATTATTCTGATATTATTATTATTAAATGTATCAAATGTATAATTCTTATAAAGGCTCCCTTTTTAGGTCTCTTATCAAGCGTTGCCTATACAACGTGCGATGTCCAAGAGCATACATTAATTTTTTCATTGAATTAAGAGTGAAATATAACGACCTCCTCCGACTTGAACTGCTTTGGTGGAATGCAATGCCGTAGCAGGAAGTAGCACGGTAGATCAAACATTATTATTTTGTTTGTTTATTTGATTATTCATTTTGTTTGTTTTTCATGCATGATTTTACTTACTATTCTATTGCGTATCACTTTGCAGCAAATGTAAAGCGCCTAGAAAGAGATTAAGTTCTCTGAGGGCGCTTTATCAAGTGCAATATTATTATTATTATTATTAAACAGAGATGCGAAGCTCTCTTCACGAGCAGGAGCTTCCTGTCGGCTTAGCAAGAAAACTCTTCGACCAGAGGCAGATCGCCGAGGCGCCTTCTTTAGGCACGGCGACTGCAGACTAGCGACTTACTTGTGCCATCAACTTAGCAAAAGATTTCATGATCTCTGAGCATTTCGATTCTTGGTAGTACGAAAAGAAACCGGACGACAGTACTACCAGCACCAGCACAACGCCTAGAAAAAGCTGAACGAAGAATGGATGGCGCTTGCATCATCGAGTCAAACATGAAAACCTGAAAACCTGAAAAGTAACTTGCACGGTCTCGGGGCTGTGATGCTCGGGCTAAGCTCGTGGCCAGGTTTCGACGGTGCATCAGTAGCACCCCTGTCGGGCTGCTATCTCTTCGCACGTCGAGGGAAGGGCGCTAAGTAGGCACTGCAGCATCTCGGTTATTGCAAGTGTCAGTTCTTGAGCAACACAACAACGGGCAGTTGAATTCGAACACGCGAGTGACGCGCACCGGAGATCCTGAGTTAGCAAAGACGCTGGCCTCTGGGCTACGCGGACTGCCAGGCATGCACTGGAAATTCCAGAGGGTGCGAGAGCAGGCGACGACGAAACCTGCTTGGCGCAGACAGTTATGGGCCAGGAAATCAAGGTGCGACTTAACTCAAAGGGCAAACGCTTTTAGCCTCTTGCTCTGCGCTGGTCATTCGAGCGTTTCGTGTGAAAATCCGTGCTTTCAGACCGACTAGCAAAATTACGACCGCACATTGGCGGTCTCACGAAAAGATGAGTGTGCATACGCACGCAGCCCAATTCGTGCTGCACCCCTGTAGTAGCCAGCAAGATGTCAGCAAATCTTTTTTGAAAGGCCGCAACGCTCAAGTGGGAGCCATGTTCAACCTCTGAGGTCTGATGTGCAAGTTACATAGCCAGGAAAAACCGAGGCCGCTTTTGACCGAAGCATGTCAAACAAACTCAAACGGTTAATGACAACGAATGAGAAAACTCGATGCTATCTCTATATCAGCAAAGATTTGATTGGCCAGAGCAAACGCTCAGAACGAAGGCACTAGATTATCGATAGTGCTGATAGTCTTGCTCCGCCTCCCTGAGCTCAGCTGCTACAGTACGCCGTGCCTCATCTGAGCAGCTACACAGATCACGATCTTTAGTTTTGATGCAGTTCGTTTTACGATGAATCGTTGGTTTCTACCAACGATAACCTTTCTGCGTCAAGACTTGAAGAATGACAATACTGAAAAGTCAGCACAGACTTTAGTTGCCATTAGTTTTATCCAACGAAATCAGAAAAGCTGCAATTTTCAATTCCTCAGCTCTGCACTTGGTCGGCATCTTTTCACAATTTATATTCCCCCTCATTCCGATGTTATCGCCAAGCATAATCTAGGCTTTCACTTCTATGCCAACGATACACAGCTGTACCTATACCCAGGCTAAGTTCGGTTGGCTGGGACGGGACGGCTGTAATATGGCAAGGGTCACCGGCTAGACAGGGGTCTGATCTATTGGTATGGCCGGATGTGGGGTGACGGTCACCGTGGCTCTTGGGTAAGGGAAGTTGCAACTGTCTTGCGCCCCTATAGTATACTTTGTATAGGACCCTCCGTGTAGACTTGTTTAGTTGCCCTGTTGTTGTTGGTGCATGCGATATTACAGAGGTTTAACCTGACAGCTGCTCGTCTTACGCTGGCATGGTGAGCAGTGGCGTGGCCTGAGCATGGCGGGGCTGGGCGGGAATTAGCCTCTGATCCCTGGAACTCGGCTACATACCTATGCTTTGATTCCTCCCAGCCCGTAAGCATGGCGAACTTTCTCAACTCCCTTGCTGCATGTATTGCTTATATCCGCACATGGATGACCGCTAAATTTTTCAAATTTAATGACGATAAAACCAACTTACTAGTTATGGGCAAGCTTACTGTGACTCAGAAATTGGAAAGCTTCACAAAAATCGGCTCTGCCAGGATATTCCCCTGCATCTGCATCTGCACGAAATCGAGCTGGTTTTGCCCACTAGTTTAAGGTGCTCACTCTGACCGAAGTCGTGGGCTCGAGCCCCGAGGCATATGTGAAGCGCCCTGAAAAAAAATTACGTTCTCTTAGGGCGCTATACAATTGAATTATATTCATTTTACTTACGATAAACACTTCCAAAGTGACCTCTCATCAGATGACCACATTAACTCCACAGTCAACTCTGCCTACGTCCAGCTAGCTATGTAAGCTTGCACAAATTCGAGCTTGCTTAGAGAGGGATACTACATCCTAGCTGTCCCATGCATTTGCGACATCCCGTTTTGACTTTTGTAGCTCACTGCATGTTGGTGCAATCAGGTGCTTACAGTAGGTGCACAACTTTGCAGCTAGGCTTGTCTGTCTTAAGTGTCACAGTTTCCAAATTACATTTGTTCTAGCCGACCTGCACTGGCTCCCAATCAAGCAGTGGGTCGACTTCAAGGTTTTGTCACTCACTTTTAGGTCTCTTCATTCTCTGACTAACCTACCAATCAGAACTACTCCACAACCAGGCCGGAAATCGGTTCGTCGGCTTTCCTCCTGACTCAAATTGTTCAGATTTTCCTTCGAACCAACCTCGAATCCTTTGGAGACCATGCCTTTAGTTTGAATGCTTAAAAAGCCTGGAACTCACTCCCGACTGACGTCACGACATCCCTGACTTGACGAAATTTAAAAAGAAGCTACACACGCACATAGTTCTCAAACCATTCACTGAGTCCTTGTGATTTTTCTTTGCATCCTTGTAAGTGCTGACATTATGCATGTTACCACTAAGCATTTTATGCATGATGACACTGTGCATGTTAACAATAACTATACGGCCATGCTACATTTACAGTACATATCAAAGTGACCAGAAAGACTATCAGTTCTCTGAGGGTGCAATACAAATGTAATAAATAAATCCTAGCTGCTTAAACAGCCTCTTTTTGTATAGCGACAGAAGAGCCTTTACGGCTATCACCACCACCTGCAGTGGCGATAAAGGATCGCCCACCACAGGAATCGAACCCATGACCTTGGGACCGAGGTCATGAAAGCAACCGCCTTACCCAGTGTGCCATCACGGCTCACCGAATGTATTACTATTATAATTACCATCAGCGGGTCCCTGGAAGAATTCAAAATGACACCATGTATAGTACATATGCAACACAAGCTAGCTTAAGGAGTCCTACACGCTGTTGGCCTAGGTAATTCAGATTGTGCCAAGGCCTGGAAAGCATACCCATCCTACTCAGGCAGTAGAGTTGGGTCGTTTTCACACAGATCGGCATCGGTCGTCTATGTTAGCCGACTCTACCAGGTCGCTGCTGGCTCAGTCCAGGTTAGTAGTACCTCAATTGATGGGTCGGCAAAACTTAGCGATTAGCCTCGGCGTGAAGCTGATGACTGGACGGTATGACACTTGATGGCAAGCAGCAGCATGCTTCTTCTGAAAGGATGTTGCTGTATGCCTTTTCTTTCTAGTCTTCACGAGCTATACAATGCATTGGAGCCAACTCAGCTCCCGCAAACTCAAACACCTCACACACACACACACACACACACACACACACACACACTAACTCAATGTCTACCTCTCTCGTACTCTCATTACCTCTTAATGTCAGTGTTTCTTTCCATCTATCCATCCATCCATCTTTCTTTTCTGCCTGTCTGCTCCTCCCTCCCTCCCACCCTCCCTGACCCTCTCTTCTGTCACTGCCTCTCTCCTCATCTCTCTCACACTCTCATTCACTTTCACTCTCTCTCCCCTCTATCTGTCTCTATAGTTCTCCTTCCTCTCTGATGCACCCTCGACTATGATGGGGAGAGGGCCAGAGGATCGGTCGGCAGCACAGCAGCTTGCCATTGGCAGCGTAGCTCCTAGTATAACTCTACTGAAAAAAATACGACGACGTGAGGTCTGCGTTTTTGAAGAACGCACCAATGGTAGCTGCATTAACTGGAAACTTTCTTTCGATCTAAATCCCATTAGCCATGTAAGCGCTAGCGTTAAGGCCCCTCAAATAATTGCACGCGCTCCGACAAAGTATGCTCAAGAGAGAATAACTCGCACGAAGATGAGCAGGGCATTGCCTTACGTTGTCAGTCGGCGCACCGCTCGGGCTTTGAACTTTCTCTGCTGCGTACGAGGCCCAGCAGAGGATGGCGCCTAGCCACAGCAGGATAGAAAAGCCACCGAACATCTGTCTGGCCATCTTCAGCCACTCGGGATCGGTCGGCGGAGGCGTCAGCCGGTTCGGCCCGTCTCGTGCTAGGATCTCTCGTGCCCTCGCTTGCGTCAGACCCTATTGCCAGAGACGAAAGTCCCTCGCCTGGCAGCAAGCGCACATCAATCGCCGGCTTGCGGCCATTCATTCGGTCCTTTACCGACTGACAAAACATAGCCATCTAATTTCTAATTGATAGGCAGATGCATTAGCGACAGGTAAAACAACAAGCCCGTGCGTAAGCGAAACTTTGTACACGTGCCGCATGCCCTGCAAGCTGCAGCCAATTTCTCGTTTCTAACCGCTTTCAATACAGTTTGGAGGTGAGCGAATTAAGAAGCAGGCGGCGTAGCGCAGCAGCTAGCAGCAGCAGCTGAGGCCGCTAAATACGTTACTAAAATAACCTTAATAAACAGTCGGATAGGGACGGTCTAGTTTCTCCTTCAGGCTGGTGACTGTCTTGTGCATATCAAGTTTCTGGTGGTGCACTATATGGCTAAAAATGAGGATCCACCCCTCCCCCGAAGCCAAACAGAACATTGGCAGGTGTAGTTAGGATTACGCCAAGACAGAGACGGCTCTAATATGTGACTTGAGTGAACCGGAGCAACATTTTTGGTCGAAAACAAGGTTCCTAAGCCTTTCGCTAATAACTGCTCGCCTACGATGCTATGCAGTGCTGTTTCGATACGAGTCACTTGTTTAAGAAATGGAAATAGAAATACTAGCTAATTTCACAGCTTCTTTTGTATAGCGACAGAAGAGCGTTTACGGCTATCACCACCACTTGCAACGTTGATAAAGGATCGCCCACCTCAGGATTCGAACCCAAGACCTCGGGACCGAGGCCGTGAAAAGCAACCGCCTTACCTAGTGTGCCATCACGGCTCATCGAAGAAGTACCGCTACTCGATCTTACAAATCAGGACAAAACAAAGGCGGCCCGAACGAAAACTTAAATGAACCCCATTAGACGTTAGCCAGACCCTGCGAACGACTTTTAGAGGCTCCTTACCACTTTCCGGTTTTGTGCCCCCATTCAAACTCGATATTTTATGTTGCATTCGTGGTTAGTGTTTAGCTTTTTATTTTTTATCTGTATGAGATTTCATTTTTATGTTAAACACTTTACGTATTTCAATTTTCCACTCAAAGAGGAATACGGCGCGAACCATGCGCGAGTCTCGAAAGCTGCAATCAATCAAGCTCATGTTCGATGGCTATCATTGCTAATTCACAAAGCCTCTCTTGAGCCATAGGTGAGCATAAATAGGATTTGATGAGCTCTAATGTAGAGAAACTTTGCTCTCCGTTTGTAACGCTGGCAGGCATTGAACGGGTGATTCATAAAGATGCCATTACAATGGGGAGAATCTTTTATGAGGCCGGATTTCAGAATTTAGTCCAACAGAGCAATCGGGTGAGAGTGAATGCAAAAGCGATCAAAGCTCTTCTGACAGCTCTCTGTCTTCTCGATATCCACCACGACAACTCTGCATGCTCAACATAGCAAACCACTCACCAAGGCAGACAAGATTGACGTCAATTGTGTGAAAGAACTGCAATTTGAATTTATTTGTGCAAAGCATCGACGAGAGGGTCGCATCGAACGTCACATTCAGATTGGTACGGTGAACATCGGAATCTTTCAGCCGGCATCTCGGCTTGCATGTCTAGTTGTTCGCATAAATTTGTAGCTTTGTCGGCTGCTGGTGAGAAAAACCTTACGCTTTTCCGATCACTTCTTAGCAAGCACGGCATGGCTCCGATAAGCTCCTGGGCAACATCAATTTGCATGTTTTCTTCTTGGAGTATCTTGCTGACCTTATTGGTATCAACCATCAGAACCTACCATGTAATCAAGCACAGTAGTCAGCAGGAAGCCTAAAATCTTCTGCTAACGCTTTTGCCTCATTGTAAACTTTGGAATCTTTGCCTTTGGAAGCATAGAGAATGCTTAAAAGGGCAGCGTGGATGTCCGCTGTATGGAATCGAGACGCTTTTATACTTGAAATTTTGCTTTCCCAGTGAGTATGTGAGGGAGAGATATTTCACAGTAATGGAGAGCTCTTTCAAAATGTTTCATCTAGAAACTGATGCTGCAATAAATGAATAACACTCTCTGCAAGTAACTAAAAAAGGACAGGGAATACTCGCAGATTCGTCTTTAGAATTAGTGCTTGGACACATAAATAATTTCCATTTATGCTGCTGCCATTATCATAAGCTTGGCCTCTGTAATCCATCTGGTTCAGCCTCAACTGAGCGAGCTTCTCTGCGAGTGACCAAAAAAAGTCCGGCTCCACTTGTCAGTCACTTTCAGAAACCCCACAAAGTACTCTTTAATCGCTGCCTTTTCCTTTTGATGCTCCGAAAACGAAGGATCATGGTCATTTGCTCGTGGCGCTTGACTTCTGGCGTTCAAACCAGTAGATTACTGTATAGAGTATTTAGCATCCTTCGCGGGATTTGTTATCTTTGCCAAAAAGCGATCAGAAATGAGACTGGTCAGTTCATTTTGACTTTCAGGCCCCAGATAATGGGTCGCTATTTCTGAATTATGAATCCCAAGAAAGTTTTGGCCACTGTGGGATCGAACTTTGCAAGTAATTGGATTGAGCCAAGAAAATTTCCACGTCCCTGAAGGTAGAGCCTGTCGGATTACAACGAAAGGCCACAATCATCTACGCTAAAATCAATACAATTGCTACGATGCGTTTAAACAAGATACGATTCAGGCTCCGGTTGGTGGCCTAGCTACTCACCGCTTTTCTTCTTCTGAATGACTACGCCGGCTCCCACCGCCAGCATGCATGCACGTTCGTGCAGCTACTGGAGTAGTAGGTTAGGCTGGCTACGCAGCCATCGAGTTACAGACGGGACAAGTGTCTTGTCACTGCACCTTAGAGCAGTCGGCACCAGCTGGAGTTCAGTTAACTTAACTCTTAGTTAACTCTTGTCCTGTATTCATTCACTAATTTTCGAACCAATGTGGCCACGTTCCAAATGGTTCAGATATCGTACGTATATCGGATCCCGGCACCGGCAGAGGCAATACTCCAGCAATGCTGCCACTTGCGAGGAGCCAGTACCCAGCCGATATTTTACTTGATCTGCAGCCTCCTGATTGCAGTCTAGAGTGGGTGGCAGTGGGAGGGGGCAATCCAATGGTTGTCCTCGAAAATTTCCCCCTCGATTCGTTGGCAGCTCCACGAACAGCTTCTGGTCCTATCCTAAATAACCGAGCTCCTTTGCGTGAAAAGCTTCTGTGAGCTAATTTGTCTATTTGTCGGAGAGGCAAGGCCACCGGTGGCTCTGTATCTATCCACTAAAGCTGGCGTCTGTTTGTGAAGTGTTGAGCTGGTTATAAGATGTAATTCAATCTCTTTCCAGTTCATCGTGTGCTGCCTGCGGTTCATTTACTTCTCGTGCCCCTGCAAGGTCTTACTCTTACTTACAAGCCTGACATGGTCTCCATGGCAAATGGCCAACCGAAGGAAATATATACGCGGCCCTGTATTCCACAGGTTCGATGATAAATGCAGTCATTAGTTACCGTGCCCCAGGGGCTATAAATTACATGGGAGCTAACGATAGTATAGTTGCTGAACACAATTTGCTTCCGGTAGGCCCGGCTAGATGGGGCGGGGCATCTCACGACGCTTGTAAACATTCGCATGGCAAGTAAATAAAGCATGAATAAAGCATAGGATCAGGGTTTTCTGAAGCAGGCTTTTTCCAAGGAGACGGGTTATGGTTAGTGCGTTAGGGTTTTTGCTTTTGGATTGTTGTAACTATCAGTCGGAGAGTTGACTTTGAGGGTGTGTCATTATTTAAAAAATTCAAAGCACATGTTATGGTTTCCAGCAATGATCTGGGGTTCGTATACGGATGAGTGGCATTTATTTAAATAATGAAAGTTCACCGCTCCCTTGGCCTTAAATTCACCGAAGCTCATATTAGTAACTCTGTTATGGGACCCCAGGTGCAGCCGGTACCACCAGGACCAGCCCGGCAGCAAATCGTAGGAGAACATTCTGATGTCGTGCAAACTGCTTCGGTCCTCAATTATCAAGACTTCATCGAGGCAAGGACTGCATTTCTGCCTCTCTTCAGACAGTAACGAGCACCCGAAGCCGGGTTTAGATGAGTTCACCATATTTCTATTTTGATACTGTCTTCCCTCTTCTAATCAGTTTTAGGACGTTTGACTGAGGGCGGCTTCTCTACTTTCTTCCTATGATCTCCACAATGCAGATATCGGAATCGGCAATAGCTCTGATTTGGGCAGTGACGTGCATAATTTTGTCGTTGAAATGTGGACGTTATGACAAACGATGGCGCTGCGATTTGGCTGTGGCAATCTTTACTTTACAAAGTATGTATACATGTCTCTCAGCCTGTAACTCCACAAAGCCATAAAGACCATGTGGATGTTATGCGGGAGTTTTGTATAGCGAACTCACAGCCTAAGCGGCTTTCGGTACGCATTCGGTAGCCAACAGACTTCGTCTCACACAACAAAGAGAAAGTGGTAAGCATAGCATAGTCAGGAGAGCAGTTGAGGTAGTGAGTAGCGTGGAAGTAGTAGCTCAGGACAGCTGAAAAGGATGAGCCATAGTCGGCAGCAGGAGAGTAGTTTTCGTTGTGTAAGAACTGTGGAAGCGAGTTCCACAGTCTAGGTCCTGCAGAGCCAAAGTTTCTGTCGCCAACCTTTTTTAAGTGAAGGAATGGAACAGCTAATTTATTGTCCTTACTTGAGGGTGTGAAGAGGCTGAAACTGGTGCAGCAGTTCAGCTGGGTAGGAAGGAGCCAAGCCGTGACGGGCCTTGTGGGTCAGCATAAGAACTCTGATTTGCATTCGTTGATCAACCGGCATCCATCCCAGTTCTTTTATAATAATAATAATGCACTGGATAAAGCGCCCTCAGATAACTCAATCTCTTTCTGGTGCTTTACATTTGCTTTTAGCAAAGGAGACACGTGCTCAAACCTCTGGGACTTGAAGACTAGCCTTGCAGCCATATTCTAGCTAGCTGCAGTGGCCTAGTTGCTTTCTTTGGTAGCTCAGCCAAATGGGAATTACAATAATCAGCTGGTTACATTTTTTGCAAGCCACTGTGGAAGACGGCTCCGTTGTGCTGTGCATTGTTGGCCGATACTTAAAGTCATAATCATGCACTCTCACGCTACTCCTCGATCGACAGACCATTTTTTGAAATCCGTAATTTCTTCAGTGCAGCTCTAATTGGCCATATGTTACAATTATAAAAATAATAATAATAAGGAATAGTAGGGGATTTCTCAGGAATTTGTCGAATGCCCGGAATGAAATGAATTGAAGGAAGCTCCACTATATGGGACCTACGAAGTAAAAGCTTCCGTTGCCAATAATCGTTAAAGGAAGGAATGGAACAGCTAATTTATTGTCCACGAAGGTCCGATGAGCATGGGCAGGCTGAAACTGGTATGGTAGTTCAACTAGGTACGAAAGAGCTATGCCATGGTGAGCCGTGTGGGTCAGAGGGACAATTCTGCTCTATATCCGTCGATCAACCGAAAGCCATCGCACCTCCTTCAGCAAAGGAGACGCACCACAGGACCTCTGCGATTTGTGTTGCTAGTTAACTGTGGCACCTGTGTGGCCATATCCTTTCAGGTCTGTCACGTGCACATGTACCAGCTTTCTGACATTCACTGGCACGGCATGTTTTCGGAAAATCACAAGTGATACATTTTTATGTCTAGTTTGCAATCAACATATGCCAAGAAGTTATGAAGCATCTAGAACTTTGCTCCATGTGTCCACGAGTACGGTAAATTAAGCTCTAGGACGTTGTATGACGTATACAGCAAAATGTATCTAACCTAAATCAGAAATATTTCTTGCCTCATTTGAAACTAGCAGAGCTGAACTCCCATTTTAAATTTCACTTCGATATGTGAAGTATTTGCCGTATCATGAAATTTACAAGGCACCAACCGACCCTGGAAATGAAGCTGCATAAAAGTCACAAGAATGCACCTCAAAAAGCTTCAAGCATCTATCGCGATCTACCAATGTTCGACAAGTTGGGATGCAAGTCGCTCATGATGCAGAGATCGGTATTTTTTTAGTTGTAGATTTGTTGCTTCCGGCTTGCATCCGGGTTAGACGTGGTTTGCATAACCATTTCTTTCTTTCATGCGGAAGTCGTCAGAACTTCCGATCCCAGTTCTAACATATTTGTCTTTCAAAAGGTACCCTAAGCACATAGAACGATGTTTTTAAGTATTTTCTTGATATTCTCTGTTAAAGTTAAATGACAAGGGCGACCTAAATGTGCCGGTCTTTTTGCCTGTGCAGTGAGATGCTTAAATATTGAGAAGAACTCAAGCAGCTAAGCTTATCTTCGTGTATGTCAAAATTACCACATCACACCACTTCTCAACGACCTGCACGAGCTCCAGACCAAGCCATACGCAGACTTTAAATTTCTTCACTCTCTGGCTACAGCTTACCCATGCACCACCAGCTCCTCTGATTCTGGCCGTTTAGCCGTGCCTCTAACCAACTTTAAATCATTCGGAGACTGCGGCTTCCCTGTACATCTAAACCTTAAGAGCTTACTACCGGACATCAAAATTACAACTGTCTTGATGGGATTTAAAATAAAGCTAAAAATTTACTCATTCCCACAGCCTTTGCTCACCCTTTATGTGCATCTGCACACTGCAGTTGCAAATGTTATTTTCACTAATCATTTGGCATGCTTCCTTTCCAGACCCACGTGAACAGCCTACAGAGGATTAACAGTTCCTATAGGTTTCTAACGAATCCATTTATCAGTTTTATTATTGTCATTATTATTACTACCAGTGTACATGAATGTGCTCTAATAACTATGATCAATGCTTAGCTGTCAGTTGACACAGAATGCGTCGACTGACAATGGAAACACCAGCTCCGTGCAAACAGCAGAAGAGCACATCCTATTCCCATTTTTCAGACCATGAAGTCACCCATCAAGATGAGCATCTGTGCCAGGGAACTGAACCACTGGCTCTGTAGCACTTCTGTAAAAACTTAGTAAATGCTTTATGCATTGCCCTCAAAAGAAGGCATCAGTAGACCAGTCCATTGACCGATTGGATGTCGATGAACAACTTCGATGGCCTCTCAGACCGAAGCCGGACCGGAAGCAGGCAGAAGACCTAGGTGGCACCGGCTCAACCTTGACTCGAGGCACCAAGCAAAGACGTTTAGCCTACCGGAGGTCAGAACGTGCCATGATGGGCTGCTGCAACCTTAAAAGTGCCCCGCCTCACATAATCGGCAGCCTATGACCTACGTACGTACGGCTGCCGCTATGGCCGACCGAAACCATTCTGACTCGGGGCTTAACTGCCCAGCCGTGCTAGCTAGATAGCTGCAGCACGTTTAGGGGGCACGTTCCATTCCCGTGGGCAGTTTTATTTTCCCCACAAGGCAGCAATTTGAGTTCGCTGGTGAGCGCAAGTTTAACGACAAGACAAGCCGGGCTGACCTCAGCCTCGAACTGGCTATTACAGCACCACGAGGGCAGACAGGCTTACTTACCATTTCCGGATCGGTTCCGAGACGACTGTAGAGCACCTGTAGCGGCACAATGTGGTCGTCCTACAATGGAACCCAAAGGAAGGTTAGTCGTTGCTATCGGTAGTATCCACAACCAGACCGTTTGAACACAAATCACGAGTCGTGCTTGAATTGTTCACGGTCTTTTTGAAAAGGTAAAAGGGCAGCATAATGTATGCAATGTAATGTATCTCCGTCTGTAACTCCACAAAGTCATAAAGACCATGTGGGTGTTACGCAGAAGAGCATACTGTTGGCCTACAAATCTGTGGATATCACACTTGCCGAAAGTCGAGCTGCAAACATTAGCGACTTTTTATTATTGTCTTAAGGTATCGTCAATTTGTTTGTACCTGCCGAGAGCTGCAAAGTCATGGATGTAATTTTGGGATGTAATGCACTGCTCCATCATGCAATCTTAAATTTCACGATAGCCGTTACGGCATCTAGAACTGCATGTCAAGGTCCTAACTCAGTGACAGATGTCAGAGTTCGCATGCAAATGGCAGTCGGTCAGCTGGTGAGCACTTAAAGTATAGAGGCACCTCCGGGTTCGGTCTCAGGCCACCTTTTTTCTCGGTCTATACTGTCCCTCAGGTCAATATCGTTGCCAAACATTAACTGATTTAACAACCTCTTTTGTATAGCAACAGGAGAGCCTTTACGTCTATCACGACCTCTTGCAGTGGCAATAAAGGATCGCCCATTGCAAAATTCGAACCCACGACCTTGGGACCGAGGTCTTGAAAACCAACAGCCTTACCTAGTGTGCCATCACGGCTCACCAAATCACGGCTAAGCGCGATTGTGGCTTTCAATACTAGGCCATGAAAACTAGCTCCTTGACTTGCTCCATATCCGATTCACGTTATTTCCTTGAAACTGGCATCGACGACATTCGCACTTAGATGACCACTAACTTCGTGAAGCACAACAATGATAAGACTAGCCTAATAGTTATGGGTAGGCCGTGTGTCGGCCAATAGTGAGATGACTCAACCTCAAGATTGGGGTATCAAATAAATAAATAAAAAAATCCTAGCTGATTAAACAGCCTCTTTTTGTATAGCGACAGAAGAGCCTTTACGGCTGTCACTACTGCTTGCAGTGGCAATAAAGAATCGCCCACCGTAAGAATCGAACCCACGACCTCGGGACCGAGCTCGTGAAAGCAACCGCCTTACTTAGTGTGCCATCACGGCTCGCCAACTCTCCTCAACCAACGTCGGATAGCATGCATTTCGTTCTAGGGGATCAATCACAGCTCTTTCATGAAGGAATTGAGAACCCGATGTCATGACGCACAGCTGCAGAAATGAAAAATTATCAGCATCCTTCGATAAACTCGGCAATGGTGAACGAAAATGGCGAATTTATAGAGCATCTCAAAAAATCGGATGGAGCCGCATGCATTCTCTACCTTGCTGTGGCCTAGCAAAAGGGTGAGCAGCTGGGATTAACAGAAGGAATTAGTACAAAGCCCCTGCCACCACTGGTTGGGGCCGAGCAGCCAAGTACTCCGAGGAGTGAGAGGCTTGCCCCTTGGGACTGGGCTGCTACGATCCCTCGACATGGCACAGTTTAAGTAATGTGCCTCGAACTTCGGCTGTAACTCCGAAAAGCCACATGGACTTCGAGGGTGTTCCAACATATAGAGGCTTCTAATAGCGCATTCAAAGCCTTCACGGCTTTTGGATCGCATACGATTGCCAAGAGACCATCCTTGCACAACAGAGAGAAAGTGAGAAGCATGGCTGAGTCAGGAAGGCGGTCTAGGAAGTAAATAGCATGGAAGTAGCCACGTAGAAAGGCTTGAAAGGATGAGCCACAGCAGTCGGCAGCAGCAGATAATATGTCATTGAGGAATATAATAATAATAACAATAATACATTTGATATAGGCCCTCAGAGAACTCGATCTCTTTCTAGGCACTTTACACTTGCTGCAAAGGAAGCATGATCGAATGGTTAGTGGTAGCATACTGAATGCACAACAAGAATAACATCGTTAGGGGTGACATGCACAGGGTCAGCATGCAAGTGTGGTTAGTGGCAGAATGCACAGTGTCAGCACGCATGAGCACAAGAATTGCAAAGGTAGACTAGGACCTGAAGAGTAGAAGCTTCTGTTGCCAATAGTCTTTTAGCAAAGAAATGGAACAGCTTATTTATTGCTCGCGGAAAACCCGAGGGGTCGATGCAAAAGGAAGCACCTCGAGCAAGAAGCAGTCAGTGCGGTGCATGCTGAAGCGAGGAGTCGCTGAGGAGACTTAACTGCAAACTGCAGCTACGAGCCAAGAAGGAAGCGATTAGATCGGTCGCGGCTTGCCCTTAATTCCAGTTGACCTAGACTCCTCGCTAATCAATTCGTGGCTTGTCCTGAAAATAGCAGAGGCTTAAATCGAATCTAGACATCGATGGAAACGAAGGGGAGAACCGAGAGGCACGCAAAGGGCGAGTGAGGGGGGAGTGAGAGAAAACAGAATGGAGGGTGAGAGAGAGAGCAGGCGAGGCTGCATTGCTGCTTACAGGCCGAAATGCTTGCAAAGAGCAGAGTGGAGCGTCGTCTGCAGCTAGCTGCAGCCCATCGCTACCCTCTGGTGCTGCTGAGAGAGTGGAGCGTGGAGCGAAGAATGAGAGGATGGATGCCAAGCAGGCTGCTCGCCTATCGACCCAATTGGCACGAGTTAATGCGATAGAACACCGAGCATCGGTGCAGAGTGGCATAGAAGCAGCGTCAGCACGACAAAGTGAATGCTGCCTGGCGATTCGTGCAAAGAAAGTTTTGCTGATGGGTCGAATGCTGGCTCGGTGGACCAGACGAACGCCGCAAATGAATGATGTCGACACTTCTCTGAGAACAGAGGGACGACGACGACGGCTGGCAGCAGCAGCAGCTGCTGCAGCAGCGGTGCAGCAATGAAAGCAAAGCACTCGCTCACAGAGCTCTGCCGTGCACGGCAGCAACGGTCCTGGGTGGAGAAGGCCTGCACTTTTCCATCGAGCCGACGAACTTGGGCTGCTCAGGCATCGGTGGCTCGCTCCGATGGCCAGTGGCCTTGCCCATGTTGGCAGCATCGCCTAGCGGTTCCTTCTCAATCAATCCTCCGTCCAGCATTCGTACGTCACTGCACGGAACAGGGGGAGGGGGTAAAGAAAACAGAGCAGGGGGCACTAGCCAGCATCCTCAAGCAGACAAACTTCCTTCACCTTACTACCATTGGCTGCCACGATCAAGGCTATCATCAAGTTCGATTTGCCAGCTGCTTAATCTTGTCTTCTCTGCAGGCCTCGTCCTTTGATGACTCTAGCTAGCTTTGAGACACGTAAGCAAGAGATACGTTTACACGCTAGATGCTCTTCGAGATAATACTAAAGATATATGTCGCGAAAAATAGACTGCACAGAGGGTCAACGTGTATATGAGGAGTCCAAGGGTTTAAGAGGCTGACATCGCCGAAGCAGCACAGCAGCAAGGCGTGGAGGAGCCGTTGTGGCAGGCCTAGCAAGTCCAAGCTGGCTTGGGCCAAAGGCTAAGGAATGTAGGACATTCTCTCCCCTGGTGGACCCTAGGACATTCCCCCGAACATCCCCCCGTAGGCCATTTCTCCCTATGTTAATGAGTGTATAACTAAGAATACACACACAGACACACACACACACACACACACACACACACACACACACACACACACACACACACACACACACACACACACACACACATATATATATATATATATATGATCAAATGAAGTTTGCACTCTATTGAAATAAAATCAACTCAGTATAATTGGATGCTTTGTTAATTCCGTAGGACATATTCACTGGTCGGCCTTGCACTACACAGTCCATTTGAGTAGTCATCACAAAAACTGTATTTTGATGTTTTGCTCGATGAACTACTGATAGGCCAATCAGATCAATCACAAAAAGAGCAATAAAAAGGTGCAAACAATCGCAATACTCCGCACACTGCACATTAGTATATATATATATATATATATATATATATATATATATATATATATATATATATATATATATATATATATATATATATATATATATATATATATATATATATATATATATATATATATATATAAACCGTAAATCCAGTGGGGAAATGTCCTACCCCAAGGGGGAAATATCGGGGAGGGGGGACGTCCATCCACCGGCTACGGTTGCTTGCTCAACCAAGGTCAAGGTGAATTCGGTTTATTACCGAAGTTCATGGGCTCAAGCCTCGTGAACAGCGGCTGAGCCGGGATTGAGTTCTCTTTGGGCGCTATAAAATGAATTATAGTTTGTATATACAACGAGAGTATAGCCAAGCTTACAGGGCTCACTCAACAGGCTTTTATCACAGTTCGTTCAATTGCGGCGAGGCCCGGTCGATACTTGATACTGTCGACGGTCCTTTCGTGCGGTTTAAATAAAGGCTAATGCTACTTTCTTCAAGTTATTCCAAGACGGATAAGATATACCGTGGTCTAACTTGTCCACGAGTAACAGTTCTTTGCCAGCCACTTCTGAGTGGGTGGGGCTCCTATTTTTGGGATAAGAGCAAATACAATCACTGTTAGTACAAGATGGACTAAATTTGTCAACTCTAATCGGTCGAAAAAACACCTAGGCTGCTAGAACATGGCTATGTTTCGACCGCCCAGAATCGATCATCGCTTAAAGTTTCATGAATCCAGGCACCCCGATGAGACTTTACAATGCAAAGAAGTGGCATGAGTTCTCATCTGTGGGGAATTCATGAACTCAAAAACAAAAAAGCTTGGCACGCAGCTTCACCCTGGTGATTCAAGCGATAGCGGATTCGATTTTGCAAGTTATCTCTCACTAATGCAGACCGTAAACCAGATTTGAGAGAACAGTGTCGCACTTGAAAAGCATCCAATTCAAGGAGAACTTTGAGAAACATTGTGGGAAGCACAGCTAAACATACATGTACGTAGCAGCAACGATTTCAACTCACGAAGGGCCATTCAATTTCCACTTAATTGCAAATAGATACCTATTTTAAGGTACAAGAATAAAGCCCAATTGAAAGTATTTAACAGCAAGTGAAAAAAATTCGTGGACGGTGGAGAAGATTTGGCTTTCCTCCCCCATGACAGCTCAGTAATTTTGAACTAAAATTAATATATATATATATATATATATATATATATTATATCACTTAATTTCTAACACCAAAGTACACACCGGAATGCAACAGCTAAGTATCTAAAAATGGGAGGCATTTGCCTTAAAAACGAGAGAGAGGGGAGGGAGAACGACGTTCGAGAGCAACTTCTAGTCAGAAAGATAACCCAAGCATCCATTGCCCGCTCACCATTTGCATTTCTTTTTTTAGCTGGGCCAGCTCCTCCTTGGCTGTCCTTTGAGATGAGCAGCTCTTCGTCAGATTATGATCGCGGGTGCCGGCGATAACAAGCTTTCTCTTTTCCAATCCTTCATCAAGACTCGATGGTTTCGCATGCGAGCACGATTTATGAGGGCTCGGCATTAAATGCGGAGTGGTGGAAGGTCCAGGGATAGAGCTGGCCTCTTGAAATCGGGATTCTCCCTTTTGCAGTTTCGGTTCCGCCCGCAGCTCCCGGCAAACACCTTTAGCTAAGGCTGAGCCTGAGGCCAACCCCGTTGGCGGTCGAGACTCGAGCGGTTCGGCTGTGTCAGCTACGACTTGATCGACTCGCACCGACTGGGCTTTGTCTTCTTGTGCAACCAGAGCGAAAGCCCCTGTGGCTGGCCCACGATGAAAAACCTCACTCGATGTCTCCTCTGCAGCAGGAACGTTTGCAAGATTCGTTTCTAATGCAGTAGATACTGGCAACGGTGGCTGTTGAAGCTCTGATTCCAGCGGTGAAGGTCTCGAGTATGCATCTTCAAACAAGTCATCATCCTGCAAAGTCGACGAATATGAGCACATTGAATGTAAATACATAGACAGCGCAGTCGAAGTTAATAATGCGAACAGCATGGAAAGGATTTAGCTAAGTACAATTAGTTGTTGATCGGCATTAATATCACCAATGCACGATAGCGCTAGAACAGCTCATCGGAACTCGATCCGCAAACAAGTTTGACTCACCAATGAAACCCTTATTTCACCCAAGCTGACTGGCACGCCAACAGGGTCTAGAGCTGCTCCGCCTCTGATCACCTATAATGCATTCCATCTATGCGATTTCAGTGCACACATGGGCCTACGCAGACTACGGACAGCTGGTAGAAGACCGGGGTACTAGAACGACGCCATGCGCGCATACGCAGTCGCGTGTTTGGTCTCAGTTATCAAAGTGTTCTAGAACTTTTTTTTAAACTTCGCAAACTTTACTTGCAGTCAAGCCACAGTTACGACTGACCCCGAGTTCGGGCGCCTCGCAGCTGCGGAGGTCCATCGTACACGTTCTACGCGGCTCGAGCGATGTCAGCAGACGAGACAGCCGGATGCGGAGCCGCCGGACGTTCCGTATTCTTGCCCCGCCCATGACGTCCCTTGCGGCTCGTGCCCCTGTGGTGGCGGCTCGTCTTTCTGAAGTTGCGCAGATTTTTTAAATATGCGAAGCCCGGTTGTTGGTTACCATGCAGCGATTTTGACATTTTCAAGGACCCATTTTCTAATTTTTCTTTGTAAGTTTGTAAGAGACTCCGAGATAAAAGCGTCCAGCGTCGCGCGAAGCATTCGCGTCGTAGTCGAATCTTCTCTTCTGTCGGGATCTCACGCTTCACCAAGCTTGTAATGGATTTTAAAATATCGCATGCAACTGTGTTATGTCTGTGCGGGCAGTCGAGCACATATCAAGACGGCTCATGCAGACGTCGTTTATTTCGGAAACGCGGAACCGGGCAGCACGACCTGCATGCGGGCCTGCAAGCAACTGCTGCCAGTGGGTCCGCTGTTCTCGACCGGAAGAGGTGGGTGTATAAGCCAGGCGGACCCAACATCCTCTCTTCCCAACAGTGGCCGACTGAGCATCGGTCGGCTTCTAGAGGCTACGTGACACCTGCTCGTAAGAGGCACACGAAACCACGGCCTTTGGTGACCAGCTGGATGCATAGGCCACCTCCTTTTAGCAACCACTGGGGCATAGCCAGCGCCCTTTTCCAGATTCCGGAAAGCCGGTGGTACGATGCTTGGTCTGGTGAGGGAGTAGATTTGATAGGTAGGCTGAAGCCAAAGAACAAAGGGACCCAAAAGTTAGTGACAAAACCTTGAAGTCGATGCGTTGCTTGACTGGGAGCCAGTGCAGGTCGGCAAGAAGCGGTATGATGTGGCAACTGCGACGCTCACGACGGTCAAGCCTAGCTGCAGATTTTTGCACTAGCTGTAAGCGCCCGATTGTAAATGCCGGTAGGCCAGCAAGCAGAGAGTTACAGAAGTCAATACCGGGTGTCACAAATGCATGGACTAACTTAGACGTGGTATCCTTATCGAAACAAGCCCGAATTTGAGCAATGGTATGTAGCTGAAAGTAGGCAGACTTGACTATGGAGCTGATGAGGTCGTCTAACGAAAGGTCACTTTCGAAAATGACACCTAGATTTCGTGCTGATTCAACAGCAGATATGCGAGCAGAGCTGATTTTGAGCGTCAGCCTTTCCAATTTCTGAATCACACTCGGTTTGCCCTTAACTAGTAAGTTAGTTTTATTAGCATTTAATTTATGAAAATTTGCTGCTATCCATATGCGGATGTCAACAATACATGCAGCAAGTGAGTTGAAAGAATTCGAGGTGCTCGAAGGCTGGGAGGGATCAAAGCAAAGGTACAACTGAGTGTCATCCGTATAGAAGTGAAAGCCTAAATCATGCTTGGCAGTCACATTGGCAAGAGGGAGAGTATAAACCGTGAAAAGAGCCGGGCCTAGCATGGAGCCCTGAGGTACCCCATATTTCAGAGGTACCTCGGACGATCTTTTTCCATTCACGTCAATACTCTGGAGTCTGCCACTGAGATAGGACCTGAAACATTGCAGAGAGCAGTGCCAGTGATGCTCAGGCGAGATGAGAGGCGCTCTAGAAGCATTTCGTGATCGATAGTATCAAAAGCTGCCGAAAGATCGACCAAAACAAGCAAAGATACTCTACCAATGTCTGAATTACTAAGTAGGTCGTTGTACACCCTAAGCAATGATGATTCTGTGGAGTGATTAGCTCTGAAGCCAGACTGAAAGAAGAACATGAGCCGCTAAAATGCAATAGCCGTAGCTAATCATAGGTCGTCCCCTCATGAATTTGGTTGCCGTGCACGTGCACCAAGATCACGGCATTGCATTCATCAAGTTGCGTAGTCAATTGCATCGTCGCAGACCAAGTCGCATGGACATAGTTAAAGGAAAACAGGAGCTTCTCGGGTTTAGAGAATAACTGACTGCCTACTACTTGGCTTAGGCTTATCAAGCGCCTCACCATGAATTGTGAAATAACTGGCACCTAGTGGCTATACTCTAGGAACCATGAGTAATCTGGCAGTCCTAACCTGGCTGTTCTAGCATGCAGCTGCCGCCGCCCCCACCGCTGTAGCAGCGCCTGGAATCTTCACTCCGATGGCGCTCCGCCCGACAAGAAAGCCTCGAAAAGGACCGCTCGGACTCGCCTGTTACCCCCCCCCCGGAAGCTAGCATTGACACCATCTGGAAAAGGCTATCGGTCTCCCAGAGGGACTAGAGGGGTAATGTTTTTGGCAAAGCGATGCTTGAACGGATGCAAGTTTGGTTGGGAAACAAAGGAATCCAATCCCCATCCATTCACCCAGATTTCTCGAGGGTCGAGCTTAGCCTTCCCTACGCACCTAACGGAAGAGAGATTTTTTTGTACGTCCATACTGCTCTCGAAGTTATTATTCTAGTCTTAATCTCTACCGCTGAAGAGCAATCGTTACTCGTTACGGCGTTTTGTTAGGGCTGTAGAATTATTCTTCTTTCAAGCTCAACTGCAGAAGTTGTGCCTCGCATTAGTAGCACTGCTTCTTGAGTTCAATCTGAGCGTGAAATGTATCCAACCGCTGGAGATTGTCTTATTTTTTGCTTTGGCTGCACTGAACCTGCAGCCTTGTGTTTCATTGTACATTGTGCTAGATCTTGATGAAGCTCTCTCTCTCTCTCTCTCTCTCTCTCTCTCTCTCTCTCTCTCTCTCTCTCTCTCTCTCTCTCTCTCTCTCTCTTCCTCACAGTGAATGATCTCCTTCTGATTGTCTCAATTAAATAACCTTTTTTAATTCCACGAGTACCGGGATTTTGGATTATTCCAAAGTGCGACAATCGATATCACTCGATGATGGCTTGCCATTCAAGCTCTGATTGGATCACCAGTCTGCTTGCTCTAAAATGCTATCAATATCAAGGGCTTCCGCAAAGTAGCTCATAGATGACATCTGATGTCCTATTAGTGAATTGCTAGCTCGAAATTTACTCAGAACCTCTGTGTGTATTTTGACTCTGAGCTTTTTTATGATGTTTTATTGGAAATATCGCCCATTTTATGGGCCTCCAGCATCGTTACAGTATATCCAGCAACAATCAAGGGTGCCTGGAACCGCTTCGCGACTGAGATACTGGCTCACGCATAGGCTGTTTTCAAAATTTAATTAGCTCTTCGTTAACAGATAGCACAAGAAGTCACTAAAGCCACTGCAGATCAAATAGAACATGGACCACTTGTCGGTAGAAGCAGCAGCTTTGAATGCGGTCACAACGTTGCCGATGGTTTTCGCTGGCTTTCTTCGAGCATTGAAATTGTGGTGTAGAAATTTGATTAATTTTCAAGTAATTTAAATTTTTGGCTTATAAGATTTCGGGTTCCCTTCAATGAAGCTAATCCGGCTAAAAAAAACAAGCCTAATAGATCACACGGACCTCTGGGTCTTAGCCTACGTGTACGGCTCTCGGACTTTACGACCCAGCCGGTCGTGGCTTCCAGGTCCTGCGGTAAGCATTTATGCATGTGTTGCCCATTGCAAGCACGAGTTTGAGCCCGCTTGTGCCTGCGGCAAATACAATGAGGCTGTTAAATCAGATAAGCTTCCATTTTTGTTTCAACCAACTAGTTTTCCGGTCATCCACCTCGTGTTTGGGAGTAAGATTTGCTGCCAAACGGGCTACTGTACTCGATATCACACCTAGAAACCACGAGCTCTCTAATCTAAGTGGGATAGAGTCTTGAGCTTGAGTCTTTATCCTAAGATTGTATCACTTAAACTCTTTGGTATTAGACGTTTTAGAACATCAATCTCGTAGTCTGATCTGCAAATAATACGAAATTAAATTTCTTTTACAAAACTATTGGACTTTGGCATGGGATCGGCATAGCAATAAATGATCACCCACCGCAGGATTCGAGCTCACGATCTCCGGGCCAAGATCCAGCAGAGTCTGCATTCTCAAATCGCAAAGAGAAACCACTCCATTCCACTAAAGATACAGCGAGCTGCGTACGGTGGGTCAATGTTCGAATCTACCTGACTGCTAAATAATTAACTAAAGTTATAGGTAGCATCGAAAGCAAATTCGCAATCTTTTGAACTTCAAAGGAAGTTGTACATGCTTCAGCGAGCGACTGCGCCGGCCAGAGGTCGGCAAACTCCGGCCTTTGGCCAGATAACATAATAATAATAATAATGCACTTGATAAAGCGCCCTCAGAGAACTCAATCTCTCTCTAGGCGCTTTACATTTGCTGCATAGGGAAATGCAATTGAATGGTGAGTAATATCATGTTCGATAAACAAGCAAGCCCTCAAGGGTATTACCAGCGCTTGCAGCGAGCGATAAAGGATCGCCCACTACCGGAATTAAACCCACGACCTCGGTTGTTAAGAGCGAGACCCTTACCTCCTGGGCTAAGATCCGGAGCACCATCCAATTGACGCCGATCTCGGCAGTAGATCGTCATGAGGATATTTCTAAATCGGACGGAATGCATGACGTAGACATCGGCAATAGTTTCGTGTGTAATAGCAGTAAATTGAAATGCTGAGACCGAACAGCTGAAAGCGACAGTGAAACTGCGGCTGTACTATATAACCCATATTATGACTGCAGATATATTTGTCATCCAAAGTTTTCCGAAGTCAAATGGCTATGAGCCGGTGATGTGACATTATATGATTAGGTGGCATGAAAACCGGAAGTTATGTCACAGTCAGTCAGCTGAGCCGAGTGGCACTGAAGACCTTGCGACAGGTGGTTAAGAAGCGCTCTGGGCACCATGCTAGAGCTGCTACACGCTGAGGTTGATTCTGATAGCATGTAACCCTAAATCACATTCACGTAGGCTTCTCAAAAAGTCTGGCACTCACTTTCGGCTGGCGTCATGGCATCCTCTGACTTAACGACATTTAAAATGAAGATATAAACGTATCTATTTATCACAGCATTTAGTGGGTCCATATGATTCGTCCTTTGTGTGCTTATACGTCCTGACACTGTGCATGCTGTCACTAACCATATTTGCATGCTGACCCTGTGCATGTCACCTCTAACTATGTTATGCTTGTTGACATTGAGCATGCTACCACTAACCATCAATCATGCTTCCTTTACTGTAAATTAAAATTGCCTACAAAGACAATACGTTCTCTGAGGGTGCTATGCAAATATCTTACTACAGTGGTACCTCGGATTACGAGTGTCTCAACATACGAGTGTTTCGAGATACGAGCTGTCTCTCGGCCGATTTTTTGCTTTGAGTTGCGAGCTAAAATTTGGTTACGAGCCAGCTTCAGCTACTCCACCGCTAGTTGCCATTGCGAAGTCATGCTGCATGTGGTTACTCAGGCCAGTAAGGGTAGGGCAGCTGACGACGTTCCATTGCCAAGCGCTGCCCTACGACCCGGATGTCACGCCAAGCGCAGGCCTGTTGGTTCGCTCCCAGGCTGACTCGAGCGAACCATTGTGGTGCTTGGACGCACAAGATCGCCAGACTCCGGTGTTAAATCCGACTACGGAAGGAAAAACTAAGTACCTACTGTACTATATTTAGGCAATATCGTCATGGGAGAGTTCATCGCATAACTGATAACAATCGCTATGTCCACGGAAAGGCCCAGCTAATAAACTGAAAGCGAGGAAAGTCCGGCGAAAGGGCAACAATTGTCGAACAAGATTCTGATATTAATTTCAGCCTTTCTCTTCTAATTCTATTAGCATCTTCAAGTCGTCTGATCTCCAAGTTACTCCTGTAAGTTAGGATTAATAAAACCAGTTTATTGCAAAAAATTCTACTGTAATGTTTTAAAGCAATATTCGTATTTATAAGTGCAGTATTTAATTTAAAAACATGTGACAAAAATTCGCACTTTTTTGGGTCAGGAACGGATTAATGGCATTCAAATTCATTTCAATGGGAAAAATTAATTTGACATACGAGTAGTTTGAGCTACGAGCTCCGGCACGGAACGAATTAAACTCGTAAGCCGAGGTACTACTGTATTATTATTTTTTTATTATTGTTACTATTAAAGCTACTTTTCCTCCTCCCTCTCTCTCGTTCTCTTTTTTCCTCCTCCGCGCCCTCTCTCTCCCTCTCCCTCTCTCTCTCTCTCTCTCTCTCTCTCTCTCTCTCTCTCTCTCTCTCTCTCTCTCTCTCTCTCTCTCTGTCTCTGCTATAATAAATAATAATAATTCACTTGATAAAGTGCCCTCAGAGAACTTAATCTCTTTTTAGGCGCTCTACATTTGCTGCAAAGAAAACACGATCGAATAATAATAATAATAATGCACTTGATAAAGCGCCCTCAGAGAACCTAATCTCTTTCTAGGCGCTTTACATTTGCTGCAAAGAGAAACGCAATTGAGTGGTGAGTACTATCATGCTTAATAAACAAACAAAATGAATAATATGGTTAGGGGTGACATGCACAGGGTCAGCATGCAAATGTGGTTAGTGGCAGCATGCACAGTGTCAGCACGCATAAGCACATGAAGGACGAATCACAGGGACCCACTAAGTGCTGTCCTAAACAGGTTGGTTTTTAAGTTCTTTTCAAACGTGTTCAAGTCAAGGGATGTTCTGATGCAAGTCGGGAGTGAGTTCCAGGTTTTGGGAGCATACGAACTAAATGCACCGTCTCCAAAGGATTTGAGGTTTGTACGAGGTATTGGCCAAAAGATTTCAGTTGAATGAGAGTCGTGCCGAGATCACCAGACGCTGACGAGCGGGCGGTGCGCGAGAACTCTGGATGAGCCAGGAGGTCTAGTAAGGTCAAGGCCGGTGCGAAAGAGCGAGCGAAGCGGGCTGTAATTCAGACGCGGGACTGTGAAATAAATTTGATGCTTTACAGCGACCCAGTGAAGCTCAGTAAAACTGGTGAAGTGTGGCAGCTACACCGTACGCTGGTAGCAGACGAGCAGCAAAGCTGGGCGCTACTTGCAGACGATTAATGCTTGTCGGAGAATGTCTGATTCTGTTAATCGTAGCTCTCTAAATGACGAAACATGCCACCAGTAATAATGGTGTGAGTGGTATCGTGCTTGATCTAAACTTTTTCCCTTCCCATCTCACATCTCTCCTTTACTGGTATATCTTCGCTCAGCGCCTGGTGTACCATGCAGGT
Source organism: Cristatella mucedo (assembly GCA_009760855.2). Taxonomy (NCBI): domain Eukaryota; kingdom Metazoa; phylum Bryozoa; class Phylactolaemata; family Cristatellidae; genus Cristatella; species Cristatella mucedo. The sequence goes on along the minus strand of WPIO01000008.1, from coordinate 2,235,064 downwards.
GGCTGCGGCTGATGATAGGTAGGTCAACTCATGAGGTGTATTTAGGTCGTGCGAAATGGACGAGACACACGACCTCCCCAGTCGACGCACGACCTCCGCCGTCGGCTTTGAGCCAGTACATACGTAACCGGGCCCATGTTGCCCGCCCGTGTGACTAAAGTTTTTCTAAAACATGCGGCGGCAAATTTTAAAGCTGCCAAGTACGCTTGACATTACGCGGGACGCTGGTATCGTGGTTATCGTAAGTCCGAAAGCTTGGCGGGGCCAGCGTTGAAATGTTTGCTGTGCCGCCACCGCCCGACCACCCCGCAGCAGCTAATTTCTTGATGCTCAGTGCTCACACGCTTTGAGCTAGCATGTTAAACAGGAAGACAGCCCGCGACAAGCCTAGAGAGGAAGGACAGCGCACGCTAGAGAGGACTAAGCGGACCTCTTATCTAGCAAGCCGAGGGACAACCGGTAAGGCGCACAGGAACCGGTAGTGAAATGTCCCCGCGGCAGCCAATCGCGTGCGTCCCTACACTGAGATATAGCTCTCTGTACGCGCTGGGTGCTCGGTCCGCTGTCTCGCGGCTTGCTAGGCACTGGCCTGAGTGCCGCGGTAACCCGTTTGGCTGATGGCCTCTAAGAAGATAGAGGCAGAGGTAAGCGCAGGCGGTGTGTACTCCGCGACGGACTCGCCTTAGCGGCTCTCGGTACGCCGCCGTCTCCCGTGCAGTGCCGCCGTCGCCCCCCCCCCCCCGCCATTATCATTTTTTTTTCGGCGCTTACAGCGTCTCGAGGCCCTCCGTTTGAAGCCAAGTCCTCCGAACGCGCGTGCGGTTCATCCCGTACGCAGGCGCGCTCGTCCGTGGCGCGTTCGCGTCGCGGACGGAAGTGGCAGGCGCTGACCTATTTAGACCGGCCGTCGCGCCATGCGATGCTGCGGTCGTCTCCGAGACGCGGCAACGAGCACGTTGACGATGCAGTCGAAAAATTTCCTCCATGAAAGCGCGTTGAGGCGCGAGCATCCAGAGCCACACCCACCACTGCGCGCATCGCGCTCCTTGGTCGAGTCGGCTGCTGGCGACTCGCTCGTGGTCTGTTGTTTTCGGGTGTGACTCGAACTGACTCGTCGTCGTCAGCGGTCGGCGCGACCGCGACCGGCTCTATTTGTCGTAGCTCAGCTAGGCTCGGCCGGCCGTGCTCTTTGGCTGCTCCTCTGGCGCGTCGCGCACGAGAAAGAGAGAGAGAGAGTGTGTGTGTGTGTGTGTGTGTGTGTGTGTGTGTGTGTGTGTGTGTGTGTGTGTGTGTGTGTGTGTGTGTGTGTGTGTGTGTGTGTGTGTGTGCCACCGGTATCGGTTGCAGAATGGCACCAATTAGCCAACCCGGTCAGGGAAGCCAGCGATACTTTAGATAAACGCCTGTCTTATTGATTAGATAGATGGCTGGTGACAGGCTGAGTAATGAATGGCCTCCCCTCGCCTGCCTGCCTGCCTGAAGAGAGTGCCGTGGCACATCGTCGTACTGCTGGCACATCGTCGTACTGCTGGCACATCGTCGTACTGCTGGCACATCGTCGTACTGCTGGCACATCGTCGTACTGCTAGCACATCGTCGTACTGCTGGCACATCGTCGTACTGCTGGCAGCCACTCGTGGTAGTGAGAAGCCACCAATCGGTCGAGCCGTCGCCGCGAGGCTGCTGAGTGGCAGCAGCAGCAGCAGCGACAGCTGTTAGAAGCTGCTTGAGATCGCTGCTTGTCTTTCCCACGCGCAGGGCGCCAAGGCCGACAGCTACCGCTATGCTGCCGGCCAGGACCCAGTGGACTCGAAGGCCTCTGCCGGAAGCAGTGTGTCCGGCACGCAGAAGAAGAAGAAAAAAAAGAAGAAGGCCAAGGACGATATCGAAGATCTAAAGCAGGAGATGAAGATGGTGCGTCCCCCACCACCACCCATTCGCTGCCAACCGCTCAGCCATCGCTGCTGCTGCCTGTCGATACTTTTGGCCTGCTCACGCAGCATGTGATTGCGCAGCATGTTATTGCGGGCCGTCAGTCGATGCAGACTGGCAGGGCTGGCTCGCTTGCTCTGAGCTCTGCTTAACTGCTCGGGCCTGAGCAGATCCCAGCTCGAGGCCTGGCTGCTGCTAATTCATTTATCTTGGCCTGGCAGTGGCTTGGTCAACAAGAAGAGCGTTTAATTAGTCGTATTGACCCGTTGGCTGTACAGCTAACTGCTGCCTCTGATGGATGCCCCTGCTCGACCGGCTGAGTGGAGCCTGCAGGAGGAGGAACCTCATGTTCGCAGCACTTGTAGCTGGCTCAAAGTGCAAAATGACCAGCTCGCCTCCCTCTGCCTGATCTGATCGCCATAGGCAGCAAGCACCAGTTGTGCAGGCAAGCACCAGTTGTGCATTGTAGTGAGCCTTGCCTGCCTCCAGCTTAGGGGGCCGAGTCATGAAGCAGCACCTTCCACCCACTTCAGGACATATGCCGTGTGCTGCAGTACTTACTATCGTTTGCTGCCCTACCCAATGTTGTTTTCTGATGTTGCTCATATTTCTCGATCTGGTATTGCTAATGTAGTCTCGAAAGCTAATCGTCAGACCGATTAGTGTGCGAATTTGGTTGCCCTGTCTGCCACTCTAGCGTTGACTGCTCTGTCAAAATGTGTTGATTTAGTACCTTCCAGCAGAGTGCGCAGGCAGCCTCGCGGGCCACGGTGCTGCGTCGTGCGTGGCCCTATGGGCGAGCTCCAGTGCCGGGCTCGATGACTCGGGCAGCGCAGGGAGTGTGTCATGCGTAGGCAGCCAGCCGCTTGCTAGCATTAGGTAATCGTCTGCTTGCTCGCCTTCGAATCTCTGGCTTGCACCTGGCTACCAGGCTCGAGGTATGTGCGGTGGTGCCTCAGCCGTGCCTCTCCTCTCCTCTCTGTCCCCTCTCTCTCTCTCCTTTTCTCTTTTCCTCACTTTTTCGACAAGTATTGAAACTCGACGCAGGAGCCTGGATACCATTATTTCGGCATTTTATGTGCGCGTGCTTGTGGGGCACAAAGATGTGTGCGCACGCGCTCAGGCATGGCTCGCTCTCTGACGCCGAGACATAGAGCTCATTCGTAGTGAGCAGGAGGTAGAGCAGCCACATCTCCGAGCAAGCTGAGGCCACTGGCTGTGTGCCCTCGAATGCAGCACCCTGTGGCCTCGCTCTGGACTCTGCTCGGCTCGTGCGCTGTGACTGCCGTGGCTGGCTGTCTCCGGAAGAGCTTTGGGCAGCCACTGATTGCACCATCACGTCGTCTTCGTTTACATTTGCGAATGCCACATTGGCTACTTGTTTCGCTTAACCTTTTAGCACGTGGAATCCATCGCTGCAAACCCGTTCGTCGAGAGTAGCGCTCCTCAAAGCGCGCTCAACTCCATTTTAGGATGAGCACACCATCCCCATAGAAGAGCTCTACGCCCGGCTCGGCACGAGTCCGGAAGAGGTGCGTGGGCGTGTCTGCGCGAAAGCCATGCCGCCCCCAGCTCCCCACCCATGGGGGGAGCTGGGGTGTGGTGGAGCGTGCGCAGCAACGTGCTTCCGGTTGCTGCCGGTGGCACAGCCACCGAAGCTCGTGTCCTCCGATGTAGCTTCCTCGTGTTCTCCCTCCTTTAGGGCCTGTCGGAAGCAAGAGCTCGTGAGCTGCTCGAGCGAGACGGTCCTAATGAGCTGTCTCCGCCGGTCACGACTCCCGAGTGGGTTAAATTTGCCAAGACCATGTTCGGTGGCTTTTCACTGCTACTATGGATTGGTGCCATCTTGTGCTTCGTCGCCTACTCAATCGAGGCCGGCACAGAAGAAGACCCGGCCGGAGACAACGTATGTGACTGCTGCTGCTGCTGCCGATAGCAGCTGCTAGCTAGCTACTGCCGGCTTGTTGTACCTGGTCGCTGGCCTGTTGTACCTGGTCGCTGGCCTGTTGTACCTGGTCGCTGGCCTGTTGTACCTGGTCGCTGGCCTGTTGTACCTGGTCGCTGGCCTGTTGTACCTGGTCGCTGGCCTGTTGTACCTGGTCGCTGGCCTGTTGTACCTGGTCGCTGGCCTGTTGTACCTGGTCGCTGGCCTGTTGTACCTGGTCGCTGGCCTGTTGTACCTGGTCGCTGGCCTGTTGTACCTGGTCGCTGGCCTGTTGTACCTGGTCGCTGGCCTGTTGTACCTGGTCGCTGGCCTGTTGTACCTGGTCGCTGGCCTGTTGTACCTGGTCGCTGGCCTGTTGTACCTGGTCGCTGGCCTGTTGTACCTGGTCGTTGGCCTGTTGTACCTGGTCGTTGGCCTGTTGTACCTGGTCGCTGGCCTGTTGTACCTGGTCGTTGGCCTGTTGTACCTGCTCGTGAGCCACAGGCAGCCCATCCCGGCCTAGCCCATCCTAGTCATGCTCTTGAGGGCTGGTTGTTGTTACAACCTCGGATGGAACCGTTGTGTTTGCTGAGCCCGGTAACCCTGGGCTGCCCCTGCCAGTTCAGGCTTAGGCAAGGGTAGCCTGTTTTGCTTGTCCGATCAGCCTGTTTTGCTGCAGCAGCTCATGTGGATGAGTGAAGTAATAATTGTAGGTGTCTGCACATGTACTACTAGCCTGATGGCCGGTTTCACAGTACTCCAAGCTGTGTCGACACCGGTGAATGGTCTTGCTCGAGATTCCCAAGACCTCGTCTCGGATTGCGAACTAGCTTCGAATCAGCCTTGTCTGCACTGTGTAGCAGCTCGTAGTCAAGAAAGACTGTGTATCTCCATCTGTAGCTCCACAAAGCCATGCAGACTATGTGGGTGTTACGCAGGAGAGTTTTTTACAGGGCACACAGCCTAAGCGGCTTTCGGTAAGCATTCGGTAGCCAACAGACTTCGTCTCACGCAACAAAGAGAAAGTAGGAAGCATAGCATAGTCAGAAGAGCAGTCAAGGTAGTGAGTAGCATGGAAGTAGCAGGTCAGGACCGCTGGAAAGGATGAGCCATAGTCGGCAGCGGGAGAGTAGTTGTCGTTGCACAATAATTGTGTAAGTGAGTTCCACAGTCTAGGACCTGCAGAGCTAAAGCTTCTGTCACCAATGGTCTTCTGTCACCAACGGTCTTGGAGTAGCTAATTTATTGTCCATACCTGAGAGCACGAAGAGGCTGAAACTGGTGTAGCAATTCAGCTAGGTATGGAGGAGCCAAGCCGTGGTGGGCCTTGTGTGTCAGGGGAAGAACTTTACCCGAGACTAGCATCGTTGTCGGGCTGTGGCTTGTACAGTCGCTCTCACTAGGCAACAAGAGAGATCTCGGAAGTGTGAAGGTCGTAAAGTTTGTCGTTAGGCTGCAAATCGAAATTTATGAAGGCAGCATCCATGTTGCTTTTTTGGGTCTGTTCCTGATTGGTCGCCTGCCTCATAAGTCTCCAATCTACTGCCACGATGTAGACCTCCCGGCTAATTCTTTGACCTCAAGATCTAGGGTGTCACAAGATCTAGGAGTGCTAACTGTGTCCGGTATAAGCACAGTTTGTGTGGAGTCGTTGGCGACTTGTCTTTGTGCCTTCACGTGCTCGTTAGTGCAGGCTAGATTCACTTACCCTAAAAATAAAAAACTAGATTTGTGTACTGCCTCTTTCGTATAGCGACTGAAGAGCCTTTACGGCTATCACCACCGCTTAGCGGCAATAAGGAGTCTCTCACTGCAGGATTCGAACCCACCACCAGGGAGATAAACGGTTTGGCTTCTGTTGGAGGCTTGAGAAGCTGTGACTTATCTGCCGTGGATTTCTGATTTCTGTCCTACGGGCATAGCAGCTCGGTAATGTTAGCTGTGTGGAAGACCCTCCATACTGCCTCCACACTCAACTCTAGCCTGCCAATGTGTGCAGCTGATGTCTTCCCTGACGAGGTATTTAAGGGACTCTTTTTAGCCTAAAATATTAGAATTCCTTAAGCGTTGCCTTCCGAAAAGACAGCTCACCTTAGCATCACTTTAATAATACCGATACTGATAAAATAACAACTGCTTATGCTGGAACGGACATGTGTCAGTTGACTAATGATAACATAAACAGTTTTAACGAGCTGTAGGTAATAATGTACAATTCACATGTATGCAGCAGAGGTTTTATGAAACAAGTAGGTTTGTAGCTATCTTGTCATCAAGTCGGACGATTTCATGACGTTAGTGGGTAGTGAGCTCCAGGCGCTTCTGGGAGTGGGCATATAGTGTGCTTAGCCAAAGAAGCAAACTCATCCACGACAGCTTCGGGAGGACTTGCCAAAGGGGGCAATTTTGTTGTGGACAGCATCAGTTTGAACGGTCTTACGATTTTGTGGTTTTACACACGATTGTTGATACCGAAGGAGACGCGTAATGTAGGGAGAATGAGATCCGCCGTGCTGAAACCACGTAGAGAGGCGGTGCCGAAAGGCAAGACCAGACATCCCCCAATGCCGCCTGGCTGCCTCCCTTCCCTGCTGCACACCCTTTGTGTGTTTGGGGAGGGGCAGATTCGTGCGCAGCAATCCTCTGCTCACCGGCTTGGCCTGCTCTCTTTGATGCTGGCAATTGATTAGCCCCCCCCCTGGTTGTAGCTTTACCTTGGCATCGTCCTCACGGCCGTCGTCGTGATCACAGGATGCTTCTCCTACTACCAGGAAGCGAAGAGCTCTAAAATCATGGAGTCATTCAAGAAGCTCGTGCCACAGGTACTCCCTTCACCTTCCGGTCTCCTCGCTCGATCTGTCCGGCCGACCCCGGTGCCCATCGCGCAGCTTCCTTCAAGCAGCATGGCACTTCCGCTCCCTCCTTCCTGTTGCAGCTGGCAGTGCTGCTGCGCCCACCTTCATCTCGAGTTTTCTGCCTGCTTTGCAGTATGCCATCGTCATTCGTGGAGGACAGAAACTGAACATCAAGGCCGAGGAGCTCGTTGTGGGTGACGTGATCGAAATTAAGTTTGGCGACAGGGTGCCGGCCGACGTGCGAATAATCAGCTGTCACGGCTTCAAGGTAAAGACTGGCAATGGCTCAGCAATCGAAGCTGGCCACCGGCAGGCCTGCTTGCCTACCCTCCCCCTGCTGCTTGCGCATCCCCATTGCATAGTCTCGCATCGTTCGTGACGCCTTGCGGCTTCATGAGCAAGGTGTGCTCTCATGCCTCGTTGCTCTGTCGTCCTTGCATTATTTCAGTGTGCCGACAGCTGCCACAGCTGGCCTCCACCAGAGATCGTTCGGCCTGAGTGGGGTAGTGGGAGAGTAATGCTAAAATGCAACCCGGTTGAGCTAGTAGCTTGTATCAAGCAATTCCATTTGCCAACCTACTCTCCACGAATCGTCCAGATATATTGCCTGTAGAGCCTATCTTGTCAGCCTAAGGGACTGTAGTCGTTTGCCTGGGCGGCAGGCAACGGCCATGCCTTCTGCATCATGCACTTTTGATGGTGAGGTGGCTGTAACAAACGTGTTTAGGAATCACAATTCGAATTAAAGGAAGACACTCGCTAAAACCTGTCAAACCGTTTATCGCCATAATGCTTCTTTGCAGTTGCATATTCGGCATCGTTGTTGTGATTGCCTCCGAAAAAATCATGATTGTTAAGATAACTGCTTAATGGCTTGTTTCTTCGAGCATTTTGGTGGGCTGGTATGTGGGCTGCATATACACGGCGGCGTGGAAATCTGACTAGCAGTAGTCCATGTATTATTTTACGTCGACCCACCAAATATCGGTGGCGGCGTAGGACGTGGTCTCGGCTTGCTGTCCTGTCGAGTTATTGCCTAATGCGACTCGCGTACATACTGAACCTGGCTGGGTTGTGTAATTATGCCGTGGATGCTCGAGGCTGAAGCTGTGCAGCTTCTGCTTGTTCAGTAGTACCTAGCAAGTGCAGTTATGAACCCTTGCTTTGTTTACTGTCCTCGGACTCCTGTGGCTGCTGGCTGGGCCACATAATTGTGCAGCCCACATCGATTTCTGTAATTGCACTCGGCCTATTGACTGGCTGATTGGCTGGTTCATTGATGCTGGTTCCATTAATTGGCTGGTTCATTCAATGTGGCCCATTGGTTGGCTGGTTTGTATATTATGGTGTGGTTGTGACCAGCATTACATGTACACTCAAACACAGAAGTATTTGGATGGTTTAAATGTCACGATCGGATGGTTAGTGTTAGCATGCTCAATAAACAACAAGAATAGCATGGTCGGTCCTTTGCTGTTCTCCATTTATACACAACCTCTGGGATTAAGGCCTATGGAATAGGATATCACTTTTATGCTGACGATACTCAAGCTGTCTTTGTCATTAAAACCGGTGGAATCTGCTGCAGTAACTGATAAACTGAATGCTTGCCTTGCCTACACTCGATCCTGGGTGTCAGGAAATTTCTTGATACTAAACGATAATAAAAATGGAACTGCTGCTCATAGGACACCCTGAGCGTATGGCTGGACTAGAAGGCTTTGCTCTTCTAATAAGTGATGCTATCGCGAGACCGTTACCACGTGCTCGAAATTTAGGTGTCATTTTCGACAACTGCCTAAATTTTAAAAGCTCCGTTCAGAAGACTGCTTTCACAGCTAGCCATCACGTCTGATCCCTATCCTAGATTAGGATTTGTCTTCCACGGTGGCTGGCAAAAAATGTAAATAGCTTTGTAGTTCTGTCTCGGCTAGGTTATTGTAATTCCCTTTTTGCTGGGCTACCGAAAAAACTATAAACGAAAAGCCACTGCAGATGGCTATAAATATGGCTGCAAAGCTAGCTTGCAAATCCCAGAGGTTTGAACATGCATCTCCTTTGCTAAAAGAGCTTGTATGGCTGCCACTTGATCAACAGATACAGAGCAAAGTTCTTACGTCGATCCACAAGGCCCACCTCAGCTGGGTTCTTCCATACCTAGCTGAACTGCTGCACTAGTTTCAGCCTGCTCGTGCTCTCGGGTCCTGTATGGACAGTAAATTAACTGCTCCATTCCTCCACCTGAAGACCGTTGGTGACAGAAGCTTTAGCTCTGCAGGTCCTAGACTGTGGAACTCACTTGCACAAAAATTGTGCTATGACAACTACTCTCCTGCTGCCGACCGTGGCACATCCTTTCCAGCGGTCCTGACCTACTAGTTCCATGCTACTCACTACCACCACCTCAACTGCTCTCCTGACTATGCTATGCTTCCCACTTTCTCTTTGTTGCGTGAGACGAAGTCTGTGTGCTACCGAATGCCTACCGAAAGCCTCTTAGGCTGTGAGTGCCCTGTAAAAAACTCTCCTGCGTAACACCCACATAGTCTGCATGGCTTTGTGTAGTTACAGAGGTTAGGGGTGATATGCACTGGGTCAGCATGCAAGTATGGTTAGTGGCAGCATGCATAGTGTCAGAATGCATAAGCACATAAAGGACGAATATTGAGAATAATAATAATAATGCACTTGATAAAGCGCCCTCAGAGAACTCAATCTCTTTCTAGGCGCTTTACATTTGCTGCAAAAGGAAATGCAATTGAATGGTGAGTAATATCATGCTTGATAAACAAACAAAATGAATAACATGGTTAGGGGTGACATGCACAGGGTCAGCATGCAAATGTGGTTAGTGGCAGCATGCACAATGTCAGCACGCATAAGCACATGAAGGACGAATCACAAGGGCCCACTAAGTGCTGTCCTAAATAGGTTGGTTTTTAAGTTCTTTTCAAACGTGTTCAAGTCAAGGGATGTTCTGATGCAAGTCGGGAGTGAGTTCCAGGCTTTGGGAGCATACGAACTAAATGCCCAGTCTCCCAAGGATTTGAGGTTTGTACGAGGTATTGGTAGACTATTAGATTCCGAAAAGCGGGTGGTATGATGCTTGGCCTGGTGGGGGAGTGGATCTGAGAGATAGGCTGGAGCCAAAGAATGAAGTGACCTAAAAGTGAGCGACAAAACCTTGAAGTTAATCCGTTGCTTGACTGGTAGCCAGTGCAGGTCGGCGAGAAGTGGTGTGATGTGGCAACTGCGACGCTCACGACAGACAAGCCTAGTGCATGTCGGCGAGAAGTCACATCGACCTACTAAATAAATGCTATGATAAATAAATAGGTGCATTTTTAATTTCTTTTTAAATGTGGGCAAGTCAGGAGATGTCGTGAAGCAAGTCGGGAGTGAGTTCCAGGCTTTGGGAGCATACTAACTAAATGCATGGTCTCCAAAATCCAACTAGCATGGTTTGAAGTGTCAGTATAGGAGTTCAGCTGGTCTGCCACGACTCGTTCAGTGTCTTTGATTGGAACGGGAGAAGGGAGACTGGGCGAAAGTTGCTCAAGTTCTCTTGGTCTGGTGTTAGGTATGCATGGCAGCAGCAGGTTGATGCATCGTAGAAGCAGGACAGGATATAGGGTCCAGGGTGGACTAGTTGTCTTCTTTGATTGGGACGTGAACTTTAGGACAAGGTCACGAATGGCCACCTTGAATGCAGACATTAAGGTGCTGCATGGAATTCGGGGACAGGATTCCAGAGGGATGCTGCCATCCTGGGGATGGACTCCTTGATCTTGTCTATCTTGTTGACAAAGAAACTAAAAAAGCGATCAGTTTGACCATCACGGGGATCACTAGGTAGGGAGCTAACCTGGGACAGGCAACAGGTCATGCCCCTGCATCTTTAGCCCGGGGGTAAGTTGCTTGCTCTACGCTACTCTGGTTTTTGGTTTTGAGTCCTGCTGTGCTGCAATTCTTTATTGTCCTCTTCAAGCAGTGGTTATAGGCTTTTAGGTACTTATGTAAGTATAGATAGATGAGGATGTGGAATCAGCTAACCTTGATTATTTCATTAGCTGTACTTTCTTATTGCTACAGTGTTATTCAGCTGCAGTTGAACCACGCGGTGTCGGTGTCGTTTTGCATAGGTCGACAATTCATCGCTTACCGGCGAATCGGAGCCTCAATCGCGGCTGAACGAATGTACTAGTGAGAATCCGCTTGAGACAAAGAATCTAGCTTTCTTTTCGACAAGTGCTGTCGAGGGTGAGTCGAACCATTTTGGAACAAGTCGGCTAGGCACTCCAGTCGCTCCGTACTGCTTATTGCTGCCCTATTCGGAAGCTGTCCTAGCTTAGAAGCATACAGTGGTCTTCTGAGCATATGTGTGACATTGGCGGAATTGGTCTTGCCGGACGAGCTTGCCTAAACTTTTTCGTGCAAGCCTGACCGGTTCTCTTTCCATGGGCTTTAGGTACTGCGCGTGGTGTCATCGTGATGACTGGTGACAGGACAGTCATGGGACGAATAGCCAACCTCGCCTCTGGTCTCGAGATGGGTGAGACACCAATTGCCAGAGAGATCAGCCACTTCATCCACATCATAACTGCCGTGGCAGTCTTCCTGGGTGTGCTGTTTTTTATCGTCGCCTTCATCCTTGGGTACAACTGGCTCGATGCGGTCATCTTTCTGATTGGCATCATTGTTGCCAACGTTCCCGAAGGCCTGCTCGCCACCGTCACGGTAAGGCCACTTGCCAACTGGAGCACGTTGCTAGCGAGATGCTAGCACCTGCCCCAGATGTGCTCGATTGGCTGGCTCTTGCATTCTCAGCATCATAGCTCGAGCATTGGCAGCCCTTGGCATAATGGCCTTGTCATAATGCCCTTGGCATAGCTCGCTCACTCTTGTTGTGTGTGCACTGTCCAGGTATGCCTTACCTTGACTGCCAAGAGGATGGCCTCGAAGAATTGCCTTGTCAAGAACTTGGAGTCGGTCGAGACGCTCGGCTCCACGTCGACCATATGCTCGGACAAGACAGGCACTCTCACGCAAAACCGCATGACCGTGGCCCACATGTGGTTTGACGATCGCATAGTGGAGGCAGACACCAGCGATGACCAGCATGGTGAGCACAGATACAAGCATGCAGCTCAGATACATCTGCCCTCCTTCCTTTCCGGCAGACCAGCTCCCCCTCCCTCTGCTCTATCGTCGGTGAGTGGTAACTCATTGCGGAAGCCTTTTCCTCCAGCACTTATTCCCCACCTCACCAGTGTGCATAATTGGGCGAGCGGCAATCTTTTCAGGAGCGCTGCGAGGACTGGTGCATTCCATAGTTCAGTGGTAAGGGTTTTCATTGCCTTCATGAAACATCTGCCCGCTGCCCACGATAGTAGCAGATCGCGTCTGCCTCCCCTACTTGGCTGTCCTGTCTGGCTGGTTGCAGTATATCTCCTCTTGAGCTGCATGGGCCGATATGACATGAAAGCTATGTGGAGCGATTTGTTCCTTACTTTTTATTCTTTGTTTGCCGTTGACTATTTGCTTCATTTGCGATTGTTACTGTAGTTACCATCGTTACTGCTCCCATTACTTGTTGGTTTGTTTGTTGCACCTGAACATGGCTTGTATTGTTTATTCTTTGGATGGAAACTACGTCCCCCTCCCCACTCCTGCATTTAACCACTGGTGATGCAGAGAATGCTGTAGCCACATTTTTTCCTTTAGCTGCTGCGTACAATCGAAGCAGTCCTACTTGGATGGCCTTGGCGAGATGTGCCATGCTGTGCAACAGAGCCGAGTTCAGAGCCAACCAAGAGCAAGTCCCGGTCTTGAAGCGGGAATGCAACGGGGACGCTTCCGAGTCGGCCTTGCTCAAATGCATCGAGCTCAACATCGGCAACGTCACCGAGTACAGGGCGAGGAACAAAAAAGTTTGCGAAATCCCGTTCAACTCGACTAACAAATACCAGGTGCCAAAGTAGTGCATAGACTTGTGTATAATAATGTCTACTAGCTGTAGATTCCTACTGTTTGCCTGTGTGCGTTGCTTAGATGATCCGTGTGTACCTTCTCTGTCGACTTTTTCATTTTTGCCAAGTTAGCCGGTTCATGTGTTGGGCTTTGTTTCATAGGCAGCATCCTATTCATGGTATCGGCCGTCTTATGCTTAGGTATCTATTCATGCCAGCGATGATGCACGGGATCCGAGATATATTCTAGTCATGAAAGGTGCTCCTGAACGCATTCTCGATCGGTGCTCCACCATTCTATTGAACGGCAAGGAAATGCCTATGGACGACGTGTGGCGCGATAGGTTCAACACTGCTTACCTTGACCTTGGTGGACTCGGTGAAAGGGTGTTGGGTTAGTACAAACTGCACTGCATCAATGTGCTGAGTGAGGACTTAATCTAACTAATCCCGTTAGCTACTTGCTTGGCACTAGTACAATGCTGCTCATCTTCTGCTCGTAGGTTTCTGCGATCTGGTGCTTCCAGCCCAGGAGTTCCCGCTCGGCTACCCATTCGATTGTGACGCAGAGAATTTCCCATTGTCTGGCTGCCGCTTCTTGGGTCTTATATCGATGATTGATCCGCCACGTGCTGCTGTGCCCGATGCTGTGGCAAAATGTCGATCTGCCGGAATCAAGGTACGTCAGAAACTGATTGTTGATAAAGCATCGCCACACTGCGTTAGATTGGCTATTGAATGGATGTACACCATGCAGTGGTAGTGTGACTAAACACATTTTTGGTATGGTAATTTTTACTGTTCGTTTTTGGCCTCTGGTAGTTTAATGATTACATTCTGTGGTTATGTGTTACCAATTTAATTTTTTTTTTTTTTAAATTGTACCTCCATGGGGCATCCGACAGTACAGAAAGGGGTGGAAAAAACAGGCCTACGTGCCCACGTAGAACAGCATTTACGGGGTGGATTAGATGCCTTTTGCTTAGTAGTTAATAATGTCACGAACGATTGCCCTGGCAGTACTTGCCAGCGCTACCTAATCCTGGTTGAAATGCAATTAACTCACTATTGATGCTTGCGTTTGCAGTAGCTGTCGAAAACAAAACCACATCCCCCGGTTGTGTGGAACGGTGTTTTGCCTTAAAAATGGCACAGCAGAACGAGATTTTGCTTGTTATGTGATGCAATGCATCTCCGTCGGTGACGTCCGTGGGAGCACAGTTAATTTTGTGCTTTCTGAACGTCTGTTCTCTCTCAGCTTCGAGATAGGTGAAGCAATGTGAGGGTTGCATGTAAGATAAGATAGAAGACTCATTACAATATGAGCGTGTATTTTCAGTGTGGTAGCATGTTCTTGCCTTTCCACTCTCCTACGGCCACGTGCAATGCGTGGCATAAATGTACTTGTTTAGTCGAGTTTTTCTTGTTTTAGTATCGAGACTTGTCAGTGCATTCATGGGTCTGTGGGTAGGAACGTGTTAATAGACATCCTCAACAATGTTAGCTTGCCATGTGTGTGTCAGGGTAGTTATGATTATGGAAGGTACTAAAATACATTGTAAACGTGCTTTCGGTGCTGTTAGACCTAAGATTAGGTAACTGACTGATAGGCTAGCAGCTTAATGGGATATCTCTTTCACCCCTCTTACATACTTTTCGCTTGAACATATATGCTGACCTTGTATTACTTCACTCATATGATGGCTTACTATTTCCTAATAAACAGCTGTAGATGGGGTTGGCGTAGAAGTTTTAAGGTGGGTGTGCACACTTTGTGTATGTGCACTCGAGGCCAAAGAATGTTCGCCTCTTTTTAGAAAAAGAGAGAGCCTGAGTCATATGCACTCGTCCATTCTCGTGGGTATTACTTGTCCTCTGCTTTAATTTTTATGTGGGATGTGTCTGGGGACAAACCCCAGCCCTTTGCCACTACCACATCGGCATACATGGTAATGTCAGGGATACTTTTCATAACCCCCCTGCCCAATATTCTCTTGTGTGGCCATCACATGATCGTTATACCCTCATATTGGCAGTCGATCTCTGGTTGCCTTAGGTTATTATGGTGACTGGTGATCATCCGATTACTGCAAAGGCCATTGCCAAGGCCGTTGGCATCATATCCGAAGGCAACGAAACCGTTGAGGATATAGCTGTGAGGCTTGGCGTTCCACTGTCAGAGGTCAGGCCGGAGGATGCCAAGGCTGCTGTCGTGCACGGTCAGGACTTGCGGGACATGACTCCTGATCAGATCGACGACGTTCTTCGTAATCACACTGAGATTGTCTTCGCTCGGACGTCACCGCAGCAGAAGCTCATCATTGTCGAAGGTTGTCAACGGCAGGGAGCCATCGTTGCAGTCACAGGCGACGGTGTCAACGATTCGCCTGCCCTCAAGAAAGCCGACATTGGTTAGTTGACACTCGATTGACTTCCTTTAATAGTTGTTGTTTCAAAAGGATTACATGAGTGTGGCATCTTCATTCTTAGGTGTGGCCATGGGGATTGCCGGCAGTGACGTGTCCAAGCAAGCTGCCGACATGATACTTCTCGATGACAATTTTGCTTCGATTGTCACTGGTGTCGAGGAAGGTCGCCTGATTTTTGACAACCTCAAGAAGTCGATAGCCTACACACTGACGAGCAATATACCCGAGATCACACCTTTTTTGTTCTTTATTTTGGCCGATGTGCCACTACCGCTTGGTACTATCACTATTCTCTGCATCGATTTGGGCACAGACATGGTAAGAATCTCTGTGATGTGATGCTGAAGCCTAATAACCATTGCCATGCATCCATGTGTACCTGTAGTGGGTTGCCGAGCAGACCGTTCTACCAGACTAACTTGTGTGTCCAGATCCCTGCAATTTCTCTGGCTTATGAGAAAGCCGAGAGTGACATAATGAAGCGGAAGCCTCGAGATCCCATGAACGATCGCCTTGTGAACCCACGTCTGATCAGCATGGCCTATGGACAAATTGGAATGATGCAAGCTCTTGCAGGATTCATGACCTACTTCGTTATTCTTGCGGAAAACGGTTTCTGGCCCCTGCGCCTGTTCGGCATCAGGCGTGAATGGGATTCACGTGCAATCAATGATCTCGAAGACAGCTATGGCCAGGAATGGGTAGGTACCAAGACAATGCTTAGCTGACAAACGACAGCTGTGGCAGCATGTTGGTTGACTTTGCTGTACACTACGATATGCCCTGCGTGCTCCCCATCTAGACCTACTACCAGAGGAAGACGTTGGAATACACATGCCATACAGCTTTCTTCACCGCCATTGTGATAGTGCAATGGGCCGATTTGATAATTTGCAAGACCCGGATCAACTCAATAGTTGACCAGGGCATGACGTAAGTGTCGATGGCTGTATTTATGTACCCATCAGATCATGTCTGCTTCCTATTCTTCGGCTGGCCGAGATTGCCTTTGATACTTTGTGCTCTGCTTGCTTTGTCATGCCTAAGTTGTCTTATTTTGCCGTTTTTCAGCAACTGGCACTTGAACTTCGGTTTATGGTTTGAGACTGCCTTGGCCTGCTTCTTAGGATACTGCCCGGGCCTGGACAGAGGCCTTCGTATGTTTCCTCTCAGGTATTGCTGCTGTCATGTAATGCAGCATCTGTTGCGAATGTTTCCCTGAGTACATCATTAGGTGTTGTCTGCATGCCGAGCGTTGTTGCTGTGCATACTTTACCTTGATCATAGCATCGGTTGTATTTCAGAATCAACTGGTGGATACCGGCCATTCCATTCAGCCTCCTCATCTTTGGATATGACGAGGTGCGCAGGCTCCTGCTCAGGCGTAACCGAGGAGGATGGATCGAGCAGGAGACGTACTACTAGATCGGCATGCTCAAGCTGCCTGCAGCTGCGTGCAAACCCCTCCCCCCGAGCACCCGTTTTATCTCATTGTTTGTGCTCGGCCGAGTCTTACCCACAACGGCCTTGCATGTACTTCGGATGTTCATGTAAAACGGCAGTCGTCGTGTGTTCGTGGACATTTTTATCAGTGGGCACTCCAGCAACCATCATCGATCTATATGTGCCCTAGCTCTATTGCCCACTAATTGCACGTATTTTCTTGTTTGTATAATATATCCATTGTGTAGTAAGTGCATTACGTGGTTAAATCTCTGGAGGTGTGTCTGCCTCAGACTGTGCGGTGTGCACCATTTTAGTTTGGGCTGCCAGATGTCATGAGCTCTCACAGAGTTTACACTGTACTGTGGGCTTGAAGTGCTGTCGTGGCAATGTCTGCATTCCAAATGATGAGGTCTTCTTTCCAGTTTGCCGTTGAAATGCCAGGAGATTCAGAAATATCCAGCTTGCAGAAGTATCCAGACGAACTTGTATTGCTGTGATTATAAGAGAACACTGGTGCCCTAAATACACTTGTATGTATACTCCTAATCGTGAGCGTTTTGTGTTCGGTGCATCTGGCATTCTTTCAAGGAAGGGAAGTGGCACTGTAGATAACAGGTTTTTCACCCTAGCTGGCTCACTTATGCTTCAGAATCTTGTGCCTGAGAGAACGAGAGAGAGAGAGAGAGAGAGAGAGAGATAACTAAAGTAGTGACTGAGATTGAGAGAGAGAGAGAGAGAGAGA
The DNA here is from genome assembly GCA_009760855.2 of Cristatella mucedo. Classification (NCBI taxonomy): domain Eukaryota; kingdom Metazoa; phylum Bryozoa; class Phylactolaemata; family Cristatellidae; genus Cristatella; species Cristatella mucedo. The sequence continues at coordinate 2,217,767 of WPIO01000008.1, read as the reverse complement.
GAGAGAGTGGCGAGAGATTAAGAGAAAAGGTGACTGAGAGAAAGTGGGAGAAACAGATTGACTTAGTAAAGAACAGGGATGAGAAGAGAGTGAGAGTGGCGTAGGCCGAGATATAGAGGCAGAAATTGCTTAATGTAGTGTGCACAAAGGAGAGGTACGTAGTAGACTCGACGTGTTTGGTTCTGGGTAACAGGCTGTAGGTGACTGGCTGCCCTTTCATTCAGGAAGGAAACAAGTCATGAGAAATCCTTGTCCATCGGAAGTTGTCACCGGACAGCAGCTAGTCGACCACCATCGGATGTCACATACTTCATCGGCAGATGAGTGGACCTCCAATAGGAATGGGAAGAAGCTGGACATCGTAAGCTCGGCGAGACACGCAATGTGAAGACAAGCAATTCACTTTAACTCTCGAGGCTTTGGTTGGTGCTGGCATAACTAAAAATAATCTATTATCATTCTGCGAGCAAGTGGCTCCATGACTACCTGTATCTACTTGACCTATGTGTGGTTACGTACAACCGGCGGTAGCCAGCCGATAAACATGTGATATGACGATCGCCCGATAAACAAATGATATGATAAACGTATGATCCTTATCTCACTTAACCATGGGTTTGTTTGCAGGCATGGAAAAGACCGAAATATTCTGAGAGTGCGATAATCATTACGGTTAGTTGAATTGGTTGAGATGATTTAACTTGTGACTCTGATTGGCGAGGTCGCATGTTTGATTTTCGTGTAAAATACTGTTTATCGCGATTAAACTTATTATAACGATTCGCATACAGACAAAGAATGCTGTCACAACTGGCGACATTGTATAGTATCTATGAAGGCCTACATACCTTCCTGCTCTAGCAGGAACGGGTAATGAGCGCAAGGACGAGAACAACACTCCTCAGACCATCACTATTTGTACGTAACCACCATACTTAGTCTACTCACCAAGCCAGTTGATCGCGTCAACATTGAGCTGTCACCCTTGGCAGAGTCATTTGTCGCACAACACCTAGGCTCACGTAAGTGGTATAATCCCCCCCCCCCCGATACAACTCAGCAGCTCATCGCGCCTGTCGTCAACCGCGTAGCTCGTGCATCACACCGCCTTTGTCTGAGCTTCGCAGGCTCCCTATCAAGCTTCGAGTCGATTTCAAGATCTTCGGTCTGATTGAAAGGTCGATGCTCTCGCTTGCACCAGCAGCCTACCTATCCTTGACCTCCTTGCTCTTCCAGAGTGCTCTCTCTCTCTCTCACACATTGCCCGCTCCTCAGCATCTAATCATCTCACCAACCCTCAAGACTAAATTAAAACTTTTAGGAATAAAACCGTCAGCTAGCATGCACTTAAAGTCTGGAACTCGGATCCAGCTACGAAGACATTGATCTGCTATGGCATTGCCCAATTTAATTTGTCAGCTACATTTCTTCATCTATTCATCATTTCTACATATGCATCTTTTCCCGCCAGCTTTCCCTTCGCGCAAGTGAACCTGTCTTTTATATTATTGTGTACTTGAGCATAATACCCCTCTTAGTGTGTTACTTGCCAGAGGACCTACCAAACCAGTGGCTCTGAGTCTTTCTGTTTGCTTTAGCATGCTAGCAAAAGGATGATGCTTGTTTACTCTTGCATGCTTGTCTAAGCATGATACCGTGCATTTCCTTAATACCTTGGTTATTGATTCCAATGCAGCGAGTTGTAAAGCGCCTGGTGTTGTATGACAGTGTCTCCTGCGGTGGCTGTTCTTGTGGAGTCTCACGGAGACACGAGCGGGCGAACGTGAGCGGTAAACGATACTCGATCTTTATTCCCACAGCAGGTACATATATGTGCAAGCTGGCTGACTCACCACAGATAAGGAAGTGCATCTGTGGTGGGCCACATGCTTACATCAAAGGCCGGCGCTGCACCGAGTCAATTGCAGAACCGCCTGCTGCAGGTGGGGCACACATTAGCGGCCGAATCTGCTTTGCTAATTACGAAACCAGGCGCACACAATACTGGATAGTGATTTAGTTCTCGTAAGGTGCCATACAAACGACCTACTATTATTATTAATGAAGAAATCAAGGCAACCAGTGAGTGGCTTTAAGTACAGCCAGCGCTGAGTGCATATGGCGAACATTCCACAAATATGAATTTTTTTTACTAAAGGTACGATATTCATTTGGGGCAGAGTAAAGTAGATGTTACTGGATCGTCAGTACAATTTATGTAGCACAACGACGAGTAGCTATAGTCATGCTATGCCCGGCTAATGCAAAAGCCATGTGATTAGCTAGTTGATCACAACGTCTCACCTGAGGGCCAGTTTCTGGCCAGGCTACATTATGGGCGTTTCTTTCATTGTCAGCCGGCTGCAAAGCTGATTCTACTAGAGCTGAGAAAAAAAGATCTCAAAGCAAAGATTCCACGGGGGAAGCTCATTCGAATCAGCTAAATGCAGTTAACAAGAAACATAAGCATTCATGTCTGATTTGTAGGCTGGGTGAATGTGTCTAATTAGCAACTTTAATCCCAAGACCAAATAGGTTCTTATTCGTGTGCAGAAACAGTTCTGTTGCCGAAAACGCATGCATTTCTAATATAGAAAAATTATCTTGAGAATAAGATAACTTTTTTTATTAAAGGAACATTTCGTTTGTGGCCAGTAGCTCTGTGGCAATCAAAGAGTGCTGACAGCGCCATTAGTCCCTTGGTCTTAGACCAGGGGTAGGATGCTTGCTCTTCACGATCAAGGGTCGCGGTTCGAGTTCTGCAGTGGGCGATCCTTCATTGCCCCCTAAAAGGGGTGATGGCCATTGAGGCTTTTCTGCTCCTATATAAATGAGGCTGCTAAATCAGTGTTGTATTACAGTGACTCCGGTGGCGGCAGTTCTTGTGGAGTCTAATGGAGACACAATCGAGAACGTGAGCGCTAAACGAGACTCTCTTTACTTCTCTCAAGGCGTACACACACGAATCTGACGCTTGATGAACCGCAGCAGACGTCATTAATTATAACAAACATTAGCGGTCTGACGTTTCACTGCGTCAAAGGCTTAATTACTGGCCACAGGTGAGGAGTAGGCTTCGGCGTGCCAGTGGCGTAACTATTGGCCGCAGGTGAGGCATACATTAGTGTCAGGGCACTTCGCTAATTACAACAGCAGAATGCATCGGGCGAACACGACATCAGCTTAACCTTAACCTTATGATTGTGAATTATTCCTCTAAAATGAAAATGTCCTCGGTTCGATTGTTAGCTTCCACTTATTTGTCACGCGTTCTTTGGTCTTCTGTAAAAAAAAAGATCGTGGCTCTTACAAAACCTTAGTACACCAATCTTATTGCATAAGTTCTCATCGCTCTCATTCATTATTGTAGAAGATAGATTATCCAGCGGTTATCATTTCCAACAGAGCCTGCACTGGTTTTCCAGTCTCCATTGTGTCACGATCTCATTTACTCTCATTGCATTTGCATCAGCCAATCGCAGCACCAGACGTACAGGGATAGCAGATGTGTTGTATGACGATGTCCGCGGCGGCTGTTCTTGTGGGAGTCTCACGGAGACACAGCAGGCACACGTGCACGGTAAACGAGACTCTTTATTACTCTCAACGGGCACTATATAATTCTCTCGATTCTTTGTGCAGAAGATAGACAAGATCAGGGAATCCATCCCTGCGATGACAACCTCCCCACTAGAATGCTGTTCCTCGGTTCCTGGCTGCACCTCAATGTCTGCATTTAAGCAGGTCACTAGTGATCTAGTCCTAAAGTTCGTATCTCAATCAAAGAAGACAACAAGTCCTCTGGACCCTATTCCCACTGTCTTGCTCCTACGTTGCATCGATCTGCTGCTGCCATGCATAACTAACATAATTAATATGTCATTAGCCTCAGGTCATGTCCCAGCACCTTTCAAAAAAGCTGTAGTCAGGCCACTTCTCAAGAAAGCTATTCTTGACCAAGAGAACTTGAGCAACTACCGCCCAGTTTCCCTTCTACCATTCCTATCAAAGACACTTGAACGGGTCGTGGCCGACCAGCTGAACTCGTATATCGAAACCTCACACCTTGCTGGTAAGTTCCAGTCTGGCTTTAGAGCTAATCACTCCACAGAGTCAGCATTGTTTCGGGTATACAACGACCTACTTAGGAATGCAGACATGGGTAGAGTGTCTCTGCTTGTTTTGCTTGATCTTTCGGCAGCTTTTGATACCATCGATCCCAAAGTTCTTCTAGAGCGTCTCTCATCTCGCCTGGGCATCACTGGCACTGATCTGCAGTGGTTCAGGTCCTATCTCAGTGGGAGACTCCAGAGCATTGACGTGAATGGACAAAGATCATCTGAAGTACCTCTAAAATATGGAGTACCTCAGGGCTCAGTGCTAGGTCCGGTTCTTTTCACGGTTTATACTCTGCCTCTTGCTGATGTGATTGCCAAGCACAATCTAGGCTTTCACTTCTATGCGGATGACACTCAGTTGTACCTTTGCTTTGATCCCTCCCAGCCTTCGAGCACCTCAAATTCTCTAAACTCACTAGCTGCATGCATTGATGACATCCGCACATGGATGGCAGCAAATTTTCTAAAACTTAACGGTGATAAAACTAACTTACTAGTTATGGGCAAACCCAGTGTGATCCAGAGATTGGAAAGGCTGACTCTCAAAATTGGCTCTGCCAGCATATCTCGAGTTGAATCAGCTCGAAATCTAGGTGTCATATTCCAAAGCGACCTCTCGTTAGACGACCGTATCAGCTCCACAGTCAAATCCGCCTATTTTCAGCTTCATAACATTGCTAAAATTTGGGCTTGTTTAAATAAGGATACCGCGTCCAAGTTGGTCCATGCATTCGTGACATCCCGTCTCGACTTCTGCAACTCACTGCTTACTGGCCTACCGGCATGTGCGATCAGGCGATTGCAGCTGGTGCAAAACTCTGCAGCTAGGCTTGTCTGTCGTGAGCGTCGCAGTTGCCACATTACTCCACTTCTCGCCGACCTGCACTGGCTACCAGTCAAGCAACGGATTGACTTCAAGGTTTTGTCGCTCACTTTTAGGTCTCTTCATTCTATGGCTCCAGCCTATCTTTCAGATATACTACCCCATCAGGCCAAGCATCGTACCACCCGCTTTTCGGAATCCAACAGTCTAGAAATACCTCATACAAACCTTAAATCCTTTGGAGACCGTGCATTTAGTTCATATGCTCCCAAAGCCTGGAACTCCCTCCCGACCTGCGTCAGAACATCCCCTGACCTGACCACATTTAAAAGGAACCTAAAAACACACCTATTTGGGACAGCATTTAGTGGGTCCCTGTGATTCGTCCTTGATGTGCTTATGCATGCTGACACTGTGCATGCTGCCACTAACCACATTTGCATGCTGACCCTGTGCATGTCACCCCTAACCATATTATTCATCTCGTTTGTTTTTCAAGCATGATTTTACTTACCATTCAATTGCATTTCACTTTACAGCAAATGTAAAGTGCCTAGAGAGAGATTAAGTTCTCTGCGGGCGCTTTATCAAGTGAATTATTATTATTATTATATAAGGGAACCCAATCAATAGCAGCAGACGACACGAAATATAATCTGCACTAGTGGCCTGACGCTGCACCGCTTCAACGACATAACTATATGCCACAGGTGAGGCAAGTACATTAGTGTCAGGCGATTCGCTAATTACAACAGCAGAAGGCGCAGGCGTGCTCAACAGATGTCAGTATTAATGTCTTCCTGTGTTCTCTCTCTCTCTCTCTCTCTCTCTCTCTCTCTCTCTCTCTCTCTCTCTCTCTCTCTCTCTCTCTCTCTCTCTCTCTCTTGCTCTCTGTCTCTCACGCGCAAAGAGATGGTGGACGAAAGAGCCAGAGAGTTACTGCAAACAGGGATATATATTATATTATAGGAGCTTCTTCTTAAAGAGTCGTGCTAAATTAAGCGTTCTTAATCTATTTCTTGCTACAGAAAACAGTTACTCCAATTGACTTCGTTAGTAGCAGACTTCCTCTACCACTGCTTGCACTGATCTGCAGCGAAATTTCGCCTCGGTTCGTAGCTTGAAGCTTGGTAGAAAGGATGTTTACCCGAATTTCCGAAACCCAAATCCGGATCTCAATTAACACCGATATCTTAAGATATTGTGATCTCACCTTCATTAATCCTGTGATTGTGCTATCGCCGCTCGAAGGTGTGCTAAAGAAATGTTTCGCTCCAGAAAAGCCTGAAAGATAGCCGCCTTGCTTATTCTTACCGGACACATCTCAGTCCCGTATAGCTTACTGCATGATCACTGTGTGACCCTGAAGTAAAAAACTGTTGTGAACGGTGGTTTCCTCTTGCCCGCTATTCAATTATATCTTCTGAATTGTCACGGAACATGTTTCAAGCTGGCGCGAGGACAGCTACGGCAGCGGAGGGGGAGGGTTACACATGGCCTGCTCAAGTAGTTTCGGCCATTGCTAGCAGCCCCAATGCGACCTCAGCTGTAAAAGGATCCGAAGCTTTAAGAAATATGATCACTTTATTTTAAACTTCAAATACAATTGTTTAATTGTTTGATGCTGTTTTTCAGCCGCCTGAATGTCCAAAGTCGTGCGTTAGTTGGCCGAGCAAGCCACTGGGCAGGGGACGTTTCCATGGACACGGTACATAACCAAAGCATCATGGGATAGCAAAGATGGCCTAATGTCGCTCTTAATCAGCCTGCGGGCCGGACCCACTGCGATTGCTGCAGTAAAGGCCCACTGAGGGATCTCAGCAACAGAGGGACGCTCCTGAGAATTCAAGACTTGAAGTAAGTGGTATGGCCATCCTGAATGTGCGTCTTCCACCAAATCCTACACTGACCAGTGCGTTACCGGACGCTGGTGGTGGCTCTCCAGATCGAATCAGTGTGAATAGGGAGGCGGCTTTTTCGAGGCCCGAGTTCGCTCATCAGTAGAGATTGCAGACGATTGGCCCGAGTGCTCCCAGTGAAATACTGATTCTTCCTTCGCGTGTGTGCAGCTTTTTAATTTCCGTCAAGCAACTCGGACTACGAAAAAGTAGGCCCACGACACGATTTGATAGCGCCAGCCGAGGCCGAGGCTCCGGTGTCATCGAAGACCTGATGTTGCCAAATCGGTGGCAGGATGTGCATAGTAACAGGCCAGGTGATTGACGTTTACCATTTTGATGGTCCTTGTTTGCTGTCTTTGTTGACCTTTCGAACGGAATGCAAGGAGACTTCATTCGGGAACACGTGCAAACTAACATTACGTGATGTTCGGCTGAAGCTCACAACTCATGTCAGAGGGTGTGCGCTCAACTCGCGAGAGCGACCTCAATTATCCTGAATTCTTCATCACGAAACTCTTTTGGGGCGTTTCACTATATAAATCCGGCTGACGATTCAGCCACAAATGGCTTTTTCTTAGAAGATCGTGTTTGTCCTATAATCATAACATTAACAATAAGTCCTTTATATTGAACCCTGGGAAAACCTAATCTCTATCCAGGAGGCACTTATAAGTCAAGCTTTACTGCACAACGATCAGTACTCAAGTGTTAGTGACATTAACTGTCAGTTACGCACGAAAAAGCGAACAAGGAACACAGCTTATGCAAGCGGGCTTAAGCAATTAGGAACAAGCGGACGGCCGCCGGTTAGCTAGGCCTGTAGCTAGTAACGTGCATGAGTCATGCATGCGCGGTACGCCCTCAAAGGACGCCGAAGCAAATAAGGCTGGGAAAACTGGGCAACAGATGCGTTTTGAGCTGGGATTTAAAGGATACAAGGTCATTGCCGGTAGCGGAGTCGCGAATTTTAGGGGCGTACGAGGTAAAGGCTCGACCGCCAAAGGATTTCACTTTAGTCCGAGGGACGACAATATGGCTAGATGCTAAGGAGCTGGTGGTACGAGAGCACGCGACAGGAGGAGCGAGGATGTCCGATAGGTCAAGGCTGGCGCAAGCAAGTGAAGTGACGCGTAAGCCTGACTAATGATCTTGACAAATCGAACCGACGCTCGGTATGGTGCCATTGAAGCTCTGACAAAAGTGGACTGATACGATAGCCACGTCGTCGACGACGACAGACCAGACGTTCCGCTGAGTTTTGCGGCACTTGCTGACAACTGAGAGCACCAGCCGGAAGTCCTGAATTTAAAGGAATTTGAAATAATTTAGACACGACGTTGCAAGCGTGCGAGCCCATAGTTTGGTTGTCATAATCTTGTCTATGCCGGCCCTGTCGGGCGGCGGGCTGGCGGCGCGCACCGCCTGAGCGACGCGCTCGGGCAGCGGTTGAGAGTGGCGAGTCCGTTTTCCGCGAACGGACGACTCTATTCGCTCGACGGACTCGACGCGCGTCCGACGTTCCGATGAAAGAGTCGGACAACATTCAGTAGCCTGCTTGCTGCCATATTGCTTTGGCTGCTTTCCGCCAAGCAGACATGACGAATGCGTCCTTGGCCTCGGGTGGCGTCCCGGGATCCGCTAGAGGATGCTCGCCGTAGGGCCACCGTAGCACAGTGCCATCGTGGCGGCAGTCAGTGCTGGAGCGGGTCATCCCGGAAGTGCATGCCTGCACGCGACGTCTAGGAACGCGTTCGCTTCGCTGAGCGCGTCCCGCTGCTGATACTCCTCCTGTCGGACGAACTGTCGACACGATTATTAGCTATATATATATATATATATATATATATTTTTGATAAGATATTATATATAACTAAAACATAAGCATTATAATCGGGTTTTGCTTCTATGATGACGAGCGAGCGAACGTCACTCTTACTAATTGCACACAGCGCTGCCGACGTGAAGCGACGAGCGCAAGCTCGTCGCGAGCGCCTGACCCTCGAGCGTCAATGGCCCCTGACCCTCAAGCATCTGACCCTTGACCCTCGAGCGTCCTCTTGAGCAGCAGCGCTGTCGGCGCTACGCTCCGCGGCTAGCCGCCTCGCTTTGGCCAAAGGGTTTTAGTGCTCGCTCTTTTAATGGCCGAGTTGGTGGATTCGAGACCTGCGGCTTAGGCGGCGAATGAAGGGCCTGGATAGAGATGCACTTCTCTTAGGGCGCCATGCAAATGAGGAGTACCCTTTTTTAAACTGTTCTTAACCTCCGGCATCGGGCGCGTCGGCAGCGCTGCGGAACTTGAGGATAAGCACGTCTCGACGCCACTCGACACAGCGACCAGCGAGTCTCTCACCGCTCTGCGAGCGCTCAGTTGACGGGCGAGGCGGCGCGTGCACTCGTATATATTCGCGCCGCGAGTCGCGTCCCTCTTTTTTTCGCAGGCAGAGGGGGCCGGCGGCGTCTCTCCCCGCGAGCGGCAGCGCAGCCGTCGAAAGTCCGCCGGCCCGCCCGCCCGCCCGCCGCCGCAGCCTCCACTCTTTCTCCGCCGCCGCCGCCGAGAGACCGGCTCGATGCTGATGGCTCACCAAGGCGCCGCCGTCGGCAAGCGGCTGTACGTGTCCGAGTCGCCGCTGCTGGCTGACGACACCAACTACCAGTTCGTGAGCAGCGACGTTGACGACGACACGGAGACGGCTCGGCTAAACGCCATGCAAGCCGCCTACCAAGCGGTGCGAATGCGCGACGTCGCCGCGGCCTCCTACGGAGGCGGCGGCGGCTTCGACGGCGGCGGCGGCGACGACGACTACGACGACGAGGAGGACGAGCTGGAGGCCGAGGCCCGGTATCAGGCGGCCCTTCGCGAGCGCCTGCTCGGTGGCGGCAAGCCGCCGCCGGCGGTGGTCGCCGCGACCGCCGCCGCCGCTGCAGTTCCGGGAAGCACGGCCGCGGCCGCGGCGGCCAGACGGTACGGCGTGCCCCGACTCGACCTGCGCGACAGCGTCGACGAGAGCCGCAACTACGACGAGTACGCAGCCGTCGAGGACTCGCTCGACTTTGACACGCCTCGCGCGGACGACGTCGACGCCGCGTGGAGCGATCCGCCGCCGAACCCGTTCGCTTTCGCGGCAGCGCCTCGGCCGCCGGCCGCAGCGCCGCAGCCGCCAGCCAGCGCTGCAATATCGACTGCTGAAGTGGCTGCAAGACCGAAAGCGGCGGCGACGGCGGCGCCGCCGGCGGCCAAACCGTTCCATCTCGCGCAGCGGGCGAGCGAGGCGGGCGAAAACGAGCGACAGTTCGCCGCGCGACCTTTCGCCACCGCCGCCGCCGAGACGGCGAGTGACGTCAGCGGCGGCCGCGGCTCGGAACCCGCTCCGCTATTCCACCGCCACGCGCCGCCGCCGTCACAGCAGTCGAGACAGCAGCCCGCGGCGCCGCCGCCGCCACCGCAGCAGCAGCAGCAGCACGACGCCGCAGCACGAGCGCGCGACTACCGCGGGGCTCCGCGCAGGGACGACGGCGGCCCGCCGCCGCCGGCGCTTCGCGAAGCCGCTGCGCCGCCGCGCGCCGACGACGGCGGTGACGCAGTCGTCGTTCGGCGACAGCAGCAGCAGCAGCAGCTGGAGCGAGCAGCGCCGCCGAGCGAGCGTCTAGAGCGGTGGCAGCCGGGCGCGGCGTCGGCGCCGACCGCCGGCGAGGGTATCCGTCACCTGCCGCCGAAACCTCAGCGAGCGGTGCCCAACTTTGTCGAAATGAACAAGAGCAAGGCGCTTGGGGTCAAGGACGCGTCTCCGAAAGGATCGTACGTCGAGAGGATCATGAAGAAGAAGGAGGTGTCGGAAATGCTCAAGGACCTGGCGCCCGGCATGAGAATGCCGCGAAAGAAAGCCGCTTCGGCCGACGACGTCAACTTCGCCGCCGCCTCGGCCGCCGCCGCCGCTATGGACGACGAGCAAGCGGAAGAGCTGTGGCGGCAGCGCGCCAGCGGTCTGTCAGCCTCCAAGGGGCCGAAGAACGCCCGCGGCGGCGGCGGCTCTGGCGGCGGCCATGGCGGCGGACCGCCAGCGGCTGCTATGGCGGCGATCGAGGGCAAGCTGCATCGGCGGTCCAGCGATTCCAACATCCATCGGCCGCCGCACTTCGTGCAGCCGCTATCCGGCGCTGCCGACGCCGCTGCCGGCGGACGAGGCCCGCCCATTGCTGGCGGCGGCGCAGCCGCCTACGTCGGCGCGCCACATCAGGCCTCTGCCGCGACGGCAAAGGCAGACGTGGCAGCTACGGCGGCCTACGATGCAGCGCCGTACGACGAGCGTACGGCGCAGCATTGGCCGGCGGACGGCGGCGGCGGCTGGCCGGCGGCGGCCTACGCCGAAGGGCAGCGGATGCCGCCTCCACCGTTGACTTTCTATCAGCCGCCGCTGCCGTTCGCGCCCGCCTATGGCGGCGGTTTCGTTCACCCGTACGCTGGCTTCGTGCCCTACCAGCCCGTCCGACCGGCGTTCCATCCGGCGTTTGCGCAACCCTATGCCCCCGACTTCGGACCGTTCGTGGCTGCCACCGCCGGACGCCCACCCGCTGGAGCGGCGTACCTGCACGGACCTGCACCTCACGTCGCCATACCAGTCGGCCAGGTAGGTCGCTCAACCTTAGTTGCTGTTACAGCGTCGCCTGCCTCTCCTCTCTCCGCCCCGCCCCCGCTGCTAGGTGCGACGCGACCGCGGCGCGATGCGCCCCAATTGCAAAATAGCGTCCTATCTGTGAGCGAAGGGTTAGTAGCAGTCGCGGTGCCCGCCTCTGCCGCTGCTAGAGGTCCGCGCGTGGCGGCGGCAAAAGAACGCGGTGCCGCCTGCGGTTGAGATGCGCGTGGGTCCGCACATCGCTGCTGCTGCTGCTGCTGCAGGGTGCAGCGCCGCCGTACGGCGCCGACTACCGCAGCTTGCCCGACTTGGACGCGCGCTCGACGGGCGATCAGCGACCGTTTGAGAGAGCGGCAGCGGCGTGGTCGGGCGACGCGCCACAGTCGCCACCGCAGCGTCTGTCGCAAACGCACGCTGAGCCGCCTGCCCGACTCGGTCACTACTCGACGGTGCCGCCGATACGGACCGCTCCGGCGGCGATCGACGGCGGCGGCGGCAGTTACACGCAGCAGTACGCGCAGCAGCGCGACAGGGAGAGGCTTCGCGCGGAGAACCCGACGTACACCGCCTACACCCTGAGCGACTACAAGAAACTGGAGAAGGAGGTCAAGCTCGGCGGCCTCGGCCCGTCCCTCGATCCGGCGACGCTTCGCGAGAAGGTGCGTGCGTGCGTGCGTGCGGCGGCGGCGGCGGCCGCCGCGACTTGAGGGCCGCAGTGGCGGCGGCGCCTCGCGGCAAGCGCCAGCGGCAGGTTCTCGGCGGCTGCAGGCGGCTGCTGCAAAGAGGAGCAGAATTGTATTCTTTTTCTCCTCGCGCTCGGCCAGCGACGAGCGCGAGGAGAAAAAGCGACGAGCGGGAGGCGGCGGCAGGTGCGGCAGGCGCGCGGCGCTGCCGCTCGCCGCCGCCGTGCGTGCCGCTCGCCGCCCTATTGATACGCCAGCGATCGATGGCCTAAAAAAAGATTGTAGACGTGTGCGACCATCGCTTGGGGTTTCGGTCGTGACGACTGGTCGAACTGGAATCGGTACCCTTTTAGCAGCAGCCCGAATCTGCCGACTGGTTGGGCGGGGAGTGAGGACCGACGGGACTTCCGCCTCGCTATGGCTCCGTCACTTACTATCGCTCCACTCCACCTTTATGAAAAGAAAATTATCCGCGAGGCATTTCCGGAAGTCACTAGAACGAGAGCACATGCGCATTGGGAGGGCCTATGAGCCCCTTTACCCCGAACCAACCCGAACGGCTGTGCGGAGGCGCGTTTATACGAGAAGCCTTGCTTCTCTCTTGCCTCTGTCCTACTTCGCTCTTAGTAATTGGAGGAATTTTACACGGTCCTCTACTTGTAGGAAGGTTACACGGCTATTTAGGTCTTGCACCCTGTTAAGGTGCTCGCCTTTGCGACCGAGATCTTAGGCTCGAGCACTGTGGCATGTGTGAAGTGCATTGGTAGATATTCAGTTCTCTTAGAGCGCGAAACAAATAAAATTCTATTAATGAATTTACTTTGCTTCCTACTTACTCCGCTCGTGGAGTGATCCTGGGAAAATTGCTTTTGTGGGAGGTAAGAAACGACTCTCGACGAGGCACGTCCCGGCGAATTTTAACTTTCCACGATTTCGCTTATCGCACCTCATTATCTGATTCTTATATGACGAGCTCGTAGTGTCCCAAAAGCAAGGATTCTTCAGGAACGCATCGACGATTTCGGCGGTCGAGTCATCCGCCATACTTTTCAAAGCAATGAAGATGGCCTTCCCCTTGACGGCACCTCTGATTGGTCTTTCGCTCAGTCTTTCGCAATTCTTGCCAAGAAGCAGAATCGCGTTTAGCTTACGAGTTTTCGCCAAGTCTTCCCAGAGTCTTGGACCGCCCCTGACTTGGTGACGTATACACCGAAGACTAAAGTTGGACAGAAGCAGGAAGGAAGCGAGACTCGCCGTGTAAACGCTGCTTTAGGTAGCTGGTTGCCAGACATTAAATGAAGCTGAATTAAAAGACCTTAATTAAAATATATGTCTACCATTGGTTGCCTCTGGTGAGATCGGCTTCTAGCCTCTTCTTGTAGGTTCAATTCTGGCTTCGCCGCGGTGTCGCAGCTCCTCTAGCCTCGTCGCTGTAGAACGAGAACGAGGGGCTGCGACCAGCTGCATTGCTTCGCTCGCCGTGCATCTCATCCCGCACGTTTGCTTCCGCCCGGCACTTGGCGGCTAGCTCGTCGGCCCTCCCTCGGCGGCGGGCGGCGGTGACGCGCCCTCGTCGTCGCTGTAGAACGAGAAGAGGCTGCGCCAGCTGCAGTACGCCAAGCAGGCGGTGGAGCAGCAGAGGCTCGCAGCAGCCGGCCAGACGCAGAAGCAAGCCGCCAAGCAGCAGCAGCGTCAGCAGCGTTCCGACGATGCCGCCGCCGCCGCCGACGGGGAGACAGGAGAGTCCGGACGAGCGGAGTCCGACGACTTGCTCAGCAGGCGACAAGCGGTGAGCGACGGCCGCGCCTCCGACGAGCGTCGCGGTCGCTAGCCTCGCTCTCGGGCGAGGCAGGAGGGAGGAGACTGTCGGAGGAGGCGTGACCTCCCCCCCTAGCCGCGCCCCTCGACCGTCCGATGTGCGCTGGCCGGCTTGCCGCGCTCGACTGGCCGCCTGGCGATTGGCTGCCTCTGTATAAAAAGGACCGCCGTGCATACATCCTGGCTCTATATAGGGGGAGGGGGCTACCTGCTGCAGGCCGCGGCCTCGAGACTCGTCGAGTGGACGGCGTATAGTATGTGCATATCCTGCACTGCCGGCCAGCGATCGAAGCCTGTGAAAGTGCGCCTTCCGCCTGACGCGCGCTCGCGGAAGCTTTCTGGCTGACAATGGCGGTATTTACTCGGAGAGCTCTCGCTCACGCTGCTGCGACTTAGGCGGAAACTTGCTGACAATCAATCATGGGCGCCCGCCCGTGTACCCTTCAAAAGGAGCGCCGGCGCTCGTCATTGGCGGCCGGAAGCGGTACCTGACCGGAGCTGACGTCATACTGCGGGCTCTCGAGCTCCGCTGATGGAAGTGGGTCTTCAGCCCGCCCCTCTAGATAAAAATAATAATAATAATGCACTTGATAAAGCGCCCTCAGAGAACTCAATCTCTTTCTAGGCGCTTTACATTTGCTGCAAAGGAAACACGATCGAATGGTGAGTGGTACCGTGCTTGATAAACAACATGAATAACCTGGAAAAGGGTGACGTGCACAGGGTCAGCATGCAAGTATGATTAGTGGCAGCATGCAACAGTGTACGCTAATGCTGAACATGCAAAAATGCCAGAGACTTTTCGAGATAGCCACCCATAGCTTGGTGAATTTTTAGCTTACTAAAAAATAAGGTTTTATTAAAAATAAAAAGTTTTTTTTTATAAGAAGCTATACAAGCTAATTAATATTGGCGAAAAGTTTCCGGAGGCGGCGAACCGCTGCTGCGAATGCAGCTGCTTCGCGAGCCAGCCACAGACCACTTCGCCAGCGACGGACCGAAGGCTAGGCTGTTGGCTAGATTTAGTCTCGGGCGGTCGTGAGCCGACTTCCCCTCGCGACTTGTAAGCTCCATTAGTTGCCAAACGAAGTCTTCGCCATCTTTCGTCTGGCTTTCTTTCGTGCCTGGGAGACTTCCGACTGCGGACGCCACGTCGCTCGTGCGATTGGTCGATCCGATTTGCGTACGACCGCCAATGCCTGCGGGCGCAGATCGACCGAGCTGCTGCTGCTGCTGGTTTGCTGCTCCGTTTCTCGTTGAGACTGGCGATCCGAGAGCTTCAGCTTCAGCTTTCGCTGGCCGACGCCGCCGCGGCCAGCGAAAGGCGTCGGGTTCGTACGGGCTGTTTCGGAAACTGTTGCTCGGGCTGCGAACGGTGCGAAAGCTCCTGTCCAGGCCGACGCCTCTATCAAAACTATCTATCGGCGAACAGACGGACGACGCCAAGGGAAACTACGGTGTGCGTCTGTTCGCTGGCGTCGCTTTGCGACCGATGAGACATACAACACGCTCGCGCGGTTGGGCCGTTTCAGGCGATAGAGTACGCCAAATCCGTACCGAAGCCCAAAGTGAAGGTCGCTCACCCGAGAGCGAGCGACTCGCCAGCGCCCTCCTCCGCTGCGGGCGGCGGCGCTCCGAGCGACTCGAAGAGCTCTGCTCTGCCCGGCGAACGCGAGAGGGCGCCACTGGCCGCCGCCTTGACGCCCCTGTCAAAGCTCGGCGACGCCGACCTGCAGATGCTTCACCAAAGACATCAACTGGAAAAAATGGCCGTGATGGAGCTCCGAAAGAACGCTCGGGCGGCTGTTTGACGGCGAGCAGCGCCGTCTGCTGCCCAAAGGCGGTCGCCGTCGGCCGGGACCTCCTCTTTTCCGGCTTCGACTTACTGCCCGTGCTGAACTGCTGGCGCCAGCGAGATCATCAACTGCTTCATCAGTCGCCGGCGGCCGGAATCTCGGGTCGTTTGTGCAGTTTGAACGAGCACTGGCGGCCGGGCTCCGACAGCCGGGCAGCGTCAGGGACAGGCAGCGTCAGCGTCTGGCAGACGACGGCCTGATCGACTACAGCCGCTGCATGCCGAAACGCCCTGCGGCGGTATATCCTGTTATTGTTGGCGCCATGTTTGCTACTGTTCACCGCAGCTGCTGCCGGTACACTGGCGAGCTTGCTTCCACAAATCCGAAAAGTGCTGCCGCAATTTTTTTTTATACAAGATTTCTTTTATACATTTAAGACTAGCTCTAGACGCGCGTGCCCGAGCTTCGCCAGCTTGAACCGGATTGAAACGGTGAAGGTGAATCGATCGTCACTCGCGGCTGCTGAACTCGACGCTGCTGAACTTGCCCCCGCGGCCGAGCTTGCTTTTGCTCCTGCAGTTGCCTTGGCAACATAGCAACGCACTTGCAGTGGAGGAATGGCTGCCTAATTGAGAGCTCGGAGCAATAAAGACTGAGCCACGCGCAAATGCCTTTTTGACGTGCCTTCGCTTTGCTGCACGTGCTTCGTTAGGCTACGCGACGGCAGTGAGAATGTGCCGCGAGAGTTGTGCGGGACCTGATCGCGCGTACACACGGCTGGCTACAACGGCCAAGCGATGCAAGTCACATCGAATTTGCAGGGTTTTGCTCAATTAAGCTCGAGGGCTCGAGTAGAAACAGCTGCACTGGGACCTAGTGCTCGATTTCCGCCCAAGGATCTATCTTCGTCACGGCCTGGAAAGTAGCGCGCTATACACATGTGTATTATTTATTATTTTTACTCGGATTTTGAAGTTATAGAACCTGCATGCGAGATCCTTGTTGGGTTAAGATTGTTGGGTGGTTCGATTAAGACCTGGTGGGCAGGGCAGAGGGCGTTCCTTCAGCAGCAGACACTCAGTGACGTCGCAGCTACACACTCGATCGCGAGTCGCATTGCCGGAAAAAGGGTTCGCGCGTACGGGCATGTCTATTGGCTAAGTTTGTACGGTTCACTCATCTTGAAACATTCAAATTGTACTGCCTGTAGCGGAGCCAAGGAACAGAGGGAGCAATCGCCCATTCTACAGCTCGACAGCGACCCGGGCCACCCCCTATTCAATACGAGCCCCCGACCGCTACCAACTACGATATTACGTCTTAATTCTACTCGGCGAGCAACTAACGAGTTCGTATCGAATAAAAAATTCCTAAGCACTATAATGTTTCATTAATGCCAGGTCTAGCCCCGCCCCTAATGAAAATCTTACGTATCTTTCCCTAAAACATTGCTGCAGGTCTTGCCCCCCCCCCGATGAAAATCCTGAATACGTCACTGAGTACTATAATTCTGGAATCAATGAACGTTGGCGTAAGCGCAGTTTGGAGTCATTTAAAAAGCAAAGCGGCCGCTTCCTGGTAAGGCTGTATGCATGCCGATGGGGAAAAAACATAAAACGCGTTCAGGAACTGCTGTTCGGCCATCGGTGGTGGTCTAGTAACGCAGATAGAGATTGAGTTCTCTGAGGGCGCTTTATCAAGTGCATTATTATTATTATTATACCATAAGGGTCTTCCTGCAGCTATAGAAGCGCTGTGCTTGCTTTGAACTAGCAGCACCATAGCGTTTAAAGAACTCACAAAGCTGGTAGGACAACAAGCTGTTGATGGAAAACCAGGCAATGCAAATCCGTAATGCACCATTTCGCTGGGCTCGCTCGAGTGCATTTTTGAACAGACGCACGGCGGTCTCTGCCGACGATGGCTAAGCAGGCAAAGGCATCACTTGTTCAGTCTATAAGGCAGCTACCCAAGTTATCCAAGTTCTGTTGCAGGGGCTCGCCTTTCTCATGCATCCCGAGCATGCTTGCACCGGAAGTCTGAGTCCGGAGAGCGTTGGAAATGATGCACCATGAGCGGTTCTGAAGTGGCTTTCGCTTGAAAGATTTAAAATTAATTTAATCTGCGCACGCACGCAGATAGCCAGCCCGCTAAGGTACTATGTAGGAGAGCGTGTGCAGAGAAATCGTGATCGCTCGACAACACTTTCCGACTTGATTTAAGGTTCAACCTCGCGCATTTTTGGGTAAAACGCATGCTACCGTTTCATCCTAAATCTTACCCGGCGGCTTGAAACACCGTTCGCCATCATGGCCTGCTATGTCTGAGCGCTTTTCTTTTCGGTCCTTACGACTCCATCGTTTCGCCAGCGGCAGCGGAGCGTGCCTTGAATCAGGTGCTCTTAGATCATTCTCTAGAGTACTCATTCTCACGTGCTCATTTTTGAACGAGGTCCTCGAAAAGCTCCCAGTCTTCGCGTAAGTTAACTGAAAAGCTCGGATAAGCAGTGCGTGTTCTTGAACGCAGTCGCAAGAGCCGCACGGGCGACTTCTCCGGCAATTGGAGGCCGAAAAAATCTGAAGAACGCAAGTAACCTCTTCATTGTCAACTAGCTTGTCGCGCGCGCCGCACTGTTATCAAGTTGTGCATCGCAGTGCACATCATAGTACAGAATGCGGTTTTCTGTCATTCGTAGTGATTGACACGGCACGACGATCGACGTCCGTTACAGCTTGCAAGCCTGCAACGGCGGCTCTCTTTGAATTCCCGCAGACAGTCGATGTTTCTACTAATATGCAACGTGCGCTTTTAAATAATAGTAATAATGATGCACTTGATAAACCCCCCTCAGAGAACTCAGTCTTTTTCTAGACGCTTTACATTTGCTGCAAAGTGAAATGCAATTGAATGGTGAGTAAAATCATGCTTGAAAAACAAACAAAATTAATAACATGGTTAGGGGTGACATGCACAGGATCAGCGTGCAAGTGTGGTAAGTGGCAGCATGCACAGTGTCAGCACGCATAAGCACATCAAGGACGAATCACAGGGACCCACTAAATGCTGTCCTAAATATGTGTGTTTTCAAGTTCTTTTTAAATGCGGTCAAGTCAGGGAATTTCTGACGCAAGTCGGGAGTGAGTTTCGGGCTTTGGTAGCATACGAACTAAATGCACGGTCTCCAAAGGATTTGAGGTTTGTACGAGGTATTGGTAAACTGTTAGATTCCGAAAAGCGTGTGGTACGATGCTTGGCCTGATGGGGTAGTAGATCTGAGAGATAGGTTGGAGCCATTGAATGAAGGGACCTAAAAGTGAGCGACAAAACCTTGAAGTCAATCCATTGCTTGACTGGTAGCCAGTGCAGGTCGGAGAGAAGTGGAGTAATGTGGCTACTGCCACGCTCGCGACAGACAAGCCTAGCTGCCGAGTTTTGCACTAGCTGCAATCGCCTGATCGCACATGCTGGTAGGCAAGCAAGCAGTGAGTTACAAAAGTCGAGGCGGGATGTCACAAATGCATGGACCAACTTGGACGTGGTATCCTTATCTAAACAAGCCCGAATTTTAGCAATGTTATGTAGCTGAAAATAGGCAGATTTGATTGTGGAGCTGATGTGGTCGTCTAACGGAAGGTCACTTTCGAAAATGACACCTAGATTTCGAGCTGTCTCAACGGGAGATATGCTGGCAGAGCCAATTTTGAGGTCAGCCTTTCCCATTCCTGAATCGCACTTGGTTAGCCCACAACTAGTAAGTTGGTTTTACCATCATTCAATTTAAGAAAATTTGCTGCCATTTATACGTGAATGGCATCAATACATGCAGCAAGTGAGTTGAGAGAATTCGAGGTGCTCGAACGCTGGGAGAGATCAGAGCAAAGTTACAACTGAGTGTCATCCGCATAGAAGTGAATGCCTAGATTGTGCTTGGCAATCATATCAGCAAGAGGCAGAGTATAAACCATGAAAAGAACCGGACCTAGCACTGAGCCCTGAGGTACCCCATATTTTAGAGGTACCTCGGACGATCTTTGTCCATTCACGTCAATACTCTGGAGTCTTCCACTGAGATAGGACCTGAACCATTGCAGAGAGCAGTGCCAGTGATGCCCAGGCGAGATGAGAGGCGCTCTAGAAGCATTTCATGATCGATAGTATCAAAAGCTGCCGAAAGATCGAGCAAACTAAGTAGAGACACTCTACCTATGTCTGCATTCCTAAGTAGGTCGTTGTACACCCTAAGCAATGCTGACTCTGTGGAGGGATTAGCTCTAAAGCCATATTGGAACTTACCAGCAAGGTTTGAGGTTTATAGATATGAGTTCAGCTGGTCGGCCACGACCCGTTCTAGTGTCTTTGATAGAAATAGTACAGCGGAGGCTGGGCGGTAGTTACTCAAGTTCTCTTGGTCTAGTGTGGCTTTCTTGAAAAGTGGCCTGACTACAGCTTTTTTGAAAGGTGCTGGGACATGACCTGAGGCTAATGACATATTAATGATGTTAGTTATGCATGGCAGCAGCAGATCAATGGAACGTTGGAGCAGGACAGTGGGAATATGGTCCAGAGGACTTGTTGTCTTCTTTGATTGGGATATGAAATTCAGGACTAGATCACTAGTGACCTGCTTACATAAAGACATTAAGGTGCAGCCAGGAATTGGGGAACAGCATTCAATGGGGATGTTGTCATCGCAGGGATGAACTCCTTGATCTTGTCTATCTTATGCACAAAGAATCGAGAAAAGCGATCGGCTAGATCATCACAAGTATCATCAGGTAAGGAGCTAATCTGGGACCGGTTGAGGAGATGGTTGATCTTCGACATCAGCATTTTTGGATTGTGCATATGTGATTCAACAATGCTTCTATAGAAGCTAGACTTGGCCTTGCTAGGATCGATTGGTACGACCTACAGTAGTCTCATATGCCTGTCGATGGACAGTCAGTCCTGATCTTTTGTATGTCTTTTCTAGCGTGGGCTCAGTAGACCTGGCTAGTTTAATGTCTGTGGTAAACCATAGGCCGTCTGAGCGAGGGCGCACAGTGTGCTTAGTCAGATGTGCAAACTCGTCGAGCGTGTCAGTTAGTGTCGTGTTGTAGCTAGCTACCAATGATGACATATCGGAGGAAGGACTGAGCAGCAGACGCAAAGCAGATATTCTCTCATGGACAGCATCGATGTCAAGGGTCTTGAGGTTTTGCGATTCACAGATTATCTTAGAGGAGGAGGTGGGCACACACTGTAGATTGAATGAGATCTGCATGTAGTCAGATAAGCAGGATTTGGTAATAATTGGTGATGACAAAGTGCAGTTGTATGAGAAAATCTGGTTGAGTGTGTGACCCTTGATGTGAGTAGGGCCATGGCACAT
Source organism: Cristatella mucedo (assembly GCA_009760855.2). Lineage (NCBI taxonomy): Eukaryota > Metazoa > Bryozoa > Phylactolaemata > Cristatellidae > Cristatella > Cristatella mucedo. The sequence goes on along the minus strand of WPIO01000008.1, from coordinate 2,196,626 downwards.
GAGCCACAAGAGACAATGAGTCAGTCAATGCACGAAATTCAGTGCTGAAGGCGTAAGATAAGTTATGTAAGTGAACGTTGAAATCACCCATAACGAGGAAGGATCGATTTCTAGCACACATAATCGAAATGCTACCAATATCCAGCGGAATCATAACAAATTCAAATTTAAAATATATTAAGGCATTTTTTCATCTTAAAAAAGTCATTCTAGTAGATTTTTGGGTACGCAGCTCGGCACAACGGCTAGACTGAGGTCGTGGGCTCGAGCCCCGAGGCTTATGTGAAGCGCCTGAATAGAGTTTAAGTTCTCTTGGGGCGCTATATAAATAAATTATTATTATTTATTTATATAGACTCTCGCGCGATTTGGAGTTCCTTCCGCCCGGCAGGCGGCTGCTGGCGTCACCTGTAATAATGGCAGCCAAGTGGCTAAACGGCTGCCTATAGGCCAACGTGGGATATCTATCAAATCTGTGGTCCAGAACTCTCTACGGTAGAAGACGCGCTCGTGCAGTCGCCGCCGCCGGTAGCATGTCAACTGCTTGTCGTTTCACTTGGCAGCAGCTCAGAGCGTTCACGACGACAGCTTCGAAATGCGGTCGGAAGACTCTTGAGACGTTTGACAAGCGCTTTCCAATCACAGGAAAGCACATCAAAGGAACGCCGAGAGCTATGGAGCGCGGCGGCAACCCGCGGTACCCCGGCTACGTAGGCGAAAAGAGTGAGTCTCCGCTTCTTATTACGCAAATATAGAATTCATTTGCGCAGCGACCTTGGAGAGCTTAGTATCGATAGAGGCGCTTCACATATGGCGCAGGGCTTGAGCCCGCGGCCTGGGTCCTCAAAGGCGAGCCTCGCGCCTTAACCCTGTGGGCCAAAGCTGGGCGGCAACGAGTCTTTTGTGTTATATCCTCGTCGTAGTGCTTCTTCCGGAAGACGCCTATAGATTCGCCAAGCTTTATTTCCTCTTCCAGCGTCGCGCCGCGGGGTCGCTGCTGCGGCGTTGTTCCTCCGCGGCAGCCGCGCCGCGACACCGGCCGCCACTCAAGCGCTTCTAGTTCACTCTCGTTCCGGAGCTCGTACTGGTCGTCTGCTCGTAGATGCATGAACGACGTAGAATTCGATCTCGGCGGGGGTGGGTGGGGTCGAAAAAAGGCCCGCGTCAAAGGCGCCAGTCGCTCAACATAGCGAAATAGCTGCGGTGACCGCTAGCCGTAACCGTGTGCGGCAGCGATACTGGGCCTGCGAGACAACAGATAACAAGCTTTCCGCCATGGTACGGCACTCGACGATCTGAGTTGCCTACACCCCTGCATCTCGGATGTCTGATGGCGTGTCGATATCGTTGCCTTCTGAATTGGCTGCTCACGTGTAGCTGGGTCAACCCTGCCGCACGGGTGTGCCGCTGGGTTTTAGCCACCGCTTTTCGCCGATCGATCGCCACCGATCGCTAGCCACCGATTTATGCGTGCGATACGCTGCAGTCGCTGCAGCGTTCAATTTCTTGTTTTTTAGTGGCCAGGGACAACCCGGCAGTGATATCTTACGTCGACAAAGAATCGGGGCGAAAAGTAGTCGTGCCGGTTCCCGAGATGGTCCCCGAATTTGTCGTGCCAGATCTCACAGATTTTCCGGTGAGTAAACAACCCTGCGATATGCCTCCGTGCGTCTAACCCATCGGACCATGTCTCGCACGCTCGAGGAGAGTTTTGGCCGCCCGCACAGGCTTCGTGCTGCTCGTTCCACAGCTTTACGAGCCCTCCCACACTGCAGATGCTCACATTTTCTAACGCCTGCCGATTTGGTCTGCCACTGTTGTACACGTCTTCCTTCTCGAAACCAGTGGCTTGCAAATGCTTTTCACGCAAGCTTTTGACCTGCTCAGACAGCAAGAAAACCTTTTAACCCTCTAGGAATTTGAGCTCTGAGCCGCTGCTGCCTATCAACTCTTCACGGGCACAGTGAGGTTGTCCGTTACTCCAAAAGGAATGCCACCAACACGACGGGTGTTGGTGGCATCACTTTTCCGTGCCTCATGAGATCAGTAGGAAGCTCAGTGAGAATGAGATGTGAGCAATGAGTCCGGAGAAGTCATACGACCATCAAAGAGCTCGCAGGCAATGCATCACTGTGCCTTGCTCACCGTTCCATAGCATGGATGGTTCAAGTCCTATCTTTGTGTGGGGGACACCAGAGTCGTGACGTGAACCGGAAAAATATCATCAGAGGGATCACTGAAGTATGGGGTACTGCTCAGTGCTTGGTGCTGCTTGGTGGTGCTTCTCTTCTTACTGTACACTCTCCCTCTTGCCGTTGTGATCGCCAAGCACAATCTAGGCTTTCACTTCTACGCAGATGACAATTCAGTTGTGCCTTGGCTTTGATCCCTCCCAGCCGTAAGCATGGTGAACTCTCTCAACTCCCTTGCTGCATGTATTACTGACATCCGCACATGGATGGCAGCAAACTTTCTCAAATTAAATGACGATACAACTAAATTACTAGTTATGGGCAAACCAAGTGTGACTCAGAAATTGGAAAGGCTGACGCTCAAAATCGGCTCCGCCAGCATAACTCCTGTTGCATCTGCGCGAAATCTAGGTGTCCTGTTCCAAAGGGACCTTGCACTAGACGACCGCATTAGCTCCGCTGTAAAGTCTGGCTACTTTCAGCTACTTAACATTGCTAAAATGTGGGCTTGCTTAGACTAGGATACTACATCTAAATTGGTGCGTGCATTCGTAATATCCTGTCTCCACCTCTGCAATTCACTGCTTGCTGGTACTGGGCTGTGCAATCAGGCGCTTACAGTTGGTGCAAAACTTTGCAGCTATGCTTGTCTGTTGTGAACATTGCAATCGCCACATAATAGTAATACATTTGTATAGCACCCTCGGAGATATTAATCTCTTTCGAGGCACTTTACATATGCTTCAAAGGGAGCATGGTCGATCACACCACACCACTTCTCCCCGACCTGCACTGGCTCCTAGTGAAGCAGTGTATCGACTTCAAGGTTTTGAAATTGACTGTCAAGGTTTTGAAATTGAAATTGTCCTGAAAATTGTTTGTGAAATTGAAATTGACTTGTATGTCCCTTCATTCTCTTGTTCCTGCCCACCTATCAGAACTACTCCCTCACCGGGCGAGGCATCGTATCACCCACTGTTTTGATTCGAATCGTTTAGCTATACCTCGTACGAACCTCAAATTCTTTTGAGACCGTGCCTTTAATTCGTATGCTCCGAAAGCGTGGAACTCATTCCCGATTGGCGTCACACCAATCCCTGACTTGACGACATTTCAAAGAAGCTAAAAATGCATCTATTTATCACTGCATTTGATGGGTCCTAGTGATTCGTCGTTGGTGTGCTTATGCAAGCTGACACCACATGCTGCCACTAACCATTTTTGCATGCTGACCTTGTACATGTCACCTCTAACCATGTTATGCTTGTTGTTTATTGAGGATGCTACCATTAACCATTCGTTTGTGCTTCCTTTGCAGCACATGTAAAGTGCTTAGAAAGAGAATAAATTCTGTGAGGGTGCTATGCAGATTCATTATTATTATTGTTATTATTATTATTATTATTATTATCTTATTGCCCTTTTCGCCCGGGTGTTTTAGCACAAAATCCAATGTTTCTTAGTTTTATTTGAGCCTTAAAGACCCTAAGGTCTACACGCTCATCTTCTGTCGAAGGGGGAGAGGAACCGGGAGTTAGTGCTGTTCCTCACAGCTTTTGCTCCGTCCATATGAGTTTTTCTTCTTGTGCTTATGCGTGCTTACACTACACATGTTATTTTTAACCAATTGGCATGTTTCCTTTTCTCCAGCATAGCAAGAGATTTACTTCTCGTCGGGCACTAGCCACATTTTTGTCATTATTAGTATTATTTTACTAGACAAGCCGTGAGTGCATTTCTGCTCGTGAGTATTTGACATTAAATAATCGAGCTTTATCATTTGCAAGGTGTAGTGCTCAACTTATGTTTCATTTGTGAAAAAGTTGTGATGGTTCTTTATGACCTGGGCCGCCATATTTGTATCCCTTGGTGTTTGCTGAAGAGTTCCGTGCAGTTTCCAGCCTAGCGTTCGATTTTTGGCATATTTTCTATATGCCAACAAGGACTCTGTCCTACTGGCGACAGTGCAGGGGCATAGGAAGAAGGTTGTAGCAAATGGGGTGGGGGCTAAACGACCGAAGGGGGAGAGGTTTTATGGAGGAGGGGCTAAGGAGGCAGAGTTTTGGCAAATTGGGCTTCACTGTTTGTAATCAGAGGGGGCTGTCCGGCCTGAAAGGCTGCTAAAAACCTATTTTGTGCGACGTCCCGGCTCGAGTTAAAGTAGTTCCAAATCGGTCCTTATGTTGCCTCTCGAGTTGAGGAGTTGCTAGAAAACTCCTTAAATCAGCTCTGTAGAACTGCTTAACTGCGACGACTTATGGGTACTAATCCTAGCACGTCGTCTTAAGTACGTTAGCCTTTAGCCATGTCGTTCCTGACTGCTCGTTCCTGAGTGTTCCGTGCATGGAACCACGGTGAGGCAAGTGAACAGCATTAAGCCTTTAGCTCCTCAATGAAAGCCTGACCGACCGACCAGATGGTGGGGCAGACAATCAAAGCAGCCCTTTCAGCTTGATGACATATAACATGCCTCTGTCGGTTGGTTTGTCTGTCTGTATATGTCCTCTCTCTCTCTCTCTCCCTCTCTCTCTCTCTCTCTCTCTCTCTCTCTCTCTCTCTCTCTCTCTCTCTCTCTCTCTCTCTCTCTCTCTCTCTCTCTCCCTCTCATACTTCACCCTATCTTCCTCCCTCCATTCATCAATTTATCTGTCCGTCTCTTTATCTCGGTCTTTTACTTTTCTTTTTTGCTATGGCATCAGGGCCAGTGCATCTTGATCAGCCATACTTGTCTCAGCGGTTCATCTTATATTTTTAAAGTCTGCTTTAAATTTAGTTTCATGTCTGCTTTTAAAGTCTGAGGTATAAACTATTTATGAAATCTTGATCTGAGTGCACTCGAGATCTAGATTTAACCCCACATCAATTATACCCAAGTCGCTGCTCTGTGTTTCTTTTTCCAGCACGTGTCATGTTCGTCTGGAAAGTACCTGGTCTGGCTGGCAGACATTAAAAAAGGGCAGAACATTTGTAAGGCAGGCATAGGGAGGCAAGATGTGCTCACTGTGTCTGCCTACCCCAAATCAGCTAACTGGTATATCAACTGGTTCTCTCCTCGAAGGCCAAAGAAACAGGCTATTACTGTTGCATCCTTAATGTCGGCCCGGCTCTCACCTGCGGGCTGCACCTCTGCCATTGGCAGCAAGACTTGCAGCACCGAGCCGTTATGGGGTGGAGATTTGTCGGCACCCTAAGGACGAGGCTTTCATGAGCAAGGGTCATTGCGAGTCGCGAGGTTGTCCGGCAATAGAGATACCTCCCTCCCCCACAGCCTGGCTCATTTTTTTCGGCAATGAGTTGAGTGCCCAACCTCATTTCCCTCATTTGTTGAAAGGTCAGCCACGTCATGTTATGCACGTCAAAAGACTGAGTGACTGCCAGTTACAGTAGCTCTCGGTCGCTCTTGACCTTGACCTTGGGTTTCTTCTCGATACTTCTTGATGAGCTGGGACCGTGATCGAGCTGTCCTAAGTTTCTAGATGCTCATTCGTAGACCTTGTCCTAGCTCCTTTGCTATACTTCTCTTCCAGTACCGTGCTGACATTTTGCTGTTTATATGCTTCTCAAAAAAGGGCTTGCTTATCACAAGGTATGGTGATGCCATTAGTCAATACCTACCGATGGGTCTGCTTACGAATGTCGACAATATTAATAATAGAACATTTGTGTGGCATCCTAAGAGAATGTAATGTAATGTATCTCCGTCTGTAACTCCATAAAGTCATAAAGACCATGTGGGTGTTACGCAGGAGAGTTGTGTATAGCGCACTTACAGCCTAAGCGGCTTTTGGTACGCATTCGGTAGCCAACAGACTTCGTCTCATGCAACAAAGAGAAAGTGGGAAGCATAGCAGAGTCAGGAGAGCAGTTGAGGTAGTGAGTAACATGGAAGTAGCAGCTCAGGGCCGCTGAAAAGGATGAGCCATAGTCGGCAGTAGGAGAGTAGTTGTCGTTGCGTAAGAATTGGGCAAGCGAGTTCCACAGTCTAGGACCTGCAGAGCTAAAGCTTCTGTCGCCAACGGTCTTTAAGCGGAGGAATGGGACAGCTAATTTATTTTCCACACAGGACCTGAAGGCGCGAACAGGCTGAAACTGATGCAGCAGTTAAGCTGGGTAAGAAGGAGCCAAGCCGTGGCAGGCCTTGTGGGTTATTGTAAGAACTTTGCTCTGTATCCGTTGCTCAACCGGCATCCATCCTAGCTCTTTTAGCAAAGGAGACACGTGCTCAAACCTCTGGGACGTAAAGCCTAGCCTTACAGCCATATTTATAGTCTGCTGCAGTGGCCTAATAGCTTTCTTTGGCAGTCCAGCCAAAAGGGAATTACAATAATCAAGCCGAGACAGAACTAAGGAGCTAGTTAAATTTTTTACAAGCAACTGTGGGAGACAACTTCTAATTTTGGATAGGGATCGGACGTGATGGCTAGCTGTAGAAGCAGTCTTCTGAATGAAGCTGAGAAGTAAATCTCTTTCTAATAATTGCCCATCGCCCTAAGAGAACTAAATCTCTGTCTTGGCAATTGATATGTGCTAGAAAGAAATGTCAATTGGTTTATGATGACGTGTGCATGACGATTTCAACGTGCGCTTAATAACGTGTGCATGCACATTCAGCATAAGCTTGAAAATGACCAATTCAACTGAGCTAAACTGTTAGCTGAGCCAATGCAACAGATTGTGCATGGAACGAGCGGTTTTTAGCTTCTTTTTAAATGCTATCAAGTCAGTGGCTGGTGTGAAGTCAGTCGTGAGTTGAGTGAGTGCCGGGTTTTAGGAGCATATAAACTTAATGCATGGTCTCCTAAGGATTTGAGATTGGTTTATGAGCATAGCTAAACGGCTTGTGTCAGAAGAGCGAGTGGTACGATGCCTGAGAAAGAAGTAAGTTTCTGTACCGTATTTCAGAAGTGTATTTCTGAGAGGTGGGAGCAACAGGATGAACATACGTAGAAGTGAGGGAGAGAACAGTGAAGTCGATGCAAACCTTGATAGGTATCCAGTGCAGGTCGATGCGAATTGGTGTAGTGGCAGTTGTGACGACAGACATGGTTAGCTAGCTGTACAGTTTTTCATCAGCTGTATGCGCCTTATTGCTCAGGCCAGAAGACCTGCAATTAGTGAGCTATAGAAGTCGAGACAGGCTGGCACACATGCATGGACCAACTTTGACGTGCTATCGTGATCTAAGCACGAAGAAAATTTCGTCATGTTACGGAGAAGAAGTAGGCGGACTGACTGGAGCTGATGTGGTCGTCCATTGAAAAGGTCCCATTGGAATGAGCCCCCCAAATTGCATGCACAGGCTATAGGAGGTAGGCTGGCCAAACCCGTTTTGAGGGTTAAGCTTTCTTATTTTTGAGTAATGCCAGGTTTGCTCTAAATTAAGGAGTTAGTTGTTATCGTCATTCAATTTGAGATAGGTTGTGTTCATTCACGTGCGACTGTCAGTTGAACTTTGTCCGACAGGAAGGAGTCTTCCAGCATCGCAGCATGTCTGGCCTGGCGAGCATTCGTCCATCAAAACTTTAAACCGTAAGCTACCGTGCAGTATAACGTTCGTCCCATTAGTTGGACTGGAGCAATTGCTGGAGTATGGAGCAACGGTTTCTGCGGACCCTGTTAGGTCTCCTTAGCCGCTGCGTCAGTGCAGTTCAGCTGACGGATGGTTACTAAACAATTCTCAGGTAGACCATAAGCGAGATAGTAGTCGACCAACTATGGCTAGCCCGGCCTGATGCAGTCACAAGGCTTGCAATGAGTCTCACGTCGGCACGGCCTCGTAACTGACGACCAGTTCAATGTTAACTCGCTGGGATTAAGGTGCTTGCCTTGAACGGCCGTGGTCATGAAGTGCCTGAATAGAGATAAAGTTCTGTCATAGTGCCATATAAATGAGTTATATATATTTTTAAACAGTCAAGGGCCACTTATTCGTGGCTGTCGTTGTTCGTGAGTTGGACAGCTACACAGCTTGTAGTATCAAGCATGGGTCTTTGTTTGAATCAATTGCTATCCGGTCTCCATCGAAGACCCGGCCATCCCACTAATGGGCCTTGCTTTACTGACCCTCCTTCCCGAAGGCAGCATAGTCATGTTTATTGTAGGATTTTTAGAATACCGTGCCAAAGTCTCTCTGTGTGGTAGGCCATTGTTGATGACAGCAGATTTTAACATCCACTTTGATTACCCTAGCAACAATTACCTTAGCAACAGTCCGATTTGCTCTGTTCTAGCCACCTTGGCTACTTTTGGCTTGGTCCACCAACCCTGTGGTGCAACTCATATTGGGGGCCATATCCTGAAAGCTCGTAACCACACAGAAGGTGTTAGCCCCACTGGCCTCATAGTATACCAGCTTGCAATCTTGTATATTATTGTCCTACGTGATTTGCCTTTTACATGTCTTCGTGTCAGCATGTCATCGTAGAGCTTGCCCAGCGGCATGGCTGGACAAGCTCTAGGGTACAGAGAAATTCTTGCAATTTCTTAATGATTTAGGGATGTGGGTCTTCTTTATCCAGATCCCTTGGCCACTGCCACGAGGCTCCCATTGACGACATAAACTCGAAACTTGGGAATCTGCATTCGACGAGCATGCTCACTAAAGGCTGTCCGTGTGCAGAACCGAGGAGATGCTTTTCTATATGCTGCAAATTTCGGAAACTAGTGCACCCTGTAAGACTTTACCACCGTCAAGAAGACAGGCTCTGACAGAAGCTGACTTGGCTGGTTCGGTCCTAGACTTCATGTAAACTCTGGAAGCTTAGGAAGGTTAGAACCTCTTGGAACTTCTTTTTTTGCTTCGAAACCCTAAGCAAATTCAAAAGACGATGAACTATATGTTTAATAAAGGTTGAGTAGTCCCACTCCCATGATTTTAACTGTGTGGCTAAAAAGTTCTCTGCCATCTTTGTTTAAAATTTTCCACATTTCCGTGCCTCGGTAACTTCGCCTTTGCCTTCTGCAAGCATTGAGTCACAATATGCAACCGCTTTAAGAAATATACCGGTTTTCTCGGATGATGTTGCTACCATGATCAATACCGATAATAAGAATTCATCACTCTGGTAAATCGTTTGTCTACACAAGTGGACTAACTTGGCCTAGGATTGTGACAAAGCCATCAACATCGGCCATCGTTAAACCGATATTTAAAAAACCCTGGTCACGGTTCCGAAGTTTAGCTAACTTATGCCCAGCCCCCTTTCTTTTTTCTAATGCTCTCGAAAAAAGTATAGCTAAACACCTGGTGGAGCAAAGTAACTAAAATAATGTATTGGAAAAAGTCGGGATTTAAGGAACATAATTCCGATGAAGGATTCTCTTCTGTTTGACTAATGACATGTAGATTGCAAAGATGCTGGTAAAGTAACAGGTCCTAGGTCCTAGAGCGAGGTTCTAATTCTACCTATCCTTTGTCTGGTCCGTGCCGATCGTGTCAGGTCTCATCGAGCAGACCGGCCATCTTTGGACTTCAGTGAGGGTTTATTCTTGTTCCTTTGCTATTCTTCTTTACACAGAACCTCTGGAAAAGGTAATTCAGGCCGATGTCATCGGCTTTCACTTCTATGGCAACAACACCCAGCTAGGTCTGCTTGTCATTCAAACCTTCGGAATCAGCTGCAGCAATTGATAAACTGAAGCAGCCTTTTATTTGATCGTGGATGTCGATAAGGTTCCTTGAATAAACGATGATTAAACCGGACATCTCCTTATAGGAAATCCTACACGTTCGATGTGATTCATCGACTTAGCTGTCCTAATCCGAGGTATCATCTAGTGCTACCAACATCGAGTGTTCTCTTTGACGGCTGCTTTCCTTTTTAAAATTTTCGTTAGAAGATTGCCTCCACAGCGAGTCGTCTGGGATTCTTCTCTTTCTCTCTCTCTCTCTCTCTCTCTCTCTCTCTCTCTCTCTCTCTCTCTCTCTCTCTCTCTCTCTATCTCTCACATTGTGCACGAGCATGTTTGCACGTGTGTGTGTGCGCGCGTGTGTGTGTGTGTGTGTGTGTGTGTGTGTGTGTGTGTGTGTGTGTGTGCGTGCTCGCGTGTGTGTGTGCCTGTGTCTGAGTGTGTAGTGGAGTGCCTATTACTCACTCTAGCCCATGGAGGACTTGATGGCAGTTGTGTAGGATGCATGCCCTAGGATCATTAAATTACTGTACGATTTCGAGATGATCACGGAATAGTCGAAAAAGCACTATCGCGACCCATCATTTCGGCTGCTTTAGTCATTCGAACTCGCGATTTTTTAAAGCAAGCAGCTGTATCACTTTTGTGGGATGTGAAATTTTCTGCTTTTACAGTTGTGAATTATACATTTTACGAACTCGTATTCTGACTGCTGTTTTATGATAGCTTCTGGCCATGTCCTGTCTTAATTAGCCAAGTGTTTCGCCGATGGTGCCGTGTTGCTTATTCATAAAAAAAATTATCAGAACTAGGATTTAATAAACGCTTGTAGCTTCCAGAGCTCTTAGCAGTGCTATAGATCTCAGAGAGTGTCACCAGCTGTCGGGTAAACTATCTAAAGAAGCTGTGAACTGAGCATCATTGAAGGAAGGATATCGCTAGCTTACCTGGAGGCAGCCAGAAGTGTTAAGCCCAAACCTCCTTAAGTAAAGAATGTCAGGGCTATCATAGCATTTAATTGACCGAGCTACCATGCAATTGGAACTAGTGCAATTTGACATTCGTCACAATGTATGTATGTATGTATGTATGTATGTATCTCCATTTGTAACTCCTCAAAGCCATAAAGGCTATGTGGGTGTTGCTCTAGGAGAGTTTTGTATAGCGCACTCATAGCCTAAGCGGCTTTCGGTATGCATTCGGTAGCCAACAGGCTTCATCTTACGCAACAACGAGAATGTGGGAAGCATAGCAGAGTCAGGAGAGCAATTGAGATAGTGAGTAGCATGGAAGTAGCCGCTCGGGACCGCTGAAAAGGATGAGCCATAGTCGGCAGCAGGAGAGAAGTTGTCGTTGCGTAAGAATTGTGGAAGTGAGTTCCACAGTCTAGGACCTGCAGAGCTACATTTCGGTCACCAACGGTCTTTAAGCTGAAGAATGGAACAGCTAATTTATTGCCCATACAGGACCTGAGGGCGTGAAGAGGCTGAAACTGGTGCAGCAGTTACGCTACAGTTCAGCTAGGTACGGAAGAGCCAAGCCGTGGCGGGCCTTGTGGATCGGCGTGAGAACTGTGCTCTGTATCCGTTGATCAACCGGAAGCCACTCAAGCTCTTTTAGCAAAGGAGATACGGGGTCAAACCTCTGGGACTTGAAGACTAGGGCTGTACCGGAATTCGGCTCCGGCCGAATTCCGGCCAATTTACAAATCCGGCTCCGGCTCCGGCCAAAACTTGGCCGGATTTGGCCGGATTTTTCGAATTTTGGTTGAATATATTACTCGTTCCATTTATAAGAGGAAGGAGCTGGCCCGACGTCCCTGCGCTCTGCGTCGGGAGAGGGTGGGGAGGCCGAGAGGACGTTCAGACGCTGATTGAGCACTCCGACGTCAGGTCGTAACGACATGGTTTTGACCTCGGCTCGCGGCGGAACGTTTCCGAGCGCGGTTAGATTCTCAGACGTCAGAGCGGAATGCTGCGAGCGGCAGCCCGTCGTCGGTCAGGCCGCACCATAGATTTGTTCGCAGTGCATTTGGTCTCACGAAGCCGCACTTGGCGGAAGCGTGCGGAACTTCTTCACGGTATACCTTCATTGCAATAGCAGTCACTCTGCAGCCAAGGCGAGACAACTTGCAAATCCGTGCAGGTAACAACACCACCACTAGCACTGTATATCTTTTGCGCTTTTTTCCGAAATTTGAGTTTTGCGTAGTGTGCAGTGTTGCTAGCGCCAGACCGCGTCACTACAGAAGTCACTGAACACATTTTGGTTGGTCTGGTGTGCCGCGACAGCTTTTGGCAGTTAATCGCGCCCCGCTGAAGTACGTAACCTAAAACGGGGCTGCATTCACGTATTTGAATTCTGTACATAGGACCAGGTCAGTGTGACTGCCGTGGAGAATGCGTGTGTGTGCGTGCAGTGCGCATAAATTGCTGGCTATACGCGTAAAGGGCGGCCTTATAAATAAATCCAAAAGTCTTTTAATTGTGTTTTATTTTTAACTAGATGACAGACAAAATGAAAAAAACAGTCCAGTTTGGGAATACTTCAGAGAAAAGGACGGTGACAGCTCAAAATCCCAGTGTTTGCTGTGTCCAAGCATCTTGTCACGTGGTAAACCAGATGAGCCCAAAAAATTTTCAACTTCGGCCATGCTGACACATCTTCGCTCAAAACATTATAAAGAATACAACGAAATGCAAACCAAAATTGCTAATGCAAAGAAGAAGGCTGAAACTGCAGCACTGCCGAATGTTACACCTGGTGCAATAGGCAAAGTCATGATCCAGAAAACGATTCCCGAACAAGTTGCATGCATGAAAGTATGGGATATCAATAACAGCTCATCAGTGAGAATTCACCGTGCCATTGCTAAGATGATAATAACAGATATGCAACCGGTTCAGATTGTTGAGAAGGCAGGCTTTGTTGAACTCATGGGAGTTTTAGAGAGGCGTTACACTGTTCCATCACGAAAATATTTTGCAGAGAGAGTCATTCCTGAAATTAATGATGAAGTTTGCACCCAGCTGTTGGTAATACTCGATCCAGCAACTACTCCGTTTCTGTCCTTTACCACTGATACATGGACAGCAGACAATACTGTGCAATCATTCATGGGCTTAACTGCCCATTGGCTGACAGAGGAGTTTGAAAACATGAGTTTTGTGTTGGATTGCATGCCATTTGCTGGTCATCACACTGCTGCTGGACTGATGACTGCCTTTCAGCAGATGCTTGACAAATGGAACATTAGCTTTGGACGCTGTCATGTCGTACTTCGAGACAATGCGGCGAACATATCAAAATGTTTTCGTGATGCCAACATAAAAAGCTTCGGGTGCTTTGCACATACCATGCAGTTATGTGTGCATGACGGATTGCTCAGTCAGCGGGGAGTATCAGACATAATAAGTATCGGAAAGAAATTAGTTGGTCATTTTAAACATTCTTCATCTGCGAGTGGTCGGTTCAAGGAGTTGCAGGCTGAACTGGGTTTGCCAGACCACCAGCTGTTACAAGACGTGAGCACAAGATGGAACTCAACGTTTTACATGCTGCGTCGTCTATGTGAACAGCGTCGTGCATTAACCCTCTACTGTTCAGAAGTCGTTGGCACTTCCTGCCCAACTGCACATCAGTGGTCCGTGGCTGAAAATGCTGTGTCCGTGCTTGCTCCGTTTGAAGAGGCAACAAGAGAAGTTAGCCGTGAAGCAGCACGTATATCACTAGTTATTCCTATTGTAACAGCTCTGCGGAACCTGTTGAAGAAGGACTGCACAGATGCAGGTGTAAAGACTATGAGGTCAACCCTAATCAACTCATTGAATGAACGCTTTGACAGTATCGAGCAGGAAGCCCTGTATACAGTGGCGACAATGATTGATCCACGATTCAAAACAAAATTCTTCTCATCAGAAGCTACACTGACAGCTACAAAAGCAAGGGTTCTGCTTGCATTCAATGAATTGACAGGGCAGATAGAAACTGTGCAAGATGGAAGCCACAAAAAAATCAGTCTGAGCGGCAGGTTGACACAAATGAAGAAATTCCAGCCAAGCAAGCCCGGCTGGATAATTCTTCTCAATCATCAGTACTTTGGGAATGTTTTGATGACATTGTTCAATCTACTGCTGGTACCACAGGCAGTGAGCAACAACCAGACATTGACAGTCAGCTGAACAAATACTTGGCAGAGCCATTAATAAACAGAGAGGCTGATCCACTACAGTGGTGGAGACAGAACAGGGAACGACTGCCAGCTCTGGCAACAGTAGCTCGCGTTTATTTGGGTGCTCCACCAACAAGTGTACCTTCAGAACGTTTGTTCAGTGTTGCTGGGGAAGTCCTCAGTGATCATCGAAGTTCACTTCTGCCAGAGAATGCAGCTCGACTGATATTTCTCAAATATAATTCAAAACTGATGAAATAAATTTAAGAAACAAATGTATGAAAAATATATAAAATTACAGTACTTATTTTTGAATTTTGAACTTTAGTCTCTTTTCATTTTTTTGTGTTATTACCAATATTATGATGTAAAAAATGTTTACTCAATTTTTTAATAAAATGTCACTGCTATACGATTATCACTGAGGTCTCCCACAGCAACACCTATTACACAAAAATAAACAAACAGCAAAAGACAATGATGCTACTTATTATTAATAATATTTTTTTAATTAAATATTTATTGTAGTATATATCCTCAAGTAAAAACTTGGTAGTACAAATGGTAAAAATTTGTCCGATGAACAAATCCGGCTCCGGCCGTATTTGTCATCAAAAATCCGGCAAATCCGGCTCCGGCCGAATTTGAAAAAATCAAATCCGGTACAGCCCTATTGAAGACTAGCCTTGCAGCCATATTCATAGCATGCGTTATGCATACATGACGATCGATCTGGGAGTCATCCTTCCCGTTTGCATACTGACAAACGCGAGTTTAGCTCGCCCTCGCACTCGAGCCCACTGGTTTCATTCGTGCAATGAAGATTTATAATTAACATTCATGTTTGCATCTACCTCTATGATGAATGAACCATTTCGGTATCTTGATGTATTCTTCGCGGACATGCGCACAGAACGCCAAACGGTGAGCCGCGGAGACAATGCATCCGGTAGAACCTCTGTGGCTCATTTTTTTCAGCTTAAACCATACGTGTCGTACAATGTGCCGAAAGTCGTGCAGACTGAGTTCACAGCTAAGGACCTCTTTGATGCTACCTACGGGCAGGAAATGCGCAAGACCTCACAGGAGCTCCTTGCGACTGCCGACCGAGCACCTGGTTCGCAGCAAACGGAAACCTCTCGTTAGCCTTGGCCTTCATGCCTCATGTTTATGGAATCTATGGAGCCTCGTGGCCGGTCGAGCACGATTCGTCGGCGAGTGTCTGTCATACACACTCATCGTCGGCTTGCGTTATGCATTGGAGTTGTGCATCCGCTCAATATGTGAGAGCTCTTCTGTCATTTGTTAGCTACTCTAGCTGCCTGACACAGTGCATCACGCGACCAGCTGAATAAATTGTGCAAGCTTCGCTGCTGTGGTATGACACTGTACTCATACATATGCACTGACATTTACATTTTTGCGAGTATGGCTGATGCATAACTGTTGGGTACTTATCAGTGTAGATCCAAAGGCTAAAGACGATGAGCAGATGGTCGAAGATGGATGTGACAGAGAGAAAGCTGGAAGGACACGTGGTAGAATGCTACTTGTATCAGCAAGCATCATGTCCATGAATATACCTAGCTTATTAGCAGCTTGCTTGAAAGGCAGCCATCATCAGCAGTTGCCACTTGCTACCGATCTGTCACTAACTGCTTACTTATTTAAAAGTGCCCCTGACTTTGCTTTACTAACGTAATGGTCTGTCAGTGAATGGCAAACTTACTTTAATAATAGTAATAATACATTTGTATAGCGCCCTCAGAAAACTAAATCTGTTTCTAGGCACTTTACATATGCTGCAAATCATGGTCCATTGGTTCACTATGCTCAATGTCAACAAGCATAATACGGTTATAGGTGACATGCAAAGGGCCAGCATGCAAGTATGGTTAGTGACTGCATGCACAGTGTCAGCACGCATATGCACACAAAAGATGAGTCATAACGACCCACTAAATACTGCGATAAAGAGATGCATTTTTAACTTCTTTAGGGGTGTCGTGACGTCAGTCGGACGAGTTTCAGGCTTTGGGAGCATACGAACTAAAGGGACGGTCTCAACGGATCTGAGGTACTAACGAGATGTAGCTAAACGATTAGATTCAGAAAAGCAGGTGGTACGATACCTAGCCTGGTGAGGAGTAGGTCTGATAGGCTAGAGCCAAAGAATGAAGGGACCTAAAAGTGAGTGACTACTTTTATAATAATAATAATGCGTCTGATATAGCGCCCTCAGAGAACTCAAATCTCTTTCTGGGTGCTTTACATTTGCTGCAAAGGAAATGCGATCGGATGGTTAGTGGTAGCGTGCTCAATAAACAACAAGAATATGGGTTAGGGTTTTTTTTAGGGGTGACATGCACAGTGTCAGCATGCAAGTGTGGTTAGTGGCAGCATGCACAGTGTCGGCACGATATTGTGAATATTTCTCTAGCTGCGAAAAACTTAAAAGGCCCCGCACACGCTAATCGAACATTAGGGAATACAACCTGCGAGGTAAAAATTTTCGGGTGCATATCACGGAAAAGAGAGCACAGTGTAGCACTTTCCCTCATCATATACGGTCCAGGACCATTTACGCCGCGCCGGATGCAAAAAGTGCTTTGAAGTAGATGTGCTGTTTGACTGGAGCCATTGCAGGTAGGCGAAAAGTGGTGTGGTATGGAAACTGAGACCCTCGCGACAGACAAGTCTAGCTGCCGAGTTTTGCACCAACAGTAAGTGCCTGATTGCACAGGCCGGTAGACCAGAAAGCAGTGAGTTACAGAATTCGAGACGGGGTGTCACAAATGCATAGACCAATTTAGATGCAGTATCCCTGTCTAAGCGAGCCCGATTTTAGCAGTTACTTAGCTTAACGTAGGGTGACTTGCCTGTAGAACTGATGCGATCGTCTAACGAAACATCATTTGGAACAGGACGTCCTAGATTTCTTGCAGATTTAACAAGAGATATGCTGGCAGAACCGATTTGAGCATTAGGTTTTCCCAATTTCTGAATCACACTTGTTTTGCCCATAACAAGTAGGTTGGTATTGTCATAATTCAATTTATGAAATTTTGCTGCCATCCATGTGCCGCTGTCAACAACACGTGCAGCAAGGGTGTGTAGAGATATAATATCTCCACGGGTGCGGTTTGGTGCCTTTGTGACTATAGGGCTACGTGGCATAGTTAAGTACAACGTTGGCAAATAATGACCATTACTAATTGGAATACTTCCGTCGCCTGCCATAGATTGAACCATGCACGCTATGTAGCTCACAGTTGTACAAATAATACGGAAAAATCAATGCAACGTTAAAGCACTTACATATAAAATAATAAAAAATATTCAGCTGACCCTACAATGCACATTTCGTTGCTTGCAAAACAGAAGAAGCCTGCGTTCTCGAACCTGATGACGTCACTTCTGCTTGCACCGAGACCCTCAAGTGCCATGTTGGGCTTCTCCTTGGAGCAAATTTAAAGCAGGAATGTCGCTTCACTTCTAGTTCTCTCAAAATGTGTGTGTGTGCGCGGGCTCGCGCGCGCACGCGTGTGTGTGTGTGTGTGTGTTCGAGCTCGTATGTTCGCCTGCGTTAATACCAATCAATGTGCTGAATATATTGGATATCTATTTGTATATATTCTGCAAGTATTTGGATGCAGAATGTGCAGGTATATACAGTGTATGCCGCCCTGGTTAGGCCCAGGGGTTAAATTGCTCGCCTTAGGTGATCGAAGTCAAGGTGACTGTATGTTGATGACTGAGATCGTGGGCTCGAGCCTTACAGCAAGTGTGAAGCAGCCCCTGAATTAAGTTCTCTTAGGGTGCTATAAAAAGGAATTATACTTTTGTTATACATCATTCTCTATTCTATTGCCTGCGGATCCGTGTTTAAGGATCCAAAAAGAATCATTTAATAGGTCTTTAGCGTGCTATGACTAGGTCGCTGGGTAGCCATCTAACCTATGACAGGCTAACCTGTTTAACCTTAAAGGCTTCCAATTAGCTCGCCTGCCCACTTCTGGTGTATTCCAGGCCAGTCACGAATTAACGTGTTGAAACTAAATGCGGCTTTTCTATCGTTCTCTTCTTGCTGAAAAAATCTGTACCACTATCATGTCTTGGGTTCTCCTGGTATGTTAGCAGCTACAAGGTCTCTGACTAAAGCCTGAGCTGTACAAAAAACTGTTGTACGGAAGTGAGACTTCCTACTCGAACTGAGTTTATTCAGTTACCTTATCACGGCCATCTCTGCGAAAATGTAAGCCTTCGAGACAGCATCCTGAGGATATTGGCTTAATAATAATAATAATGCACTTGATAAAGCGCCCTCAGAGAACTTAATCTCTTTCTAGGCGCTTTACATTTGCTGCAAAGTGAAATGCAATTGAATGGTAAGTAAAATCATGCTTGAAAAACAAACAAAATGAATAATATGGTTGGGGGTGACATGCACAGGGTCAGCATCCAAATGTGGTTAGTGGCAGCATGCACAGTGTCAGCACGCATAAGCACATCAAGGACGAATCACAGGGACCCACTAAATACTGTCCTAAATAGGTGTGTTTTTAAATTCTTTTTAAATGTGGTCAGGTCGGGGATGTTCTGACGCAGGTCGGGAGGGAGTTCTAGGCTTTGGGAGCATATGAACTAAATGCACTGTCTCCAAAGGATTTAAGGTTTGTATGAGATATTTCTAGACTGTTGGATTCCGAAAAGCGGGTGGTACGATGCTTGGCCTGATGGGGTAGTATATCTGAAAGATAGGCTGGAGCCATAGAATGAAGGGACCTAAAAGTGAGCGACAAAACCTCGAAGTCAATCCGTTGCTTGACTGGTAGCCAGTGCAGGTCGGCGAGAAGTGGAGTAATGTGGCAACTGCGACGCTCATGACAGACAAGCCTAGCTGCAGAGTTTTGCACCAGCTGCAATCGTCTGATCGCACATGCTGGTAGGCCAGTAAGCAGTGAGTTGCAGAAGTCGAGATGGGATGTCACGAATGCATGAACCAACTTGGACGTGGTATCTTTATCTAAACAAGCCCAAATTTTAGCAATGTTATGAAGCTGAAAATAGGCGGATTTGACTGTGGAGCTGATACGGTCGTCTAACGAGAGGTCGCTTTGGAATATGACACCTCGATTTCGAGCTGATTCAACTGGAGATAAGCTGGCAGAGCCAATTTTGAGTCAGCCTTTCCAATCTCTGAATCACACTGGGCTTGCCCATAACTAGTAAGTTTATTTTTATCATCGTTTAGTTTTAGAAAATTTGCTCCCATCCATGTGCGGATGTCCTCAATGCATGCAGCAAGTGAGTTGAGAGAATTTGAGGTGCTCGAAGGCTGGGAGGGATCAAAGCAAAGGTACAACTGAGTGTCATCCGCATAGAAGTGAAAGCCTATAAGGCTTCTATTTAATATATATATATATATATATATATATATATATATATATATATATATATATATATATATATATATATATATATATATATATATATATATATATATATATATATATATATATATATATATATATATATATATATATATATATATATATATATATATATATATATATATATATATATATATACATGTATCGACTTCTTCCTTTCTGAGAGTGAGCTGGAATTCACACTAAGCACGCTGTTGATGTGCGCATATGAATTTCAATGCTGCGAAAGGACTGGAAAGACCAGAAGAAGTCGGCAATAAAAAGACATGAGGAATTTGGATGATTTCGACAAAGTATGCGGTATATAATTTAGCTCACCGAGACACCCCGGGTCTAATTGCAATCGCTAAAAACACAGCATTATTGACGACTCCAAGGAGAAACGGTAGAGCAGACATTATGGCATAAATGCCTTACTTATCAGTCCCATGGCATTCGGTCAGGCTGTCTTTCAAAATTACCCCACTGGCATATGTGCTTACGTAGCCACTGCATCTAGGATGTCGCCCGAGCGGAAGCGTGCCCGACGAAGCCGATGCACCTTCGCCGGCGACAGAGCGACAGGTTTCACCTTCCCCCGTTTTCGGAGAAGCTGATGCTGTGATTTTAATGACTTTGCTAGCAGTCGACAGCACATTACAGGACTCCTTTACAGTCGCCAACGATGAGAACGAACTGACGATGAGACGATGAGAAGAACTGGGGTCTGAACCACTGAGCCAAAGTTTTACATTACTCAAGCTTTTTGAACAGCCCAAATAGAAATTTGCAGAAATAAAAGAGGTAGCTAGCCACATGTATATTTTATTATCGGCTCTCACAATGACCGAGATCAATCTGTTGGATTTTTTGATAAACTAGTCCTGCTCTCTTGCGTCCAAAAACTAGTGAGGCTACATTCGTCGCTGTCTAACTTCTTATGTCAAAGTCGTCCAACTTTCAACTTGATGCTCATAAATGCCTCATACATGACTCAGCCAAATTCCTCTGATATCTCGTGAGTTGGAGAGATGATCCTTAACAAGTTAGCTCGCGTACTAAGCAGCTTTCCAGATACTTATAGATTTCCTCCGTAAGAGCAAGGACCGGGTGGTGCTGATTAGACTCCAGCCGGACTCACTGTTCACAATAAATATTTGCATAAAGCACTCATTGACCTCAGAATAAGTGACTCGATCGTAGCTATTATGAATGAGACGCAAATTCTGGCATTTTAGCTCAGCCATAATAAAAGGTTAGCTCGTTCGGCAGCCTCGCTGTGAACAAGCTAACAAAGTGGCAGAAGAGCCTTGACGGCTCTCTCGTCACTGCTTGCAGTGGGCAACTGAGGATCGCCTACTGCAGGACTCGAACGCACGCTCATGGAGAACGAGCACCCTACCCCTCAGCTAAGACCCAGAGGCTAATAAAGCTTCGGGGGTTCTGGAAAAGTACTTTGTGGTGGTCATTAGCTAATGCCTGGGAGTAGCCTTCCATGATAATAATAATAATAATTATACATTTGTGCAGCGCCCTCAAAGAAATTAATCTCTTTCTAGGCACTTTAAATTTGCTGCAAAGTAAGCATGATTTAATTATTAGGGGTATCATGCTCGGTTCGATCGGGCTGTTTCTGTCGCTCTGTACATGAATTCCTCAAATTGTGTAACCCAAATAAAAATGAGTGCTTATTTAAACGTAATATAGTCACGGGGTATTGATTTGGGAATCTCTTATTGGGGGCCCCACTGTTCTCCATTGGCAGAGAGGCAATCGGGAATGGGATTCGGATAAACGTCTGCATAGCATTGCCTATCGCTTCTCTGCCGACTACTCGAAGCTGTACTTATTATTCAAGCAATCAGAATCAGCAGCTGTGACTGACAAATCTGGAAGTCTGACCTGTAGACATTCGGTATTGCCTGAACGTAGAAGCGTTTTCTCTGCAATTCCGAGACTGTGCAAATCGCTTGAAATTCTTATGCCAAGACATCTTTTTTTCTTCCGGCTCTGGTTTAGTCCGGTACAGGTTACACGTCATTAAACGTCCTAGAGCTACATTTTCTGCAATCGCGGACATATTTTATATTGCTAATCTAACTAAAATTAGACATTAGCTACTGCAATGATAAGCAAGCCGATTCGAACTCAAAGTTTAAATTTCCGTTTACCCTTGAAGTATTGGCCGAGTTTTGGAATTTACAACGTAGAAAGCTACACTGTAAATGAAGCTGTACAAATTTCACAAGCTTGCATCTCAACAAGCTGTAAGCATTTACCTCGTTGTACCAAGAATAAGTAGTTGGAGCTCAAGTTGCATATGATGAAGATCGGTAATTATTTTTATTTACAGATATGCTGCTTCCGGGTAAGACATGGTTTCGATCATAATGAATTTCGATAATTCCATACTGGTCTACCGGCATGTGCAATCAGGCGCTTACAGCTGGTGCAAAGCTTTGCTGCTAGGCTTCTCTGTCGTGAGCGTCGCAGTTTCCACATCGCACCACTTCTCGCCGACCTGTACTGCTCCCAGTCATGCAACGCATCGACTTAAAGGTTTTGTCGCTCACTTTTAGGTCACTTCATTCTTTGGCTCCAGCCTATCTTTCAGATCTACTCCCCCACCAGGCCAAGCATTGTACCACCCGCTTTTCGCAATCTAGCAGTTTACCGATACCTCGTACAAACCTCAAATCCTTTGGAGACCGTGCATTTAGTTCGTATGCTCCCAAAGCCTGGAACCCACTCCCGACTTGCCTAAGAACATCCCCTGACTTGACTATATTTAAAAAAAATTCAAAACGAACCTATTTAGGACAAAATTTAGTGGGTCCCTGTGATTCGTCCTTTAATTGCTTGTGCGTGCTGACACTGTTGCATGCTGTCCCTGTTCATGTCATAATATAATAATGTAATAATAATAATGCACTTGATAAAGCGCCCTCAAAGAACTCAATCTCTTTCTAGGCGCTTCATTTGCTGCAAAGGGAAGCGCGATTGAATGGTGAGTAATATGCTTGATAGACATGAATAATATGGTTAGGGGTGACATCCACAGGGTCAGCATGCTCAGTGTCAGCATGCATAAGCACATGAAGGACGAATCACAGGGACCCACTAAATGCTGTCCTAAATAGGTTTTTTCAAGTTCTTTTAAATGTGGTCAAATCAGGGAATGTTCTGACGCAAGTTGGGAGTGGGTTCCAGGCTTTGGGAGCATACGAACTAAATGCACGGTCTCCAAAGGATTTGAGGTTTGTACGAGGTATCGTAAACTGTTGGATTCCGAAAAGCGGGTGGTACAATGCTTGGCCTGGTGGGGGAGTAGATCTGAAAGATAGGCTGGAGCCATAGAATGAAGGGACCTAAAAGTGAGCGACAAAACCTTAAGTCAATCCGTTGCTTGACTGGTAGCCAGTGCAGGTCGGCGAGAAGTGGTGTGATGTGGCAACTGCGACGCTCACGACAGACAAGCCTAGCTGCGGATTTTTGCACCATCTGTAATCGCCTGATTGCACATGCCGGTAGGCCAGCAATGTAATTTAATTTATCTCCGTCTGTAACTCCACAAAGTCATAAAGACTATGTGGGTGTTACGCATGAGAGTTTTGTATAGCACACTCACAGCCTAAGCGGGTTTCGGTACGCATTCGGTAGCCAACAGACTTCGTCTCACGCAACAAAGAGAAAGTGGGAAGCATAACAGAGTCAGGAGAGCAAGCAGTGAGTTACAGAAGTCAAGACGGGATGTCACAAATGCATGGACCAACTTAGACGTGGTATCCTTATTAAACAAGCCCGAATTTTAGCAACTTTATGCAGCTGAAAGTAGGCAGACTTGACCATGGAGCTGATGTGGTCGTCTAACCAGAGAGATTACTTTGGAACATGACACCTAGACTTTGAGCTGATTCAACGGGAGATATGGTGGCAGAGCCTGCCACCATGTCAACCCTAACTATGTTATCCATGCATGTTGTTTATCAAGCATGATACCACTCACCATTTAATCATGTTTCCTTTGCAGCAAGTTTAAAGCGCCTAGAAAAAGATTGAATTCTCTGAGGGCGCTTTAGTAAGTGTATTGTCATTATTAGTATTATTTTTTTCTTTAATGCGAAATCAAAAAATCTTCCAATACCATTTTTAACTAGCTCTTCTTCTGAAAGGTACATCTCCCACACAAATATTAGATTGTCGGACAAAATGTATTCTGGATTTTCTCGACATTTATCCTTAGCATTACATTTACATTTATCCCAGCGGCGACGGCCATCTTCCGCCGTCAGATGCGGCGTCGGTGGCGTCGGCGTCGGCCGCCGCCGCGGTGGCGTCGCCGCACTGAGTCCAGCATGACTGTTCACTACGGTGGCGGAGAGTTCGTTCGGTTTCTGCTTCGGCTCGCTTGGCTATTTGCTCGCCTGGACGTAGCTACAGTGGATAAATTAAAGGTCGACATTTTTAATCCAAGAGTGCGATTTAATAAGCATTAAATTCGTTTGGTCCTCATTCGCGAGCGTGCATGAAAGCGGTAGTCTCGTTACAGTGGTTTTTTTACAGCATCAATTCATCTTGTCTCTTCCTTATCGTGCGAGTTTTCCATATGCCCCGGGATGAGTCCAACGACAGTATTCATACCCCGAGCCGTTACAATTTGTTGGCACGTTATAACATGAAAAAAATGAAAAGCACAAGACGAGATTATGCCGACCAACTTCCGCTAGCGTGATTGAAGGCCGCCGCTTATCGGCCAGACCAGGAATTGCCCAGCCTGCTGCAAGGCGATTTGTTTCGAGGTGCTTTTAATTTCGGAGATCGTCTAGCGCAGTGGTCCTCAACCTTCCTAATGCCGCTACCCTTAACACCATTCCTCATGTTGTGGCGACCCCAAACCATAAAATTATTGTGTGCGAAATGTGGAAATGCGTGTTTTCCGATGGTCTCATGCGACCACTGTGAAAAAGTCGTTCGACCCCCAAAAGGGTCACGACCCACAGGTTGAGACCGCTGGGCTAACAGGTACCTGCGTCTACGTCGTTGACCTGCTTTCCGGTATTACAGGGTACATCCTAGATGACAAGTTCGCTGCGGCGGAGAGCTTGACTCGCGAATAGTCAGAAATTTTGTTTGGGAAATAAGCGAAAATTTCAATACGAAAAATCTGGAAACGATACCATTCTAATGCTATCAAATTCCTCTAATGTTATCAAATTCAATCAAATGGCAAACCGAATCGTTTTGCTTGCGGCAACTATAAGACAGCTAGGCTGCCTTTTTTTGGCATCGCTTATAAATAATCGATAATGAAAAGTAGACGGGATCCGTGCGACGACAGAAAATCCGCTGATCCGTCGGAGATGTTCGATGCCTACAAATGGCGCCGATGCCTGCGGCTTGAACGAGCGACGTCTCAACACAGCTTGCGTTTCGCCACGTGACATGGCACCTCTCATTTCGGTCCTGGTTCCGCTAGTGCAGCGCGTCCTCACTTTTGCCCCCGTTCGTCGTTTGTGGCGTCGACCCGGGTCTCCGTTAAAAGCCTTTTATAGAGTTAATCAAGCGGCTTCGACGGCCATCGGCACCGCGTCTTCCACGTGGCGGCGACGCGGTTGCAGCCTGCCCAGGGCCGCCGCCTGCGAGCCGCCCGCGAGCGCGAGCGAACACTTGGCGAAGTGCAGCTCGCACAGTGCAGCTACTCTACAGGCCCGTACTCAATTAAAGTCTCTGCTCCTCCCTACAATCTTGAGGTTCGGAGATGGGCTGTTCCTTGGCTCGCAGTGGGCACCACTTGCAGCAGCACCACTTGCCCCGCTAGGCCATAGGCCACGCCGTGGCACCAGGCACTCCGCACAAATGCTACTTTGGTAATACCATTCGCTTGAGTGAGCAGCGATAGGAGCTTACTTCGCCGCTGCGTCTCCACGGCGACGGCTTGGGTGCTTAGCGACTGCGCCCATAAGTTGGTCTCTGCCGAGTCGCCAGTTGCGGCAGCGTTAGGTTGGCTTGATCTAAGGTCGGGCAGTGTAGCGTCCCGAAGGATTTTCGGTCTACTGCGTACGGCTTGTGGGTTTTTGTTGATTTCGGGCCTTGAATTTTGCCCGCGCGTACAGGCGCCAGATAACGCTTGCTTCTTAGCGTGACATTTCGCTGCCACTGCAATGCCAAAGATGCCCGGTCGGCATATCGACGGACGCGTCATCAAAACAAAACCATTGCTCGCGCCAGCAACACCGAACGGCTACAGTACATGAACTGACCGATACTCCACGTAGCGCACGTTGCATATACATAACCGGTCTACAGAGCTAACTCACAACTGGGAAGAATGAAATGACTCTCTGTCAACCTCAGACTCGTCAGCACTCAGACACGAAGCCGATATCCGAACTGGATAAGTGTTTTGGGTAGAAAGTTCCGACAGCAGGAGAGTCGCACAAGAAGTCCGTAAGGTTCACGATCGCCATACCAAGCGTATTTTTTGTTAAACCTCGCGACGTAACGTCGACTCGGAACGTCGACAAATGACGGGCAGCAGCGATAGAAACTAGACGAACACGAACGCGTGACTGCACATGCCTGCACTGATCTGTCCTACTAGGGGCAGTCTTTCTACGCCTTGCCGATCGCCGCAGGAAGTGCCAAGGCGGTGCCCTTAACAGGTTAACAACGGGCGCCTCCTAACCGAGCGCTAATCCCAGCTACAGGCTACGCTACAGGGCCGCGGAAAGATAAGCCGACCCTGACTTCTGACAGACGAGCACGACGTGCCGCGGGAGGAGTGGAGAATGAGTGCAGACAACTAGGTCGCTAGGCGGAGCCACTTGACAAAGCTGTCTGGTCCGATAAGTAGAGATAACGATGTAGAGGACTTTGCTGCAAAGTCTCTGCCGCTCCCGTCGGGAATGAATTATCGCCGATATACGATCGCTGGACCCTTGACGGACGGTCACTAGGCACTTAGCAGCAGGCACGTCCTTTGTACCAATAAACTCTTTATCAAGAGACGAGGAGACTATGCAAATCCGGAAAACGATGCCACAGCCGTATGGGATTTCCTAAAAAAAAATTGCTTTGGCATTAATTGCCATGACGTGACCTCGACATGATGTGCACTCAGAAAAGAGAAGAAATTCAGTTGAAGCTGATCTTTCTCCTATAGGTGCTATATATAAGCTGCTGGCCATCAGCAAGATCGTGGACTACGCCTCTGCATCAACACTTACATGGTTTACACCTTACAACAGAACTCTGGCACAGAGCAAACCAGTTACTGGAGAAAAAAGGCGAGACGCTTGGAATTTTTTTTATCCCACACTTTTATACATATATATATATATATATATGTGTGTGTGTGTGTGTGTGTGTGTGTGTGTGTGTGTGTGTGTGTGTGTGTGTGTGTGTGTGTGTGTATTTCTTTTGTATAGCACTCAAAGAGAGCTTAGAATCTCTATCCAGATGCTTCACATGTGCCGCAGGGCTCGAGCTCACGACTCCTGCCATCTAACGCGAGCACCTTAACCCCCCCCCCCCCCCGCCGAACCAGTTCTTAACGCTGACTGCACAACTATCTACAAATCACTTGAGACTGGCCGCTGGCGATGTCGGCTGCTGCGGACCTGCTGACTGGTATGAGAGCATACCGAGAGCTGGCGGCTCCGGGAGGAGATCACTCGGGCCCACTAGCCGCGTATAGTCAAGTAGGATGTGCTGTTTGCGAACAACAAATAAAGTGAAAACGCTCTCATGAAAGTTCGAGCATAATAACGGCCCAACGAATAAGGAATAGCCGAAGCGGCAGCAGCACTGCAGAGGCTACATAAAATCTAGAGCTACTAGAGCTGCAAAAAAACTTCCCGGCCATTGGGCCATTGATTGATCGCACCCGGTGCCAGAAATTTCGCTTATTCCCTGCCCTCTTCAGCGAAGATGCCAGCTACGTCCTTGTAAAAAGACTAATCCGTGTTTCTGCGAGGCAAGTGCGTATACAGAAACAGGCTCAACGGTTAAGATATATTTCTTTGATTGATTAATTGAGCTAGGATAAGATTATTGCTCGATAAACTAAAATTTTCTCGATTAGTGGATTAGCTTCTAGTAGGGAATCAGCCAATCCAGTTTCTGTGTTTGCGCAAGATCGACTCTCCGATTTGGCCTTGTTAAGCATAAAGAAACATTGAAAAATATTGACTTTCAAACTGTAATAGACCAGTTGGCCACATTTAAGGCAAGAAAAATGCACCTAAGTTAAAACTTTGATAGCTACTTTATACTTTACTACAGTTTATAAAAATTTCTCGACTCGATATGCCTGCTAGCGCGTGTTTTTTGCATTTCTTCGGCGGTGGAGCTATTTTGCTGCAATTTTTGACAAGGGAGGGTGCGCCAATTGTAGCCTTGTCCTCGCGCGCCGAAAGGTCTCACCTACGCCTCTGCCAAAACCGCAAACCCGAAAGCATGCTGACCTTAACTACTGCAGCCTAAATCCTAAACAGCGAACTATAAAGATAGCTCTAAAACGTGTTTATTTAATGTAAATCTAAGCAGACGCTGGCGACCTTATTGAACAGCCTGCTACGTGCATCGCACCAATAGCAGGAAGTGAGCTGGCTGTATGCAAAACGTCACCGCATTAGTTGCGATTCCGCCAACGAACCGCCACGACGCGGAATTCAAGTCCAATGACGCGAGGAAGCTGTAACACGCACTTCCGCTTCAGCGTCGGAAGCTCGGGTTCAATTGCCGAACTTCCGGCGCAGCGAGACTTGACGTGCATACGCCGAAAGAAGTGGCGTACAGCCGCCAGGGCTCCGTCCGCCTCGCCCAAAGTCTGCCTCGGCCACGTTCGCCATCTTGCCTTACCACCCCTCCCCCAGCCTACTCGCTCGCTCGGCCGGCAGGCGCAGCAGGCCGGCATTAGGCCAATGACGACGGGGGCCAGACCTCGAGCTTCCAAAGGCAGTCCATCATAGAAAGGTGAAGGACGCGTATGGCGGCCATGCCGGCCGACGCGCGCTCCTTTAGGTCGGTCCGAGAGGAGAGGCCGGGTATGGTTCGCTGGCAGGCCCCGCCACCCCCCCCCCCCCCGCGTTCCCTAAGCCCATGGCTGGCTGGCTGGCTGGGCCCTGCGTTGGACCACGTCTCAGTCAACGCGCGTGCCGGTGCGGTTTCATGGACAGCTTGCACGCGGCCGCCAGGTGGCGTTCGGGCTCAGCTTGCGCTAGCTGCGCGTCGCTCTCCGGTGCATTCGCGCGCGGCCTATTGGTCCGGAAACCGGATGCGCGCGCACGCAAACGGTGACCTGAAGAAAGGCGTCTTTGCTATTAAGCACTCCAGACTGGCCGTCGTTCAATCTTGGGCGCCGACTCGCGGGAAGCAGACCGGAGCCCGGCACGCAAAGGCGTCTGTCTACCTCGCTTTGAAGCGCGCGCGCGCGCGCGCGAGAGAGAGAGAGAGAGAGAGAGAGAGAGCGCTCGCTCAAGGTTGCCGGCTCGCCGGTGCGCAGCCGCAGTACTGGAGTCTGGCTGGCTACTTCGCGAATGCTTTAAGAGACCGCGGGTTCGCATCGTCATTTTGCACAC
Source organism: Cristatella mucedo (assembly GCA_009760855.2). Classification (NCBI taxonomy): domain Eukaryota; kingdom Metazoa; phylum Bryozoa; class Phylactolaemata; family Cristatellidae; genus Cristatella; species Cristatella mucedo. The sequence continues at coordinate 2,167,621 of WPIO01000008.1, read as the reverse complement.
AGCAACTTGGGCAGCACGGAACTGCCGCGTTCCCGTTTCCGGGGTTCTGAGCACAATTTCGTCGACACACTCTTCCTCAGCGCCGCCCCGGCTCCTCTTCCGCCCCCAGGAGCGCCGCAAGCCGGGAGCGCCGCCGGGAGCGGCGCTCCTGCGACAGGGCAATGCCCTGTCGCAGGAGCGGCGCCATGTCTTCGCGTCTGCTCAACAGCAGCTCTCCGCACGCAATCTCTCTCCGAAGGTCTGCGTAGCGGGCGCCGGAGGGCCAAGCCGACGGTAGCTTGCCGCCGCCGCAGCCCCGACGCGCGCGCCGCAGCGCTGCCCTGAGCGAGACCTTGACCGCCAACCGTCCGAGGCCGTGGCCTTATTCTGATTCCGCATCGCTTCGTCCTCGGCCGCAGAGAGCCTGCGAACCCGGTCGAGCGTAGGAGGACTTAGCGAGGGCCGGACGCCCCGCCCCGCCCCATCCCGCTGCCCTGGCGAATTGCGTCCGATAATGTACTACTGCAATAACCATTGGATACCATAAACTTGTCGACCTGTTCTGCGCGTCGACTGTTAAGCCCGGCAATACTCAGCGCCGACATAATCACGACTTCAAATTAGCATCGATTCCCGTCGGAGCCGCGGGCACATCTCGCCCGGCGGCCAGCCGGCGGCGTGGGTGACGGCGGCGCCGGCTTGCCGCCGCCGCCAGGGGAAGCGCGAGTCCTCGAAGTGGCGCCAGAGCGACCGCGTGTGCCGCGTCGCTATCCGCGCTTCAGGCCGTCGGCGACGGTCCGAACGTCGCCCCGGCGGAGCCCGGTGAGAGGCCGCGCGAAGAGTGAGAGGACGCCCGGTGAGAAGCCGCGAAAGGCCGATCGCCGAGTCCAGGACTCGCGGAGCGGCTGACCGGGTCGTCGACGTGGCCGCGCGGCATCGATTTCTCACCATCTCTCTTTCTGCTGTCTGTCTGTCTGACTGTCTCTGCCTCGGCCTCCGTCTCTCTCTCTCTCTCACCACTCACTCTCACTTCGTCTCTCTGCGTCTCTTTCTTTGTCTCTGTCTCACTCTTTCCCTCTCTGTCTCTCTCTTTCTCGTTCTCTTTCTCTCTCTCTCTATCTCTCTCTCTCCCTCTCACTCTCGGTCTTTCTCTCAGAAAGGCCATGTCAGGGCGCCGAAACCCATCTTTCCCGCCACAGCAACACGGGCACACAGCGAGCGAGCGCTTCGATCACGTGCGGCATTTCGATGCTGCACCTCGATCGTTCGATCCTGCTCTGCCTCGAAAGCGCGCTCGAGCCGCCGCACGTGGTCAGTGGTCCTTCTTTTGCGGGACGGCTAGCTACCTCCTGGCAGGATTCGAACCCCGACCTCCCCACCCCCGCCGCCGCCGAGCTCCTCAGTAGCTTCGCCGAGGCCGCCCAAGTAGCTCGAGCGCGCGAGGCGAGCGAGCTCGCGGCGGCGGCGGCGGCGGCGGCGGCGGCGGCGGCGGCGGCGGCGGCGGCGGCGGCGTAGAGGGCCCCCGAGATTCGTGGGCGCGCCCGCTCTGCCGGAGACCGGCGCCGCTGTCGTTGCTCGCACGCGCCGCCGTCGGGTCTCTCGCTGCTGCGCCGCATTCTGCTCGCACGCTCCGCCGTCGCGCATTCGCCGACCAATTCAGTCGTTCTCTTCTTCTTTCACTTCACTTGCCCGGATTCGCAAAGCGATTCAGTAGACGCTCGAACGACAACTAGAGGGCGTTCGCGAATGGGCACAAGTCCGGGTGCGCTCGGCTAGTGATAGCAGATTGCCGGCGTGTCGAACAAATCGCGAATTAGTTTAACGCCTAGTCGCGATTAGGATTCGCGACTAGTAAAGCGCTTACGAGTCGCGAATTCTAACGATAACCGGCCTCGCTGCCGAATAATAATAATAGTAATAATAATAATGTACTTGATAAAACGCCCTCAGAGAACTTAATCTCTTTCTAGGCGCTTTACATTTGCTGCAAAGGGAAATGCAATTAAATGGTAAGTAAAATCATGCTTAAAAAAAATGAATAACATGGTTAGGGTGACATGCACAGGGTCAGCATGCTAATGTGGTTAGTGGCAGCACGCACAGTGTCAGCACGCATAAGCACATCAAGGACGAATCATAGGGACCCACTAAATGCTGCCCTAAATAGGTGTGTTTTTAAGTTCCTTTTAAATGTGGTCAGGTCAGGGGATGTTCTGACGCAGGTCGGGAGGGAGTTCCAGGCTTTGCGAATCGCATTGGCCTCCTGAGGGAGAGTATTTCGCGGGGCCGCCATCGCCGGCCACGTACCTCCCTTGCCGCGGCCATCCAGGCCGCCGCCATACGCGACGCTGCGCCTCGAACGAGTTTTTTATGCCTCAATCATGATGACAGTGTACGATTTGCATTGCATTCTATTCCGATCTCAATTCGCGGCTTTGCATGCGGGCACCGTTCTCGGTGCGCGCGGAGCCTTTTTTTTTACTCGGATCGTACCCGCGCGCCTTTAGCTTAGCGACGCGGATCCTAGTAGCACGTGACCGACCGATTGCATCTTTCTGCTTCTTGCGCGTCCTCGTAGCAAGCCTCGTAGCAAGCCTCGTAGCAAGCCTCGTAGCAAGCCTCGTAGCAAGCCTCGTAGCAAGCCTCGTAGTAAGCCTCGTAGCAAGCCTCGTAGCAAGCGCGCCTGCTGCCGCCGCCGCCGCGCATCGCTGTGTCGGCGCGCACGCCCGCGGCATCGGAGCGAGAAGGTCCCTACCCCCTCCGCTGCCGCCGCTGCCGCCGCCCCACCGAAGCGCTTCGTGGTGGTCGGGCGATTCGATCGCGGGACGCGGAACGGCAGCCGCGGCGGCGGCCGGCACGTTCTTTCCGCGCCGCTGACGTCTGCTAGGAGAAGTGACGCCCGTTCTTGCGGCAGCGACGGCGGTGGATCGCTTCGAGTCGCCTTAACTTCGTCGGCGATTGCCGGCGCGGCGCACTCCGCCCACTTCCGCGGAGAGCCTTGCGCCGCCGCCACCGCCGCAGAGCCCGAGTGATGATCGAGAACGTGCGAAAACGCGAAAGTTGACGCCTCTACTTCTAAGGGCAGGCTCCGGGATCGACGTGCGAGAATTGTCGGGCGAGCTTGGTGCCGCCGCCGCCGCTTCGCTCGAGACCATCGCATGAGGAGAGCTCGGCACGCGATCGAGTTCAAAGTTCGCAGAGGGAGAGCTCAGCACGCGATCGTTCGTGCTCTTCGGCCGCCTTAACTTCGCTTGCTCACTGAACAGTCGACGAGGCGATCGAATTGGCTCAGGGTGCTGAGCCGTGACCGTGGGTAGTAGCATCGAGTTCAAAGTTCAAGGCCTCGCGCGTCGGCTTGCAGAGGTGGCTGGCTAGTGGCAAAGCGGCCTAAACTTCGCGGCGGCACTGCGCGTTTTCAGTTTTCACTCGATTTCTCGCTGCTGCCATTACACGGGCTCGGTGCGTCTATGCGCTCTGCATTTATTTGCATGGGTCGCCACACATTTGTTTTTGCTTCGTTGCTGCAGAAAATCTTGCTCGTTCTTTAAAGCGCGGTATCTATCGCGAGAACTCCCCGATGAGGAGATACAAGATGAGCACCGTTAGAGGGCTCGAGCACGGTCAGAGGTCAGAGGTCAGATGCAGAGCCTGTCTGCAAAGTCTCTCTGTCCTGGTTTGGGAGTCAGTCACAGTACACTGCAGCTGTGGCTGCACTCGTGGCCTGCATGTGCACATGCTTGCGTATGGCGGTACATCGTGTGGCTAATATGACGGCGTGTTGAGAGCGTGGAGGTGAAGCGGAGCTGCGGATACGGTGCTGCGCTCGCGATTGGTTGCACTGGGCAATCATGAAAGAGCCAGTCATATTGACTCCGAATTGGGTGGTCCTTGGATGTGGTGATATTGTAACCTTGGTGATATTGTAACTTCCGCTACCCCGACTCTGCACCCAAAGGTTAAAGGTTATGCTCTCATTATGCTGACTTCTGCTGTGGCCTGACTCAGAATCGAGTAAATCTCAGTGGAAGTGGTCGCCTTGCTCTTCCAGAGGGATCAAGACTTGAAGGAACATTCTGCAGCCTATTGTACAGTTGTACCTCACCAAGGTCTCAACTATTTTGCAGTAATTGTAAAGCGCCTTGAAAAAGATTGAGTTCTCTGAGGGTGTTTTATTAAATGTATTATTATTATCATTATTATTAACCACCACGGTTTTCCGTCTTGCCCGGAACAATAACTGGGTGCTCGGATTCGCTTTCCGCTAGCAAGTGAGCTTTTGGAAATTGCTTACTTTTTATGACCTTTTTTGTATGGGGTCCGATGAGGAAAAACCGGCTTGACAATTGCCTTCGACAGCAAGTGCATTATTATTATTATTATTATTATTGTTAAAAAGGACTAAATTTTTTTACTTTTAACTCGAGGGGTGACGATTTGTTTTATTAGACACGGAAACGTGGTAGCAGCAGTTTCCGGGGGACCTACCGAGCAGCGTCAGGGGGACCTACTGAGCAGCTTCCGGGAGATCTACCGAGCAGTTTCCGGGGGATCTACCGAGCAGCTTCCGGGGGATCTACCGAGCAGCTTCCGGGGGAGCTTACCCTGTGGCTCACGCAGGACTCTGTCCCTCTGCGGGACAGAGAACTCGATCCACGGTGGTGGCCAGTCTCGCGCGGGGTAGTGGCACCGCAATATCTGAGCTACTCCGAAGGCAAAGTTTGCAGGGAAACTTGGTAAAACTTCTTTGGAGACCCATTGAGAGTACCACCATTTTAAAGTAGCCAACTACTTCCCAGCAGTGATAATTACAGCCAAGGTCTTGACGCTCGATGAGGTACACCAAGCGAACCAGGGAAAGGGACGGGCGACGTCACCCTTGTTACGGAGCATTGCGGTGAGCCGTTGATCGACGGAGAGGCTCCGCCGCTCTCACTCTGGTTACAGGCGCTTCTGATTGCCTCCAACAGAGGGCGGATCACAGACATGGTGAAGCTCAAAAACCTTGCGAAGCTGCTGCTGCTGACCTCAAGGATTTCGAAGAAGTCCCTTCTAAATCGTGCGTTGTCACTTTTTTCATAACTTTGTCCTTATAATAATAAGCTTTTTGTCAGTCCGCTAGTTAGTCCGTAAGTCGCACTCGCTGACGTCGCATTTAGCATTGAGACCTTAATAATAATAATAATGCACTTGATAAAGCGACCTCAGAGAACTCAGTCTCTCACTAGGCGCTTTACATTTGCTGCAAAGAGAAATGCAATTGAATGGTGAGTAATATCATGCTTGATAAACAAATAAAATAAGTAACATGGTTAGGGGTGACATGCACAGGGTCAGCATACAAATGTGGTTAGTGGCAGCATGCACAGTGTCAGCACGTATAAGCACATCAAGGACGAATCACAGGGACCCACTAAATGCTGTCCTAAATAGGCGTGTTTTTAAGTTCTTTTTAAGTGTGGTCAAGTTCTTTGCGATGAATTAATAGTAACTACATTGAGGTACAGCAGTTGCGAATGTCAAAAAAGAGGGAAGGAGATACGATAATTTGCTACTTTGCATATGTGCATTCATGGTTGAAATCACACAAACGGTAGAACTTCGCACGGAGAGCGGTTGACACTAAAACGGCAGAACTTCATAGGACCGTGAACTTGAAAGGTTTTTTCAAATGGTGGCTAATGTACTCCGGCAGCTTGAGCTCGCTGTGACTGCAACCCCTTTGCTGTCGTCCGAGATCTTTCGTTTGTTGGTCGCGCCAGCAGCAGAACTAGCCAAAGAGACTGAGGAATTAGCAGAACTGCAACCAATTCATGAGGCTAAAAGCCGTTCGTCAGTTGCGTCAGCCACACAGAGCCAGGAGCCCGTGCTGCACATGTTAAAAGATGGAGCCGTTCTCGCCAGCAACGCAGGGCCGGAGAGACTGAGGAAAAAGCAAGAGACAGATTAAATTTTCCGCGATCTTTCACTGGCATAAGCTAGCTCAGTATTAAAGTACATGTTAATGTTGGTTTATTGGTTACTTTCATTCCCAGATCCGAACGAGAACTTATATTTACTTACATAAATATAAAAAAGTAAAATAATATAAAGAAATAGCTCAATATGAATTACTATTATCAAACGATATATAATGTATAATATAATATATATAGCTGATATTGCATCAATATAATAAATAGGTAAACAAATGAAGTATCACTGTTTAATCACCGAGGGCAAGTTGAAGGGTAGCAATCGTCGCTACTGTAGTTTCGCTGACACGTTGGCGCTCTACCGGGATGACGTAAGAGTACAGCGAGCGAACTTTATGCACTTGATGCGCTTGCTCCCTGGTTCCGCTCCAGATGCGCCTTGTAAGCGAACCGCGCTCTCCGCTGCCACAGCATCAGTGGAGCTCCTCTCCGGAGAGGGAGAGTTCATTATCCCGCGCCGCGCTCTTCACTTCGTGTGTACGAGAGAAAAACCACAAAGACGGAATGCGAAGTGGCACTTACTGCCGGGAATCAGAATCGCTCTGCGTAGTTTAAGAACCGTACAAGATCAGCGTGCCGGCGTACTAGGCGCGGCGTCTCACACAAGATAGCCACACAGCTCTGCCGTTCCGACTCGTTCGAACGCGACAAACGGAAGCGATACGAGCGCGCGTGCGGCTCCGGCCTGGCGGCCCGCCAGCGAATGGCGGGCTCGAACCAGAGATGTCTGCTGCTGCTGCTGCTGCTGCTCAGCCTCGCTTCCACCCAGAGCCTCTTTTCGCGCGCAGATTTGCTAAGCAGCCGCACGCTCGGACGCGAGAAGGAGGGAGGAGGGAGGACCGAGGCGTTTGCCGAGTTGCCCAGGCGCAGCCGAGCGCAATTCGACTTCCGCCCGCAGGGGACGAGCGCTGGCGGCCGAGAGGCCTGGCTGCAGCTGCTGCGGGCTGTCGCCAGAGCTTCTAGAAGCTGTCGCGCTCATCCGTTATCCGCTCCCGTCTCACGAACTGACTCGCCCAACCCGTGAGTTTGTTGCTCTTTGCGAAAAGAACGAGTGGCGGAGAACATTCTGCTTGGAATTGGAACTTGCGTTCGGCAGTGCGGTCTTTTTAGTCGGCCTGCGGCCTGTCGGTGTCTGCGTCTCTTCTTGCACGAGCTTGCAATAGATTTCCTGCGCTACTCAACGAACTGCGGGCACGGTCAGGAATGCGTCAGGAGAGCTGACCTTTCTAAGGGGGATGGTACTTAGGCTACGCAAATTTCGGCCTCTGCGGTGAAGGTCGGAGAGCATAAACCGAGCGCGCGGACGGCGTGCTGAGCAGGAGCAGGAGCAGGAGCAGCAGGAGCAGGAGCAGAAGGAGCAGGAGCAGCAGGAGCAGAAGGAGCAGGAGCAGCAGGAGCAGAAGGAGCGGGAGCAGCAGGAGCGGGAGCAGCAGGAGCGGGAGGAGTCGCAGCCAGCAGTCGACAGCTACTACCGCTGAGCAGACGCCAACTCGCGCGGCCGTGCGGACTTTTTTTTGAGGAGGGGGACAGTGAAATGTTGGTGTCCTGCAGCCAGATTGCGACTGCTGAGATAGTATTCGCGAATCCTGAGTTACAATGCCTGCGAACCAGCTATGTCGTAATCTATGCACGACTAAGTTGTGCAATAAAAGTCTCTCGGCTGCACTTTGGACCGAGCAGAAGCTTAACTCCAGGTCTCTCTAGCCGGAGGAGGAGGAGGAGTTGCGCCCGAGGATTTTCGCCGCTCGGCATGGCGGCTAGTAGTGGACGCCTTTAACCCTCCGTCGTCGCTGCCAATCAGACTTCTCTACGCCGCGGATGCGAGCTTTTTTTTTATCTCCCGGTAGGTGGCATTCTTTTCGGCTGCCGCGTCCCGCTACCGACGGCCTACCCGTGCGCTCTGGTGCGGCATCTACGAGTGGGCACGCGGCCGTGGTTCAAAGGCTCAGGGCTTCGCCGGTATTTCTCGCGCGTCTACAATGACTAGCACCGCTAGGAGTGCTGCGCTTGCGACCGCAGTCGTGCCCGCCGCCATTAAAGCCACGCTTTAGCCAGCCGTCTGCTTCGCTACTGGCCATTGCGGTGGACGTGGCCTCCAAGAAATAGCGACGTTCCTTGACCGCTGCTTGCGTGGGCCTCTGAATCTGCCGGCCTTGCAGCACCCGAATCCAATGGGGGGCTTTGCTTACAGGCGAAACCGTAATAGGCGCCGCCTGTCTCGCACTATCTCGCTGGAAGCGGAAGTCTTATCGAGAGCATTGCGTCCGAGGCTCTGAGCACGTGACCGCCGGCTGCTTACTTCGCGGCGACCGAGCTGCGCAGTGGAGTCGAGCTAGTGGCGAAGTCAGCTCTACCGAGTGAGGCGCGGCGCTGGAGGCTCGAGATTTGGAAAATAGAGACTGTGTGCAGCTTCATGGGTCCGGATCTTCACCGTCCCTGGTTTAGCCCCTAACCAGGTTGTTCTTGTTGCTTATTGAGCACGCTACAACTAACCATTCGATCGCGCTTCCTTTGCAGCAAGTGTAAAGGGCCTAGAAATAGATTGGGCTCTCTGAGGGCGCCATATCAAATTTATTATTGTTATTAACATTATCATCATTACAGGGGCCGAGGTCGTGCGCTCGAGCCGAGAGCGAACATGTGAAGCGCCAGGATTGAGATTAAGTTCCGCTAGGGCGCTATCCAAATGAAATGCATGCACACACATATATATATACGTATGTATGTGCACACAGACACACACACACACACACTCACACACACACACACACACACACACACACACACACATATATCGTAATAGTTGCAGCCCTACGCCGATCGGCCAGTGGCTGTCGTTTTTACAACCGTTGTCACTGACCGGATGCTGAATGCCGAAAGATGGACGCAGCGAGTGACGTCTCGTCGGCCGGCAGCAGCTCGACAGAGCTGGTTGCAATGCAACAGTTATGCTATCTTTACTATAATGCGCACAATTACAGCCCGTGCATAAGAACGTACGGGATGATCGGCACGGACCTCGGCGTGTTTTCCGAAGAGTAGCTAGTCTCGCTTCGTGGTTGTCTCGCTGCTCAAAGTAGCCTCAAGTCTCACGGCCTCAAGTCACGCGTCACCCGTTGGTGAAAAAATTCATCTAGAGTCATCCGTCGCTAAAATGTTCCAGGTATGACATTAAGATTAAAAGTGAGCTAAAGCAGTCACGTAAAGGCGGCAGAATAAAATTTGTGACTGGACTCGCTGATCGCTTTCTACGAAAGAAGAAATAAAGGAGCAGTGCCGTGCAGTGTGAGCCTAGCGAGACGATGGATTACTCGATGAGATGGAGCAAACCTAGCGGAAGTGAATGTCAACAGCATCCTATTAAGAGTGGATAGGCCAAGACGGCCGAAGGACACGAGTCGAGGCTTAAAGTGTTACCGGATGGTGGTAGGGTTATAATATGACTTTTTGTATATAAATATAATTCATTTGTATAGCGCCCCAAGAGAACTTAATATCTATTTAGGCACTTTACATGTGCCTCTCGGCTCGAGCCCACGACCTCAGCCAGGCCATTGGTCGGGGCGAGCGTATTAACCGCTGGACCAAACCGGCTCGGCGTTTATGCACCAGATTGTTTTAATTTAGTTCCTGCCAGCCGGTGCCCGCTGGGGCTTGGAGGGCACCGTAACCGTGGCAACTGAACGCAGTCTGGCACAGTATGCTGCTACTCTGGATGCATGCAGCACTCACTGGATATGCAGCACTGGTGGAGCACACGAAGCGTGGCTTGAAGTCCGGGTAGATAGAAGTCGGAATGAATCCGGATTGTGCAACATGAATCGCGTTCGCACGCAATCGAACTGTGGGATGTGAGTCATGCATGGAAACAGGTAGAACATGTGCCAGGCGGTGCCAAGTACCTCTTAGTGTAGATGCCTCGGTTGACATGTTGGCGGTAATGGCTGGGTAGAAGACGACCATCAATTGACGGCCATCCATTGAATCGTAAATCTATGGAGGAAAATATGATAGAGAGAAGGCCAGAGCAAGAGAGGCAAAAGCAGAAGCAGAGAGTAAAGCAGCCAGTGACAGGGTAGAGAGGGCGAGGATAGAGAGGGCGAGAGAGGACAGAGCGAGTGAGACCGCAAGAGAGGGAGGGAGAGAGACAGACAGACTGACAGAAAGGGAGAGAGAGAGAGACAAAGAGAGAGACAGACAGAAAGGGAGAGAGAGAGAAACAAAAAGAGAGAGACAAAGAGAGAGAGAGACAGACAGAAAGGGAGGGAGAGAGAGAGAGTGGCAGAAAGGGAGAAGGAGGAAGGGAAAGAAAAGGCAAAAGAAGAGGGAGGGAAGGAGGAAAAGAGGACAAAGAGAGGAGAGAGAAAAAGGGAGAGAAAGATAGAGAGATGAAGGAAGATAGGGGGCGATATAGAGAGGAAGAAACATAAAGAAAGCGAGAGAGAGAGAATAGAGTGAGATAGCAGAGAGAGCATAAGAAAGAGAGAGCAGGCAGAAGAATTTGTGTCGTTGGATTACACGTTCCCAGCGAACTCGAACACAGACGGACAGTACGCTGGAGATGCCGTCACAGCAGTTCGTCGGAAAGCCAGGATGAAGAATTATGTCTTTGCCATTGTGTTCTTCTCTTCGAACACGGCAGGAAGTCAACGTCCCACGACCGGCACGCTGCTTTTCCACATTTATCTCAACTGCCGCAGCCACTCTTAATCGCTTGAGTCATCCTATTAGCCCATTCGCGATCCATGTACCTGCTACGACGATTGCACGATCGCACGGCAGGTCTGATTGTGAGTTAAGTGAGTAAGCGCACAGGCGGCAGACGAGTGGCGACGGTTAAGCTATGGAGGGGACCTTGACCTTGCCAAGCGGATCGATCTTAAGTGGCCTGGGCTCGCTGCCCCCTCCCTAGTTTCCCTAGATTAATGCACGCTCGAACGCCATGCGGCTGGCGACGCGACCGGTGGACGAGAAGTCGTTGTCGCGACATGTCCATGTCATACACATCGCCGAAGGCGATCGCGAGCGTCCCAGTAGAGTTCCAAGTGGTCAGTTAAAGAGGCAGAGAAACGTAAACTAGGTTCAAATGCTCGCAAGTGGACTATCTCAGCCTGACCACTGTCGGACTGCAGCAGCAGCAGCAGCAGCAGCAGCAGCAGCAGCAGCAGCAGCAGCAGCAGCAGCAGCAGCAGCAGCAGCAGCAGCAGCAGCAGCAGCAGCAGCAGCAGCAGCAGCAGCAGCAGCAGCAGCAGCAGCAGCAGCAGCAGCAGCAGCAGCAGCAGCCGTGCCGATGGCACTCTTCATCTTTCTTTGCACCGAGTTGTAAAGTGCTAGGATAGATATGTGGCTCTCCCAGGGCACTGTGCACTGTGCAGAGACGTGCGGCTATTATCGTTGCTATGCCTCTCGCTCGTTTGGCCCAGTGGTTAAGGTGCTCTTGCGCCCCCGGACCAAGGTCTGGCCGAGGTCGCGGTCTCCAGCGCCGCGGCAAATGCCCACAGGTCTGGCGCCGGCCGGCCAGTCCGAAGCATGAGCTCAGGACCTCAGCTCAGGACCCAGAGCGTCGCGGCTTGGCGACGTTGACGCGGCGGATGCTTGGAGGCTACTCGCGCTCGAGCTCGTGCGTCGCGGCTGCGGCCAAGTCCTGAAAGCTGTCGCCACTAAGCCAGCTGCAGGGCCGACCGACGCCGGCCGACGAGACCCGAGTTATGGCCGCGAAGACCTCAGCGGCGGGGGTAGGTAGCCTTTCTCCCTCTACCTTCCGCGCATCCGTCGGGGATTTGCAAAAGCGGCGCGGCCGGCGAAGCCGCTCGGCCGGACTTGGCGCAAAGAAGCGGCCCTGGCAACAGCAGCAGTCGGTCGGAGCAGGCCGGTCTCCCCACCCACCCCTCCACTCTGCCGCCAGGCCGTTCTTCACGCGCAGCGGCGGCGCCTTATCGGATAGTGACCTTTCGGCTCGGCGTCCCCGGATGCGCGAGCTGTATCAGATGTTCGTTCCCTTACGCGGGTGCCGGCCGGACCCCGGTCGGACCACCCGCGAGGCTCGACGTTTGGGTAAGCGCCCGATGGCGCACGCACGTTGCCGGAAGCAAGCCGGCGGCGTCCGCGTCCCCCGTAGCGCCGATTACCTCGTGGCGCCGCCCGCAGCCCGCTCGCGGGGACTGGTAACGACCGCGACGGCGCGGCTCGGCGCGACCTCGAGCGGCATTATCGCACGCCAACGCCACCGACGGGCGTCCCGACGGCCGGGGCGACGGGTGGACGGTGCGCACCGAGGCGCGGAGGCGCAAATAACCCGAGCTTAGGCTGGCTGTACTAGCGGCGCAGCGCGCTTCAATAACACGTTTGGGTACCAGAGCAGAACTAAGCCACAAGCGAGCTACAAGTTAATTGTCATCAGAGCATTTGCGTCAATGCTATTAGTAAGCTACGCAGATTGGTTGCGCCGCCCGCGGTTCGTGACGTCATCTTGACGTAGGTCGGCCGCGGACCGCTGAAAGGACGGGATTATTATCTCTAGTGCCCTCTTCTGCACAGAATGCCTGGCAGTGAGCGTTTGACCTCCGAATGGGGAGAGACGCAGCCGGCGCGGATATCTCTCCCACGGCACGACTAGGCGCTACTAGAAATGGTTATAATGGCCGACCGGACCAAAGGACCGATCCGCGTAGGATTTTACGATATCGAGAAGACCATAGGCAAGGGGAACTTCGCGGTCGTGAAGCTCGCCCGACACAAGATAACCAAGTCGCAAGTAAGTTTGCGCTGTCGCCGCTCCGGCACGCGGTGCATCCCGAAGAATGCTCCGCGCTGCGTGCCGGTCGTTCTGAGTCGCGCCCGACGACCTATATTCATTCCGGCGTCGTGGTGTGTGCGCGCGCTCGCGCGAGCATTTCCGGTGCTGTGCGAAGCCAGTGTCCGGAGTCGTTCGATCCTTCGCGCGGCGCCCCGAGAACGCGTCTCGGCGCCTAGGCGGCTGTCGCTAGTTCCAGCCCTGTCGACCGCTTGGCCCGCGGCCGCCGCCTCGCTCGCCGCCGTCCTGCTGCGCGCGCTCGCGTCCGCCGCCGCATTGTTTGCGTTGGGTTAGCCCTCCCTGCTCCTTTGTTCCTGCGACCGTTAGCCGACCGAGGCGACGGTGCAGTCAGGACGCGACCTCTTCGGGATACTGCTTCGGCTCGCCCCGACTGTCGGGACGGGGCGCGACGGGTCGCGACGCCGAATCTGCCCCCCCCCCCTGCCCCGGCGCGTGAGCGATGGATGCTTTGACATCCCGGCCGCACCATCCGGACCGCTACCGGAGCCCCGAGCGTGCGGCACGCAGCAAGCACGACGCTTCGCGTCGCAGCACGACGCTTCGCGTCGTGCTGCGACGCGAAGCGTCGTGCTTTCGCGTCGTGCTGCCTGCTCTTGGTGGTGAAGGCGGAGGCAGACGGGCGGCGCTGGCGGAGGAAGTCGCCGCCAGCGCCGTCGTGCAATGTTCGCTGCTGTTTTACATGCCTGGCGCCGCCGTGCTTCGTCGATGGATAGATGGGCGGCGGTTCCTTGTTCTGAAGCAGTCGACGCCCGGCGCCTGCTGTCGCCCAGTGCTGCCATTAGACATGTTTGCATGCTGACACTGTGCACGGCACCCCTGAACAAGTTGTGCTTGCTGTCATCGAGCATGCTACCACTCGAACGATTCGATCGTGCCTAGAAAGAGATTGGGTTTTCTGAGAGCGCTATATCAAATGCATTATTATTACCATTACTATTATTATAGTGCTGTGCTGCTGCTCAGTGGCAGCTGAATCTCTCTTCTGCAGCATATGTACTCGTGCCTTAAATAAGATTTGCATCCCCTCAAAACAGCGGTCGGTAGCTGCGGCAGTTGGCTGCATCCCTGAGAGTCAACCACGGGTTTGTGAACCGCTGCTGCAGTACCCGTTGGGTCTCATCCCGGAACTGCTCCGAAACCCACGTAATCACGTGGCTCATAGCTTTCTACACTCGAGGAGGCCGCAATACCCGAATGTTCACGTGTTGTCTGCACTCTCTTACTTCGTACTTCCGGCTTTTCTTCTCTTTCTCGTCTTGTGCGATGATGCTTTCAACGTCTCTAGTCCCCGGCTGCTTGGTATTTTCATGACCAAATAGCTTTCAGGAAACAAACGCTTGCTGCCAAACGTGTCGTGGCAGCTGCTAGGCGCTAGGTAGGTAGGTAGGCGTGCTGCTAGGCGATCGTCTCGGCTTTGAGCTCGAGACTTTGATAGTATTCTGCAGCGCGCTCTGTCTAAACGACGCTAGCTAGCGTCCGACTGCTGCAGCTGCGGCCACCCACCCGCAGCACTTCACGGGCCTCAAGCGTGCAGCTCGTGCCCGAGGCGATGCCACAGTAGCCGTGTGTCGAACGGACACACACCCACAGTTCGAGGCGGTGGCGCCGCCACACACTGTACGATAGCTGTGCTGTGTGGGGCTGGCTTTTTGCAGTCACTCGTCGGCGGCGGGCGGCCACTGCTGCTGCTGCTGCTGCTGATTCGGTAGCCGCCGCTGGTGGCCTCTCACGAGCAGCTGCTGCTGCTGCCCGTTGCTGCTCTTTTGGCTTAGATTTGTTGCGATGGCCACCGGTGATGGCCACCGTACTTGTGCTCGCGAAGACGGTGACCGGTGACGGCCACGAGCCGCTACAGCTGCCACGAGCTGTCACCACCGAGGCTCTCGTTACTTGTGCTCGCGAAGACGCGCCCCCAAAGTGTTCGTAGGCCGGCGTCGACACGCTAGCCTAGCTCTCCACTCCTCCTCCTCCTCCTCCCTCCTCCTCCTCCTCCTCCTCCTCCTCCTCCTCCTCCTCCTCCTCCTCCTCCTCCTCCTCCTCCTCTTCCTTCTCCTCCTCCTCCTGCTCTACCGAGGCTCTGCAGCTTGTGGACGATAGCGTCATAGTCGGTCAGAGGCCGATGGCCGAGGCTGGCTGGCACTCTGATCACTTGTCTTGTAGGTAGCCATAAAGATCATAGATAAGACGAAGCTCGATTCCCCAAATCTCGAGAGAGTCTACCGGGAGATACAAATAATGAAGCTGCTCAATCATCCGCACATCGTCAAGCTTTATCAGGTTTGAAGGCGCCTAGCGAGCAGCCTTCCGCCGACTCTCTCTCTCTCTCTCTCTCTCTCTCTCTCTCTCTCGCCTGCCAGCTGCCTGCCTGCTGCCGCGACGGCTGTGCCTGCCCCACGCCCAGCATATCGCCTGCGTAAAGCTGCCGCCACCCCCCCCCCCCGTGCCACGGCTGCCATCGAAGCTCGGGATCGTGGCTGGCAGACGCTCGGCATGCGGCGATCGCACGCGATCGGTGTTCTCCCTGTCGGTCGTAGGTGATGGAGACGAAAGACATGCTCTACCTGGTCACGGAGTATGCACCTAATGGCGAGATATTCGGTATGTGTCTCTTGAGCGGCGTCCATGCAGGCGGGCATAGGGCGGCAGCGCCGTGATGTGACCAAAGTGTAACTTTCAGGCCCGCAGTGGCTGAGACCGAGTCGCTGGAGTGATTCGCTTGCGCTCGGCTCGGCGCTAGACTGGTGCTAGACCCCCCTCCACCACCACAACCACCACTCACAGCAGCCGTGCCGGTGGCAGGAAGCCGGGCTTTGAAGCCTGAGCTGATCACTCTTACCAGCATGTGCATGCTTAGCCTGGCAGCATGCGCGCCTGGTGACCTCCCCAGCCGGCATTATCTCCTTCTGCGCTGCTGCTTCTACGGCTGCTGCCACCACGCCACAGCACTGTTGGGTTTCTGCAGGTTACCGGGATGAGCGCTGACTGTTATCGATGTATTTATTTGGCTGCAACCACAAACCCGGTGCTTGCTTGAAGTTAAAATTGCTCCCTTCACGTGCATCTGTGCGTGAGTCTGTGCACGCGGAGTATGTGTGTGTGTGTGTGTGTGTGTGTGTGTGTGTGTGTGTGTGTGTGTGTGTGTGTGTGTGTGTGTGTGTGTGTGTGTGTGTGTGTGTGTGTGTGTGTGTGTGTGTGTGTGTGTGTGTGTGTGTGTGTGTGTGTGTGTGTGTGTGTGTGTGTGTGTGTGTGTGTGTGTGTGTGTGTGTGTGTGTGTGTGTGTGTGTGTGTGTGTGTGTGTGTGTGTGTGTGTGTGTGTGTGTGTGTGTGTGTGTGTGTGTGTGTGTGTGTGTGTGTGTGTGTGTGTGTGTGTGTGTGTGTGTGTGTGTGTGTGTGTGTGTGTGTGTGTGTGTGTGTGTGTGTGTGTGTGTGTGTGTGTGTGTGTGTGTGTGTGTGTGTGTGTGTGTGTGTGTGTGTGTGTGTGTGTGTGTGTGTGTGTGTGTGTGTGTGTGTGTGTGTGTGTGTGTGTGTGTGTGTGTGTGTGTGTGTGTGTGTGTGTGTGTGTGTGTGTGTGTGTGTGTGTGTGTGTGTGTGTGTGTGTGTGTGTGTGTGTGTGTGTGTGTGTGTGTGTGTGTGTGTGTGTGTGTGTGTGTGTGTGTGTGTGTGTGTGTGTGTGTGTGTGTGTGTGTGTGTGTGTGTGTGTGTGTGTGTGTGTGTGTGTGTGTGTGTGTGTGTGTGTGTGTGTGTGTGTGTGTGTGTGTGTGTGTGTGTGTGTGTGTGTGTGTGTGTGTGTGTGTGCAGAGCCCCTTGCTGTAAGAAAATTACCGCAAAACCCTTGCCGTTGTATGGATTGACGTCATTGTGACTGCTGCTGCTGCTATTGCCGGCAGCTTGGGCTCCCTGGCCGGTGCCGAACAATAGGGCCCTCCGTGCGGGCTCGGCCCGGCAGCGGGCCTGGCCTGCATTATGCTGCACATGCTCGAAAGCCCCTCTTTCGACGGGGGGGGGGGGGGTGTTTGGGCCTCCCCCTCTTGGAGCTCCCCTTCGGAGGCAGACGACAGCATCCCTTCATTTCATCCAGCCCTCTTTGTCCCCTTTCCCGCCTTACCAGTTGGGAAAATCTCTCCTAACCACCAGCAGGTGTTGCAGCCCGGCTGACCATGAGCGTTGAGAGGTGGCTGAGCAGCTGGCCTGCTCTGATCACGTGACTGCTCTCTCTCTCTGCTCGGGCTGCTGCAGCTGCTTTCGACTACCTCCACCCAGTCTGTGTCTGTCTGTCTGTCTGTCCCCTAGTCTGTCTGTGCTCCGCCGCCGCTGCCTGAGCGTAGCTGATCCTCGTACCAAGTTGTCTTTCTGGGTGACAGGCTGGAGCATCGGTTTTCGCTGCGGTGCAGCAGTGAGGTGAGCGCATCCTCGTTTGCGTTTGCAATAGGGCTATGCACACCCCCTCCCACCGGGCCTCCTGCCCTGCCCGGTGTCTACGCTCTTACTCTCTTCACCGCCGATCTTGCGTTGTTACTTCTGTGTTTATGATGGCGTTTGCATTTCCCTATGCCCCGTACTTCCTGGCAGTCTCGTCAGCGCTACATACTCACCCACTTGTTATTCACGTTGTTGAATGATATTGCGCTGCTGTTGCATTCGCGCTGACCTTAAATACGCCGGGCTAAGCTTCCGCCATTAGCACAGCGGTGTGCCGCCGTGCGGGGGTAGGGGGGAGGGATTACGTCCCTGATGGCCCCTACTCTCGTGCCCGCTGTTACCTATCTAGCAGGGCCAGCTCAGGGGATGATCCTTTCGTAGCTCTGAAGCTTTGTGGCTGTTTATCTATCCTCTTACTTTGCACCTGAATTAATAAGGTTATTGTGGCTGCTGCTGCACTGCCGGCTGTTGCTGCCACGTAGTCTAAGCCGTGTGTGAATGGCGCTGCAAATGCGGCAGCAGCCGTCGATCGCTGGCTGAGCCCTGAGGCTTTTAGCAAATCGGTGTCTGTATGTTTCTGGGCAGATCACATCGCTCGGAACGGTCGCCTCAGCGAGGCAGATGCGCGGAGGAAATTCTGGCAGATTCTGGCCGCTGTCGAATACTGCCACAGCAATCACGTCGTGCATCGCGACCTGAAGGTGAAACTGCGCGGCTGTCTTCTCCACTGTCGCACCGCCATTTCGTGGCTGCTTGCCGGCCGGCTGGCTTGACGGGCAGCGGCCTGCGGGCCGTCGGGTCGCTGTAGGCGGAGAATCTGCTGCTGGACGGGAACATGAGCATAAAGATTGCAGGCAGGTTACTTGCTGCCTGCAGCCCTGCTGACTGCATCCGCCTGCGTGCTCACACTTGACCTTGGGGGTGTTGCAGTCATACATCCACGACATCGCCTTGTCATTTGCGTACGTGATGGAGATCGTGGAAAGCATTGAGGATCGGCTGCTGTGTTAAAAGCATGAGCCGAGCGTTCGTGTGCTTGCCGGGGAGAGAGAGAGAGAGAGAGAGAGAGAGAGACACACACACACACACACACAGAGTAAAAGAGGGCTGCTGTGGCAGACGCTACACGGACAACTGCCTCATGGCTATTTGCTCTCCTGCTTCAATTTGTCAATCTGCCCTTGGAAAAATCTGTTTTTAGATGCGTTATTATAGGCTAGAAATCGATGTTTAGGAGTACTCATGGAGAGCTAGAACTCATGCACCGAGTTTTGTGGCTTGTCAAAAATCCTCGGAACTGACCTGACAATCTGCATGTTATTCGCACTGCAAGGGAAAGGTGGCCAGAGCTGTCTTTCCGGTGGGCAGCAGCAGCACTTGTGGTGCTGCTGCTGCCCTAACGTACGTTGTTACTGGTGCCCTGGGCTGCTTGCACGCCACATCACACCAAGCGCCACACGTGTCAGCGGGAGCTTTAGATGGAATGCCGGAGGCCGGAATTGACTGGAATGCTGAATCGGTTCCGTGTATTGTAAAACTTGGCAAGTGCAAATGTGATGGCTCTTTTGCTTAGACAGACCAGGTACAAGTGAGACTGGACAGTGGGACCGGAGCTTCAGCAGACCCGGCGCTTGGTGCAACTCAGCCGTACCTTCAGCTGAGTCGCACCGGGCTGGAAAGGAATTATTGTTGCCCACCCTCTGGCCGGCTCGATTAGGCCTTTTGATTGTCTCGAGGGCTGCACGCCCATTGGGGGGGGGGGTGAGGAGAATGCTGCTGCTGCCTACCAAGGCCTGGTTTGCGCACTCACGTCCGTGTTCAAAGACAAGCTCAGCTGCTGAGCTATTTTTGGTCTTCAATTTATTTTTGGTGTTTTGTGTGCCTGCGTGTGCGTGTATTGTGGGCTGCTGCCACCAAAGCAGCAGCAGCAGCTAGCTGCCCTCTTGGCCAGCCCTGTCCACCGCCGCTGCCCTCTGGGAGCCTCTGCTTGGCATCGCTGAGCTGTGTGCTGTCAGAATCCGCCTCCGCCGCCCCTCGCGATACTCCTCCTTGCGTGCCCGCCTGTCACGTGGCCTCGGTGATTTCCTTTGCAGACTTCGGTTTCGGAAATTACTACCGGCCAGGGGAAGAGTTGGCCACGTGGTGCGGAAGCCCTCCTTACGCAGCTCCCGAGGTGTTTGAAGGGAAGAAGTATCTGGGGCCTCAGGTCGACATCTGGGTGCGAAGGCGAGGCTCTGCGTGCCAGCTTTCGCTTGCTGGCTCTGCTTCGGCCCCGCCGATGTGCGGCTCTGGGTGCTGCCTCCGTGTCCGCTGCATCCCATCCGCTGGCCTGCCCACCGCCTACGGCGCCACCTGCTGGCCACTCGTGCCGCCCGGCTGCCCACTCGGCACTGGGGCGAGCGTCGACTTGCGGCGGCGTCATGGCCGTCAGGGATGCAAATTACTTGTCTCATCGTGCCCACAGGCCTCTGCCGGAAGCTGTTCGAAGCCAGCCCCTCAGTGCAGCTCCCGGCTGCTGCCACAGGAACAGGCTGATGCAGCAAAGCAAGAGTACTGCTCTTTGCCTCCTGCTGGGGCAGCAGCAGCTATCGGCTCTGTGGCCAGGTCCAGGTCTGTGCAGTGGGATGTCATATTAGGCTGCTGTTTACACAGCTGCTTGGCCTGTCAAGCTCACTTTCCGGTCATCGTGCGATCTGTTTCCTGTAGTCGCACCGCATGGATGGGAGGGGATGGAAGAACGAGAGAGAGAGAGAGAGAGAGAAAGAGAGAGAGAGAGAGAGAGAGAGAGAGAGAGAGAGAGAGAGAGAGAGAGAGAGAGAGAGAGAGAGAGAGAGAGAGAGAGAGAGAGAGAGAGTGCATGCCGAAGAGCCAGCAGGCACATGTCGGCCACTAATGGGCACAGTTGAATCAGCTGGGAGCCCATGAGAGGAAATCGTAACCAACCATCTGGGGCATCACGGTACAGTGCAACCTGTTGCTTACGCTGGCCCAGCAGCACCGTGGGACTAGCGTGAGTGAGAGTGGCCTCTGCCCGTGGCCCCTCTGCCCGTGGCACCCACTCACCACTCACCACCTCACCTTACTACCTCACCTCACCTCACCACGTTTTGTGGTTCTGTATTGATGAGAACTACCCGGCCCCGGCTGCTGTGGCTCAGTCGTGGCCCCCCTCGTGCACTTCTGGCAGCCGGAGCAGCAGGTGAGTAGCTGCCGACTGCTTCCTGTCACGCCAGTGCCCACTTGACCGGGCGAACTGGGCCTGCTGGACTGGAGCTGGGCACCTAATGAACTCCCGGGGGGGGGGGGGTAGTGAGAGGTGAGGGGTTATTCGACTCTGTAGCCGGCTTCAGCTGCCCGGTGAGGAAAAAGTGACTGAACTATCCTGCATTGGTTTGCCGAAACGGCTGTGCCCGCAGACTTCGCCAACCCGAGTTTTCCTGCTCAACTTCCGGTTCCAGGGGGGACTGTCCGTCAGCACAAGCAGACGACTCGGCATGCGCTCACCTATGCACCTTCTTCGGAAGGGTCGCGTGAGAGCTGTGACCGGGCAAAAAAGCACTGGCTCAGCTCGGAGATAAGAATTCCGTGCCGTCCTGCTCTCCTAGCACCCGTCACGGCTGGCCGTGGTCGTTCGCCCAGCCCGGCCCGTCAGGCATGCTTGCGAGTGCCCGGCAGGCAGGCCAGTGACAGCCTTGGGTCGCTGCTCACGTGACGATGCGTATGCTCTCGTGACCTTTGCAGAGCCTGGGCGTCGTGCTGTACGTGCTGGTGTGCGGAGCCCTGCCCTTCGACGGAGCAAATCTGGCCTCTCTGCGCGACCGCGTGCTCACCGGCCGCTTCAGGATACCATACTTCATGTCGACAGGTAGGGCTTTGGGACGCCCCATCGGTCTACGATTCCCCCTCCTCCCCCCCCAATTCGGCGGTGAATGTGCCAGCGCACCGTAAAGCGGCGGCAGCATGCGCTGCCGTGCGGCCGCTGTCGTGCTCGAGGAGCACGACATGCGTGGCAGAGGCCGAAAGCACGGCTTGCGTTGCGTCAGCGCAGCATCAGCAGCAGTCGTTCGTCACACGGCGTACCTGCTGCTGCTGCTGCAGACTGCGAGCACCTCATACGCAAGATGCTGGTGCGCGACCCGTCGCGCCGATACACGATCGAGAGCATTCGCAAGCACAAGTGGATGCTAGCCGACGGCGAGCCTCGCGCGGCCAGCCTCTGCTCGTCTCTCTACGCGACGCCACTGCTGCCGGCTGCAGGAGCGGCGGCGTACTACTACGGCGGAGAGCACAGCGAGCAGATCCTGCGTGTCATGGAGGGTCTCGGTATCGACAAGCAGAAGACGATCGACGTGAGTGCTCGCCCGCCTTCTCCTCGCTGCCTCACTGCACCTTCCCCTTGGACGCTTGCACTCTCTCTCTCTCTCTCTTTGCTCCTCTCTCTCTCTTTGCTCCTCTCTCTCTCTTTGCTCCTCTCTCTCTCTTTGCTCCTCTCTCTCTCTCTCTTGCCCTCTCTCTCTCTTTGCTCCTCTCTCTCTTTGCTCCTCTCTCTCTCTTTGCTCCTCTCTCTCTCTTTGCTCCTCTCTCTCTCTTTGCTCCTCTCTCTCTCTTTGCTCCTCTCTCTCTCTTTGCTCCTCTCTCTCTCTTTGCTCCTCTCTCTCTCTTTGCTCCTCTCTCTCTCTTTGCTCCTCTCTCTCTCTTTGCTCCTCTCTCTCTTTGCTCCTCTCTCTCTTTGCTCCTCTCTCTCTCTTTGCTCCTCTCTCTCTCTTTGCTCCTCTCTCTCTCTTTGCTCCTCTCTCTCTCTTTGCTCCTCTCTCTCTCTTTGCTCCTCTCTCTCTCTTTGCTCCTCTCTCTCTCTTTGCTCCTCTCTCTCTCTTTGCTCCTCTCTCTCTCTTTGCTCCTCTCTCTCTCTTTGCTCCTCTCTCTCCCTCTCGCTCTCATCTGTATTTCCGTCTCCCTCTCCCCGTCTGTGTTTCCACCTCTCCCTCTCTCTACCTGTTTCCCTCTCTCTCTCTCTCTCTCTCTCTCTCTTTCTGTCTCTGTCTGTCTGTCTCTCTTTCCAGTCCCTCTCACAGCCATACTGGGACGTGCACCATGCGTGGGCAAGCGTGGGCTGGCTGTCGGAGCAGTTCCGCTCTTGGCCGGAAAGCAGGCGTCTGTCCTAATTGTGCATGCGATTATCGCTAATCAATTGACATGCTTCCATTCCAGCATATGTGAAGTGCCTAGAAAGAGATTTAGTTCTCATAACGTACTGTAAAAATTATCATCGTCATTCGCGCGAAACTTAGGCGATTAGTTTCGTAGCAGCCTCGTGCCGTGCCCACGGCAAAAGCTTTGGTTCGTGTTTGCGAGTGCCCGCTGCCGCCTTCTCAGTTCTGTAACCGGAAACGGGCCGGTCCAGCATCTCACATCTCCTCGCACGGATCCTGCCTCTGCGGGACGCCGCCTACACACGTGCGCTGCCCTTTCCGCCCCACGTGCTCGCCGCGCGATCGCGTGCCAACCTCGCCCCGCGTCTCGTTCACAGGCGCTGCGAACGTGCGCCTACGACCACTACACGGCCATATATCATCTGCTCCTGGACCGAGTCAAGCTGCACCGCAGTAGCTTCCCGCTCGACGCGAGCCCGTCCTCACCCAGCGCCGCCGCGTCCGCAGCGGCGGCCCGCGGGCCGCGGCGTCCGAGCTCCGTCATCGACCAGGGCGGAGTACACGCGCAGGCGCGCTGGCGTCTGGTGGCTGCCGGTTGCGGCGGCGTGCTTCCTGCTGCCGCAGCCGTCGCCTCGCCGGGCCTCTGCTCGCTGGCTCCGACTGCTGCCGCGGCCGCCGGCGCTTCGCAATGCTCGGACGTTTGGGCGGATGTGGCTGCCGAAGCCTCGGCCGCCTCCGGACGTTGCCGAGCCGACGGCGCCGTCGGCGGGGCGACTGCGTATTCGAACGGATTTGGATATTCGACGCTGCAGCAGCAGCAGTCGGCAGACTCGTTCGGCCCGACGGCCGTCATATCTAGCTCTATCGACGAGGGCGTGGAGGTGGACATGGACGTCGAGCCACCGTTCGTGCCGTGCTGCGGCGGCAGCAGCGTCATCGGCGGCCTGCAGAAGCCGCCGCTGCAGCGGCGGCACACTTTGACAGACACGCTCGGCCTGCAGGCCTACTGCAATGCAGCAATGCTGGCCGGCATGGGCGCGAGCGTGGACAGCGGCCAGGGCAGCCCGGCCTGCGCCTCGTCGGGCGTCTCGCTGTGGGCGGGCCAGTGCACGCCGCCGCTCGCCGCCAGCTTCGAGTCGAACCTCGATGACGTCACCACCGGAAGAGGTGGGGACGGTGGCAGCGGCGACATGCTCTGCTGCTCGTCGTCGTCTTCGTCGTCGTCCTCGCAGCAGCAGTCGCTCGACGGCGGCGGCGACCAAGACTACCTAGCTGCCACTGCCGCATCGGCCGCCGCTCCCGACAGGACTCAGTCGCGGTCGCCGGTGAACTTTCGCGAGGGGCGCCGCGCGTCAGACGGTCTGGCGGCGCAGGAGGGCTTGGCCTTCCGGCCGCGGCTGCGCGCTCACATGAAGATCGGCGGCATGCTGGAGCTTCGAGACGATCCGCTGGACGGCGGCGAGCCGGCCGCAGACTCGGCGGCTGCAGCCGCGCGCGCCGCGGCTCTGTCGACGCGAGCGGCTGCCACGCCGTCGCTGCACCAGCTGCAGCAGCAGCTGCCCTACTTGCAGCGCGTGATGGCCCTGTCGGCTGGCGCGGGCGGCGGCTGCTGCTACTACGACGCTCTCTCGTTTGCCGACGGCTCCTCGACCGGTGGCGGCGAGAGCCAAAGGCCGGCGCTGGCCAAGCGAATGAGCCTGCCTACGGCGGGGGCGGGGCTCGACCTGATGCCTCACAAGCTGCTGGCGCTCAAGCAGAGCCTGCAGATCGATAGACGTCTCGGCTCGGCTGCCGCCGCTGCAGCGACGTCGTCGCCTCTGATGGCGACGACGTCGTCGGCGTCTGGTAGGACTTTGGCGGCAGCGGAGCAGCCGACGTTAGCGGCTCGCGGGGACTTGCATGCGGAGGAGCAGCAGCTGCGGCCTGCTGCTGCTGCTGCCGCCGCAGCTGCTGCTGTCGCGAACATGTGGGAAGCGGCCGGCGGCCTCGCCGGTTCGCAGCAGCAGCAGCCATTCCTCGGGCGACCGGTGACGTCGACGAAGAAGCAGGCGCTGAAGCAGCAGTCGGCGCTGCATCAGCAGTTCCAGCACATGCATCTCGAGCAAGGAGCCGCGCCCGTGTGCCGCAAGCCTCACGCGCCGCTCACCAGGCAGGCGTCGTACAAGATGGCCCAGCAGCAGCCTGTCATGCCGCCGTACGCGCTCGACGCTCTGATGGCCCTGCCGTGGCAGCAGGAGCCGTCCGGCGGCGGGCATGCAGCAGCGGCAGGAGTGGCCTCCCTTGTAGAGGGCGATCAGGACATGCTGCCGTCTGGCGGCTTCGGCGAGCAGCCGGACGCGTTCACTGCGTACGAAGCTCAGCCATGAGTCGCACCAGTAACGTGTTGCCGGCGGCGGGGTTGGGGTTGGGTGGGGGGTGGGATTGGGAGGGGGGGAGGACAGTAACTTTTTTGAGCTGCGATGCTGCCCCTCGAAGCTGCCTTGGCATCCGATTGTACGAGCCCCGCCTCGCCTACGTCTTCTTTTACTGTGGGCACTGGGTGGGCGGGGCAAGGACACGTTGCTCGGCTGCAGCTGCAGTGCCGACGTCGTTGGCTTTCGTCTCATTGCGACTGGCAGCTAGACACTCGAGACCGGAGACAAGACTATCTATACTGGACGTTGCAGAGCGAGCCTTTGTGAGGCAGCAGTGTGCTCAAAAGCTCTGTTGTAAATAAACTGTGCTGCTGTGCGCGGAGACCCGGCAGGAAGCTACAGGCAGGAAGTGGCCTCTGCGACGCCGGCTCTGCTGTCCGTCGTGCTCGAGACGTGCTTCGAGGCTGCAGCGACGATCACCGAGATCAAGGCCGCCTCGCGGAATGTCTGGCTGATGGCGGCTGAGCGGCTACCCCCCCCCCAGCAATGCCTTCACGGGGTCGGAAGTGCAGATGCGCCCCGAGCCACGGTTGTCCCTGATCTGGTGGCTGCGAAGCCGATCTGCTGGCTCGATCCTCGCCGGGTCAGTCGGCTGGGGTGAACAATTTACTCAGCAGACCCCCCCCCCCACCAGAATAGCCGTGGCATAATAAGCGCCGGCGACACCGCATTGTGCATGATTGATTAATCTTCATCTTGATCGATGTTCCGAGGCTTATGCGTTTATACCGCCGTCTCGTGCGTCATCCGCAGCCTGTCGGGCCCTAGGCAGGCCGAGCCATTCTCGACTGGTATGCTAATGTGCCGGTCAGATGCCCTCACTGGGGTGGGCGTTGCTCGCAGGGACCGGTGGTGTCGAGAGCTACACAGATCTGAGCGCCGGCTGCCTGATCGCCGAGCTGCCAACCCACGGCTCTTTACGATGCCAAGCTGTACGAATATGACCGCGTCCACGTAATTGCTCATTGTAGCATCGGACATTGTGATGACTTTGCCTGCAGAAATGAGAAAATGTGAAAAATGCAAAAAAAAGGCCAAGCGAAGCAGAAGTAGGCGATTAGCATCGGCGGTCAGAAATGTCTTGCATAGGGACTCATCTGTCGTCAGATTATATAAATATATATATATAATCTTTCTGTCTATATATAGAGAGATTAAGTATATGTATATTTATATGTATATATATATATAGAGAGAAAATATATATAAGCCTCAAGAGAACTAAATCTCTATTCAGGAGCTTCACATATGCCTCTGGGCTCGAGCCCACGACCTTAGCCAGACCTCGGTCAGGGCGAGCACCTTAACCGCTGGACCAAATACATTGAGAGGACGAAAAGAATTCTTCAATTAGTTTATAGCCTTTTCTCGACCGACCGGAATGTGACACATGCTCTCGTTCGCCTGTATAACGTACCAACACTCTTCATGCTTAATTTTGGCTTTGGCATTTACCGTTATCGACCTGCCAGGTCTACCTCGTTATTCTTGGCGTTTGCAGGCCCTCCGTACTAATCGTGGCCTCGGTGGCGTATACAATCGGGTTTGCTTGACTATTATGGCACGTGTGGCGTCAGGCACCGTGCCATTAGATACCTCGCAGGACCGGCTGGGATCAGTCGCCGAAGACCGCCAAAACCTCGAGAGGATGGGTAATAAATCATGTCTGTAATTACATCCACGTGCCTACCCTGCCCAAAAATACTTTGCCGTTGGTCTGCTTGAATAGCTAGCACTCGCGTCTGGTGGCGATGCAGGCCTCGAAAGCTACCGCGTCCGAATGAGGACTCGGAAGCTGACGGCTCTGTCGGCGTCGTCGCTTCCTGCGTTTTTCCTTCGAAGGATGGCCGTGGTTTGTTTTTTCGGCAGGGCTAGCAAGTGCCTGCGGACATCTTATAGAGTCGACTGACCTGGAGCCAAAGGGTCAGTTCTTTTGAGACAATTCATTTTATAGGGCCTGAAGGGTGGCACGACGGACGGACTGAGGGCTTCCTGAGAGAGGTTCTTGTAATTGTTTTCGATGAGTGCCGAAGAGCTCCTCCACTGGATGAAGCCGCCAGTCGAAGGATATTTCCTCGTGGTTCGCCTTCAGTGAGGAGCCCCAGGCTCTTCACCCAGTGCAGGACTCGAACCCGGGACGTGAATAGTGAGCACATTGTACCCCTGATCTAAGGCCCAGGGGTACAATGTGCAGTCCCTGAGCGACCGACTAGGCTTAGAGGAGAGGTACAGGAAAGCTGGAGATTTTTTTGAGAGGCCTTAACCGCTTGAACGCATCATTTCCTAGTCGGTCTCTCGACAAAGGGCCTTAGCCTTCCCAGAGCCAGCGAGCCAAGGAATTGCAAAAGACTAGCCTTAAAAGTACGTACGTACCCTTAAACACTAGCCCTATATATGATATATGGGCGAGTAGTGTAGCTTGACCGGAGAAAGCTTCGAGACTCGTTTGGGTCAATGTTTGCTATGCTTTAATGACTCTTGGCTTTGACCTGCGTCTTTGAAAACTTTCAGGGTGAGTTTCATTGCATTGGCTTGGAGAGCTGTCTCAGTTCCTCACGAAGCCAACGTAAAACGCCGTAGTCGCGTCGAGGCGGCTACTGAGACAGGATTACTGGGGTTATTGGCCGAGGATGAGCGATGCTGCTGCTGCAGCAGCTTTGTCTATGACTTATCGATCGATATATATCGATATATATATATATGTTATGAATTATGAAGGTCGTACCGCGGTCGCTGCTTTCCTCATTCGCGGCCAACTTGCGATGCTGTGTGGCAGAGAGGATGGCGGAGCAGTTTCTTTAGGGAATCGCGAAGTGGGTGGGTGGGGGGTGCTATAATAGTGACACGGTGCAGCTCCTGGTGCACCCACTCCCTCTCTCTCTCTCAGCGACGAGGAGCCGCCGCGGCCTCCTCAGTGTCACTCAATGGGACGAGCCACTTGAGCTCAGTTGCCGACGAGAGAAACAAGGAGTCGGCCGGCGCGAGCCGAAATCAAGTCAACGGTTGCGATCGGCGGTAGAAAGAGCTTCGAATCACGATGGAGGACAACATGGCGTCTCTAGTTTGGCTTGGCATAGCTTGACCACCTACGAAGCGAGCAATTCTGCGTCTGGCTTCAGCAGCTGCCTGTGAACGGCTGCTGCAGTGAATCTGCTAGCAGCCAGAGGCCTGATGCACTTACCTGCACTGTACGTCCTGGCAAGGAAGGTGGTGTCTGTGGAGGTGGGTCGTGAGAGCAGCAGCACGTGATGGTTTAGATGACATGCTGCTGCCTGCTATGTAATATACCGAGTGCTTATATGCTCGTACACTACTGCACCCGACTACTGCCGTAGACCTACCCTTCAGTGGTTTGATTATAAATAGGATAAAGCATGAGCAAAACAAAGAAATTCATTTTATGTAAAGCTGCTGTCATGTAAGCTTACTTTGCCGAAAGCAAATTAATTACTTGGGAGCAGGCCTCGGGTCCAGTGCCTTTAGCAGCAGGTTACTACAGCCGGAAAAGGCTGCAGGCAAAGAACCACATCTACTTCAATAATTAGCCGGCCTAGGCAGGCAGCCCAGCCAGATGAGGCAGGCTTTCGAGAATAACCAGGCATGCGACTGAAGCAAGCAGCAGCAGCAGAAGCAGCAGCAGAAGTAGGCAGCAGAAGCAGCAGAAGTAGGCAGCAGGTTGGCTTCAAGTAGCTATCCTGTAGCACCACCATGGGTTGGAGTTGCACTCCACTGGCGGTGGAGATCTTTGCAGCCACCGAGGTCTCCTGCAGATTCTGATGGTCGCTACAGGGTCAATGTGCCAGGGTCAAGGTCAAGTAACCGCCTTCCAGTCCCCCTTTCCAACACCAGCAGCTGCAGGGAATAAAGCTGGGAACCTTGGTCGGCCATGTCTTAATGGGTAGTCGATTCTAAGACAGCTGGCTACATAGCGATATTACACATAAACCAACTGCTGCTTACTTTAAATAGCCGGGCACTGCCACGGTTCACAGCAACTGCAGTCAAGGGCAGCAGCAATCAGAGAGAGAGAGAGAGAGAGAGAGAGAGAGAGAGAGAGAGAGAGAGAGAGAGAGAGAGAGAGAGAGAGAGAGAGAGAGAGAGAGAGAGAGAGAGAGAGAGAGAGAGAGAGAGAGAGAGAGAGAGAGAGAGAGAGAGAGAGCGCATCCAAATCCTGTCTGCCGAATGGTAGTTAACGGCTGATATACAATCGGGCAAATAATGTGTTTTCAGGGTTTTAAATAGCCGACAGCTCTGAGCAGCCTACTCGGGCTTCAACCAGCTATAACTTGCCGTCGGTTGGTCAACACCTACTGTTCAACCGGCCACTCACTTCAGGCCACACCGTTCGGATTCGACCGGATATGACGATACGGATATGACGATACGGCAGTGCGATTTATTCCGGGCAGCACTCGAAGCACGGCGATTGCCTCGAATTGGCGGTGCACGTGCTGCCGCATGCGATGTAGTCCCGAGCAGAGCAAGCCCGACGTATCGCTACCGCTGGCAGTACGAGCCGTCCGCAGCAAAGCGGCTCGAGGGCCGAAATGCCGCTCCGGCGGCTGCAGCGGAGAGCTCGGCACATTCAAGTGCCAACGGTCGCCGTAGGCGGCTGCATTAGCTGCACGGCTGGCAGCGCACGGCCGGCCGTGTACTTCGTACGCAATCACACGGGGGGGGGGGAGGGGGTTGTGGAGAGGGCCCGGGACCACGCACACCCACGGCCAGCGGCTGCGGAAAAGGACGCTAGGTAAGAGCAGGGGGGGGGGTTGTGGTGCAAGGTCAAGGCTGCCCACATTCGTCTGCAGCCGGCGATGGCACAGGCAGCGCCGAGAAGAGAAAATTCATTCGTCGAGCCTGCGCTTCCGGCTTTGTCGGCAGTCCTTGACATCCTTGTACACGAGCCGTGCGAGCAGCTGCAAACGCCAGAAGAGAGCATCTGCTCACGTGCTACGCCAAGGACACGTGCCGGACACGTGCGCCGAGGGGCGCGGTGCCGTCGGGGGTGGGAGGCTGCGGCACCTGCAGTCCTGGGGCGGCACTGTGGAGCGAGCGGACGATGCCCACCTGGCGGCGCTGCAGCTCGCTTACCAAAAGCGCGGCCACGTTGGATCCGATGAGCATGTAGAAGACGGCATCCCAGTCGCCCTTCACCTTGTCCTCGATGAGGCCGACGAGCAGCGGACCCAGAGCGGCGCCTGCGGTCGCAGCAAGCTAGCGAGTGAGTGGCCTCAGCGATTACGACACAGGCCAGAGGTCACAGGCGGTGGGGGGGGGCATCTGCCAAAGCCCGGCCTGCTCAAAGCAGGAAGCTGCTGCGGTGTCACCACACTCGCTGGCTGAAATGGCTGCAGCCAGGCAGACCGACCAGGGTCACGAGTGCCACCGGCGACGCCACTTTGCGATGTCACTGCACCACATGCCGAGAGGCCGTGCCGTGTGGTACGTGCTGCTCCCTGCGGCACGCCAGACCGCCGGCCGGAAGAGGGCGGAGGCGCTGGCACCGGGCCGGGCAAGCCGTACCTGCGCTGCCGGTGCCGTCGATGATGGCCGTGACTGTGGCCAGCGCTCGGCCGTTGCCTCGCAGGCTCTCGTGTGTGCCCAGGTCTGCCGACACTGACGTTGTTATGAGACAGTACGGTCCGTTGATGAGCGCACCCGAGACGAGCAGTAGTGCTGCAAGTGGCAGCGCAGTGAAGCTCGTCACAAAAAGGAGCCGCGCTATGCTATGCTAGGCCGCCGGCGCGACCGGCGTCACACGCGTGACAGCAGCGCAGTGTCACTGCCCCGACCACTGGCAGGAATGCATAAGTGTACAGAAGGGCGAGGGCGAATGCTCTGACTAGGTGACCAGGCCGCTGCCCTGCTGCGGCGCTCTGTGTCCTACTGCCTGTGCGCGTGCCACCTGTCCTGAGCAGGCGCGCTTGGGGGCGACAGCGGGTAACAGCAGATTGCAAGCTGGCCACTGCGATAAATATGAACTCGACGGCATGTGCTTACCAATGGCGTTCGTGAAGCTGTATGCACCCCACAAGTTGTAAAAGTACATCTGCAACCAATGGAGATTTCTGAAAGTGCAGTTTTGGTACGGATAAAAACAGAGATAGAGAGAGAGATAGAGAGAGAGATAGAGAGAGAGAGAGAGAGAGAGAGAGAGAGAGAGAGAGAGAGAGAGAGAGAGAGAGAGAGAGAGAGAGAGAGAGAGTGAGAGTGAGAGTGAGAGAGAAGACAGACAGACAGAGGCCAGTTTTGGCGGCAGTCGGGTAAGCCAGACACAGCTGTCACACTTCAAAGGATCTCCCACCTGGACAGCTCAAGGGCTAACTTAGTGCTTAGGCGCTTCCAAGCTGCATCACTACTCAGCACCTGCCGTAAGGGGAGGAGGCTACTTTTTTTTCTGGCAAGACCAAACTTCGTGCCCTGCAGGACGGAACTTCCTTGCCGAGTGTGGGAGGAGTCGAGCTGACTGCTCGGCAGCATAAGAGAGCAATGACCGCAGCAGCAGTGGCAGGCGGCTGCTGCACAGGTGCTGTGCACAGCAGCCGAAGACTGGGGCCCAGTGAGTAGGGGCGGGACTGAAGCTTGGCAAATTGGTGATTCAAAAGTGGGGGTGGTGGTGATGGTGGGTCAGCTGTCTAATTTAACTGCCCCTTGCTAGTAATAAGACCAGTCTAATAATAACGTAATGGCAGACCAATTTCCAGGCCCACGCGAGCGGCTACTCAGGAGGCAGCATGTTTTCGCGTAGCACCGAAGGCAGCCAGGCCTCACCACTGATGAGATTCCAAGTCTTTCCTCCAGCACACATTAGACTTAGCACCCGGGGCTTCTGGCAAAACTAAAGATGGGGGGGATCAGGGGAATGCATTACCTACCTTTAGACCGGCCAACGCTGTAAGATATTGCAGCAGTGAATGACTGACAGAAAGAGAGTGGATACTTAGAGAGAGAGAGAGAGAGAGAGAGAGAGAGAGAGAGAGAGAGAGAGAGAGAGAGAGAGAGAGAGAGAGAGAGAGAGAGAGAGAGAGAGAGAGAGAGAGAGAGAGAGAGAGACTGCTTCTGCTTGACAGCATCTGGCGATGGTCACACACAAGATTCCAGCGAGCGCAGCACAGTTCGACAGCTCAGCGATTTCTGCCAGCCTTCGATACGGACAGGCAGGGCAGAGTCATTGAACCGCTACCACAGCTCTTGGAACTACTGTCACAGCTCCAGTGGTGGTCTTTCCCACAATTAACCAAAGGACTACCATACGACACTTGATGAACAGGATAAGCGCCCCCAGATCGTAGGCGCTAGGAAAGTCCAGCGTGTCTGGCACCTCCTGGACCGGATCCTGGCACCTCCTGGGCCGGACCGTGCACATTCAATGCTGTCACGATTGGCTGTCCCAGGCAAGGTCGCGCTTTAGCGCCTTTGCTATATCCTGGACACGCCTCCAAAGTAGAGTTTAAAGCCTCTCGGCCGGTCCAGTGGTGAAACCCAGAGACTGCAGCAGCCAACTGTGCAAGCCTGAGTGTCACGACCGACAAAGGCCGAGCCATGCCTAGCGCCGGCAGGACGATTGAGCAGGATCAAGCCCAAGGGGGCAGGCGGGAGGGAGAGGGTAGCAAGGGCAGCAGAAGTGATGCCAAAGCAGAAGTGATGCAGAAGTGATGGTAAAAGAGGGCCTAATCTGCCTCGGTAGAGTCATGCGCCAAGCCGATCGATAGTCGCTGCCAAGAGACTATTTTTGCGAGCGTTCCTAACGATACTTTAGCCGAGCTGTCTGCCGGGTTTATGTACTCCTCGCTGAACACCAAGAGCTCTCGAAGTAGTAGTGCTACGAAGCAAAAAAAGATATACCGAACTGACATTGGGAATTGAACCTATGACACCCGAAAGTAAGAGTTGCGTCCAACTCAGCTACCACGACAAGCAAGCACTAGGGCATGCACAGCCGCACATGCAGTGAACTAATATACCGCCTCGGCTGGCTATGCAACGGCACTTGAGCCAGCCGAGACGGAGCACGGATACATAACGGATTTTGCTGGGTGTCATAGCATCCTGGCTGCACAAGCCCACCGGCAGCACTATGTACCAGGCAGTGCATAGCCAGGCAGGTTCGGACGCGACAGCGCGTTGGCAACCTATGTAGGGGTGGAACAGGCAGGCAAGAGGAGATACTGAAGGCCTGGCACTAGCCGGAGCTGGTGCAATCGGCAGCTCTTCAGCTCACTTTGCTCGGCGTCCTCCGATAGTTTAGCTCAGCGGCCAGGAAGTGTGGCAATTTCCATGCAGTCACCGTAGCACCGTAGCAACAGCTGCACCGATGCAGCTGTTAAGGAAATCCACCTAGATACTGCATCGGGCAAGCCGGGTGATGAGGTGCAGCCGACGGTTTCGCAATTACTTAGCAGCTCAGACGTAAACCAAGCAACGGGCTGCAGGAATCCGGAATTAGCAAGCAGTCCTTTGGTGCTCGCTTTTTGTTGCAGATCGATTGGAGCAAGAGTACACACCGCATGCCACATGCCACTGCTGAATTTAGAGAGGTAATAGAACGAGGGAGGGGCAAAGCGATGGATATATATACATATATATATACATATATATATATATATATTGAGAGAGAGAGAGACACACACACAGAGACAGAGGAGAGACACACTGACACGTACCCCTTTAGGCAGCCAATGCCGTTATGGCTAAGTGCAAGAACGAATGAGATCGTTAAACTGAGACCCACAGCACTTCACCGATTCATACGTCACTGGGGTACACCACTGGGTGGGTTTCTCACGCTAGGTCTGGTCTGGGAAAGGGAGCGCCAGGTTCTCAGGTTCAGCCGATTTCGGAGTCGGCCCTCTCACTTTCGTTACCCTCATTCAGCCTAGCCATCGTTTGTCAATCCTAGATGGGCTACCCACCAACTCGATGGGCCGTGGGAGGGATGCGGGTTAGACAGCCACTGGCCTTGATTCGACACCATTCTTACCTGTGACTAATGCTTTTGCAAAAGAACCGACTCTAGAAAAGTAGCAGTCACGCAGGACTGTGGTGACAGCTTGCTTTATCAAAGCTTCTGCAGGTAATGTAATGTAATCTCTATCTGTAGCTTCACAAAGCCACAAAGACAAAGTGCTAAGCACTTAGGTGTTTTTCTACAGCAAGCTCAAAGTCCAAGCGGCATTCGGTGCACACGCTGTAGCCAACAGACGTCCTCTCAAAGAGAAAGTGGGAAGCATAGCTGAGTCAGGACAGCAGTCGAGGAAGTGCATAGCATGGAAGTAGCAGCTCAGGACACATGGACACGATGAGCCATAGTCGGCAGCAGGAGAGTAGTTGTTGTTGCTTAAGAGTTGTGGAAGCAAATTCTAGAGTCTAGTACCTGCAGAGCAAAATCGTCTGTCGCCAACGGTCCACAAGCAGAGGCTTGGAACAGCTAATTTACTGCAGTCCATAGGGACGCTGAGGGCACGAGGAGGCTGACACTGACACAGCTGGTCAGCTAGGTATGGAAGAGATACTCAGCCTCTGGGAAAAGTGATTAAGACCCGTGGAATAGGATATCACTTTTATGCTGACGATACTCAGTTGTATTTGTCGTTCAAACCGTCGGAATCTGCTACAGCAACTGACAAACTGAATGCTTGCTTTGCCGACATTCGATCCTGGATGTCGGAAAACTTTTTGAAACTAAACGACGATAAAACCAAACTGCTGCTCATAGGACACCTTAAGCGTGTGGCTGGATTAAAAGGCTTTGCTGTTCTAATAGGTGATGCTGCCGTGCGACCATCACAACCTGTAATTCCCTTTTGGCTGAGCGGCCAAAGAAAGCTATTAGGCCACTGCAGATGACTATGAATATGGCTCCAAGGCTGGTCTTCAAGTCCCAGCGGTTTGAGCACGTGTCACCTCTGCTGAAAGAGCTAGGATGGTTGCCGGTTGAGCAAAGGATACAGAGCAAAGTTCTTACGCTGACCCACAAGGCCCGCCACGGCTTGGCTCCTTCGTACCTAGCTGAACTGCTGCATCAGTTTCAGCCTGTTCGCGCCCTCAGGTCCTGTGTGGACAATAAATTAGCTGTCCCATTCCTCTGCTTAAAGACAGTTGGCGACAGAAGCTTTAGCTCTGCAGGTCCTAGACTGTGGAACTCGCTTTCACAATTCTTACGCAACGACAACTACTCTCCTACTGCCGACTATGGCACATCCTTTTCAGCGGTCCCGAGCTGCTACTTCCATGCTACTCACTACCTCAACTGCTCTCCTGACTCTGCTATGCTTCACACTTTCTCTTTGTTGCGTGAGTCAAAGTCTGTTGGCTACCGAATGCGTGCGTACCGAAAGCCGCTCAGGCTGCGAGTGCGCTATACAAAACTCTCCTGCGTAACACCCACACGGTCTTTATGACTTTATGGAGTTAAAGACGGAGATATAAAAAATACAAAGAGCACGAAAGCTGTCTGCACCCCACCCCCAGAGAGAGCTCGGAACTACACCAAGCCTCGACGCAAGGCTGCGACCAGCTTGTCGGTCTGTCCCAGTGCAGCAACTCGAGCCGCCTGGAGTGAATGCGGCAGCCTCTGCACCACCACCATGAGCTCTTTTTCTATCTGCAATCGGCTTGCCTCCCTCGTTGCCACCGGGGCCAGGAGATGTGTCTTGGGAGCTCAAACGTCGCACGAACGCTCCCAAGCAGCAACGGCAGACCGAGGCTGTCTGCTCGAGACAATGTCTCAGCCTAAGGCATTGTCTCGAGCTGTCTGCGTTGCTTTTCGGCCGACTTCGCCTTTTGCTGCTTCGCATACAAGTACGCATGCCTGATGCTGCCCGATGCTAGGCACCGAGAGGCACCCGGTGAGCCTAGCCACAGCTTAGAACAAGAAAACACACCTCCCATGATGCCAGACAATGGACTGCAGGCAGAAAAAAAAACATCGGCTCCCTGCCGAGCACGAACTAAATTAAAACCGTTGCAGGCAGGCGTCTGTGCTGCAGAGGCCTTTGTCCCGGCAGCCCTGCAGCCGGGGGCGCTGCACGGCGGCGGCGGCGGCGCTTTTTAGTCATGACGTCTGTTCCGCTAAGCAGCAGCAGCAGCAGCTGGGGGGCGGCTTTAGCAGAAGCAAATTCAGAGGCAGCAGCGGCTTACTGTGTGCAGAGGCCTAGTGAGGGAAAGGCAGGCTGCCTGCAGCCAGGGCTCCCCCCCACTGAGTCAGGTGACAGCCAGCGGCTGGTGGGCGACACAAGGATAAAAATAGAGCCGCGACAGCGATAGACTCCCAGAGCACAAGAGTTTGCACGATGACAATTAACATGATGACAATGTGGAAGCGGACAATGCTACAGCATGCACCAGCAGAGTGGCTGGCTGCACGGGGGGGGGGGGGGGCGGCGGAAGGATTGCTCCTTGGGTTTACAATCGAGCTTAGTTCAGTCGCACTTTGGTCAGAGAAGAAGGCGGTGGCAGCTGCTAGCGTGCACTTTCGGCCGCTGCAGAGGCATGCAGCAGAGCCCACCTTCGCCGGACCACGATGTGCAGGCGACATGCAGCTTCTGCTCGAGCGTGGCGACCGTGCCCGCAGCACGCTAATCTGCCCTGTGGTGGCAGCTTCGTCCCAAGGCCTCGGGGAGAGAAAGGGAAGCGAGGCCAACGGCAGCTGGTCCACCAACATCCCTCCCTCCTCCCCCCTCGACCTTCGGGCAAACTAGAAAAGGGTGCTTGGGTGGGCGGCTTGCCACTAGACACATCCATTCAACCTCCCTACGATTGGCTGTCCCTAGAAAGACCAAGGCCAGACCCATTCGTCACTCCAGGCTTTCACTTAAATAAATCCTAGCTGATTAAACAGCCTCTTTTTGTATAGCGACAGAAGAGCCTTTATGGCTATCACCACCGCTTGCAGTGGCGATAGAGAATCGCCACCACAGGAATCGAACACACGACCTCGGGACCGAGGTCGTGAAAGCAACCGCCTTACCACTTCTATGCAGATGACACTCAGTTGTACCTCTGCTTTGATCCCTCCCAGCCCTCCAGCATGTCGAATTCTCACAACTCCTTTGCTGCATATATTGATGACATCCACACATGGATAGCAGCAAACTCTCTAAAATTGAATGATGATAAAACCAACTTACTAGTTAGGGGCAAACCAAGTGTGATTCAGAAACTGGGCAGACTAATGCTCAAAATCGGCTCTGCCAGCATATCTCATGTTGAATCTGCACGAAATCTAGGTGTCATATTCCAAAGCGACCTCTCGTTAGACGACCATACCAGCTCCACGGTCAAGTCTGCCTACTTTCAGCTACACAATATTGCTAAAATTCGGGCTTGTTTAGACAGGGATACAACATCTAAAATGGTCCATGCATGTGACATCTCGTCTCGACTTCTGTAACTCACTGCTTGTCAGTGTGTGCAGTCAGGTGCTTACAGCTGGTGCAAAACTCTGCAGCCAGGCTTGTCTGTCGTAAGTGTCGCAGTTGCCACATCACACCGCTTCTCGCCGACCTGCACTGGCTCCGAGTCTAGCAAAGCATCGACTTCAAGGTTATGTCACTAACTTTTAGGTCTATTCATTATTTAGCTCCAGCCTACCAAGCACATCTACTTCCCCACCTGGCTAAGCACCCTGCTTTTCTGAATCGAATCGTTTAGCTATGCCTTGGATAAACCTCAAATCCTTTAGAGACCGTGCCTTTAGTTCCTATGCTCCCGAAGCCTGGAACTCACTCCCGATTGAGGTCAAGACACACCCCAACTTGACATTTAAAATGAAGCTAAGAAAGCACCTGGTTTTGACAGCATTTGGTGGTTCCTTGTGATTTGTCCTTTATATGCTAATGTCAGCTGACACTGCATGCTGCCACTAATCATACTAGCATGACCCTGCACATGTCACCCCTAACCAGGTTATTCTTGTTTATTGAGCATGCTACCACTTAGCATTCGATCATGGTTCCTTTGCAGTAAATGTTAAATGCCTAGAAAGAGGTTGAGTTCTCTGAGGGCGCTGTATCAAATGTATTATTACTATTATCAATATTATTATTACTAATCCTGGTGGTGCATCGGGGGGGGGGGGCTAGCGGCATGACTTGCCGGCAGTGCCGAGTGTGCTCGTGATATCTGCTGCAGCCTCGGACGAGGCACGCTCCGTGGGCATGCCAGACATGGATGGCTGCGCAGCAGCAGATGGGAGAGGGCGAGCACAGCTTTATGGCATCCTCAGAGAACTTAATCCCTTTCTAGGCACTTTACATTTAGTGCAAAGGAAGCATGATCGAACGGTTAGTGTACATAGCAGCAGAAGAGAGCTGTCACGGATATCATCACGTCGCTTGCAGTTGACAAAGGATCGTCAAGTACAGGACTCAAACCTGCGACCGATCGTGTCGTGTCGTGAAGAGCAAGCACCTCACACCTCGACAGCGGTTATCACGGCAATAGCTATTATCAAGCTGCCATCCCGTGACTGTGATAATAATAATAATAATAATGCACTTGATAAAGCGCCCTCAGAGAACTCAATCTCTTCCTAGGCGCTTTACATTTGCTGGAAAGGGAAACGCGAGGCAGTGGTGGGCGGGGTAAGGGCAGCCAGAGCAAAGCGAGTTTGCCAGAAAAAAGAAACCTAGGAGTATCGTACTTTCTACTCGAATTTGTTCCTTCGGTCAAGCACCTGCGACATCGAGTAGACTTTCAGGATGTTACTGACTAATGAAAACCAAAACTGAGCAACATTTACGAGCACTCAATATGCATATCAAGTCTATGAAAGGTCACCACTCGAAAAAAGGTTGGTACAGTAAGAGAATATTCTCAGCATGTGTGTTCACAGCATTTTTTGCCTCCGTCCAGACATAGGCCACTTCATCATGCCCCAGCAGTAATTCGAATTGTATTTCCATGTACGAGGCTATGCAAATATGGTTTTCATTAGCTTTGATGCCACGTCCAGTGGATGAAAGGGTAGGTATGAGCTACTCTATCAAAAGAAAAACCAACCAGCTGTTTTAATTACAAACTCTGGAAAACCGCTATTTAAGAGCCCTATTGGATGATCTGCAGCACCCAGATCATGCAGGCAGTGAACGATGCAGGAGGCCTCCGAACCCAGCAACAAGAACTGCACATCACTAGGTCACGAACACACTAGTTAGTGCGACAACAATCCCCGGATGCTCTTCAGAGAAGTATACGGCTACATAGCACCGTTGGGGGTCAAAGCCTCATTCTTCAAGTTCTTTCCTTTGAAGAAGCCATTCATTAATGGTGCATTTCGGTTTCAGTTTCAGAAGTAGTTTCTCATTGCAACCTCCATGCTACACGGTAGTTTTTGCAAACATTCTAAGTGCTAACACACATTTGGGTGACGGAATAGCCAAGGCCCAGGGGGTAGCGCTCTACTGGTGCTACGCTTAGCGATTGTCCCCACCCCAATAATAATAACAACAATAATAATAATATGTTATTACTACGCTTAGCGATTGTCCCCACCCCAATGTCTTCTGCTCCCGAGGACTGCTAACGACTGAAGCACAGTGAGCGTGCGCAGGTCATAGCCAGTTCCTCCGCAGGGCGTACTCTAAGCAGCAGCAGCAGCTCACAGCGCTGGTCTGGTCTGGCTGGCCAAGCTAGGCTGTCGGTGATGCTCACCCGTGCGTGCGTGCCAACGATACAAAGAATCTGGCAATCTGATACTACTAGAAAGGGAGGAGGCTCGAGTCGCGAACGACTCGAGGCGCAGTGAGGCGAGTGAGGACCGTGCCACCCACTGCACATTCGTGCCGCTGACTGAGGCAAGCGCAGAGCAGCAGCAGCGGCAGCGGAGTCCCCAGCCCATTTACAGCTGCCCGGATGTGGCAGCAGGGTCGGCAGAACGACTGCGGCCGGCAGGCCCCTTCGACAGAAACAGATGCATGACTCGGACGAAGGCAGACGAAGCACCGGAAGGAACAGGAGCGCAACAAAGCAGGAGTCGCTGCCGCTCTGGCGAGCTCCCCCCTCCTACATGTCCTCGCTCTGGCGAGCAGCTCTAGGGGCCAGCGTAGCTGGCCAGCATCGCCGGACGAGCGTTGGTGCCGGCCATTTTTGCTACAAACGCCAGGGGAAAGATGCTGGAGCGTGCGACATGCCACACGAAATGCATCTGAAGGGCAAGCATCATGCACGATCATGCATGCATCTGGAGGGCGGGGTGAGGGGGAAGAGACCGGGCAGGGTGAGGGGGATGGGGCATGGCAGGGGTGAGGGGGAGCAAGGTGAGGGCTGGAAGGTCGTATGCACTGCTAGCATTAAGGCTCGTATCCGTACCGTAACCCTTGCCCCCAGGGAGGAGCAACGTGGGCAGCTGAGTAGGTCTGCACAGCGAGCAGACTGCAGATAATGGCAACAGTGGGCAAACAGCGCGAGACAGCAGCCAGGGGCACGAAGCAAGGCTGCCTGCAGGACGGGGCTGTCAGATGACACGGCTCGGCTTTAACTGCCCTCCTAGCCACAGCGAGTCCTATTCCATCCTGTTAACGTCGTCAGCAGAAAAACCGCCGACTCCACAGGGGGGGAAGGAGGCAAGTTTAATACCGCCGAATATGGCAGTCACTGGTGGGAGGGGGAGGGTGAAGGCCGTCAGTAGGAAGGCATGCCTTAATCGAAGCAGCAACTCCGTCTGTGTCCTTGCATGTGACTGACTATCTATCCATCTCTTGTCTGTCTGTCTGTCTGTCTATGTATATCTCTCAATTTATCTATCTATCTCTATAGTTATACCTACGTCTATGTCACAACTGCTGCCAATCGGCAGGCAGGGTCACGGGTAGCGATAGCTGGTGATAATGACATCTCCGAGATCCTGGCTGTAATCTCTCAAGAGGCAGAGAAACGATGGACCCTAAGAATCAGCTGACAAGAGAGCTGTTGCTATGTTGGCATGGCAAGGTTGGATGGCCATTGCCCTAAGCATTGCAAGCAGTTCTCCCACAGGTCACAAGTTCAAGCCATTGTTATTGGAATGGACATTGTCTTCACGGTTAAATCTTCCAGCATTGCTTTCAGGGCGCACTATTTTGCAAAAGCCTATATTCGGGGTCGAAGTCAAGCAAGTTTTGCTTCCGTGTTCAATGACTAAATGACCTAAACTAGTAATAATATTAATAACACATTTGTAAAGCACCTCAAGAGAACTAAACTTCTTTCTAGACCCATATAGCAGGTAGCTCCACCAAAACTTTTAATCGCTTGTTGTCTGAGATTTGGAATGGGTGCCACAAGCTTCGGTAGCAACCGACGAGCGATTTCTCGCCAGCTGTAAAAGAAGCGCCTCAAATAAGACCCAGACCCAGAGAATGATATGAGAGTCGAGAATTGCAAGCATTTCTTCAGAGACCATACAAGGGTTTTGGTGATTTCAGATCGGAGATGGTAGTTAGCCACAGCCTGTGGGAACCTATGCTCCCAGCGTCGTGAAAAAGCTCTCACTGACTCAGTTGCCAGAGAAAAATGAGTCTTTACAGAGCCATCTCATTCTGAACTTCGACACTGTACTACACAGATTGGCTGTTGATGCCGCTTCCTTATGCCTGTTATGACTTATGACTGTTCAACCGCCCGATGGCATCACCCCATTCAAGCATTTTGAAGGCTTCTTCACAAGGCAGTCAACCGAGAAAGCTTTCGTTTGCATGCTGCTAATTCAACGCGTTCCCATTTTTGGCAAATGTGAACCCTGGAAAATCAGGCCACAAGACTCTTTGAAACGTTAGCCAACGTCTCGTGGTCACAGTTTTGCTAGCCCAGCGCAGACAGCTTGACATTTGCTTTCCCAGGAAGCCGGTGCCAATGCTAGGAAATTCCAAAGAATTCCAGATACTCGGCGGGCTCAGCACAGTCGGTTCGTGCAGATCCAGCATAAGCGACAGTTACAGTTCTTAGAAACATGGCCTGCCATCTCGATGGCTTCCCAGCCCAGGGAGTGAACACTGCTTCATCGTGTCCAGCGCTCCGAGTTGAAACTAAGTCGGTCCATGCATTCGTGACATCCCGTCTCGACTTCTGCAACTCACTGCTTACTGGCCTACCAGCATGTGCGATCAGGCGATTGCAGCTGGTGCAAAACTCGGCAGCTAGACTTGTCTGTCGTGAGCGTCGCAGTTGCCACATTACTCCACTTCTCGCCGACCTACACTGGCTACCAGTCAAGCAACGGATTGACTTCAAGGTGTTGTTGCTCACTTTTAGGTCCCTTCATTCTATGGCTCCAGCCTATCTCTCAGATCTACTACCCCATCAGGCCAAGCATCGTACCACCCGCTTTTCGGAATCCAACAGTCTACAAATACCTCGTACAAACCTTAAATCCTTTGGAGACCGTGCGTTTAGTTCGTATGCTCCCACAGCCTGGAACTCCCTCCCGACCTGCGTCAGAACATCCCCGACCTGACCACATTTAAAAGGAACCTAAAAACACACCTATTTAGGACAGCATTTAGCGGGTCCCTGTGATTCGTCCTTGATGTGCTTATGCGTGCTGACACTGTGCATGCTGCCACCAACCACATTTGCATGCTGACCCTGTGCATGTCACCCCTAAC
Source organism: Cristatella mucedo (assembly GCA_009760855.2). Taxonomy (NCBI): domain Eukaryota; kingdom Metazoa; phylum Bryozoa; class Phylactolaemata; family Cristatellidae; genus Cristatella; species Cristatella mucedo. The sequence goes on along the minus strand of WPIO01000008.1, from coordinate 2,125,291 downwards.
CATATTATTCATTTTGTTTGTTTTTCAAGCATGATTTTACTTACCATTCAATTGCATTTAACTTTGCAGCAAATGTAAAGCGCCTAGAGAGAGATTAAGTTCTCTGAGGGTGCTTTATCAAGTGAATTATTATTATTATTATTATTAAACTGCCCATAAGAGCTGTAGCCTACGTAGTGCTCAGAAGTTGTGAGCTTCATCGAAGTAAACACTCTGCCAAATGCCGTCACCAACTTTGTCCTGTCACGAAGGCAGAAAGTTTCCTCACTCTCCTCATCGGTTAGCGCCCGATAGTTACTCTGCCATCTCGAAATTCGGTTGGAAAAGGAAGTCACCCACACCGGCTCTGTCTGGCACAAATCAATGCACCGAAAAAAACACTTGCACATCCAATGCTGGCAGAACTTTTTGTGACAAGCCACAACCTTGGTCGGAGGCCATTTTCCCGATCCCGGATGGATAGATCACTGAGCTAGCTGCTGTGTCTGCCAGGCCGCGAGCCGTGCTGAGGCTAGCGGCTGTCCGAAGAGGCACAGGCTATCCGACCAACGGTGGCTTTGCTTGGCGTTGCGACTAATGAACCGTGAGTTTCTAGTCGCATATCATTATGAGCAATATTAGCAAGATTCAAACCCGGAGGTGACAGCACTGGCACCCAGCAGTGCACTGCAGCAGTCAGCTGGTACTCTCGCTTCCATTGATTCGACAGCTCTAAGCAAAAATGCTGCAAAAATGCAGCTCAAACAAGCAAATGCTTGCATACACAAGCGCACACACAGACACACTTGTCACACACACGCATTCGTGAACACATTCGCACTCACACATGCAGTAGTGCAACTGCATGCACTCACATACATGCATGCATACATATGCCCACAAAAGAACACCAACACGTGCATGCACAGGATGAATTAGAAAGAAGGGCCGACAACCCATTCAATCGATGGCGCGATAGGTATATCCTTAATCAAGGCCTTATTAGTAGACTCACCAACAGCGTCTACGGTTCTTCAAATCGGACATCATTACACGAATACTTACAAAAGCCAGGATTACTTACCGTGGTCCTTGAAAACTATCATCCAGCTCCCCTTCTTCCTTTTTTTGTTAAAAATTCTTGAAAAATTGTCACTAAGCAGTTGGTAGCACATATTGAAAAAATGCAACGTCAAAAGATTATCGCGAATCACTATACACTCCCTAAACAAAACGTAACGAAGGATAGAAGCCTTCGATTCAAATATCACTCAATGAAATTTCACGAGAAATTCTACAGCCGAGTGCACACGTTCGGGTGCAGGCACCATACACTACCCAAGGCTGAGAGGCGCGATGTCAGAGGTCAGGGTCAGAGAGGCTTGGCCTTGTTGTTGCAATCGCTATAATGCAAAAGCAGTCGACAGTATCACGAGGCAACTATAAGCATGAGGGAGGGGTCAGAAAGCAAAGCCAAGTGCAAAGTGCCGACGTCACGATATGTCACTGCCGATAGCATTTCATAAGAGCACCACTTTTGTCAAGCAAGCGGCACGGCTTCCATATCAGACTCGGCTCTCGATAGCAGGCATGACTGGTACTAATCGCTCACTTGACTATCACTGGTCCTAACACCCACGTGGATGCTAGCCCTATGCTCGGGCTACAAACTGCACCTTTCACGTGCAAAACAACAAATCACGACTGTCTGCCGAGGCAGCAGTAGCAGCCGCGGCAGCAGGCAGAGCACGACCACCCAAGCTTTACAGCAGCAGCAGCAGCAGCAGCAGCAGCAGCAGCAGCAGCAGCAGCAGCAGCAGCAGCAGCAGCAGCAGCAGCAGCAGCAGCAGCCCACTGCCTGTTTTTCCAGAATGTTTGGCTAGGCGGGAGTCACACACCTGCAGTTGGTGACAGCATAGAGCAGAGAGATTGGCAGCAGCTGACCTGAGGACAATCACAGTATATGAGGACACGTCACTCGGCTCGTTGCTCAGCTCCCTAGTGACCCGAGCATGGCCTTATCGTTCGAGATTCTGCCTTTTTTTGCAATCGATGGCTGCCTGTCTCTCTATCCTCTGCCTACGACCAAACATCTGAGGTGGCCATGTTATGCGTATAAACACTCGCACCCTCGTGCTCGCGAGCACACACACAGCTACGAGTCGTAACCTTCAGCACCGATCTTACAGGTCAAAGGTGGGAGGAGGGTGACAGATCGCAAAAGGGGGGAGAAGTTGGAGGTCAGCGTTGGCTTCCTCCCTTGGGCATGACCCAACGACGCTACTAATCATGAAAAGAAAATACTTGCTAGCAATTTTTGAAGTGCATTGGCAAACAACCATTCAAATTACCTTTAAACAGGACATGGTCCACCGAGACCTCTCTAGGGCCCTGGTGCATTCAGTGTAAAAAAAAAAGAAAAGCAGCACTCGATGTAGCACTAGTTTGCTGCCAGTCTGTCTGCCACCTCAAGCACTGCAGAAGACGACCAACTGCTGCAAAATCTCATGCATCGCCGGTCGGTGTCAGGGGATAGCATCAGTGGGTCGGGCCAGTACTAGCGGTCCGGTGACAATGCCTAACGACAGCCAGCCAGCCAGTTATCCGGCATAGCCAGCAGCCCCATCCTACAAGCGTTGTGCCGACGAGGAATGATGGCTCAATGCTTGCGGCCGGCCGGCTTTGCTGGCCAGCCACTCTCCAAAGACTGCCTGAAGCTGGCGTAGCTGGTATATTAATAGGTGCAGCCACAGCTCTTAAGTGCCGGAAGCTAAGCTGCTGGCACAAACCCAGCTATGTGTGACATTTTCTTAGCAGTCAGCCTGCTGACATCTGCTAGCAGGGAATGATAATCGAGACTAAATGCAGCAGTGGGGGGAGCTACCCCATTCCGGGTCTGGAGAGGCAGCCTATGGATGACGCAGAATGAGAGGAGAGCAGGCGCCTGGAGGCAGGAAACCCTCGGTGCTGCAGCCGGCGCAAGCAAGCCCGCCGTGACGATGGGGGGCAGAGACGAGGCGGTCCACGTGGCATGAGTCGCCGAGGCACACTTAGCCCAAAACTCAGGACGGCTGCCCAGCAGCTCTAGACAGCAGCTAATTTGCCACAGGCAACCACTGGTTACAGGGTGATGCAAGCACAGTTCCAGCAGCTATGCCAGATATCCGCTGGCAAGGGCACAATCATGCAAGCGCCCTCGAATAAGCACACACTGGGCACGTGAAGGCACAAGCATACAAACACAACTGCATGTTCAAAAAAGTCACGTAGTCAAACACACACACACACACACACACACACACACACACACACACACACACACACACACACACACACACACACACACACACACACACGCACACACACACACATTTTAGTGAGGAACTTCGAGAACATGGTCAACATGGTCAGTACAACATGGTCAGTGTCTGCATGCATAAGTACACATACGACAAATCACAAGGACTAACCAAATGCTGCAAGAAACAGGTGCGTTTTTAGCTTATTTTTAAATTTCAAGTCGGGAGGGATGTCGTTACATCAGTCGGGAATGAGTTCCAGGCTTTGAGAGCATTCGAAGTGAAGGTACGGTCTCCAAAGGATTTGAGGTTCGTATGAGGTGTAGCTAAGCGGTTTGAGTCAGAACAGTGGGTTGTATGATGCCTAGGATGACTTGGAAGTAGTAGGATGCACGTTCAATAATCACAAGCTCTGAGGACCATGCTGCACAGGGAGGGCTCTAATTATTCAGCCTCATGCTCTTATACTACTCCCTATTGCACTTAAATAACCAGCCGATGCATTACGACTTCTGCTTCTGCTTCGGCAGCACCCAGCAACGGTCGGCTTCTCTTTGCTGCCACGGCCACGGCTACTTATGAAGTGGCAAAAGCGGCCAGACAGAGATATAGTTCTCTTGGAATGCTTTACGACCTATTATTATCAGTATTATTATTATTATTAATTATTATTATTAATATCATAATCATTACTCACATCAATGTCTGCTCTTGCAGCAGCCGTGTCAATGGTCTGGTGTGAGCCCCCCTCCCACAGGCACACCGAGTCCCCATGGACATACCAAGATTTGTACACAATCAGCACACGCATCAGTTGCGTACAATATGCACATGCACGGTCTTTTGTCAGGGGGCAAATTGAATGTCCTTGTTCAAAGGCCTTAACGTATGGGACCCAGCGGTGTGTGCAACCGTAATTTCATCCTGGCGAGCGAGCTTCTCTCACCCAGGCTATCCACAAAGGGGACATGACATAGCAGGTCGCTTCACACGCGGCCCGAGTCATCTGAGCGTCACCTCAAGCTCACACTGCCTCATTTAAAATCCGAGCTGCAGCTCAATCAGCTGCCAGCCTTGCCTTGCTTGGGCGTACGGAAGACCGTGTCTTAATACCAGCTGCAATCTGTGGTGATGGCCGTTGTGGCAATCATGCCGTTGTATAAATAAGGCAGCCAAATCAGCTAAGCTTTACTTTTACTTCAAGCCGCCGGGCCACCTCCACGCTGTTCCCGCTGTTGACAAATAAGTGACCAAAGCCAAAGGAAGTGACCGATTCTGGAAATACCGATCAGTTCAAACTGTTGCAGCTAGTGAGCCCGATATTGGGCATTGGCAGCGATGCAGAACAAAGGAGGACAAAGAAGCTAAAACACTGACCTAAACACTGACTGGTCACGTGACAGCAGCATTAGCCACGCCCTCGAACCACTTTGCCCTCTCGACCTCAGCATCACCGGTCACGAGAGAGAGAGAGAGAGAGAGAGAGAGAGAGAGAGAGAGAGAGAAAGAGAGAAAGAGAGAGAGAGAGAGAGAGAGAGAGAGAGAGAGAGAGAGAGAGAGAGAGAGAGAGAGAGAGAGAGAGAGAGAGAGAGAGAGAGAGAGAGAGAGAGAGAGAGAGAGAGAGAGAGAGAGAGACCACGAGATTGCAGGATTTCCTTGACTTCTTTTGCAGCTGCCCACACCTGCATCACTCTCTTATTATCCGTTGTGAGGACGAGCAGCCAGCCGGGTCCTTTGGTCCAACTCACAACTCTTTGGGCCCTCGTCTCTATTTGCACGTGTCGCACTTCCGGTGCTCGGCTTGTCAAAAGCAAAATGCTAAAAGGGTCTGCGATCTGCTGCCACGATACGAAGAATGACACGGTGTCTGTGACGGAGCAGCCGGGTCGTGCCCTCGGAGCAAGTGCGCAAGCAAGGGCTTCCAAAAAAATGTATGCATCAGACAAAAACGGGCTTACATGATTAGGAAGCTTCAATGGCTGCCGGCAGAACGCTGGATATCTTACAAAGTCACCACGTTGACATTAAAACCACGGGTCCCTAAATCTCTGCAAATTTCCTTAATGGGTCAGAGACCCCTTAGAGAGCTTAGACTGTACACTTCCTTTCAGCAAGTGATCCTGCTATACGAGCTCGCATTCCTAAGCATTCGTGGAAACAGCTACAGCTGACGACGTCATAGCCTTGAAGACAGTGCTACATAGGCCTACTTAACAGCTAAAGCATCACAGCCCATTGACATAAAAATCGGTGAAGAACCCTGGTGGCCGAATGAATCGTATGGTACTACACAAGCTCCTGCCTGCTTGCTCACCGATTCATTCAGCTATCCCCCATCAAAGAATAAAGCAGTCTTTTACCCACTTTGTCTGAGAGGGAGGGAGGGAGGGAGGTAGGGAGGGAGGGAGGGAGGGAGGGAGGGAGGGAGGGAGGAAGGGAGGGAAATATACACCGATTGCTTGACAGTCTGCTAACATTCTAGGTCTCGTGGTGGCAATAGATGGTATATCCAAACGCAAGACAATATTATTACCATTCAGATGTGTAACAGTGAAGTCTTGCAAAACTTTGCTGAGCCATCGGCCTTGGTGGTCGGCCCTGTACAGTATAAATGTGTGACTCACTAGTGGAAATTAGTGCCAACTGATTGGGCTGTTATTTAAAAATTCTGGATTGCAAGGGCAGGGTAAAAGTCCTGTTCACAGTACCAATTTTCAATAGCTGCTCAAGTATCTATCAGATGGGGTGGTCCACCACAAAATTCCTGGAGAAGTGAGAAGGTAACTAATTGGGAAGGCATCCAAGCAATGATGTCATCACTAGACCATTCACCGTATCCTTGCTAAGAACAGGTAACTTTAGACTCGTGGAAACTATATCTCGGTACACGGTACATATGTCTGATGCCTTCCAGGTAGGATTACCAGGAGTAAGCTTGCCTACTGAACTGCACACAGACGGAACTCAGGGCAACTCATTGGAATATTAAACTAGGCTCGATTGCTCACACGATTGCCGACTGGCAGATGCCGTATCATGGCAGAAAGTCATTCACTCCACAAATGTCTGTTGTAATGCTGGTCTGACTCGCCCAATAAATGCAGGTAATACTTCATGTACATGAAAACCCCATCCATCTTGTGCATAGCTCGTTGGAAACTTGTCATTCAGTGCCGTGGCAAACAACCCGACTCCCCTTGCAGGTGCATCACTCAAATCTGTCAGTTATTGCACTTGGGTTTCTTTATATCTCTAGGACAGATCGTCGGTGATGCGTACATTGGGCATACAACTAGCTCGTCCGGCCACTTGCGGTTGCCGTGTGCCCACAAATCTGCCAATACGAACCACGACAGCCGGGAGAGCTGCTCTCTCTCTCTCTCTCTCTCTCTCTCTCTCTCTCTCTCTCTCTCTCTCTCTCTCTCTCTCTCTCTCTCTCTCTCTCTCTCTCTCTCATCAGATCTGCCAACAAACCACGGCAGGGTTGCTACTGCTGATAAAAGCCCGAATGAAAAGCAGCAACATCAAACTCTGCTGCAGCAACATCAAACTCTGCTGCAGCAACATCAAACTCTGCTGCAGCAGCAGTGCAGCTGCTGCTGCAGCAGGTCACTGGGGCCAGTAGCCCTCCACCCGTCTTGTACCAGCCGACCTCCTCCGTTGACGTTGATGCAAGCAGGCAGGGCCAGTAGTACACTGGAGACAATGCATGAATAGAGTGGCCGTTAGCCGACTTCCGTATGGGAATTCAAAACTCAAAACAAGTTTACCTAACGGAGGCCGTTAACAACGGAGGACCACTAAGGATAGGCGAGCTTGTCTGTATCCTTGTGGGCAAGCACTTTGCTTGGATCTAATTTACTCACTTGTCTGGCTGGGAAGTGGAGAAAGAGTGGGTGAGGGAGGAGAGAGCTGAAAAAGCTTGAGAAAAGGGAAAGAAGACTGACAGACAGAGATCGAGAGAGAGAGACAGAGAGACAGACAGAGGAGTGAGAGAGAGAGACAGGCAGACAAGAGACGGGCATACAGAGACAGACAAACAGAAGGAGACGTGCACAGGTGCTGCAGCTTCCTCAATGATAGCACAGACACACTGGTGCAAGTGTGCACATGCTAATTTGTCTTCTCGAAGATCACGGCTCGTTACGTGCACTTTGTGACAAGACATGCCTAGCATGCACGAGCGATGATAACAACTGGTCGAAAGTCGGGCTTCGGTCGCCTTCGCTCGAGCACAAGTCGAGAAGAGCTAGGCAAGCTTAACAGATGCACATGGAAATGTGGCCGCAGATAGAATCCACGCCCACCTAGTGGAGGGCTGGAGGCAATGGCAGTGGCTTGGCATCTCCGTGCTTATCTAAACTGAAGGTATGAAAAGGTCTTCGTCATCCTGATCTCTGATCCTCTTCGAGCCATTTTATTGCCTGTCCCTTTGCTTGCTAAAAACCTGCTGGCAACAACAGGCGGTCACGTTCAGCTCTGCAGATCATGTGCTGTACAACTCCCTTCACGCAACTCACATGAAATGAAGGTAATTCGCCCCTCCCGCTAGAGGCCGAGACCGAGCTACCGCAATGCTGGACTGTCAGCATTGCGCCGCCTGGACTGTCAGCATTGCGCCGCCTGGACTGTCAGCATTGCGCCGCCTGGACTGTCAGCATTGCGCCGCCTGGACTGTCAGCATTGCGCCGCCTGGACTGTCAGCATTGCGCCGCCTGGACTGTCAGCATTGCGCCGCCTGGACTGTCAGCATTGCGCCGCCTGGACTGTCAGCATTGCGCCGCCTGGACTGTCAGCATTGCGCCGCCTGGACTCCGCCTGGACTGTCAGCATTGCGCCGCCTGGACTGTCAGCATTGCGCCGCCTGGACTGTCAGCATTGTGCCGCCTGGACTGTCAGCATTGCGCTAATTTAATAATATGTATATATATATATATACATATTATTAAATTAAATTAATGCGGATATCTTCAGCGACTTCTGACACGTGGAAGCTACTGTGTAAGGTGCCCGCTCTATCTGCGTGTCTCTCTGTGTGTCTCTCTATCTGCCTGTCTCTGTCTGTCTCTCAACACAGCAACTGCCTGGTGCATGGTGGCGCCACCTACCGATGGTATGGCACCGATGAGCATGACTGCGCAGGTCAAGGCGCTTCGACCACTGAGGTCGGCAGCAAGTCCGGCAGCTATGGCTCCTGTAAAAGATTAGGCCATGCAAAGGGTCAACTGGGTGCCAGCCATCTATCGCTCTCCACCCCTCACTCACTCTCTCTCTCTCTCTCTCTCTCTCTCTCTCTCTCTCTCTCTCTCTCTCTCTCTCTCTCTCTCTCTCTCTCTCTCTCTCTCTCTCTCCCTCCCTCCCTCCCTCCCTCCCTCTCTCTCTCTCTCTCTCTCTCTCTCAATCTGTCTCTCTCACACAGCAGGGGTCGTAGGAGGCAGTGCCGGCATGTGCTGGCCTGTGGCCGCACTGCCAGGGCTGAGACACCGGTGCCGTGGCGACACGGCAGTGGGCCCACCTGCTATGCCACCGAGGTCGAAGCATGTGGAGAGGTCGCCGGCGGTCGATGCCGAGATGTCCGTGTGCTCTACGAAATGATGTACGACGGTTGACTGTTGTGTGCTAGACGGCAGGAGCAGGGGGGAGGGTCCCACCAGCCACCGGTGGTGGGGGCAGCTCGCTCTTACTCGACATTGTGACCTCGATGTACTTAGGCAGCCAGTACAAGAACGTATAGGTGACGAGCTTGGCAAAGAACAAGCAGAGAGAATACTCGATGACACCCTGCAAGGATGAGAGGCGTGGTGAATGAAGCGTGCGTACAGCGGTGTATAACAAGCACCTGCCATGGCACCTTGGCATCCGGCGTCGTCGAACGAATGCTAGCTAACTGGCGTGCTGGTCATTGCGGCGCGCATGCGTACTTCTGTCGGTGCAGTCGATACATGACCATTATATGTAGTCAAATGCGGACCCAAAGCAGCTATCACTGCTTGTGAAAAGCTCGACATGGTACCGACATGCATGGTACTTACTGCATGGCACCTATGCCTCCACAGGTACACTATCTGCTAATCCTGAGCCATCTGCTAATCAAGGGTCAAGGTCCACAAGGTCAAGTGCAGAAAAACTCTTCAGTAAAAGCTGAGGCTTTAGCTGTGGGGTAAGCTATTAGGACCGAGACAGAAACCGATAGAAAGAGCGGCAGCCCAAGACAAAGAGAGAGACATGTGGAGACAAGTCAAGACAGAGGGAACGCCAGGGACTGAGACAAGAGACCAGTGGTTGGGTGTGCAATCGTCCCAGACAATTGGAATGAGACGGACAAAAATAGTAACCCATGCCGGCAGGTGCATTTCACAACCATAGTAAGATAAACAGCAACTCTTTACCAATTAAAAGGATAAAAAGTACATTAGATGCACCCTCGGGGCAGGCGAGTGAGCTAAGCTAGCTGGCAAGAGAGAAAGAGCAGAGAGAAAGAGCAGAGAGAGAGAGAGAGAGAGAGAGAGAGAGAGAGAGAGAGAGAGAGAGAGAGAGAGAGAGAGAGAGAGAGAGAGAGAGAGAGAGAGAGAGAGAGAGAGAGAGAGAGAGAGACAGAGAGACAGAGAGAGAGAGAGAGAGAGAGAGAGAGAGAGAGAGAGACAGAGAGAGAGAGATAGAGACAGAGAGAGAGAGAGAGAGAGAGACAGAGAGACAGAGAGAGAGAGAGAGAGACAGAGAGAGTGACAGAGACAGAGAGAGAGAGAGACAGAGACAGAGACAGAGAGACAGAGACAGAGAGAGTGACAGAGACAGAGAGAGAGAGAGAGAGACAGAGACAGAGAGAGACAGAGACAGAGAGACAGAGACAGAGAGAGAGAGAGAGAGAGAGAGAGAGAGAGAGAGAGAGAGAGAGAGAGAGAGAGAGAGAGAGAGAGAGAGAGAGAGAGAGAGAGAGAGAGAGAGAGAGAGAAGAGGACCACAAGCCATGCTGCCTGTGAGACAAAGGACTCCAAGACAAGTCGACACCATTTAAACAAATACACATTGGGAGACCCTAACCTAGGAAGCTGCATTCAGACGGCTTAGAATACTAAATTGCAAACTTTTCAAACCGGCATTTATCTAAGAGAGCTGGCTGTTCCATACCGAGAGGAACGGTACTTATGCAGTTTGCTAAAAAAGCATTGTGGGGTCCTTCCCTTCCCCATTGCATACTAAATGCAGGCACGTGTGCACACACACACACACACACACACACACACACACACACACACACACACACACACACACACACAGACACACACACACACATGTACCTGTACATACACACCGAGTACTCACATGCATATGAGTGCATAGCATGTGAGCAACAGCTCATGATACCCAATATACATGATATCCACGATATCCATGATACATGATATCCACATGCATTGGAGAGCAGGCACGGGTGCATGCGGACTGCTTTCGCCCATACATGCAGAGCACCGCGACTATTTAGGGTTAGGATAGCTTCATCCAGCCTATGATGTCTAGGTACTTGTACATCAGGCTATCAGGGCATAACCACATTAATGCGTACTTGATCGAGCTGAATGCGCACACGTCCACTCACTCGAGTTTGAGTAGTGTCTGCACTGTCTCTGCTCAGCAGCTTCGGTGCACTAAAACCACTGTGCCGAGAGTCACGTGCACGGCGAGCATACCTCAGCCAAGCACGAGCCGGCTGGGGCACTGGGAGCAAAGCGGCAGGTTTTTACGCCGAGTCGCTGGTGCCCAGGTCTAGAGAGCCATTCGGGATTCAACCGTTGCTCGAATCGCTGGCAATCGGCTGCTTATTTCTTTAGCTCGGGAGGATGCAAACGCAGCTCACGAGGCAGTCGAGACGCATTCCACGAGGTCTCTTCTTGAGCTAGTGAGGCTGAGATGATGGAGCGTAATGCATACCCATCTACAGATCCGACGCCAGACTTTCCTCGCGCAAAGCCTTCGCCTGTCTCCACGAGAGCTGCGCGCGGAGCTGCGGCCAAACCTTCTGCCAGCTTCAGACGCTTCGCGCCGCCCACGTGACGAGCTGGTGCCTCCCCCCTGTGGGGGGAGGCCAGTATTGCCGAGCGTAGTGCCCACAATCCAGCAGTCCTAATCAACAACCAAGCAGGAGGCCGTATTTATTTTTGCTAGGTGAGGGGACTAGGATAGCTTACTCTCAAGCCCTCCCCCTCCCCTCAGTGAAGCCCGATAGAAGGGGGGGGGGCATGCTGTCCGCTACAGCTGAGACGATGCCGAACCTCATCGATGCATTCCTGGTCATGCACTTTTGCGTGCAATTCATCGTTTCCGTTGACAGAATAACACGGTGCCTATCGATGAAGTTGCCATCCTATCGATGATGCTCCTACGAGGAGAAAGAGAGAGGTAGAGAGAGACACAGAGAGAGAGAGAGAGAGAGAGAGAGAGAGAGAGAGAGAGAGAGAGAGAGAGAGAGAGAGAGAGAGAGAGAGAGAGAGAGAGAGAGAGAGAGAGAGAGAGAGAGAGAGAGACAGACAGACAGACAGACAGACAGACAGACAGACAGACAGACAGACAGAGACAGAGACAGAGAGAAAGACAGACAGAGACAGAGAGAGAGGTGAGCCTCACAGTCGCTCTCCTCGTGCGACTCGAGATGCTAGGAACTCTAACCTGACTACCGTCAGTCGACGAACCGTGCCAGCCAATCTTTTGCAAGCGTCACCAAGGAAGAATGACCTGCCTGGCTACTGAATCCCGGCTTGTGGGCTCGGCTGCCCACTAGTTCAGTGGGCTGCCGGAGTTCGGTGAGGTGGGCGAGTTCGGCAGAGCGCCTGCTAATCGATGCAATTGCTTAGCGGCTTGCTGGCGGCTGCGTCTAAAATAGAGGCAGCCGCGGCCAGCAGCTAAGCCAGTTACATGTGCGAGTTTTTCTTGAATTTTTGCTGACAGCTCATGGTCGCAGCATGTGAACGACGACGACGTCTGACGCCACTGTTAAAGTATGCAGCATACATTACGTTCTCCATACAACGCCTGTGGTAGCTGCTGCTGCATCTTCTCAAAACTGGGCTTCCCGATGGCGACTGGCGGCTTTCGTCAGAAGCAATGGGGGTGGGTGGGCGTTCACAGGAGTTTGCACTCTTGTGGTCTGTTGCCGGACGTATACTCCGAGCCTGCAGAAGTCCAAAGCTCTCGAAGCCTGCACAGGCCTTGCTTAAACCCAGTGGCTACTTTCAACTGCAGACATGCATCTGGGCAGACGTAGAAAGACATGCCACCCAACTATTGAGCTGCTGCACTCTGTAATTCTTTACCAACCACAAATGCAGGGGGAGGGGGCAAGCTCCCAGCAGCCCTCAATATTTGGCTAAAGGTCATGGCCATTTTACTTCAGGCTGCGGACGAGGTCTACCGCCCGGCACCAGTACCTACCATGACAGACGAGGCGGGTTCGAGTCCTGCAGCAGACGATCCTTTATTTCCTGCTGCAGGCAGAGGTTAATAGCTGCAAAGGCTCTTCTGCAGCTATACGAGAAAGGCTATTGAATCAGCCAGCCTTTAAATTAACACAAACCTGGGCGATTATTCATTTTGTTTATTTTTCAAGCATGATTTTACTTACTATTCTATTGCATATCACTTTGCAGCAAATGTAAAGCACCTAGAAAGAGATTAAGTTCTCTGAGGGCGCTTTATCAAGTGCAATATTATTATATTATTATTATAAAATTAACCTTCTTAGCCTTTAAGATTATGCTTGACCTAAGGTCAAAAACGGAGAGCCTAGGGGCTAGGTGTATCCAGGATCGATCCATACACCTACGGGCTATCGGACTTCAGTGCCCAACCGTATGGAGCTTATGGTGAGGCTAGGTTGTTTCAGGCCTGGATTGCGTCTACCCCAGCCTGGTCCTCCAGACTGCATCCAGGTAGGCCCTCCTTGCCGGAGTACGTGTCAGGCACATGCTGTCAATTCCTGCTATAATTCAACTCTGCATATCTGACGGCAGGCGGACCTCATTCACTACACAGCTTCTGTCCCCCCTCGGAATCCATAATCTTCTGCACATTGCAAAACTCTAAGACTCTTGACACTGAAGCTGTCAGAAAAAAATTAAAATTACTGTCTGCCTGGGCTCAATCCTCGGTCCGACCTGCCTTCGGTGGTGGAATTCTATAACACGACACTAGCCGATAGTCTAGACAAGCAAGGACATCTGACAAAGCACATTGTAAACCTTGCACAGATGTCCTATGGTTTACTGAGACGTTAAACTAGCTAGGACCACTAAATACAACCTCTAGAAAGCACACACGAGATCCGGACAGGCATCAACTGGCGTACAAGGACTACTGTAGGTCGTACCACACCGTCCCAGCTAGGGCCGAGTCTAGCATCTATAAAAGCACGGTCAAATCAAATGCACAATCAAAAATGCTGAAGTCGACCATCGACCATCTCCTAAACCCCTACAAGGTCATTACTGAATGTACCTGGTGGCGATCTGTCTACAATTTCATAGTTTCTCATGCTTCTTTGTCAATAGGATAGACAAAATCCGAGAGTCCATCCCAAGGTAATATCTTCACTTGATTCTTGATCTTCTAGTCTTTGCTTTGCCTCAACGTCCATCTTCAAGCCTGCACTAATGATCTCATCTCAGTGAGCCATGATGGCACACTAGGTAAGGCGGTTGCTTTATACGACCTCGGTCCCAAAGTCGTGGGTTCGAATCCTACAGTGGGTGATTCTTTATTGCCACTTCAAGCGGTGGCGATAGCAGTAAAGGCTCCTCTGTAGCTATACAAAAAGAGGCTGTTAAATCAGCTTGTATTTTTCTATCTCAAAGTTAATCTAAGAGGACTACTAGCCCTCTAGACCCAACACCTAAAATTCTCTTTCCGATGCAAACATTTGCAGATGCCCTGGTTAACTAACATGATAAACAATGTCCTTGACCCCTGATACCCTGGTTAACTAACATAATAAATAATGTCCTTGACCCCTGATACCCTAGTTAACTAACATACTAAACAATGTCCTTGACCCCAGGCCTTTTCTTGCTCTTCAAAAAGGCTATCGTTTAGCCACTCAGTAAGAAGTCAACACTATACCAGGAGAACTTTGACCTTTCCACCCAGTCTCTGCTGCCATTCCTATCAAAGATGCTGGAACCAGCAAGACAGACTAGCTACACTATAACATAAAAACTCTTCAAACCTGTCAGGAAGTAACTTCCTGATAGGCTTTACATTTAGTCACTCAACAGCGTCAGCACTGCAACATGTCTACCCAACTCAGTATTACATATCATGAATGCTGACTATGTTTTGTCTCTGCTAGTTGTGCTGGATCTTTCGACGGTGTTTGATACTGCTGATCCCTGAGTCCTTCTAGAGTGCCAGTCATCTCCACAGGGCATTCCTGGCACTGCACTGCAACGGTCTAGATTCTGTCCGTGGCAGGTTCAGGTTCAGAGCACCTATGTCAAAGGGCAACAGTAGTCCAAAGGGCCTCTGTGCTTGGTTTACTGTTTTCACCATTTATAGTATGCCTCTTACCGATATAATTGCCATGCACAATTTAGGCTTACATTTGTATACAGATCAGATACCGTAGCAGTGCTCTGATCCTGTATGTCAAACTCGCTAGCTCCCCTGAAGCATGTATTGGTAGACACTAGCACTTGGATAGCAGCAGACTTCCTCAAACTGAATGACGATCAAACCAACTTAGTAGCTACATGCAAACCACCAAGAAAACGGCTCGACTGGCATATCTCGTGCAGCATCTTCACGAACTCGGGATATCCTGCTACAAAGGAATCTCTGCCTAGACGACCATGTCAGCTCCGCAGTCATGTCTGCCTACTTCCAGCAATGTTACATTGCAAAAATATGGGCCCACATAGACAAGGATATCACAGCCATGCTGGTTAATACATTTGCAAGATCCTGTATGGATTTCTATGAGTCGCAACTTACAAGTCTTCCGTGTATAAGGCTTGTACACCTGGTGCAAAACTAGGCAGCTAAGCGTGTCTGCAGTGAACGTTGCGATTACCACGTTACATCACTTCTCACCGATCTGCATTGACAACCTATCAAGCAGCATTTCGACTTCAAAACTTGTATCACTCACTTTTAGGTCCCGTCATGCTCTGACTCCACCACACCTCTCCGAACTGCATCACAATGAGGCTAGACATCATAACGCCTTCTCTTTTAACTCATGCCTTCAGTTTATAGGCTCCCAAATGCTGGAACTCACTCTGGACTGACGTCGCGACACCCCCTGAATTAACGACGACGTCTAAAAAGAAGCTAGAAACCCACCGGCTCCTAGCATCATTTGCTCAGTCATCGTGATTTACCTTTCGAGGGCTAATGCATGCTGATACTGTGCATGATATCATTTACTAACTGACACGCTCCCTTCTGGAATATGTAAAGAGCCTAGACAGATTTGTCTTACAGCACAATACAAATGCTTTTTAGTTTATACTATAATTATATGCTCTGCCGCTTTGACCTGCAATGCCTAGGCACAGGCTCTGGCTGCCAGGCTGCATTACACTCAGCCAACGGTGGGGAAGTTCAGTACATGGGTCTCAGGCCTGACGTGAGAGATGAGGCTTGAGCCGGATCCTTTATCCTTCCTGGGCGGCCCATGGGAGGCGCAGCGCCATTGCCTCTGCACTCCGGGGTGGCATGACCAGCTCCGCTGCCACCAGCAGGATATGGTGGCAGCAATAGTGGCAGGCACTGCATTCAGGATCATCCGAAGGCTCGTAGCCACGTTAAGTTAAGGTGATGCTCTCGAGCCGATAAATGACGGCACTGCTGCCAGCACACATGACTTGTGTTGCGTACATGCATCAGGTTTCATTATATGCAATTGTGGCATTGCCATGGTTACACTTTAGAAGCTCTCTCAAGAGTCCAGCAGAATGAACGCGTTGATGCTTGAGATATCACGCTTCTGTCACAGGGACTTAATGTTAGCTCAGAACTAAAGAGGTGACATTATTGGAAGTAACTGTGAGTTGACCATATCGTCGTCTTGGTGAGAAGTTTAGGCTTGGAGTTTTCCTACCTGTCTGCAGGTCATACCTTCTATATGCTCTCAAACTATCTTGAGTGTCATTGAAGCCCTCTCACTGAGCTTCAAATTGGCACGTGTTTCATCCATACATTCATCCACCCATAAGCTTGTTGCACGGACCAAACCAAAAGAGACCTTCGCATATTTGAAACCTAATCCGGTTTCTTGCGGACAAAATGAAAAACCAAGAGCTACTGATAGCTTGCCATGTGTGAGCGTTGCAGGTCGTGCCTGGCCTGATTGGCAGGTATTTTGCTCAGACAATGATTTATCCCAAATTTGTTAGCTTTACAAAACAAAAATGTCCATTTAATAACAGAATAATGTCAGCTAAAATGCATTTTCAAGCTCCGTGCAGCCTAACAAGAGCAACGGGTCTCAAGCAACAATCGGTGCCCCATGTCCTAAGAAGTATCTTCCCCAGGGCCAGAAGCAATTCTAAAAGCCAGATTAAGAAAAAGCCACACTATTTTCTATAAAGCAGAACCGAATGCTGGCCTTTGCCGACAACTTTTCTTTTTACTTTGGGATGATTTCATGATATCCCTGCCACTTGATATTTAAAATGGAGCTGAAAAACGCACCTGTTTTGACAGCATTTTGTGAAGTCCTTGAGATTCGACCTTTATGTGCTTATTCGTACTGACACTGGGCACGCTGCCACTAACCAAATTACATGTTGATACTGCGCACATCGCCCTAACCAACCCTTCACAGCTATCACCACCGCTTGTAGATGTAATAAAGGATTGCCCACTGCAGGATTTGAACCCACGACCACGGGACCGAGGTCGTGAAAACCAACCGCCTTACCTAGTGTGCCATCTCGGATCGCCGTATAAAGGGCCTAGTAAGAAATTAATCAAGTTCTCTGTGGGTGCTAAACAAACATATTAGTATTATTATTATTATGGGAACAGGCTACTGCACAGGATTCTCTTAGAAATCTTACTTGCCGGTAGAGTTCAGGGTCAGGACCTGAATGCGGCAGCACCGACCTGGACTGGAGTCAGCCTGTGTTTACGGTGGTGGTATTGTTTTTTTCTGTGTCTCAAAGAAAAAACCGAGAAACATTCTCGCTCGGCATTACTCCTTTCTGAGGAATCATGAAAAGGAGATCAAATGTGATAAGGCGTCTAGTGCTTACAATAGACTCTTGCTTGCTAGCACATTTGCATTTTAGGCGTTGCAGCTTGTACCCAGCAGGTGCAATGCTCCCATCGGGCTGCGCCTGTGTTATCATTTAAGGCAAGCAGATCAGGAACAGAGAAATGTGTACGACCTTGGTCGCAGCGACCTTGCTCGCAGCGACCTTGCTCGCAGCGACCTTGCTCGCAGCGACCTTGCTCGCAGCGACCTTGCTCGCAGCGACCTTGCTCGCAGCGACCTTGCTCGCAGCGACCTTGCTCGCAGCGACCTTGCTCGCAGCGACCTTGCTCGCAGCACCGCACCGATCAGCAGCCTTTCAGGCGACTTCAGACCAATCCCTGATGTGATGCACGCTGCCCCTACGGCCATCAGGCTACCACTGTACAAGGCCCACTAATTACAGCATGGCGCCAACTGACTGTTGAAAAAATTCGGCACCGACACGACTCAAACCTGCGACCTCGACCCGAGTTAACGACATCAAGAACTTCACGCTGCAATTGCAAGCGGAAAGCTTTGACTACAGCTTTGAGGGCTCAGCAAAGCTGCATTCACTGCTTGCAATGAGGGTGCCAGTTAACATGGCGGCCCGACGTCTGCTTCCTCCTTAGCTCTCACCCTCTCGACTGGCAGTTGAACCGAGGCTGACAGCTAGCTCAATGCGCCCACCGGCAGCATAGGGGCTTAGCTGCCATGTGGCCCGTGTGCTGATGGATACAATGATGGCTCGGCCGATTCTCTTCTGATTCATTCCATGGCCCCCATCCCTCCTCCGGTGCCCATGCCACGACGTCAGTTGGAAATGGGAGCCATTCATTTCGGCATCTAGGCAACGCCCGCTCATCCGAAATTCTGCGAAGCGACTGCACTCCATGGGCGAGTCTGGACGAGGGTGGCGATGACAGGCTCCGAGTGCAGGCTCTCGGCAAGGCACGCTGGTCCTGCACTGCTGTGCATGCTTTCGCCTCGGAGACAGCACGCGACAGACTTGCGCGACAAGCGTGCAAACAGCAGCCAGCGGTGCAAGCAGCGGTGCAAGTAAAAGAGCAGGGCTCCAAACGAAGCTCAATTAACACACGTCCAACAAAGGACTCGATTAAAGACAAGCGAGAGCCGGGACGAACATGCAAGCAAACGATGAGCTAGCTCCTCCTCCTCCACTCCTCCTCCTCCAGGCACCCAATGCTGTCCACCGGTGCCCGAAGCCCCACTCGACCGCATACTTCTCATGCGACTCCACTCACTTACCGGCACCAGCAGCGCACCGAGGAAGCTAACCGGTTTTTCTCGTTGTATGATGGCCACGTCACCAGTACTAGCCGTAGAAATGCTTGTACTCTGTTCAGCCTGCAATATTTAAAATGGAAAAAAATTAGCGTTTTCCATAAACGTTGGCAGAAGGCAGCGGCACCACGGCTGCTGCGACCGGAATCTGGCCTTGGCAGATGTGCTAGAGAGTACAACGTTCACCCGAGAGACAGCTTAAAGGTCGCCTGTTTACAGCAGCAACCTCAGGGTGACCGAGGTTGGCACGTGCAAGGCACGCCTGAGCCGTGGCAAGCATGGGCAGGCCCCACCCTCCCAGGCTCAAACGCTGCACCTGCTCCAACTACCCTCTCCCCACCCCCCCCCCCGACACACACCGGTCCAACACATAAACACACACACACACACACACACACACACACACACACACACACACACACCCACCACACACCCACACACACACACACACACACACACACACACACACACACACACACACACACACACACACACACACACACACACACACACACACACACACACACACACACACACACACACACACACACACACACACACACACACACACACGCAAACACACGTTTGCACAGCCACAAATTAAATTTGACACGAAATTTCTTGCTGGCTAAGAACTGGAGACATGACACGGTGAAAGGAGTACTGCACGAACGACGATGGTGCAAATATGCTTAGGCTTCAAGCATACAGCATGTAGAAAACTCTCGATCACAATAGCCACGCAGTGCTCGAGGCTTAATCGAGTTCAGATGGAGGGAGATACCTCACCCTGCACGACTCGTGAATAATGGTCTTCAAGGAGGCTCAGCAGTAGCTGCAATGCTTCGTCAGTTTTGAAGCCGTATGAGTCTCCTCCTTCTCCTCCCCCTCCCCCTCAGCCACATAAGGATGTAAAAAGAAAACAAAGCATAAATATCGAAATCCAGACAGCTTACCAGGGCCGAACAAAGTAGGTAACCGAGAAGTAAGCGGCCCAGCAGCAGCAGCAGCGCATGCGGGATGCTAGGGACGGTCCCAGCTCCATATCTCGCCGGGTCAGGCTGAAAGGATAGGAAGGAAGGAAGCAGAGACAGCGCAAAGAAGGCACGTGCAGTGTGTGCTGCACGTGATGAAACCGGCGCAGCATTCAAATCGACCCGAGTCTCATCATCCTCATTTCGAAAATCAACGATTTGGGACCAGCGGGTGGCAGGCTGCAATTGAAAAATACCACACTGGCAGTCGCGATAGATTCCTGGAAATCCAGGGCAGCTCCCTTGTCCACGGCTTCGAGGAATTTAGGCAGAAATCTCACCGTTTCAGCCTCAAGGCAGAGGCAGCAGCGACGTCACACCAACCGCCCACCACAGCTGCCATAACATAACGGAACCGAGTGAGAGGCAAACGAGATCTGCAGATCTTCTATGGTGCAAGGGAGGGAGGCGACGTGCCGTGGCCGTTGGATAAGAGTATGGCCAACCTCCCTGTGTGAGTGGCCGTGACGATGGCACGTGGGTAATAGCTCGGGCTGGCAATCGGTATGACAGTAGCCAAGTCAATAGTTAAAGTGTGTCACCTCATTACTTAACAGGGCTGGCAGTGCGCACAAGGCATCGCTGCATTCACTAGGCTGCGACTTGCAGCCAAGTGTGGCAGCCTGCATCAAGAGACTCTTGCTCCACCCAATCCTCAGAGGCTAAAGCTCCATCTCGCTACCACACGCATGGGTTGTATGGATTTCTAGTTTCACACGACCAAGTTGCAGATGCAGAAAACAGGTAGCAGTCAGCAGCTGCACGAGTACATTTACATGTAGCAGATATCCTGATGAGCAAATGTCTACAATGACATGGGACACGATATACAACCTATTTATAATCATGATGATGATAATACTATTATTGTTACTATTAAGACATTTGTAGAGAGCAAGAGTACAGTCTATATCTGTGCTGGAGTAAAGAGACATAGAGAGGTACAGGGAGAGTGGGAAAAAGAGATAGGATGACAGAGATAATGACAGAGAGGGAGAAAGGGAGAGAGAGACAGGCAGACCAACAGACAGAGAGATTGGGGACACAGAGATGGGAGAGAGACAGAGAGGTGAGAAATAGAGATTAGGAGGGCGAGAGAAAGAGAAGCAAACACACACAGACACACACGTGTGCGCAAGCAAACAGGCATGTACACATGTACACTCAACAGCTAATGGATTTGGACAACCAAAAATGTGTCCAATCATCTACTGTAGTACAGCGCCTAATTATACTGACTTCAGGAATTAAGTTCCCTTTATAAATAACACGATAAACAAATATTGATAATTACAGTAAAGGGGTTAGATAGTTTAACTTCTATAAAAACTCTAAATTCTAATAAAAATTAGGGTTCTTGCAAGTTTAGATAAAGGCGATTGACGGATGCAACAATGTATTGGTGTGATCCCCAAGAAGGCAGCGTTAGACCAGAAAGCTGAAGTAGATTACCAAGTAATCAAGCCGGTTTCTACTCTCACCTCTGGTCAACAGGTCATACTTAAAACGGCTGAATTATCACTCCATAAATGAAGTTAAGTGTGGCTATTTTAGGATGCCTGAGACGCACCGGCAGTAAGTCATCCGACATGCTGCACAGGGAAATGAATGAGCATTTACCACACGAGAGAGTGGCACTAGGGTGCTGGCCTGCCTGTTTGCATCGGCGGGGAGTGTGAGCCTTTGTCAACCAGAATAATGGACCAGATACTAAAACCGCTGGGAAGCAGATGGTCTGTTGTACAGTTTCCTGCAGGAGCAAAGGGTAATTTTCAGTGCTGCCAAACTGCACACAGAAACGATTACAAATCAAATAGCCGGTAAATTAACTGATTAGCCTAAAACTCTACAGCCTAGGACAAACTGTGGGCAGTGGAATGATTTAGAGGTGCATGGTGACCGGGCACAGGCACACCAACCGGGTTGAAAGATTCACGAAGCAAAGCTTAGTGTACACGAAACGCACACCATACACGAGACACACCAAGTAGCGGGCTAAAATCAGCCAATAGCCCAAATGCACACCGGTGCTATCGCTAAGGTTACTTCGAAAATGTCCAGGCATAGAGCAAAAGTCCAGTGGCTGAGGGAGACTCGTACAAGAGCTCTGCAGACAAGTGCGCGCTAGTAAAAATGTAAGAAAGTCAGGCGGCCAACACGGCTACCTACAGTAACTAGTTGCATGGACGTGTGTGTGTGTTTGGTAAATGTGTGTGTGTGGGGGGGTATGTGCACACATATGTAGAGGAAGATCTTAGGAAAGGAGACACACACATTCAATTCACATTCACAGCAAGAGGAGAGAAAGAGAGCGTCAGAGAGAGAGAGAGAGAGAGAGAGAGAGAGAGAGAGAGAGAGAGAGAGAGAGAGAGAGAGAGAGAGAGAGAGAGAGAGAGAGAGAGAGAGAGAGATGGACGGACTGAGGAACAGACGGACAGACAGACAGATGTGAGATGTTCTTTGCATGCATATGTATGATACAATTATCAACATTATTTTCACTAACTAGTGTACCGGCAAAAATCATGGGACAAATCTCATTCAAAAAATTAAATACCTTGCCTATAAGGGTATAGCTGTGCAAAGACTCAGTTGCAATGACTCACCGACCAGCAGACCATCGCTAAGACTGACTCTCCTGTTCAGGCTATTTAGTTTGATCTGTTACGCTAAAAAATAATCTCAAAAATGTGTAGATAAGTAATTAAATAACCATGGTCAAAAGCCTGCTCGTCGCTATTTCAGAAATCAATGCACCATTTAGTGTTCTATTTTACTCACATTCAAAATCATGTAAGTTGCCTTGCTGCATTTTCAGCAAAGCGTCCATGTTAATTTCTTTCTTTTGAGGTGCTATACAAATGTGCTACCGTTATTACCAACCTTATTTGTGACTCAGTGGCTCAAAGTTCGGCCATATCACAAGCTAGAAAAATGTGGACGTTCGACGGCTATTCGCGGCAGGGCATTGACAAACGTGAGCGCACGTGCCCGGGTGTGTGCGCGCACGCCTGCTCACAAAGCGCATCAAGCACTTCAATCACGCACGCCAGCGCATCAAGCACTTCATTAGCAGTCCATTCAGTTAGGAGCTACTTCTAACTCACTTGCAACACTCAGCAATGAAATACAATGTCGTGCCACGACAGACCTCGACACAGCAACGAAGACATGCGGCTGCAGGGCAACAGAGAGACCGACAGAGAGGTTGGCACCCTCTGGCTCGGCCGCTGGAGCCACGTTGCGATGGGCGAGGCGGCTGCGGCAACCACAGAGCGACATTAACGCTCAAACCGCGCACCCACGCGAGTCAACCATCTGACGAGGGGGCGAGATCGTTAGCTAGCTAGCTAGCTATTCTGTGCTGCTTCCCGGAACACCATTAGCGTGACACGATTAGTGCCAGCGGCGGCGCACTCAATCTGACATCGTGCGATTACGAGCTGGTGCGCATGAGCACACCTCTAGGCTTCGCCAGTGACGCTCGGGATGCAACTAGCAGCACGCCGCCGCCGCTGACGCCAAGCACGTGCTATTGGCGGCAGCAGCTGCCTCTGCTCGAAGGTCGCCACTCGCGACGGCTCAGTTTCTCCCTGCGAGTTTCTGAGGCAACGATCCGCAGATCGCTATTGCTGCTGCTGCTGCAACCGCTGTCGATAGGCAGCGGCACTTCCTTTCCACAGCCACGCTCGTCGGCTGCTACTTCCTCGCCACTTATTCCGCTTCACTTTCTCGAGGGCATGCCAGACTTCGATAAACTGACTCCTTTATCCTCCCGCTGCTCCTCTGCTCGAACGCTCTTTCAGCAGCGCAGCGGCGCCTGCACTGCGGCCACAGCACTCCGCTTACTTACCTTGCTTGGCACCGGCTACAAGGTCACTCTGGCAAAACCGCTTTCTCATGCCGGTTGCACTGCACGCACTGCCCGGTGCCCCCTGGGGGGGGGGCACCGTAGCCAGCCAGGAAGCTGTGGCACCGCTGAACGAGGCAGGCTGAGCTGCAGTAGCAGGGAGGTGAAGGCAGAGGAGGGAACCGAGAAAGCCAGAGACGAGGCTCTGCACAGCAGCAGCAGCAGCAGCAGCGGACACACGCTGGGTAGTCCCGCTAGCCCCGCCCCCACGTAATGGATAAGAAGAGAGCAATTTGAGACGAAGGAGGTGGGTTCAAGTCCTGCAGAAGGCAACTCTTTATTGGCCTTTGGGGTGATAGCCAGTGAGGCTCGCTCATGTGCCGCTCTATAAACGAGACTGTTAAGCAAGCTAGCTACTCATTGCATCACACAGTATGAGGAGGATCAGCAGACCCACGTGCCACTACGAGCAGACAGCCCCCCTCGGCCACTCGAGGGATCGGCTGGCCAGCGGCGCAGGAAATGAATGAGCCGGCGCAGGAAATGAATGAGCCGGCGCAGGAAATGAATGAGCCACAAACACACGTTGAACCCTCCGCAGACTGCAGCACAAACAGCAAGCAGAGCGCCGACGCAGTAGCCGACAGCAGCCTTCGACAGTGGCCGACAAGTGCTTTCGCCAAAAAACAGACCAGCTGCACGGCAGTTCGCCTAGCCGTGCGAAAGGTGCAGACTACTTCCTGCGGCTGCCTCGTGCGCAGCCGTAGGTGTGTGAGAGCAGTGCTTACCAATCGGGGGCTGTCCAACGCAGAACAGCGGGCCAGGCAGGCGCTGCGGCACGGGCCAGAAACGGTGCGCCGACTTGGCAGTTAGCTAGCCGGTGGCTACATGACTGCGCAGCAAGCTGGGTGTAGGCTACTTAATAATCACTAGCGATGACGTGGCAGAGCTCGAGAGCGAGAGGTTTAAGCGCATCGGCCAGCTCATGCACCCACGCATGCATACTCGCACGCAAGCGCGCACACACACACACACACTCACACACCTTGCAATTAAAGATGCCAGAAGCGTGCTTGCGGTACAAAGATGAAGGACACCCATCTTAAGGAAGGGGTGCGCCAGCCAGCGTGACCTGTTACTGTAAAAAAGCCGTGCAACCTGGTGGCCAAGGAGGATAGGGCACTACCTGGAAAGGCAGACACGGGAAAGATATAAACTTCAAGTAGACACTCGGTGAAGCTCGAACGGAAGCAGAAGGTGGATGGTGGGAAGGCTTCCGGCTTTGGAGTAGACTTTGACTAGGAGCAAGAGACAAGCAGAGAGTCGTGATAGACAGGGAGGTGAAGGTGACTGCCACTCACAGATGCAGGCAGAGCACCGAATTGCAACCGATTCACGGCCACCATCCAAAGTCATTTCAGCAGAATTTCTTGTGCACGGGTGCAAAGCTGGATTCGAAAACCACTGGCTGGACGGCGGTAGCACAGGGTCAATCAGCCAGCAGGCAAAAGTAGCCGTTCGGCTAAGATGGCCGATCAACCAATGTATATGGGAGCCGGAAGTCCGAGCTCGGCGCGCCTGCAATCTGGCCACGGTGGGGCCGAACTGCCCCACAATGGCGAAAGTTTGTGCACGAGCACAGGATAAAATTAAGTGAGGGCAAGCTGATTTAGCAGCCTCATTTATCGAAGGGCGGACCACAGCCTTGACGGCTTTCACCCCTGCGTGCAGCGGTCAACAGCGAAAAGCTGCACGCCGGACTCGAATAGAAGACGCAGGCCGCAACGTGGTGGCACTTTACCGCTGTGCTCTGATCGAGTGGCAAAGTAAACAGTAGCTGATTTAGAGTAGCTCATTTCCATAGCTGCAGAAGAGCACTAAACAATTGCCGACAGCACAGCTCGAATGCACGGCCTGGGTCGCGAACTGCCAACACCTTACTGCCAGGCTAAGGCGCACGCAGCTCAGCCACGCCACGTGCATGCTGGCGTGTGCGGGACGCATATCGGGCACCAAGCTGCTGCAGGCAGGGGGAGCTGCATTGGGCGGGACCTCGCACAGTCGCCATGCAGGTTAGGATGCGCAAGCCGAACAATCAGCGAGCAGCAGAAGCTGCAAGCAGAAGCTGCACAATAGCTCGGCCCAATGATCGTGCTCGGCCCAATGATCGTGCTCGGCCAAAGTGCTCGCATGCAGCAAGAGGCGATCTGTGCTCTATGCTTTCGGTCGCACGGCTGCAGGTTATAGCGCTGCACTGGCTGGCTGGTTGGCTTCTAGGGTCGAGCAGAGTGGGCCAGGATGCGGCTGGCCTAAGACGATTGTTGGAGCTGCTGTTCCGAGTTGAATCTGTTTAGAACTCTACCTTCCTCACCCGATTACCTGATATGAGCGTTGTCTTCTGCTCTGCACGACAAAACGAAATCGACCAGGCATCGTCACGGTAGCCCAGCACCGCATAGCACGCTGCGACCTCTTGGCAGGGTTAGTGGGCTGGTCACAGAGGGTGGCCAGCAGTAATGCTCCCGACGAGAATGCTCTCCGTAGCCCTCGGACCTTTGGCTCGGTGGCCTTGGTTACAGAGCTTCGACCACGCAGCCGTCGAGCAGCAGGGTTAGCCAGTAGCGTTGGTCACGCATGGAATGCGCAACCAACGCTAGCGGCACAGCAAGCTACCGCTGGCTGTCGAAAGTATCCAAAGACTCAGCAAGCCATGACATGCATATGGTTAAAAAACAGATCCGAGCAAGTCACGTTGGTCGTTAATGTTCTCGCAGACTGAAGCATACGTCGGCCGACCACTAGAACATTCTCATCCACAATATGAAATGAACACATGACAATATGAACCGACCGAAGATCCCTCCCACTGCTGCTGCCCTCAAACTAGGAAAATATCACCTTGAACCGGTCGTCGGCACTTCTATATACTTCAATACTCTCTATACTTCTACATCGAAAGAGGAAGATCTCCCATTTCAGGTACCTCTCGTCAGACCTCAGGGTTGTCCGGTGGTACATGGTGGTATATGGTGCTTGACTTCGCTGTGCGTGGCCAAACTGTTTCGCAAGAGCCAGCTGATGGCCTCTAAGGGCAGCTTCGTCGGTGCGAATACGGCTCGACCGGCATCCATCATGTCTCAGGCGACAAAGCCTGAGCCAGGTTTCAGCTCACGAGGTCACTCGCCGACTGGCTATTCGGCTGCACTCTCACTGATGCACCAGGAATTTAAAAAAGCTCCACAAAACACTAAACGGGTCGTCGAGACACCACCAACTGAAGCAAGAGTTCAGCGACAGGTTTGTGACTACCAAGGTCGGGCTCGAGGTCACGGGCTCGAGATCACAGGCTCGAGGTCGTGGGCTCGAGGTCGTGGGCTCGAGGTCGTGGGCTCGAAGTCGTGGGCTCGAGGAGCCCCCGAGGCATATGTGAAGCGCCTGAATAGAGATTAAGCTCTCTTGGTTTGCTATACAAATGCCACTAATCACATTTGCATGCTGACCCTGTGCATGTCACCCCTAACCATATTATTCATTTCGTTTGTTTTTCAAACATGATTTTATTTACCATTCAATTGCATTTCACTTTACAGCAAATGTAAAGCGCCTAGAGAGAGATTAAGTTCTCTGAGGGCGCTTTATCAAGTGAATTATTATTATTATTATATTACATTATATTACTAGACTTTGGAGTGTTTCTCGCTCGACCTGCGCACGAGGCAAGTGGGGCAGGCGGCAGGCATGCATCGAAGTGTGCAAGCCGGTTATGCATTGTACGTTTTAGCGAGCGAACAAGAAGACCAGAAGCAGTCTGACAGCGCTTGCTGCTTCCGGTGAGCTTCTACGTGCCTCAGACATAGCTGGCAGTTACCGTGGTTACCAACCTGCGTATGCCAAAGCATCACTCGCTCAGCTCTCTGAACGAAGGCATTCGCATACTGAGAGTACAGAAGCCAGCGAGTGGTGCTGTGGTGGGGAGGTAAAACGAAGACAAATGCTGCAGAGCCCAGATACGGATAATGGAGTCTGGGCCACTTGGTCTCATGCTGGAAGCTCAATGCTCCTCCAGACGAGCTCACTGGGATACATGCGGCCTTACAAGACACAACCCTACGCACACCCGATGGACCTGCATGTAACACGTGACCAACAGCCCTCCCTTACGGTAGGTAACACCTGTCTACACTTGCCTCAGATAATAAGGATCGGCCAAAAGACTCTCGTGAACGTATATGATCGAGAAAATATAAAACCTTAGCAGATATTTAACTTCAGCAGAATAGCCTTTGCAGCTAGTAGCATGACTGCTCGCAGTGGGCAATAAAGGATTGCCCACTGCAGGACTCGAACCCACAACCTGGGTCGTGGGGTGCAAGCGCCTTAACCCGTGGGCTAAGACCAGGCGGCAGCTGAGACAGCAGCACGCACATGGGCAAGACAAACAAGCAAGCGCGGACGCCAAGACCGGGCCTAAAGTAACACTCGCGGGAAGGGCAGGCGACAGCAGCTGACAGACACTCCACACGCTCTCAGCCGAGCGATTCGGCTGCCGCAGCACAAGGTCGTCGTCGCTGCCACGACTTAGACACGGACTATCACAGCTCCTGGCAGCCAGTCACGATGCACGAGACGGCACCGACACTCCAGCAGATCCATCTGCGCTGCGCAGACTATGCCCGGTGCTCATGCACACACCTGATCGTTGATCAGCGGCTCCTCCTCGTTCGGCATCGCGGCAGGACTCGAGTTGCTCGTGGAGGGCACGCCGATCTGCTGTGGCTCTACACAAGAGAAGGCAACAAATCGTCGGCGCACGGCGCGAGCTGCTGCATCGTGGCTGCACGGACAAAAGCGGCAGAGCAGGGGGAGGGAGAGGGGGGCCTTGCTCGCTCCCTGGATCGCTCACCAGGAATGAGGCAGAAGAACACGATGACGCCCATCGAAGCGATGATGGCACCAGGCACGATGAACGACCAAGCCCAGTAGCCGTGTCCGAGCCAGCCGTCCGTGAGGAAGGCGCTCGCAATGAGCGTGCCCAGGATGTTACCCAGCGAAGTGTGCGAGTTCCAAACGCCCATGATAAGCCCTCGCCTGCGGACGATCAGACGCAGCGCCAGACGTCCGAAAAGTTAGCGTAGGGCAAGTAGCTGCGCTTGTAGAAGAGGTAATTGGGGGAAGAATCGCCTCTTGCAAATAAGAACTACCGATGGACAGGCAAGCTTTGCTCCGCACACGCAAATTGCCTTTCACGTGTGCTTGCTGCAATTGTGTGCGCTATTATCAGTACTCAGTTGATCTGCTTGCTTTCAGGAAGATGTGAAGTGCATGCAATGGAGTTGAGTTGGTTTGGGATCTAGCACGAATGCATTATTATTATTACTATTACTATCATAGGAGGCTACCCATGGAACAGGTGGATGGCTCGAGCTGAATGGATGTCTGGATTGAAGCAGCTAGGGATTTCGGTAACATATCATGAGTTTGCGACCTACGTTGGAACCCTTCAGGGTTTCGGGCGGCATGGGGCCGAGATTGAGCAGGCCCGGCCATGCCTTGATAGGGACCTTCGCTTACTACAGGCAAGCCGTCTCGCCCCTCTGGCAAAAGCTCGATGCCCTGCAGACATTCCTTCTGCCATGGCTCGATTACCTCTGTCGGGCACGGCTGGTGCCTCAGGCTGCCCCGCTTTCGGCCGAGAAGACTCTTGCTGAGCTCTGCCGGTCCGTGTGTGGCTTGTGGCCGCACTTCAGATCGACACACTCCCCAATCGCACCTCACTCAGCCGGAGGCCTTGGTCTCGTACGCTTCGCGACCAACTCGGCGATCCTCCCAAGTTGCTCAGACTTGCTGCATGTTGTGCTCCCCTCCGACGTGTGAGTGCAATGTGCCGCATGTCACCGTCTCGACCGGGCCTCTGATAGCACGGCCAGCACGCCTTCGTCTGACGAGGAGCGCTGTCCCAGTACCCGAGCGCGGCCACCTTTGCAACCCTGGCAACAGGGTTTCGCTGCGGGCGGATGCCTCAAGTGTCTCTCCTGCCGAATCTTGCTCGTCGGCTCGGACGACCTGCAACTGGTCTCAACCAACCCGGTGAGATGGAGCACTCGTTCGTGGCGCGCATTGTCATACTAAAACTGTGTGAGTTCACCAGGTTGGCTGAAGGCCGGGTTTGGGCGGCCCAGCCTGCTCAGGGCAGGTTCAGCCGTTGCCTGGCCACGGGTGGGTTCGCGACCCACAGCCACTTTTAGACCACGGGTCTCGGCCTGTCGTTCCGAGCCTGGTAGTTTGTTCGCCGTGCTGCTGGTGGGCGCTGCTAAGAGCCGGTCATACTCCGGACCACACTGAGACTGAGACCGGCTGCCACGTACGTCCAAAGCCACTGCCGACCGATGCTGCAAACAATAACGTCTCGCCACAACCTGGTTCTGGGTCGCCTAATCACGGCTCTTCCAGCCATTGGGCTCTCCTGCCTCTCAGCAGGTCGTGCCTTGTTGCCGCTTGCCGGGGGGGGGGGGGGGGGGGTCCGGCTTCAGAGCCGAACCTGGTCATCGACAACGGCAAGGACGCGATTATAGTCGATGTAACAGTGCCGTTTGACGGCAGCAAGGATGCCCTGGTGGTGAAGGCCCGGAAAAAGGTTGATAAGTACGAGGCCACAGCCCGGTCATTCCTGAACGCTGGCTACCGGTCGGCAGTGGTGAGGCCCTTTGTGGTCAGAGCTTTTGGTGGCTGGTGACCGGATAATGAAGCCTGAATGGTGAACCTTGGCATTTGTGCAAGGAACTGACAGCATTGCAGAAGCTGCGCATCTCGAACACCATTTCTGGCTCGGAAGCCGTGCGGTCCCTGTTCCTGAACCGGTAGGCCCGGGTAGCCCCCCCCCCATCCGGCAGAACAGTGCTAAACCGGCAAAGGTAGAGTAATGTATTAAAATATTTAGAATATAAGTTATATATATAAATATATGTGTGTGCATATATATATATATATATATATATATATATATATATATGTATATATATACATACACACACATATATATAGGTACTGTGGGTACTATATTATAGCATCACACGGAGTAGCTTAGTCTCTCCACAGACTCTCACTCCTTAGTCTCTCCACAGACTGGCTTTTGGCTCACGGCCTCGAGGCTCCACAAAAGCCTGAAGGAGAGCAAAATGTCACTTTGAATCAAATCCAGCATGATATGATCAAAGATCCCCATCTTTGTCGGTGCAGGCGGTGCCTCAGAATCTGCTGCAGCTTTTTGTGACTCACAACCAACAAAAGACAGCTACCTTAATTTGTAATTACTCAGCAGATGCATTGACCAAGCATGGCCACTAACCACTAACGTGACTGGTAGAGAATTACCCTGGTGCAAACGCCTATAGTAAGTCACCACAATACCAAATTAAAAATACCTACAGTGCATGCATAACTAGAAAAAACATGTTGCAACATTTTTAGTTATTTGTAATAATCCTAAGCCAAGGATATACTCTGTGCATAGCTCATAAAACGTCCAAATAGCCAGACCCAAAATACGTGGGACCAGACCAGCGGAAGTATGGAAATAAGTGCAGCATTTGTCTTACACATCCGGGATAGACTTGAACATAAGACCATCCTTCCTAGCCCTCCAGCACATCGAATTCTATCAACTCACTTGCTGCATGTATTGATAACATCTGCACATAGATGGCAGCAAACTTTCTTTAATTGAATGATGATAAAACCCAACTTACTAGCTATAGGCAAATCAAGTGCGATTCAGAAATTGGAAAAGCTATTGCTCACAATCGGCTCTGCTAGCATATCTCCTGTTTAATCTGCACGAAATCTAGGTGTCATGTTCCAAAGTACCTTTCTTTAGACGACCACATCTGTTCCACAGTCTAGTCAGCCTACTTTCAGCTGCATAAAATTGCTAAAATTTGGACTTGCTTAGGCAGAGATATCACATCTAAATTGGTATATCCATTTGCGACATCCAGTCTTGACTTCTGTAACTCACAGCTTGCTGGTCTGCCGACCTTAGAAATCAGGCACTTACAGCTGGTCCAAAACTCTGCAGCTAGACTTGTATGTCGTGAGCCTAGCAGTTGCCACATCACACCACTTCACGCCGACCTGCACTGGCTCCCAGTCAAGCAACGCATCGACTTCAAGGTTTTGTTGCTCACTTTTAGGTCCCTTCATTCTTTAGCTCCAGCCTACTTATCAGATCTACTTCCCTAATAGGCTAAGCATCGTACCGCCCACTTTTCGGAATTTAACTGTTTACATATACCTCGTATAAACCTCAAATCCTTAGGAGACCGTGCATTTAGTTCGTATACTCCCAAAGCCTACTCACTCCTGACTTGCGTCACGACATCTCCTGACTTAACCACATTAAAAACTAAAAACCACCTATTTATCACAGCATTTAGTGAGTCCATGTTATTCGTCCTTTACGTGCTCATGCTTGCTGACACTGTGCATGCTGCCACTAACCACACTTGCATGCTGACCCTGTGCATGTCACCCCTAACCATGTTAACTTATTGTTTATTAAGCATACTACCACTAACCATTCGATCGGTGTTTCCTTTGCAGCAATTGTAAAGTGCCTAGAAAGAGATTTGAGTTCTCTGAGGGTGCTTTATCAATGTATTATTATTATTATCAGACAGCATGAAATTACAATCGAGGTGTATACATGCCCACGTATGCCTACCTATCCACATATGTATTCACTATAAATTAGGGCTGTACCGAATTTGATTTTTTCAAATTCGGCCGGAGCCGGATTTGCCGGATTTTTGATGACAAATACGGCCGGAGCCGGATTTGTTCATCGGACACATTTTTACCATTTGTACTACCAAGTTTTTACTTGAGGATATATACTACAATAAATATTTAATTAAAAAAATATTATTAATAATAAGTAGCATCATTGTCTTTTGCTGTTTGTTTATTTTTGTGTAATAGGTGTTGCTGTGGGAGACCTCAGTGATAATCGTATAGCAGTGACATTTTATTAAAAAATTGAGTAAACATTTTTTACATCATAATATTGGTAATAACACAAAAAAAATGAAAAGAGACTAAAGTTCAAAATTCAAAAATACAAAAATAAGTACTTTAATTTTATATATTTTTCATACATTTGTTTCTTAAATTTATTTCATCAGTTTTGAATTATATTTGAGAAATATCAGTTGAGCTGCATTCTCTGGCAGAAGTGAACTTCGATGATCACTGAGGACTTCCCCAGCAACACTGAACAAACGTTCTGAAGGTACACTTGTTGGTGGAGCACCCAAATAAACGCGAGCTACTGTTGCCAGAGCTGGCAGTCGTTCCCTGTTCTGTCTCCACCACTGTAGTGGATCAGCCTCTCTGTTTATTAATGGCTCTGCCAAGTATTTGTTCAGCTGACTGTCAATGTCTGGTTGTTGCTCACTGCCTGTGGTACCAGCAGTAGATTGAACAATGTCATCAAAAACATTCCCAAAGTACTGATGATTGAGAAGAATTATCCAGCCGGGCTTGCTTGGCTGGAATTTCTTCATTTGTGTCAACCTGCCGCTCAGACTGATTTTTGTGGCTTCCATCTTGCACAGTTTCTATCTGCCCTGTCAATTCATTGAATGCAAGCAGAACCCTTGCTTTTGTAGCTGTCAGTGTAGCTTCTGATGAGAAGAATTTTGTTTTGAATCGTGGATCAATCATTGTCGCCACTGTATACAGGGCTTCCTGCTCGATACTGTCAAAGCGTTCATTCAATGAATTGATTAGGGTTGACCTCATAGTCTTTACACCTGCATCTGTGCAGTCCTTCTTCAACAGGTTCCGCAGAGCTGTTACAATAGGAATAACTAGTGATATACGTGCTGCTTCACGGCTAACTTCTCTTGTTGCCTCTTCAAACGGAGCAAGCACGGACACAGCATTTTCAGCCACGGACCACTGATGTGCAGTTGGGCAGGAAGTGCCAACGACTTCTGAACAGTAGAGGGTTAATGCACGACGCTGTTCACATAGACGACGCAGCATGTAAAACGTTGAGTTCCATCTTGTGCTCACGTCTTGTAACAGCTGGTGGTCTGGCAAACCCAGTTCAGCCTGCAACTCCTTGAACCGACCACTCGCAGATGAAGAATGTTTAAAATGACCAACTAATTTCTTTCCGATACTTATTATGTCTGATACTCCCCGCTGACTGAGCAATCCGTCATGCACACATAACTGCATGGTATGTGCAAAGCACCCGAAGCTTTTTATGTTGGCATCACGAAAACATTTTGATATGTTCGCCGCATTGTCTCGAAGTACGACATGACAGCGTCCAAAGCTAATGTTCCATTTGTCAAGCATCTGCTGAAAGGCAGTCATCAGTCCAGCAGCAGTGTGATGACCAGCAAATGGCATGCAATCCAACACAAAACTCATGTTTTCAAACTCCTCTGTCAGCCAATGGGCAGTTAAGCCCATGAATGATTGCACAGTATTGTCTGCTGTCCATGTATCAGTGGTAAAGGACAGAAACGGAGTAGTTGCTGGATCGAGTATTACCAACAGCTGGGTGCAAACTTCATCATTAATTTCAGGAATGACTCTCTCTGCAAAATATTTTCGTGATGGAACAGTGTAACGCCTCTCTAAAACTCCCATGAGTTCAACAAAAGCCTGCCTTCTCAACAATCTGAACCGGTTGCATATCTGTTATTATCATCTTAGCAATGGCACGGTGAATTCTCACTGATGAGCTGTTATTGATATCCCATACTTTCATGCATGCAACTTGTTCGGGAATCGTTTTCTGGATCATGACTTTGCCTATTGCACCAGGTGTAACATTCGGCAGTGCTGCAGTTTCAGCCTTCTTCTTTGCATTAGCAATTTTGTTTGCATTTCGTTGTATTCTTTATAATGTTTTGAGCGAAGATGTGTCAGCATGGCCGAAGTTGAAAATTTTTTGGGCTCATCTGGTTTACCACGTGACAAGATGCTTGGACACAGCAAACACTGGGATTTTGAGCTGTCACCGTCCTTTTCTCTGAAGTATTCCCAAACTGGACTGTTTTTCATTTTGTCTGTCATCTAGTTAAAAATAAAACACAATTAAAAGACTTTTGGATTTATTTATAAGGCCGCCCTTTACGCGTATAGCCAGCAATTTATGCGCACTGCACGCACACACACGCATTCTCCACGGCAGTCACACTGACCTGGTCCTATGTACAGAATTCAAATACGTGAATGCAGCCCCGTTTTAGGTTACGTACTTCAGCGGGGCGCGATTAACTGCCAAAAGCTGTCGCGGCACACCAGACCAACCAAAATGTGTTCAGTGACTTCTGTAGTGACGCGGTCTGGCGCTAGCAACACTGCACACTACGCAAAACTCAAATTTCGGAAAAAAGCGCAAAAGATATACAGTGCTAGTGGTGTTGTTACCTGCACGGATTTGCAAGTTGTCTCGCCTTGGCTGCAGAGTGACTGCTATTGCAATGAAGGTATACCGTGAAGAAGTTCCGCACGCTTCCGCCAAGTGCGGCTTCGTGAGACCAAATGCACTGCGAACGAATCTATGGTGCGGCCTGACCGACGACGGGCTGCCGCTCGCAGCGTTCCGCTCTGACGTCTGAGAATCTAACCGCGCTCGGAAACGTTCCGCCGCGAGCCGAGGTCAAAACCATGTCGTTACGACCTGACGTCGGAGTGCTCAATCAGCGTCTGAACGTCCTCTCGGCCTCCCCACCCTCTCCCGACGCAGAGCGCAGGGACGTCGGGCCAGCTCCTTCCTCTTATAAATGGAACGAGTAATATATTCAACCAAAATTCGAAAAATCCGGCCAAATCCGGCCAAGTTTTGGCCGGAGCCGGAGCCGGATTTGTAAATTGGCCGGAATTCGGCCGGAGCCGGAGCCGAATTCCGGTACAGCCCTACTATAAATATAATAATATTTCATTTGTATACAACTTAATCTCTATCCATACGCTGTACATATGTTGCAGGGCTCTAGCCCACAACCTTGGTCTTCAAAGGTGAGCACCTTATTCCCTTGGCCAAACCAGGACGGTATGAGTGTTGTTGAGTACGAGGCTGTGCTGGGGCACACATGCACACACATGTAGACAAATGGCACAACCTGCACATACAGGCCAGATGGCGATGAATTTAAAGATCCGGCAGCTTATGCAAGAAGTTTACCTGCTTTTGCCGAACCAGTTACCCATGACAGACACCACTCCAGGCCAACCAGAAGATTGCACCAGGCCACAGACGATCTTGAAGAAACCAGAAAAAGCACGAATGCACGTCACCAAAAAGTAAGGTCGTGTACAGCTACAGTATGCCAATAAATACTAATAATAATAATACACTTGTATAGCACCTTCAGAGAACTGAAATCTCTTTCTAGGCAATTTACAGATGCTGTAAAGAAAGCATGACCAAATGATTAGCAATATTCACAATGTCATCAAGCTTGTGTCAGTCATTGTAAGATGTCGCATGTACAGGGTCAACATGTAGATATGGTTAGTGGCAGCATGCCCAGTGTCATGACGAATAAGCATACAATGGACGAATCACAAGGAACCAAACAATGCTGCAATAAACATGTCTATTTAAAGCTTCCTTTCAAATGTCGTCTAGTCAGGGGATATCATGACGTCAGTCGGGTGTAAGTTTTGCCCTTTGGGCGCATACGAACTAAATGCACGATCTCCAAAGGATTTAAGGTTCGTACGAGGTATAGCTAAGCGATTTGAGTCGGAAAAGCATTTGGTACTATGCCAAGCCTTATGGGGGAGTACTTGCGATTGGTAGGCTGGAGTCAGAGAATAATGGGACCTAAAAGTGAGTGACAGAATCGTGAAGTCAATATGCTGCTGGATTGGAAGCCAGTACAAGTCTGCGAGAAGTGGTGTGATATGACAACTGCGCCACTCACGACAGACAAGACAAGCTAGAGAATTTTGCACCAACTGTAATCGCCTGATTGCACAAGCCGGTAGATCAGCAAGCAGTGAGTTACAGAAGTCGAGACGGGATGTAACAAATGCATGGACCAATTAGGATGTAGTATCCTTATCTAAGCTAGCCCAAAAACAATTACTTTGATCGAGAGATACGACGACCACGTATGAAAGCCAGCCCACGCGAGCAATACATGTTACGACTACATCAGCACGTGTTCAGCAAGTAGAGAAATTCGCCGTTCAGTAGCATCGATTGTGTTTCTGGTTTAACCTAAAGCTACTGAAGCCAAACACAACTTTTGAACAGATCCCAACTCCTGCCCGAAAATCACACAAAAGGAGTAAGCTGGTCGATTCAGATTGTTTGTTGCTTCGGGGCCTCGTAAACCAGAAGCGGTGGCATCGCAGTACAAAACTAACTTGACTAAGCCAGTGCTACAGAAACCAGCGTAGTTGGCTGACCAGCAAATACAGACCTAACATGTTAGCTAACATCTGCGGTAGCTACTAACAACAGGCTACTCTCGTCGAGCCTGGATTCCCTCACTCGGAGCGAATTAGCTGGATTTAGTCAATTCTTCACTCCATCCTCGCACCACGGAGCAGGATGCGTACCTGCGCTCTTGACCGCGAATGCTGCTGCAATCCCCATTCGCTTTAGCAGCTGAGAAAAGAGAGCACCTCGGTGCCCTACGATGGCCGGGGAGGGGTGGGGTGGGGGTGGGGTGGGGGTTAAGGAGAGAAATCTTGTCCATCTCGCGATCCAAGAAGCACACCACTAGGGGTAGCATGCACGTCTGCCATGCCCTCGGTGAAATTTGGGAGCTACCGGTCAGCACTGCTAACCTGCACAGCGATAAAATAGCCAATGGAGTGGATGTTCCAAGTGTAGCCGAGACCAAATAGGGCGGTCATTATCCCACTGCCGATCATTCCCATGGTGAGGTAATGCCGCAAGTCCATTCGCTCGGCAATGTGGCCACTGCAAGAGACGCCAAGATGAGAGCCGGATGCTGATGCTGCAGTAGCAGCAGAAAATAGCCACAAGCTGCATGCGCGTATGCATGAGAGCAGCTGCCAGCCAATCAGCATGACCTTGCAAATGCTGAGCTGCAATCGCTCCAACCCATGGAGATGGGGAGAAGGGTCGAGCAGAGCAACAAGCCATACAGAGTTTCGCTAATCCAAAGCACAATCAGGCTGAAACATGCTGCCCCTTGCGTAGCACCTCATACATAGCATCGTAGTAGCAGCCCACTAATGGATGCAGCAGCAGCGTACCACAGAAACATCCCGACGGCGTAAGCGAAGAGGTACGAATAGTCGAGTGCACCGAGCAGCGCCGATGAAGAAGAGCCATCTGCAACAGATTAAGCAAACGTGGCCACTTAAACGGCCACACTACCAGAAAGATGGCGCGTCGTTTGGGTGAATTTTATAGATAGCGCTTAATTTTACCAACACACGGTCGGTCTCAGCATAGATCTAGATGTGCTTAATTGGATAATCGATGCTGCTGCATTGATTAAATTAATTATTCGCAAAGTCAAACTAAATAGAAACATATCTTCCCATCACTTAGCAGCACTCGTCAACTCGGCAGGCGCAAGGCATGGGGTGTCTGTTTCAATATGGCTGTGATGTCGGGGAGAGGAAGGGAAGGGGCCCAACCCCCTGTGGCCGAAACGTTCGGCTGCAATGCTGCCGAAGGTAGTAGCACGCCTGAACACTCTAATGATATGCTGCCCATCCAGACTTGGGCAACCAATGGACTACCACGGAGTGCACTTGCATTTAATGAACGTCCATGGAGTTTACACCTGTCATCACTTCCTCTAGCCACAGACCACAACCCTAGTTCGCCGAGCAATGCTAGCGACTTCCTGCTAGCGACTTCCTAAAGCTACAAGGCCAATAACCAAGCCGCATTGCCTACGAAATGCGCATGAATAGTAAGCCCCCTGTCAAAAAATGTAGACAAAAAGCCCCCTGTCAACAAATGTAGACACCAAGTTTCTACAGCACACACTTCCAAAGTAGTACGGCAGGCTTTCCCACAGTGAGGCTGTGGGGGGACAATTCTTACCGACCAACGCTTGCCTGCCTGCCAACAATCTGGAGCTAACTCACTGTTGCCTCTGTCCAATATCGAACGATCAGCAAACTTCTAGGAGTGAATGCAGGAAAAGTTCTCATTGCCGAAGTGCAACTGTATCAACATGCCCAGCAAACCAGCATAAACAGGTGATACAGCATCACCTCGCTGGCATGCTGCTGTAATACGCGGCTGACCTATCCAACGAGATCAGCCGACCTGTAGTTAAAAAATTCAAAGAAACTTGTGGCAACTCAAATGACAATTGTCACTTTAAGAGCATCACGTAACAATCTCGCAAGAGAGTGCGAGCCTTCATCGGGCCGGCATCAATTGGTTATCGTAGGGGGTTTACTTATCTATCAACAGGCATGGCGCAAAGAGAACTGATACAAGAGGGGCGTGTCAAGCCCTGCATTCTAATGGGGTTAAAATCCAGCCTTCATTGCACGGCTGTGCACGATAGAATTTGGGTATCCGGCGCCAGCCTAATGTCGACATGACAGCTCTAGCCACCACTGACTCGTGGACTACGGTTTCCAGCCTGAGCTCATCGCAAGATTCCATGCATTCCTTAATGACGACATATGTTCATGGCGGCGAAATATTACCGAACGGCCCCCACAGGTCACCTGCACCGGTACGATTCCCGATTAGTAGCAGCACAGCTCCCTTACTTCTTTGTGATCAGCAGTAACTTCCATCAGCAGTTCACGTCACCGGTGACTCCACCGGTGACGTGAACTGCATTCTGCTAACAGGCTGAGCAGGAAAGGTCTCTTTCAATAATAGAAACCAAAATGGTGTTTTCCAATTTCTCAAAGAGCCGATGTCATTGATTAGCCAAACGGATTTGCATTAGGAGTGTGGCCACTTGGAAGCAGTGGCTGCTAAAAAGCGAGTGGCCATCATCGGATGCCGACGTCAGCAAACACTCTCCGAGTCACCACATGACTGCGACAGCACGGCCGTCTGCTAGTCTCACAGGCTGCCCCCCCCCCCCTACGTAGTCAATACCGTAATGGCCTATACCATTTATAGCTAGCCGTGTCAGCAAGGAGTAGAACAATCAGCATCTCATGCCTAGCACTGTGCATGCTGCCACTGAAAATATTTGCATGCTGACCCTGAAGATGCAGATGTATTATTATTATTCTTCTTATTTAGCACACTAATCTAATACTAAAATGCTGGCATAAAGCCAAAATCGGCAGCTATGCTGCCAAAAGCCACAGATGCTCAAGCCACTTACACCGGCCGATGGTTGACAACTCAAAAATTTAAGATTGACCATTGATACCTCGGCAGAGGCCACACACGTGACCCTCGGCAGATGCCACACACGTGACCCTCGGCACACAACCAACGAGTGATGGATGCAGCCCAAGTACTTCGTACCTAGCTGAACTGCTGCATCAGTTTCAGCCTGTTCGAGCCCTCAGGTCCTGTGTGGAGAATAAACTAGTTCCATTCCTCCACTTAAAGACATTGGCGACAGAAGCTTTAGCTCTGCAGGTCCTAGACTGTGGAACTCGCTTCCAAAATTCTTACGCAACGACAACTACTCTCCCACTGCCGACTATGGCTCATCCTTTTCAGTGGTCCTGAGCTGCTACTTCCATGCTACTCACAACCTCAACTGCTCTCCTGACTCTGCTATGCTTCCCACTTTCTCTTTGTTGTGTTTTGGCTACCGAATGCAAACCAAAAGCCGCTTAGGCTGCGAGTGTGCTATACAAAGCTCTCCTGCATAACACCCACGTGGTCTTTATGACTTTGTGGAGTTACAGACAGAGATACATTACCTTACATTACAAGTGCATCACAGCTAGGTCATGTAGAGCACGCAAAACAATGCGCCTGAACAGAATTGTCACCGTTCACTGTCAGGAAAATATCTGCACTCACTGAAAGGAGCCCAGCCACCGTCGCAGGAGGAGCTATTCGAGGCGTCCGTGGCATTTCCTGTGGTGGCATTGCACGTCGGGTCGAGAGCATTCTTAAACGAAGCGAGACAGAAAGATATAAGAAAGATACACAGCGGCAGACCGCCAATAGAAATCTGCTGCAACGCAGCACGGAATGGACAGCTTGGAACAAACCGACCGAGTCCTTGCATACTGTTCAGATGAGCGGTCTGCCGCTCGTAGCGGCAAGCCGGTGGCAGCACGGCAACCCAAAAAGATGAGCTCACAAAGAAGGCGGAGGCAGCAGCCAAACATGGCCGCTCTGCATCGACCGGTCAAAGAATAGCGTCGCGCTCAAAAAAAATCAGCAGCAGCTGGTAGGCGTAGTTAGGGGGCTCTGCACACGCTAGGCATGGCCCACACGCAAGCGCTCGATCCTTTGTGGCTCGTGCTGCCAGTGAAGCGGAAGCAACCTTCACCTTCACCCGAGCAGCACACGATTGTGCGTTGTAAGTACGGTGGCCTGAGTTGCTGCCTGCCGAAAGTCCTTATCCAGCAGCTAGGGGAGACACGTGTGCTAATGCCGGCAGGAGTCCTTCAGCACGAGACGCGACGGTATAGCACTCATTACTGACAGGAGAAGCAAACAACCTGCCTCAAAATCAGAAGCTAAAACGACCACTTGCAGCTCAGCTGCTCCTCCTGCAATGGGAGGGAGGGAGGAAAGGAGGGGATCTGCTT
Source organism: Cristatella mucedo (assembly GCA_009760855.2). Taxonomy (NCBI): domain Eukaryota; kingdom Metazoa; phylum Bryozoa; class Phylactolaemata; family Cristatellidae; genus Cristatella; species Cristatella mucedo. The sequence continues at coordinate 2,083,876 of WPIO01000008.1, read as the reverse complement.
CAGAGCGTTCAGACGCTGCGTAATCACAACCGAGTGCATCCGTCAGAGGGTGCTGCTTACTTAATCATAATAATAATAATACATTTGATAAAGCACCCTCAGAGAACTCAACCTCGTTCTAGGCGTTTTACATTTGCTTTTACATTTGCTGCTAAGGAAGCACGATCAAACAGTTAGTGTTGGCATGCTCGACAAACAACTTAAAGTGATACAACTTGAGACTGTAGTCCATCAAGGAATTACATGGATGGTGCCACACAGATTACGTTGCCCACTAAAAACATTTTAAGTCGGCTGAGAATTCGTTAGTAGGCAAACTGAGGGCAAGCTGTCAGTTTTACCCTCGTGTTTTTTGCTTATTCGACGCTCACGAGTTAAGGATTGAAACCCACACTCACCCTGCACAGCTTCGCTGGTGTCTTGGCTTTGATTGTTTAGCCTGTTGCCGTGGCTTGATGCAAGTCATGCCCCACGGAATTTCCTCAGTGATCCTTCAGTGATGCTTCACACGTGCTCCACTAGCCACATTCAAATAAATGGGCACACTTCGATCAATCGGTGCACTCTTTGCCGTTCGGCCAAGGTCCAGTGGATATCACAGAATGCTTAGCTCTCGCTTTCTAGATCTCGCGAGGATTCACTCTGGCTATTCTGGAGAGATACACTGCAGATGCAACTTGAACAGAGCAGTCAATTCACTCAGCTGAAGCACCAAAGTCAGTTCAATTGTCTTGGTTACAATCTTTGCATAAGCTAATATGTTCTCCGAGGCTTAATTCGTATATGACCCAGTCGTCTCAATATTGCAGTCTTTGAATTGCTTACAAATCGCGAACTCCTTTCGGGTGTATACATTGCAAAAGCCCGTGAAATGCAGACCTTTACTTTCACGAAGGCTGAGGTTTCCTATGCTGCATCCATCTCTCTGCAGTCGGTAGCAACTCTAATACCTCTACATTTGGCATAGAAAGGAAAGTCACCTCTAGTAGCTCTCAAGCCAATATCAATCGCATTCCACATACAAAAATATAATGTTCCACATCCTTTCACACAAACATCTGGATGGTGTTTTCTAGTATTTCTGTAAACTTCACCAGTGCTTCTATATATATATGATGGAACTATTTTGATTTGTACAAATTGACGCAGTAACAACAAGCGGTTCAGTGCCTAGCCAGCGACAAACATTATAATCCACTGATTGTTTGATTAAAAGTACTTTTGCTGACCCGGGTGGTTTCAATGTCCAGCGGCATGTCATCACTTGACAAAACCGTCTGCTTTACAAATTGCTCTTGCCTTCAGGAGTCCAATGAGTTGCTGGTGCGCGGCTTTGAACATGTCTAGTCATCATTTAGAGTTGTATTTCCTACTTAGCCTATCCATACGTATATCACAACTTGGCGATTCCTTTGCAGCTAAAGTGCTGGAGTGTGCATACATAATAGTTATAACATTAACAATAATGACAAAACATTTCTACATCACCACAAGAGAACTAAATCTCTTTATAGATACTTTTAATATGGTGAAAAGAAGGATGGCAATTTTTTAGTTATAACTAGCACAGGCCGGGGTAAGGCCTGGCACTTCATGTCCTAAGTCGTGGGTTTGAGTCCCGCAGCACACAATTCTTAATTGCCCAGTGCATGTGTGAGTGGTAGCCTCGTAGGCTCATCTGCCACTACATAAATTAGGCTGTTGAATCAGCTAACCATGACAATTCCAGCATGTGTAAGCAAATAAATGGCAATTCAGATGCTCGGAGCAAACGCAGTGAGGACCAGCTTGGTTTCTAGCTTACTTTTTTAAATTCCAAGTAAGGGGACATATTGAAGGCACACTCTCAGAAGGATTTGAGGTTAGTTAGAGGAACAGCTAAACGACTTCCATTAAGAGAGTGCAGGATACAGGGAGAATTTCATAACAGTAGGCTGGAGCAGGAGTGTGAAGCGACCTATACGTGAGAGACAGAGTATTTTTTAAGTCAATACACTGCTTGATGGAGAGTCAGAGCAGGTCGTCGAGAAATGGTGCAATGCGACAAATGTTAAGTTCGCAGCAGAAAAACCAAGTGGCAGAGTTTTGCACCAACTGCAAGCGTCGTACTGGGCAAAGCCCTGGAGACTTTAAGAGAAGCAAGTTACAGAAGTCGTAACGGAATGTCACAAATGCACGTGGATCAGCTTGGCATTCTTGGCCGAGCAGACATGAGTTTTTTCAACGGTACGTAGCTGAAAATGGGCATACTTGATTGTGGAGCTGATATGGTCTCTCGGTCTCTCCTTTTTGAACACGACAACCAGAGTGTTTGCAGAGGCTATGGGAGATATGCTGGCCGAGCCCATTATGAGGGTGCGGCTTTTCAATTTGTGATTAACACTAGATTTTCGGAGAGCGTTTGCTGCTATCCAAGTGCAAATATGTCAGCACTATATTCTTCAAGAGAGATGAGAGAGAGAGAGAGAGAGAGAGAGAGAGAGAGCTTGTCGCCTGAATCTGAATCTCTCTCAAGGCACTATACAGATGCTGAATATAAAGATTCGCTTGTAGCCAGATATGCAGAATTTGGTAATAAGTTGACAAAATACAATTATGGGAAAATGTTTGACCGAATAAGTGACTCTTGGTGTGAGTGGGGCATTCACTTGAACCAAAAAAAGAATATGAACAAAGTACAATTATGGGAAAATGTTTGACCGAATAAGTGACTCTTGGTGTGAGTGGGGCATTCACTTGAGCCAAAAAAAGAATATGAATAAGGAGATGTACTAAATTCGGCACACAAGGGTCACTTAAATAAATAAATCTTAGTATCAGGGGATGCTCCATCGCTAGGTAGCTTGTGTATATATATTGGTTACGTTCGAACTTGTATCGGACCTTTTCCGGTGCTCCAAAACAATGCGGACCTAACTCATGATTTAACTAAAGAACTAATGGTTGAACTGGTTGAACATGGTTGAACTAATTCACGGGTTATTATCATTATTTACCGAAATTTATTAGCGAAACACTCGCTATTTTTTGTATGTTCAGGTACTGGTACAGCAAATTTCGTCGGAACTTCGGCCGAAGTTCATGATAGAGACAGACAGACCACGAGTCACTTCCGGTTTATTTCGGGTTAGACAATGTCTGTATGTAATTTTTAAATTTTACCCAGCAATTTGACAATCGTCAAAACTTGGGGATTGTTTTTTTAAATGTTCATCTTTTTAAAAGCCAAATTAGGAAATCATACCGGTACCCAATTTTCGGACCATTCCTCCAGTCGCCCAGTACCAAGAAGGCAAGATTTTTCGAACGCAGAGTCAAAATGAAATCGGAAATCCCCAAGTGCTGATCCACAACGACGAAAGCGACCAGTCACTCTACTCAGTCACTAGCCTAAGATGGATGCTAGACTAGAGCAAGTTGACAAGAATATTTTCGCCGGGATAAAGCAAGTATTGCCATGTGGTGCATCTCTTGCTTGGTGAAGCTTTAGTGGTGGGGCAGACATCACTCTGATTCACAGTGCTATACAAAAGATATACTCATCATACGCGAATAAAGCCCCTCGACTCAACAAGAAACTTCTCGTGAAGACTTCTCGAAAAGACTGCGCATTGCTGAACACGCCCCTTCAGTTTCTGCCAAGATTGGCCGGCTCCCGAAAGATCTAGGCTCAGCCACATAAAGTAATTCCTAAATACACGTGCACACGGAACGATACTTATGAAAACGGCACGAGCAGGCTCTTTAATCAGTAACGTGTGCACATTTTGTCCCTTGTTGGCACCAGAATAAATGTCACAACAGAGGTTAAGTGCTAAAAGCTTCACTACTTCGAGTCACCGGTTGCCCACCATGCTTGATGGCACAGTAAATACCAAGATCTCTGCTCTGGGTTGTGTTATGCACAGCCAGGAAAATGCATGGCTCTTGCTGGATATATGATGCATAACCAATGCTACAACCGACCAATTGTACCAGACATTATTACTCTACCTTAACAATACTGATGGGTTTCCTCGAAAGATGGTAACTGGTGTAGCACAGGAAGGTGATGATCCAAATACAGATCCTATGCCTACAAATACAATCCATGCAAAATCAACATGTTGACAGTCTATGCATACCTTAATGCAAGTCGATAATTCTAGTAAACAATAAGAACCACACAAGACTGGAAAACGACAATCAGGCCTCCAATCAATCAGCTACCCACCAAATACATTTGGACATCCCCGAGTCATCCAGGGACGGTCCACGGTGCCACACCTTTCTAATGCAATGCAACTTTACAAAAAAAGTACTTCACTCAAATTAGTGTTGGTTAATGTTGGTTAAGCAAGTTGGTTTACAAAGCGCAAATACTCTACTACTCTACTTGGGGGTTGTCACACATGGTAGCAAGATATCGACTCTAGGCATGCTGCATGCCAGTAAAGCACTTTTCTGACGAATCTTTTTTGAAGACCCGACTCTTCCCCTATTCCTTGCTGAATAATAATAATAATAATAATAATAATGATAATAATACATCTGTATAGCACCCTCAGTGAACTTAATCTCTTTCCATGCATCTGAAATTTGCTAAACAGCAAGCATGATCGAATGATTGATTGTAGCATGCTGAATGTCAACAAGCATAACATTGTTAGAGGCGACATGCCCGGGGGGGGGGGGCTACATTTTGTGATAAATGGTTGAGTTTGAGCTTCTTTTTAAATGTCGCCAAGTCAGGGGATGTCATAACGCCAGTTGGAAGTGAGTTCCAGGCTTTGGGAGCATACGAACTAAAGACACGATTTCCAAAGGATTTGAGGCTTGTGCCAAGTCACTCCGGCCATAGGCTAAGCCGACTATCTACAGCAGCCTCCTCGGGCGAAGCACGTGGACAGCGGAATTTGTACTCGGCACTCCCACGAACCAAGTTCTGCTGGTCGATCGCCGTTGCACATGGTGGCAGATTGCAACTTCCTCTGCAGGTAACGCAGATATGCAATATGAAACCCGAAGGCTGCGGGCACAGGTCAGCGCAAAGCCACTCAACCAGCGAGGCTGGAACAGCTGCTGCCAGCACCTCAGGACCAGCAACGATCTGCTGCTACCGTAAGGTGTGCTGCTACCGTACGGTCACAGAGACTGCAGCCTCATACCTTACTCAAGAAGGCCTTTGGGGCAGAGATATGCACGAGTGGGCAGGGCCAGTTTCTGTTCTGTGATGATGGAAAATGTCCATTGCACTACGGGCCTTGAGCGACCGAGGTCACCCGATTAGCGATTACTCTTGATAACAAGCTCCCAATCAAGCTACGTATCAATAGTCATCCGCTCTATCCCTTGCCCTGTTGAACCGAGGTTCCACCTAATGAACACGCTGCCCCTAATGCAATCAAGCGGCTTCGGCCAGCGGTAGGGGATGGGTAGACATATGAACTGCACAGCCTGCCCTGGAACAAATTGCACTGCAAAACTCCGAGCGTCCAGAACCCAAAGGATAATGAAATAGTGAAAGTGAAACCGTAACAGCAAAAGAAGAGCACAGTATTGTTTTACCATTTTACCATTTGCCTTGACCGAGATGCTGAAGAACGCAGAGGAGAGAGTGACCGTGAAACTGGAAAGGAAAGGAAAAGCAAGAAAAGGAAGAGAAAAGTGAAAAAGAGTGGAAAGGAAGAGCAGCACCAACGACATCGACATATTAACTGCCGTCCCTTGCCCTTTTGCCTATGACAGTACTCACCATTCGATTGCATTTCCCTTTGCAGCAAACGTAAAGCGCCTAGAGAGAGATTGAGTTCTCTGAGGACGCTCTATCGAGTGCATTATCGTTATTATTACTATTACCTGACTGCCTGCGTGGGTGCAAACAGCGACTCGTCACTTTTGCCTGCCAGCGAGGGCCACTAGGAAAGGTAACCTTCGGAGACAAAGTCAGTGACCAAGACAAAGAAGCCACAGCCTAGGAATTAACTTCGTAGCTCCATGGAATCAGCTGTAAATGATCAACGACACAAGTGCTCGAGACAACAATTTCGCAGTAGAATTGAGGAGCACATCAAATACAACAGCTTGCCTTGCCGCTCACCCGTAGACCTGTAGAGAAAAGGTCAGTGAAAAAGACAAAGTGCCACAACCTAACTGCTGCCTTTATCGCCTGATTCAAAGTGATACACCGGCAGATGTGCACCTAAACTCAAAAACACCAGAAATCGGTCAAATGCATTACTTAACAAGCAGCTGAGAAAGTGCAAAGACTGCAATATAGCAGCCATCTACCGGCTCTCTCTCTCTCTCTCTCTCCACAATTCTCTTCCTTGGTTTCTCAGTAAGAGTCTCTATTCTTTCTCCTGTCTCAATTTGTACCTCTGGGTAAATCTCAGTTTGAATGAATCCTCCTCTCTCCCTTCTCCTCTCAATCCCGCAATCGGCAGCCATGCCTATCGACACCCTCTCTCTTTCTCTTCCTTCAACTACTTTTACTTACCTCCCATCTGAAACTTATTTTCTACATATCTCCCAATGGCTGCTTGCACGTGAACAAAAGGGTTTCACTGCATCATTCTCAACATCTTCCTCTGTCCACCCCATATATATATATATATATATATATATATATATATATATATATATATATATATATATATATATATTCTATAGAGAGAGACAGGGAGGGTGGGGAGAGAACGAATATGTCTCCCTGTGTCCCTCTCTCGTTCTACTTCCCTTTGCTTGCAAACACTCGCTCTCTCACTCTCTAGTGTTTTCGTTCTTTGCTGGTGGTCACTCGGCTGTGCTTATTTCAGATAACTGCCTGTGGCGGTGGAGCTGCTCACCAGGAAGATTGAAAAGGATATAGGTCTATCCACTTACCACCACAGGCTGGCTCACAAGCAAAAGTGCTGTCACATCACTATCAAGTTCAAACCATTCTCACTCATTCTTGTCTATCGCTAGTTCAACATAAGGGCACGTAAAAAGTCGGACTGCATAACAGAGTCGCGCACAGAATTCGTTACCGCCAGGCTGCACTGCTACAGACGTCCTTTTACAATGCAGTAATCTACTGATTCAAAAGCCTCATTTATATAGCGGCACAAGAACCTTGAGAGGATATCACCTTCGCTTGCAATAGGGCAATGAGGTATAGCCTGTCGCCGAACTCGAGTCAGCGACCTGGGTCACTAAGTGCGAGCACCTTGCAACTGGCCAGGAGACCTGCGGGCAAACCAGCGCAGGCTTGCTTGCTTCCTCGTTTGAGCCTTGGCTTACAACGCAGAAACGCAAATGCGTAGTGCACCGTCAGAGGCCTGAGTACCAGGTCGGCAGTGGATGCATGCGCGCTACTCGGTCGACGGCCAGAGAGGAAGCCATAGTCGACAGAGTGCTTGCCTCGTCGACACAGGCATGATAGAGTACACAGCTGAGCCCCAGACTACCGGAAACGAACTGCTCGTGGAAGTGAATGACGGGCAACGCTGATGGCAGCCTCAGCCTCGCGAGCGAATGGAATACACTTCAAGAATAAAGCGTCAGCCCTACAAAACCAGCCGGCCATCTTCCGGCTTCCGAGGCGGCGGTGTCCTTCGGCGCTAGACGACGTGCGGGCCAAAATTACAACCTCGGCGATCGTACTCTAGCGTAAGTTGGCAGAAGGTCTCGCACGAGCTCGCTGCCGCGGCTGGCGAGGAAACTCGCCGCGGCAGCTGCGTTCAATGAAAAGGGCGGCGAACCTCCGCAGGTGGCTACGCGCGGCGGGCGGCTGCCGCTGAGCGGCAACATGCGTGAACAAACCCGTAGCTGCGTACACATACCAAGTCGGCGACGCAGGGCGGCGTGCAAGCCGCGCAGCCACAGGAAGGCTGCAAAGCGACATGTTCCGCGGCACCCGCACGCGACAGGCCGCCGACGGTCCAGCAGCAGTTCGGCGACCTTCAACCTTAGGGCCGTACCGGAAAAGGAACCGACTTCCGCTCGAGCGTGATAAGTTTGTACCTATCGCTCTGCGGCACTCGTCTGTGCGGACGGCGCGCCGGCTAGCCAGTGGCGTAGTGAGACCTTTCGGCGCCCGGAGATGAAGCTACAAATGGCGCCCCCTCTCCTTGTCAAAAATTGCTGCAAAATAGCTCCACCGCGGAAGAAATGCAAGCAACACACGCTAGCAGGCATATCGAGTCGAGAAAGTTGTATTAACTGTGTAGTAAATGTACAAGGTAGCTACCGCAGCTTCAACTTAGATAAAATATTATGGCCTTAAACGTGGAAATATAGTCTGTTAAATTTTGAAAGTCAATATTTTCCAGTGTTTCTTTAGTGCCGAGTCGTGGCGTGTGGTAAGAAGCATTTTACAGTCACATATTTCGTTGTACAGCTGTGTTAGATCAACGTCTGAAAAAAAAGAATCCTCCTAGATCTAGATACTTCTGGCGGAGGTTGGTTTGGTTGAGTGTTTTCAAAACCTGCTTAACTTCAAACAAGAAACCAAATTTGACATCAAGATCTGTGAGTCGGGAAAACCTAGCTGTATTTTCTTGTCGGAGGTAGTCTCTGCTATTTTTTATTATTCTCGAAGCCTCCTCCTCTGCCATGAGATCAACATCTTGAGAGAGTTATGTAGGCATCTTTGTCCTTCGGCGGATTCTTCGTTTTACTGCTATTTCCCACAATTCACATCGCTTTTTTGCATCTAGTAGTGCTTCTTGGCACAGGTCTTCTCGAAGTCTTGAAAATTTAACCCAAAGAGAGTGAAAGTCACAAGAAGCGTCTTTGATGAAAGTTCATCTTTGGCTCCTTCAATATTTTCTGAACGTGGTCAAACCTCCTTAAGATGCTGTATCAAAATGGCAACAGAGCCAAAAAGTTTAAAGTTCAAAATACAAAGTAGAAGACAGACAGCTTGTTTCAAGCCAGCTCCTGTTTCAAGTGTTCCACTTGTGACCTCAGAAAGTTTCTCCAAAAGACCTACAATGCTGTTCAGTCGGTCAATGATAGCGTTCACAGCCTCCACTATTGAACTCCACCTTGTTGCAGAGTCACGTTTGACAGTGACTTTGCCAAGACTTTCTTTGGTTCTTCTCAGAGTTGATCTCAGAGTTGATCTCGAAAAGAATAACTAGTTGCTCTCAATAGTTACAAAAACGGTAATGACAACGAAATCTTGATTTGTAGCATGCACTCCAGCCAAGTTCAAGCTGTGGGTATCACAGCTAACAAAGATTTGCCTTCTCATCTCTGGACAGTATTCAATTTTGGACACCTGGCAAATGGCCAGACATAACTGCTGCGTTGTTGTAGCACCGTGACCTGAAATCTTGCAAGGACGTTTTGTCATATTCAAGTTTGTCCAAGATGAGACTCTCAATTGCTGCAGCATTTTAGTCGTAGATTTGAAGAAAGCCCAGGAAAGACACATAGACGATGACTGCTTTGTTGGCAAAATCAAAATAGACCTATTTAATGACCTGAGACATTTATTCGCGGTGTGCCAAATCAGGAGTTGAGTCAAACTAAGTTCCATATTACTTGTTTCGTCTCATGTCACTGATGTCTCTTGTCTCTGACTGTGGGTGCAAGTATACCAAAGAACTCATTGTGGGTTTGATGAGACAGATGAGAGACTGACTTGGGATTTTTCTGGCGTGATCCAGGTGTGATTGCAGAAGAGGATCGTACCGAGCTGGAAGACGAAGAAGTCCCAAGAAGTTTCCAATGCTTTTCTCATCAGCCAGGCCTAGACTTTTGTAATGACCACACAGACCGCACATGGATGGTAGCAAATTTTCTAAAACTAAACGATGATAAAACTAACTTACTAGCTATGGGCAAACCCAGTGTGATTCAGAAATTGGAAAGGCTGACTTTCAAAATTGGCTCTGCCAGCATATCTCCAGCTGAATCAGCTCGAAATCTAGGTGTCATATTCCAAAGCGACCTCTCGTTAGACGACCACATCAGCTCCACAGTCAAATCTGCCTATTTTCAGCTTCATAACATTGCTAAAATTAGGGCTTGTTTAGATAAGGATACCACGTCCAAGTTGGTCCATGCATTCGTGACATCCCGTCTCGACTTCTGCAACTCACTGCTTACTGGCCTACCAGCATGTGCGATCAGGCGATTGCAGCTGGTGCAAAACTCGGCAGCTAGGCTTGTCTGTCGTGAGCGTCGCAGTTGCCACATTACTCCACTTCTCGCCGACCTGCACTGGCTACCAGTGAGGCAACGGATTGACTTCAAGGTTTTGTTGCTCACTTTTAGGTCCCTTCATTCTATGGTTCCAGCCTATCTTTCAGATATACTACCCCATCAGGCCAAGCATCGTACCACCCGCTTTTCGGAATCCAACAGTCTGGAAATACCTCGTACAAACCTTAAATCCTTTGGAGACGTGCATTTAGTTCGTATGCTGCGCCTAAATGCTGTCTTCTGCAGGTACTAGGCTGCCCCCTCCGACTTTAACTAGCGAATCAAAGCACAGCGTTCCTGCTGCAAGGCGCTGGCCAAGATGCTAGCCAATCGGAGCACAGCGTTCCTGAGCCACAGATGACTGAAGTTCCTGTTCGAGAACGTCTGACTTGAGTTAATAATCACACGTTGCTGAGTACGGCTGCGTACGAATGCTGAAAGTAAAAAAGGATGTAAAAGGAAGCTAAAAAAAAGACCATTCCCTAAAGCGTTTGCTATGCCCAAGTAAATCACGTTTTACATGGATGTGTTCGCTTTCACTTGTGGTTGTGTTACTGTCACTAGTCAGCTGATATGCTTCCTTTCTAGCTTATGTGAAGTGCCTAAAAGGAGGTTCGTTTCACTTCGGGTGCCATGCAAATGCATAATTATCACCATTATTTTTATTACTCTATTCAGCATGCTGGCTTCCATAGGCTATGACTTGTAGATGGTACAATTTCTTTTGATAACTGCTTTTGTAATGTGGTGCCAAAATCATACAAAATATTAGCTGATTCAATAGCCTTATTTGGATCGTGACGGAAGAGCCTTAACGGCTATCACCACTGCTTTCAGTTGGCAATAAAGGATTGCATGCTTCAGGATTCGGACCTACGACTTCGGTCGTGAAGAGCAAGAATCGTTTGCTTGTTATGTCCGTCAGTGAAAGCTTGCTTACTTGGTGTTGGCATACGCCCCATTTGGTGTTTCCATATGTTGCCAGGTAGCCGATGCATTCTATTTAAATTATACCAGGGCCAAATGGGCCAATGTCTTTGCATGCTGCCACTAACGATATTTGCATTTTGACCCTGTGCATGTCACCTCTAACCATGTTATATGTTTGGTCTAGCGGTTAAGGTGCTTGCCCCGACCAAGGTCTGACTGAGGTCGTGGGCTCGATATGTCAAGCGCATGAATAGAGATTCAGTTCTCTTGGGGCGCTATATAAATGAATTATATTTATATTTTATTTATTTATGCTTGTTGTCATTGAGCATAATACCAATAACCATTCGATCATGCTTCCTTTGCAGCAAATGTAAAGTGCCTAAAGAGAGATTGAGTTCCCTGAGAGCGCTACATCAAATGTATTATTAATATTATTAAAAGAAACACAAAGGATGTCATTGACTGTAATCGTTCGTAATAGACTCTCGGTGGGGCAGCTTGCACCTCATCCATCATCGCTCAGCTTAGCCTTGTGATTGCACGAGTCCTTTTATGTCGGTGATTTCCAATCATCTGTAGGAGCAATGGTTCTCAAAAGTACGTTTTGTAATATGTCTGTAATATGATGCAAGAGCAAGCACCGGTTGCACCTAAGTGTCAAAACCAAGCAAAGTCAAGTCGACAGCAGGACTTGTGTCTAGCAACACCATTGGGGGTGTCCCTGGCTGCCTCCATCTACAATGCCTTATCAGTTGCTGTAGGCGATCTCTCTGGTCAGCAGGCTTGCCTGAGAACTACAGGGCTTGAGAAACAGCTGTTGCTCTTTTTCACGAGTGTATCACTTAATTAGCACGTGTGGAGTATAAGGTTCAGTTCCTGGTATGGCCAGTTTTTGTAGTCTGCATTGCACGAGCAACAGTACACGTGAGTGTATCTTGGTCTTCGGCTGAGATATCTGAGGCTGACTGCCATGGATTCGGTCAGCATGGCCTTAGTGCTTTTGTCAGCTGGATTGATCGACCAGAAACATTCGATGAAATTTTGAAGTTCCATGCTATGCGGATGTGGACATACTATGTCTGTGTGTCTGGTATAACAATCCTGCATTTACCTTTGCAGCAAATGTAAAGCACCTAGAAAGAGATTAAGTTCTCTGAGGGTGCTTTATCAAGTACATTATTATTATTATTATGCTCCCAAAGCCTGGAACTCCCTCCCGACCTGCGTCAGAACATCCCATGACCTGACCACATTTAAAAGAAACTTAAAAACACACCTATTTAGGACAGCATTTAGTGGGTCCCTGTGATTCGTTCTTTATGTGCTTATGCGTGCTGACACTGTGCATGCTGCCACTAACCACATTTGGATGCTGACCCTGTGCATGTCACCCCTAACCATATTATTCATTTTGTTTGTTTTTCAAGCATGATTTTACTTACCATTCAATTGCATACCACTTTGCAGCAAATGTAAAGCGCCTAGACAGAGATTAAGTTCTCTGAGGGCGCTTTATCAAGTGCAATTATTATTATTATTATATTATTATTATTATTATTATTATTATTATTATTATTATTACAGTACCAGGTTTTGAGAAACCAAGAGCTTGATGCAGGGTCGACACTTGGAAAATTGCAGTGAATTCCGTATTTTCTTTTTTTTGTGGTAGTGCTTAACCCCACGGTGATTGTCTTTGTCTTCACAGAGAAAAGCTACCTTTTTTTACCTGGCAGAGTGTTTTTTTCTCCAGTCTGCTGTCATGCTGAATGCGTTCACTCTTTTCCTCCTCTTCCCAGTTCTTGTCACTGTCTCCGTCCTTCTAGCTTTTGTCCTCCTCAAACTGTTCTTACTTATTCCCTCTGTCATTGGCAACATTTTTCTGTGTCTTCACCGTTCTTCAGCTTTGCCTTTTCCAAGAAACCTTCTAGTACTTGTGCCGGACCTGGATCCGCTTCTTTCTTCACCTCAAAAATTTTCGTTTGCTGTGCTGGGCACCACTTGCCTTTTTTTCGTCTAATGCCTTCTGGAAAAAGATCGAGGTGACCAGAAATGTGCAAAAGTTTACAGTAGCCGTAGTGACAATTCAGTTCACGCTGGATGGTCTGGAGTAACACTGACCTTCACACCGTTGACTTTGTCTTCGGAGGAAGAGGTTGAGCCTCAGGGGAGCTTGACAAAAGGTCTTCGAAAGATTGGAGATGCCGACGTCGCCTACACGCTGGCGCTGCGAGACTCGATGCATACAACATCTCTGAGTCGGATGAAATAAAAAATAAACACTCTCTCTCTCATCACTTTATCAAACTTACTATTTTGGCGATAAAAAGTATGAGTGTGTGGCAGACAATATCCTGTCAACAACACTGCATGGACCGGATGACCTCTGGCGTCAGTGACAGGCTGGCACTGCCAGCTTGGTTCAAGTCTGCAAACTTGCCTAGCTTGGTTCAAGTCTGTAAACGTGTTTAACTAGGTCAGCCAGCAATAGTCAAGTCCATTTAAACAAGGACGCTTGAAATCAAGATTTTTATTCTCACATGAAATTAAAAATGTTTTAATAAATATGCACAATCCATTTAGCTTTTGGCGCCCCCTGAACCTTGGCGCCCGAGGACATCTGACCCCGCCCCACCCATCCTTGCTACACCACTGCAGCTAACGAGGGCCAACCGACGGTTCAGGAGCAGACGTGCGGGCAGCGGGCCAGCGGTACAGAGTGTCGGGGTTTACCGGATACGGAGATGAATAATTTCGGTTTCGACAAATTACCACAATCCGTCCCCCCTCCGGCAATCCACCGAGATCCACTCTAGTTAGGCTAACATCGACCAGACATTAGCGTTACCGAACTCAAATTTTGGACTGATATTGTATACACGCTTGATTTTATCTGTCCGCCAAATTTTATGGCGCTTCGCGACCGCGAACTTACGAAAATGAGCTTTGACGCCGGACGCCTGTACCGCAATCTACAGCAATCCATTCTAGTTACCATCAAATCCACCACAAATCAGCTGCACACAGCTCAAAAAGTTTGGAATATCAAACTACGCTACATGGAAAATGTACCCAGAAAACTTCTCGCGATTCCGCTCACGCGTTCTCACGAAGTCCACTGAAATAACATTGCAGTGGCCCAGGCCAATACCGCAATCCACCGAAATCCACCGCACTCGATTGTGCAACGAAAGAAATCCTGTTGGAAAAGCTCCTTTTTTGATTGCTTATGACAACACACTCTGCGGCAATTGCTATTCAAAATTTTCACTTGCACTGGCACAGCCGTTCTCGTGCAATGCGCTGCAATCGACTGCAGTTGCCCGGGCCAATCCCGCAATCCACTTCAATCCACCGAATCCACCGCATAAAAAATCGAAATAAATTGCGCCGAGCTCCAGTTTCTATTGCATATTAAAGCTCACCGTGCTGTGTGCACAGCCACGTAAATTAAAAAATGGTGCATCCTCACACTGTGGCAGGGGGCGGCGATCGCTTGAAATGACCTGGGGAAACAACCGCAATCCACTCTATTCCACTGAAAATCATCCTCAAATCGAAATCGCGAAGCTCTAACAAACATTGCATATAGGATTAGACTCAGTTCAAAGTGCACCCACAGAATTTCGCTCCATTTGCAATCGACTGCAATGGCTCGGTCCCATACCGAAATCCATCTCAATCCGCCGAAATCCGCGGCAATCTGCCGCACAGTGACCAGAACGCGTGCACTAGAAGTTCTTATTACGATTTCATGCTGCTCTAATCTTGGCATGGGCTATTGTCGCTGAGTGCATTGCAGTGACCGAGAGCTAGAATTACCGATGGCATTTCCTGGGTGCACCAAAATTATCGTATAAACGAATGAGAAATCTAAATGGGAGCGTCACCCAACAGCGACCATTCTTCTTTCAATGGACCGTTATAGATTTCCGTATTTTCTCAGGTCATTGCCATCGATTGCCGCCCATCGCCCTTCGAATGTACCTTAGAGATTACTTGAAAGGATGCCGTTGCAATTGTATTACTGCGCTGTAATACTCAAGAAAAATTGGATCTTCTTCTTCCAGCTTTGTTTGTAATGGTAACAATCATAGATTGCTGTATTGTCTCGGGCAATTGCCGTCGATTGCCATGGATTGCCCAAGGTTGAACGCGCAAAATGACAGTATGTGTGCCCACAAGCGTTATGTGGTAGAATAATTGCAAATTATTATATATGAGGCTGGTGGATCAGCTGATCTTTAATTTTCTTTTCTTTACTGAACTTGCCACGTGACAGGAGTAACCCTTTGGACGGCGCGTCGTGACACTATCTGGCTCCCACTTATCCTATTACGGGATTGTGCTCCGGGTGACCTGATGCCTGTCTATCTGCATAATGGCGTAGACACAAGCTGATGGGAGCGTTCACAATGTTTTACGCAGCCATAAATTGACGTACCTGACCCCGGAAGCCTGCAAAATCCAGCAACTTGTCGGGTAATGCGACTTGCTCGTGGGTGAGAGGGTTGCAACGACATCAACTCTCCAACTGCCGACTATAGCACATCTTTTTCAGCGGTCCTGAACTGCTACTTCTATGCTACTCACTACCTCAACTGCTCTCCTAACTCTGCTATGCTTCCCACTTTCTCTTTGTTGCGTGAGACGAAGTCTGTTGGCTACCGAATGCGTACCGAAAGCCGCTTAGGCTGTGAGTGCGCTATACAAAACTCTCCTGCGTAACACCCACATGGTCTTTATGACTTTGTGGAGTTACTGAAGGAGATAAATCATTACATTACATTGTCGGGAAGTACTTAATTTCATTAGACACCGACCATGGTCTGCCAGCCCTTTTCAGCACTGACTAGATGTTGTCATTCTCCCACAGCAGGCTGCAAAAAGCCTGCCACAAAACCTCCAAAGTTGGATCTCAACACGGCGCGGTCTTGAAATCCCCATCTTAGCATCCATTTTCCACTCGGCTTTCGCCGCTAACTCATCGAGTATTCGTCCAACTAGATAAAGCTCCTACTGTTTATAGCTGCGACTTACCTGGAGGCCAATTTCCCATAAATGAATCATCTTGCCCAGAGCCATCGTCAAACGGGCCCGAGGCTACTGGCCTGTCAAACTCTAATGATTCCGTTGAGGGCTAGCTCCTTTGAGGAATTGTGGTGCTGGAATCAGTCATTCTTCAATTTGCTGCATTGCATCTGAAATCACAGCAGCTGCCAGTCACGTATTGGACTCTGATTGTCAGGAGAAGTGAAATTAGTTAGCACTTCTGGGGGGACGGCATGCTGCTATAAGTGGCTAAGAGCTGGCCTTCGTCGGTACAAGCCCAGATTCAGCTTTCGAGGCCAGTAGGATGCTCCATGTGCTAGATGACGGCCTACTGAAAGGCAACCAAAATGGAGCGCAGAGCAAGCTTGTACTGCAGCATCAATTGAGTACTTCTCACTTCTTTATTGCTGCGTATTATTTCTTCAGCAGCAGATTCTGCTTTGAAAGCTACCCATGTGTCAAGAACGTCATTCAAGATAACCACCCTAATGTAACAGCCAGGTGACCGGTGTGCTTTGCTCTGTCACAGATTCAGGTACATTGCGCTACGTGAAAATTTGACAAATGTATTACGCATTAGATTGAACATTCATAATCATTCCGGCAGCTACAACCAGCACGTGTTATTGATATTTTCTATATAATGACAAGCTCGTCAGTTTTTGGAGCCCAGTTACACGTAGGCCTCCGTCACAAACTTCTATTCTATTGCGTATCACTTTGCAGCAAATGTAAAGCGCCTAGAAAGAGATTAAGTTCTCTGAGGGCGCTTTATCAAGTGCAATATTATTATTATATTATTACAAAACATAGTGTAGTATTCAAGCTGTTATTCATCAATACCATTGCAAATAGGTGCCAAGTGGGTGCCGAGCTACTTGTCATACCGCTCTGATGGGCGAAAGAATCTGTGCACTGAGGACCGTGCTCGTATTAAAATAGGAGTACACGTGACTCTAGGTAGCAGGTAGAAGCGTCCAGGTGTATACATTTGGTGGCAGTCAGAGGCGAAGCCAGGATTGGAGCGCCGGGGTGGCACGGAAGGGGGTATGGGGCGGATCCCCCCACACAAAGGGGGGGTCTAGTGGTGTCCCCCAGCACCTGCGGTGTCTTGCTTTCGCGAAAGCGTGGCCGCTGGCCGTCCTACAGGGTGTCAGACTTGTCTCCCACCTACCAAGCTAGGGGTGGCAGCTGCCACCCCACGGCTTCGCCTCTGCCGGCAGTTCCGTTGGTACAGTTCCGGCAGTTCCATTGGATAAGGAGTTTCTGATAAGGAGTTTCACAGTACATGGCGAGCTATTGTTTCCGCGAACATGCTGATAATTATTAGAAACCTGAGCATTGCTGGTGCCACTTCATTTATTTTTACAGCTTACCAAGCCCACGAGTGCTTTCGCGAGCGTGCGTGGTTATTGCATCTGAAGACTTGATTAAAAAAGTGACCTTTGCACTCCGTTCAAGAACTGTGTGCACTGCAACAGTCAGTCACTCAGGAGAAAAGCAATCTCGCACCATCGCGAGTTGCCATCTCTCCATCTCCGACATTGTCTGCAAGCAGACGTGGAAAAGAGCGAAAGACTAGTAGCGTGAGTCGTCTGTCTTCTTGGTGCGGACAAACTTTTCGACACTTCGTCGTTCGGACTTCTGGCCGCCCTAGACAATGAATTCGGAATAGAAAAAAATTGAGCCTTGGAAACCCCACCAGTTGAAAGCATGCAGGAACGACGATCAGCTTCTCGTTTAATGTTACATGAGTAGAGTGCAAATACATTCAGTGGTGCTATGGCGAGCAAATAACGTATCGAAGGCGATTTTGATCAGGTCACTTGAGAAGGAGGCCGATCGCTATGTGCTATATGCTGGACGAACTAGATGGAGATTTTGGTTCTTAGTAGCGTCGGCGTACGTCGGCGGAGGCGCGGGAGATTCGTACGGTGGCACCTCCAAGTGCGAGTGCAGTTCGTATGAAAAAGCTCCTGTAAAATGGAACAGAGACGAGTCGGCAACATCTTAATGCTTCGACGCCATCACCAGCTGGAATGGCATAGGCCGCAAACGAACGCAGACATCCACTGGCTGGCCGCCGAGGGAGCCGCTGAGGCTGACGCTTCCTTCGCTCCCCTCCTCTCTCTCTCTCTCTCCCCCTCACTCTCTCTCTCTCTCTCTCTCTCTCTCTCTCTCTCTCTCTCTCTCTCTCTCTCTCTCTCTCTCTCTCTCTCTCTCTCTCTCTCTCTCTCTCTCTCTCTCTCTCTCTCTCTCTCTCTCTCTCTCTCTCTCTCTCTCTCTTGCTCTCTCTCTTGCTCTCTCTCTTGCTCTCTCTCTTTCTCTGTCCTGTCTCTGGTGTGAACCCGACGCTGTAAGTCACTGGCGCGTTCTCGTATTTGCTTACGTGTGTGCTGATCATCGCTCGAGTAATATTGCCACTACAGCGACCATGCCTACTTCGATGAGTGCCACCGAGTAGTCAGCGAAAGCACATGAAGCGAAATCTAGCATTTCCCCATAGGCGAGCGTGGGTGCATTCAGTTGGCGAATTTCACCCGTTCCTCCTTCTTCGTGGCGTGAGTGGCACGACTGACGAGGTTCTGATGCATCGTTTACCCGCGACGTTCTTTCAAGCACACTGAACGTGCTAGGATCGGCCAGTGACGGCAACACTGCTAGCTTCAGTTTTCTTTTCTCTCTTTCCCCTCTCTCTCTCTCTCTCTCTCTCTCTCTCTCTCTCTCTCTCTCTCTCCCTTCCTCCCTCCCTCTTTCTCTCTTCCTCTCCTCTCTCGCTTGTTCTCGTTCGCTCTGTCTCTCCCTCCTCTCTGGAAGAGGCCGGGATGGATCTGACCTCAGACCGACACGACTCAGGCAGGTCCGAGAGGGGACGGAGCAGATTCTTGGCGGTAAGCTTTCGAGTCAGTGGCACAGCTGTGGCGTTATTTCACATACGATGACTTATTTCGCTGACCCTGCGTCATGATGAGAATGGGTACAGAGCTACAGGGCACCTTCAGGCGATTCAGCCTCGCTTACCGCTGCCATTGATGGCGGCGAGGTTACCGCTAACGCCGCAGGTGCAGCTTCGCGACAGAATCTCGCCCGATCCCCGCATCTCAACGCCGCCGCCGCTGCCGCCGCCGCCCTCGGCATCATTGACTGCAAAGAGAAAGAGGAGGCGTCGAATGGCAGCCTCGTGTTTGACTATGACCTCGTGGAGCCGGCCACCACCACCGATAGACGAACGCTGAAAATTACGAGAAGAGATGCTAATCGTAGTATAAAAGTGTATCGGATCAGAATATTCAAACAGAATGAAAATAAAAGAGAACTTTAGTCAGATATTTGTCTAGCTAAACGGAAAAATGCTGGCAGCTTCGCTTGAAAACACTTTTCTTGACCATTAAGATGTAACCCCTTGGTACAAATCGTCATCAAGAGGTCGCTTTTAAAAGCTGGCTTATAACGCACAACAATGCAACCGCTCACACGGGAAATCTTTTAGTAGGATATACTCTAGCTGCTTCGCTATTTTCAGCATTAATTTTGAACGGGCCACAACGACTTTTTTCAAACTACCTTCCTACGGCGTTAGCGATGTTAGCAGGGACTATCGCTGAAAGTGCATGTGGCAAAATTCGGCAGTCGGCCCACAAGCAGTGGCGAAACCAAGATTTGTATCGTAGAGGGGCAAGAGCAGCGAGATTTATGCAAGAGCAGCGAGATTTGCATGTAGTGGCGAGAGAAGCGAGATTTGCATGTAGGGGCAAGACCTGCAAGTAATTAAAAGTTATAGCGTACAATCATCATGTTTATTAGACACTCATTTGGCGGCTGCTCGTCGAGTGGAAGTACGACATAATTTCGTCATCGTTGCCGGTCGGGGGGGGCATTGGAATAGGAAGCGGCCCACGCTGCTGCTGGCCTTGCCAGTGGAGGGGAGGGTAGTTTTTCTCTTTTTCTCACTAATAGCCCCTGGTTAATTCAGATTCATGGAATGTGGCTGAGAGAGTGACGATAAAATATTTGCAAAGCTGCTGAATATCTAAGCGGTCTCTTTATGTTTACTGAAGAGCTAAAGATAACTTGCTTCAAACTTGCTTTAAGGAACAACTAGATTTATCACGGCGCTACAGCAGCTCTGCAGAATATCAGCTAACACGTGCTGCTTAGGAAAGATTGGCGGCGTATTCTTGGCTCGGCAGACCAAGCCGCAACCTCCAACTTCCTACATGCCTAGCCTGACGAAACCATCTACGAGTACGAAACCATTCTACGAGGTGGACAGAGGTTTATTCGGGATCTAGGTCCCAACCTTCCACAGTCGGAGGCGGAAGCGTGGGCGGATCAAAATGGCGGGCAATTAAACGGTCCGAGGCGAAGCCAAAGCCGGAGGTTCTCTGCTCACAGTCATCGGGGAATGTCTCCGCGATGATAAAAAAAGAATGGATGCAGATGGAACACAATAGAAGAGACTTCCCAGCTTGTGCTATTCACAGTTGAGATCAGCCTCGCCATACTGTACGTCCGGCACATGCGATGGATGCACATGGCACATGGTGGATGCACATGGCACGTGGCGCATGGTGGATGCACACGGCTGCAGATTGTGGTCTGAGTATATGCAGGCCGGTACCGCTCCTCTCCTAAGCAGCTGGTGGGAGCATCCTCGAGAGGGGCCTGTGCACAGCTGTGGTTGGCTTCTAATGAGGCGTTGACACAGGCCGATAACCCGCGGTTAACAGATGGTGGATTCACCATCGGGGTCAGCCAAGGCACAGCCGAAGTCGAGGAGAGGAGACTAGAGTGGGAGAGAGGGGCGAGTGAAGTCGTGCTCCCTCTGCTCTGTGAGTAGTAGAATAAATTGTTGGTGTTGGTTCTGTGCGGGCGTTCTGCATGCAAGGCGAATCAAAGCACTCAGATGGCGCTTCTTTCTGCGATCGAAGGCTAGTTTCAAACTGGTACTAGAGCAGCCTCAAAATGTCCGTAACATCGAGTCGGACTAGGACGCAGGGACGATGCCATTTGGGCAGTCAATTCAGCACATCACTAGGTGGCAAGACTCGAGTCCGCCGCCCGCCGGCTTTACTACATCGACATCAGCAGGAAGGGGCGGGCACGACGCAACGCACGAGGAGCGCAACAACGATATCGATCCAACGACCGAAGCCGCTGCGCTCAGCCAGAGGGAGCCAGATGGAGCCAGAAGAGAGGAGGGCAAACGCTACGTACCTGCCGTCGCTGGCTTCCTCAGCTTTCGTTCGCTAAGCGAACTCAGGCCCCAGAGAAATAGCAAAGTGGCAGCGGCCACCAGAGCGAGTAGCTCCGTTCGATAGAACGTTACGCTGCAACGAAGGCACGCGAAAGGACCGCATTGTGAGCCGGCGCAGCGCGAGACTCACAGTCGAACAGCAGGAGCGGCCGGAGCGGGAGAGAGAAATACGCGCCATACATTCTACATGCGCAGATGCGGGTACTTTTACAGGCAACATGTTGAAGCCGGTCATCAATTGCACAGCCTGGACGGTAGCCGTTGTATTACTCGGGGCTAGGTACCGTAGAAAAAAGTCTGAGGTTAAATATTCCTGAAAGTTCTCGGCACCAGCGTAGTATCTGAAATGGTCGGGAGTTTTCCTTAGCGACGAATGCATCTCTGCCATGGTCCCGTCTCCTTTTGTCACTTCTAGTCGCTCAGTAGTATGCCCAGAGTGCTCGTGCAAGGCTTGAGAGTCCGGCGAGGTCAAACGGCGCCCTCTGCTTTTACAGCAGCTTGGCTTGAATACCCCCCCCCCCCCGATGCGGGCGGCCGGCGCAGTGCAACCAGCCTATCGGAGAGCAGTAGGCGCTGACGTCAAACCGCCAGGCGGATTTGAGCCAAAGCGAGGCCTTTGCCCTACACCGGCCAGCGTTCATATCGTCAGCTCCTTTGATGTTGTATCTGGGGAAGGCGGTCTGAACAGGCAGTGCCATCGAACCCACGAAACTTACTTTCTAGGCTTGCATTACCCTGCATGTAGGTCGCGCATGTAGATCGCACATTATATGCTACCTTCTGCTCGAATAAATATCGTGTAATGATTAATATTTAAACCACGAGGGGTGCGGTCGCGCCAACTGCAACGGTTCAGTCGTAGAGAGACGACCCTGGATTTGACCCAGGAGTTAAGGTGCCCGCCTTTAATAACTAGGTCGCGGGCTCGAGCCCTATTGCACTTGCAAAGAGTGCACACAGAGATCGCGCTCTTTTAGAGTGCAATGCTCTTTTAGAGTGCAATGACTTATACGCTGGCGCCATGCACGAAATAGCTTTTTTTGGGTTTTCACTTCGAGGCGTCAAGGCGGGCGACATTTTGGCTCTGCATTTCCGCGTCTTCTACTGGAGTGCAGCCGTGAAAGACACGGAAAAAGGAGACAGTACAGCTAAAATTAAGACAAGTTAATAAATCGGATGCAGGAGGCAAGTGCAAGACAGCTGGCAATAATCCGAAACGCTTGCGGCTTCAAGCCACCACTTTCTGCAGCGGCAGCGTATCAGCAAATCGGCGCCTTCCTTAACAGCTGCACGCGTCGCTCTCTGTTTGGCGCAGTAGACGGCGTCGCCGTGCGCTCGCGCGCCACCTACGTGTATTCCAGGACGCTGCAGCAGAACTGCTCGCTCTCGCTCCCGCAGCAGCAGTACAGCGAGCCGCTGTCGCCCGCAAGCGGACAAGCGAAGTATCCGAAGGAGGCGCCGCCGCCGCCGCTGCCGTTCGTCGAGTCCAATTCGAACGCGGCGCGCGAGCCGTTGCTGTAGCAACGTACGGTCGGATCTGGAGCGAACGCGCGACAAACCCGACGCCTAGTAGCAGCGGCCCAAGTCCGACGCGTCGTAGGACGGCTGCTTCGCCGCTGCTTCGCCGCTGCTACAGCTGCTCGCCAAAATGAATTCGGTCGCAATTCGGAGCGCGCTCGCCACCGCTGAGGCGCTCGGCGGCGGCGGCCGAGCGCGCTTCGACTGCTCTGCGGCTTGCGCTCGAGAACTCGACGCGTCTCAAGCGGAACGCACAGGAGGCGGAAGTACGGAGGCGGCCGCCAGTAAAGACTTCTGGCACTCTGAGAAAGACCTCGACCGACACCGACAGCGACCGCAATTTCTAGAGATTTCTTCCGAGCCGCCAAAAACCCCATATAACTAGCAGCAGCTTCACGACCCTTCAATTTCCCAGGACGTAGCGCAGTGCAACGAAGCAGCGAGTCAGCGAGCGGCGGCCATGCACTCGACAGAAGGCTATGTATGTCAGCTGCGTCGTCTCGGACGAATTGTTTGTCTTCCCCAAATGAAGATCGTGTGTGGACACTGTTCGCCCAGGGACCCTTGCTTGAGGGCCGTCTCTTCATTGGATCGCTGGCTGCCCGTAGCAAGCATTCTGCGCTCGTCGTCGAATCGTCGTCTGTTGCTGCTGGTGGTCACACTTCGTACGACAGAAGTGGGGCGGGGCATGACCGGCTGGAGCATCTCTTCAGCTTCGAGCTAGACCTGCTTGCGGGCAATCGCTTATGAGCTAGCAGCTGAACTGCAAAACCACTGAAGTGCACAGAATTCTGCCTCTCGCGGACAGCTATTGCGCAGGACGGCGTTCGGACGGCCGCTCTTTGCCTACATCCGGCCAATCTCTATCGGTACTACGTCGGTACAGCAAAAACCGAACAGGGCGGGACCGAGGCGGGAGGAACTGCAGCGCTGCACCAGCGCCCAACCAGCTAAGAGGTTCGTCTCCGACGTTGAGCACGCGACAAGTATTTCACCGCATTTGAAGAGACTGTCGCACTTAGATTAGGAAACGGAACTTGGTCTTGTCCGTGAGACGGCCGTCGCGAAGAGGGTGATCGCGATGAAGTTGAAAAACTAAATCGATCTCAAGCTGGCATACGCGTTAGAACGCTTCGCGTAACTATGCCTCCTAGATCAGGGTAACAGCGACACACGCAAAAAGATTTTGTCGATAGCACAGACGTAGGCATCAGCCTGTAGCTGCGCCTAACCCGAGGGCGAGAGCCGTCGCTCCGATAGCCAGGCGAGCCACCGCCGAAGTGCACGCGCTCCCCGTGCATCTTCGTTGGCGGCCCAAATTGAGCAATTTGAAAGATGGCTGCGGTTTCGCGTCGGAATTCGCTCAAAAATATATGTGCCGTGCACACTGGCCTCGCCCATGACTTGCATTGCTTATAGAGGCTTCGCTGTAGACTACATCATATAATTAGTAAATATACGCACCAACATTAATGACAGGAGGCTACCTTGAGATAGTCCGTCCGTACTGGCAGGTAGAGCGGATTGCACACCGCTACGCGTCTGCAACGCGCGCACTCTGTCCGAAGGCACCTACAGTCTCAGGACCCGTTAGGTCACGTGGGCGTGGGGATTAGCACCTGTGACTCGGTCGTACTTCCGGAGCTGTCGAGCGCGCTGTTAGTGACGATACGATATAGATAATTTTGGATCGCTTTTTTAACAGCTACTCACCATTTAGAGAATGCCGCTACACCGCTGAGCATCTATTGACATAAGCAGCGTCGCCAACGGTCGTACGAGCGCGTTCTATTGTTGCCGGCGTCCGATGAATCATTGACTGCGGATAAAAGGCAAACCGTTGTCTTGACTTGCAGGACCTGCACAGAGGGTCCATTCCCACCTGCTTGAAGGGTGTCCCGAGGGCGTGCTTGAAGGGCACGCCCTCGGCACGCCATCGGCCAGGCGCTCGTTCGTAACTCGCTCGGGCGGTGAGACTGTAGCGGTGGACGCCGAGTCTTGCTCCCCGCTTACAACAATTAGCGATTTACAACAATTAGCGATAGCGACTGGGATGGTTCGCGCTGCTCTCTTGGTCTCAACACTTGGCAGCCGTTCAATTTTTTGCCAAACGCGAAACTCGCGCTTCGCAAGCCAGACAGGTTCGGACAGCTGGAGGCAGGCGCCTGGGTATTCGAGCGCCACCGGTCGCCCGCGTCGGTCGTGTCTCGCGGTCCTTTATTTTCCGCGCGAACGCGCCAAAGGTTTGGCTGCGAGGGCACGGCCGACCGCCGGCCTGCGGAGCGGGACAGCGGGACAGACGCGGCTTCCCGTCCGTCCGGACTAACTCGATGGCCGTGCCGTCCTGCCCTCCAGCCATCGGTCGCTTGAGTCGCCTTAGCTTCTTCGTTGCTGGGGGGCGGGGCGGGCGGGGCGAGCCCGTGCGGCCGACTGCGATAATAAACCTGTTTATATTATTATATTTATAAATATTATATATGTATATATATATTATTCTTCATTCATGATATTATTCTTCATTCAATCGCGTTTCATTTTGCAGCAAATTTAAAGCACCAATATAGAGATCGAGTTCGCTGAGGGCGCTTTATCAAGCGTATTATTATTATTATTAAAATTATTGTTATTATTATTATCAATGCGTTCGCATAGCGCTGTCGGTGGAGAACTCAATCTCTTTCTAGGCACTTCACGTTTGGCGATTGATTCTGCGACAGCAATGCGAATGGATATTCTGTCGGTAGCCCGGCGTGCTGGGTTTCCGGCATGCGAACCTGGGTTTCCAAACCACCATCCTCTGGCCTCGAGGTCCGAGTAGCCGAGCGCCTCGCCCTTCGACGAGCGTCGGTGCGGTGAAGAGATGCTGCTGCGCGGCGACCCTCCGCAGAACGACGCGCCCCAGTCGCCGCTGCTTCCGCCGCCGAGCCCGCTGCTTCCGCTGCTTCCGGCGGCGGCGGCGGCGCGGCTTTCGCTGAACAGAGCCGAGCGAACCGCGGGCGGCTTCCCTGAAACGAGAGCTCCGCCGCTCAAGCCGCTCAAGCCGGACTCGGCCGCTCGGGCAGCGGCTGCGCCGCGAGAGCGAATGGCCGCGCGCGTCGAGAGTGCCTGCCAACGGCTCGGCTCAACGGCTCGGGCTCAACGGCTCGGGCTCAACGGCTCGGCTCAACGGCACGGGCTCAGCGGGGCAGCAGTGGCAGCCGCGCTGCTCTAGCGAGTTCGGATTGCCGACTCAGGTCAACTCTAGCCGGGGTCTCGGAGGAGTCAGGACGCCGAGGATGTCGGCGTCCGCGACGGTCCGGCATTGCACGCGCTCGGATAAAATGTAATGCCTAAATAATCTCCGTCCGGTCACTCCTCAAAGCCACACAGACTACGTGGGCGTTACTCAGGAAAGTTGTGTACGGCGCACTCGAAGCCTTAGCGGGCTTCGATACGCATTCGGTAGCCAACAGGCTTCATCTATCACGCAAAAAAAAGCAATAGTGAGCAGCGTAGCTGAGTCAGGAGAGCAGTTGAGGCAGTGAGTAGCAGGGAAGTAGTGAAATAGCCGCTCAGGCTGGAAATGATGTGCCGAAGTCGGCAGCAGGACAGTAGTAGTCGTTGCGTAAGAGTCGTGGAAGCGAGTTCCACAGTCGAGGACCTGCAGAGCTAAAGCTTCTGCCGCAGACGATCTTTAAGATCGCGACGACTAGTGGCGCAGGGCGTTCGCGCGGCATCTCGGCGCTCGCGAGACGCAGATCTTCGACACGATTCGACGCTGCATTCAGACGGAGGCCGAGCGGAGATGAGAGGGCCGATGCGTTAATGTCACTAGTTGTCATCCTCGAGCGCAGAACGGTCGACAGCAGCAGCAGAGAGCTACGGCTGCTGCATGTGTCCAGCACCAGCAGCAGTACGTAGGGTATGACGCAACGGTTCGGCGCCCGAGCATATACGACCACCCATAGGACTATGACATCAGCCGGTTGTCAATCGTCACGACTCGGGAATCGCGAAGGATATCTATGCCGTCCAACGACTCTCGTCTGAGCGAGCTCTCTCTCTCTCTCTCCTAGCGCTCTCATCTCCGGAGGCACCCCGGCGGTGTCGCGGCCGCGAAGGACACAGCGATGACGAGAACGACGGTCGGCCGTAGCTCGCTGGAATCACCGCTCGCCGTCTCGAACGGCCGACGCCCCGCCAGAGGAAGCGAGATCGCCAAGCCTCGCACCGCTGCGCCATCGCGTCCGCAGCTGCTTACCGAATGCCAGTAGCGCAGCCGCTACGAGCGCCATACTCGGTCCCGCAGGGAA
Source organism: Cristatella mucedo (assembly GCA_009760855.2). Classification (NCBI taxonomy): domain Eukaryota; kingdom Metazoa; phylum Bryozoa; class Phylactolaemata; family Cristatellidae; genus Cristatella; species Cristatella mucedo. The sequence goes on along the minus strand of WPIO01000008.1, from coordinate 2,056,648 downwards.
CATAGTAGCGACGGAAACGGCGGGAGCGAAAGCGGTACGTCGGACGGGCGACGAAGTCGCCTCGAACGCGGTGCTCGCCGCGGGCGGCGGCACAAGTGCCGACGCCGAACCCTTGGGCTTCGGCGGTGAGCGAGAGCAGGCGGCCGCAACGACAACCCGCGTCGACGACGATTTATTGACCGGAGAGCATTGTCTGAGCCTATCGATCTCGCGCCCCTCTCGCATTAAGCAGCCGTCCGGCAGGCAAGCGTCGCGAGCTCGCCGCCGCCCTATCTTATGTAAGGCGGCGTCGCCGACGTCCGAGGTCGAGCCGAGGGAAGTCGCCCAAGACTCCCCGGCCGGGTTTGGAAACGTTCAATCTCTTCACTTACGCTAGCTCCACTCACTCACTCTCTGTCTGTCTGTCTGTCTCTCTCTTTCTCTCTCTCTCTCTCTCTCTCTCTCTCTCTCTCTCTCTCTCTCTCTCTCTTTCTCTCTCTCTCTCTCTCCCTCTCTATCTCTCTCTCTCTTTTTCTCCCTCTCTCTCCCCTCTCTCGACGCATTCTCGAGCCGATACAGCAATTCTGTGTGTAGCTTGAGCTATCGTCGAGAACAGCACAGAACGCTAGCCGACGAGCCACAACAGCGAGCCGGTTTATTTCACCTACACTCGGAGCAGCGAAGCACGACTCCCTTCGCCACTCTCGCCCACTGGAGTCCCCCCCCCCGACCCCCTTGTCATAACAATCACCGATAGCACGTCCCGACTGCCTACCACATCGAATGGCACAGCCCATTCGTACAGCGATCGGGGGCAGTGCCATCAATTAAATGAAACCACATGCCCGCCTGATCTGGAGATCAAGCTATGGCGTATTCTCCACTGTTTGGTAACAAGAAGGCTAAACATTAAGCACATCGTCCCCATGGTGCGCCGGTCCGCTTCCTTAATTAAGAGGCTAAGTAACGGCTTCTGGCAGGAGGCACGCGACCGTACGGCCTGTGCAAACAAGCCGGCTGCGTTAGACATCTGCTTCCACGCATCGCCGGGCCACATATTTCTTCCCCGCTGGCGCCTCGCCGGCCGGCACAGTCTCACAGCCCACATGTGCATCCCACACGACCACCACTTCGAAAGCCTCCGTCGCGACTCCGGCGTCGCCGGCGTCTTCGGTCGCCGATGCCGTGCTTCCGGTCGCCGCAGCGTCTCCGGGCATCGCCGCCACGTCTCCGAGCGCCGCCTCAACGTTTTCGGGCGCCACCGCGTTTCCGACTTGTGCTGCATCTCCGACCTGCACTGCATCTCCAATCTGCGCCTCGTCTCCGACCTGTGCCGCCTCACAGCCCACCGGCGTCGCACCTCAGTCTCCGACCTTCGCCGATTCTCCGAACTAATCAGCGTCTCCGACCTGCACCGCGTTACAATCCACCGGCTCGTTGCAGGCCAACGTCGCCTTCATGGCTTTCGCTACCTCGCAGGCCGTTGCCTCGTTGCACACCATCTTCGCCTGGCAAACCGTCACAGCCTGAATCACCCGCTGCCGAAACGTCCCACACTGTGGCATCCTGGAAAACCGTTGTCGCCCGGCACACCGTCGGCGATTGCTGATACTGCTTCTGGTCCCTTCTGTCGCCACCCTCTCTCCGAAAAGCTTTTGCTAAATCATCGCTCAGCAGTCGCGCTTTACCTACTGGGCTAGCCAGCTCTGTTACCAGAGCCTCGCGAACCAGACGGTAGTCATCCTTGATTGCCTTCGGCATGTAAGAGTACACATTGAAGGCGCTTCCTTCCTGGAAGAGATGCCGATACTTGTGCCAAACTGTCGGATTGACACTGCACAGCTTGAGCCTCCGCTCCGAGTCAAGCAGCCAACTTGCGAAGTCATTACCGACTTGAAATTTCGCGAGCAGCATTGCTGTAAGCCATCGCCACCCCCGGAAGTCGCTTGTTCGTGAGTCCATCCTTTCGTCCCCGTCTGCCTTCGCGACATTTCTTCGCCTCCCCGTATCACTATCACCCTCCTCACGTCTATCCCTCTCTCTCTCTCTCTTTCTCTCTCTCTCCATCCTAGCTCGAGCCGAGATAAAGTTCGCGCCCGATTGCAAGTCCTCCGGTGGTGCTCCTTGCTGTGCATCTGTGCACTCTTGCATTTGGGCCGCGACTCTACAACCACACTCTACGCTGGCTAGTCCTCTTGAGCCTATTCCCACTGTCCTGCTTTTACGATGCATTGATTCTTTAGACCCTATTCCCACTGTCCTGCTCCTACGTTACATTGATCTGTTGCTGCCATGCATAACTAACATTATAAATATGTCATTAGTTTCAGGTCATGTCCCAGCACCTATCAAAAAGGCTGTAGTCAGGCCAATACTCAAAAAATACAACACTTAACCAAGAGAACTTAAGCAACTTTTGCCCAGTTTCCTTCTGTACCCAGGCTGGGTTCGGTTGGCTGGGACCGGACGGCTATAGTGAGGGTTAGGGTCACCGGCTAGGCCGGGGTCAGACCTATGCATTGCCGGATGTGTGGTGACGAGAGGTCGCCGGGTCTCTTAGGTACGGGAAGTTGGCCAAGTAAGTCGTGGTGTTGGAGGAGATGCACCTGGATTCGTGCAGGCGTGCTCCGGCGATGCTGCCACGCACGCAAGGGAACCAGTACCCAAGGCCCGAGCGGAGCTGGATAGCTCGCTCGTTGTTGACTTGTTTATACCGCGTTCCCCGTGTAGCGTGTTCGTGACCCCCCCCCCGTGTGTTGGCGTCTTTCGGTGGAAGCTTACGACTGTGGTAATTATCGACTCGGACTAGCCAGCAGTTACTCAGCCAGCCGGGTTTTGGACGGCGTACGCTCGTACTGTTGGACTCGGTGTCGGTACAACGACAGGACTGCAGAAGCCGACTGACCCCAACTAACGCGTTTGTTCGCGCTTGCTGCGTCATCTTGCGCTACCATAGTGTATAATGTATAGGACCCTCCCTGTAGACTTGTTTTATTCCCCTGTTGTTGTTGGCGCATGCATTAATATAAAGAGGTTTAACCGGACGGCCGCTCGTCTTACCCTAGCTCGGCGGCATGGCGAGCGGCAGCGTGGCCCGAGTATGGCGGGGGTTTGGCGGGAATTAGCCTCTGACCCCTGGAACCCGGTTACGGTTACCCAGATGTACTTCTACCTTTCCTAAACTTCAAACCTTGATATTAAGTTCCAGTCTGGTTTGAGAACTAATCACTTTACAGTGTCGGCATTGCTTCTAGTGCATAACGACCTACGTAAGAATGCAGACTTAGGTGGGGGTATTTCTGCTTGTTTTGCTCGATCTTTCGGCAGCTTTTGATACTATCAATTAGCAAGTCCTTCTTGAGCGCTTCTCATCTTGCCCGGGCATCACTGGCACTGCACTGCAATGGTTCAGGTCCTATCTCAGTTGGAGACTCCAGAGTATTGATATGAATGGACAAAAATTATCCGAGGAACCTCTGAAGTACATCTGGGGTACCTCGGGGATCTGTGCTTAGTCCCTTGCTGCATGTATTGATGACAGCTGCCCATAGATGGCAGCAAACTTTCTTAATTTAAAGGGTGATAAAAACCAACTTAGTAGTTATGGGCAAGCCAAGTGTGATTCAGAAACTGGAACCGCTAACGTACAAAATAGGCTCTGCCAGCAATCTCCTGTTGAATCTTCACGAAATTAGGTGTCATGTTCCAAAGTGAACTTTCATTAGACAACCTCACCAGCTCCACAGTCAAGTCTGCCTACTTTAAGCTGTACAACATAGCTCTAACTCGGGCTTGTTTAGGCAGGGATACAATGTCTAAATTGGTCCACGCATTCGTGACATCCCGTCTCGACAGTTTGATTCGCACAGCAGAGAGCCAGCCGATGCCCAACACCAACAGTTTATTACGACGCACGGGGCCGAAGGGCGCACGGCTCCCTTCGGCCCCTACTCCCACTCGTCTGCCTCTCCCCGACTCCTCGGCTCCCCTGGTCGACCCCGATGATTCATCGAGGACCACAACTGTGCACAGGCCGACCCTGATGGTGAAGCCACCATCTGTCCACCAGCGGTTACCGGCCTGTGTCCACGCCACATCACAGGCGGACCACAGCTGTGCACCGGCCCCTCTCGGTGATGCTTCTAACAGCTTCAGCGGCGTTCACCAGCGGCTTATCAGAGGAGCCTGCATGCTATACATACATACAAACTACATCGACTTCTGTAACTCACAGCTTGCCGGCCTACCGGCATGTATAATCAGGTGCTTACATCTGGTCCAAAACTCTGCAGATAGGTTGTCTGTCGTGAGCAGCGCAGTTGCCACTTCTCGCCGACCTGCACTGGCTCCCAGTCGAGCAACGCATTGAATTTAAAGTTTTGTACCTCAACTTTAGGTCCCTTTATTCTTTGGCTTGATGTTACCTATCAGATCTAATCCCCCATCGGCTAAGCATCGTACCACCCGCTTTTTGTAATTTAATCGTTTACCTGTACCTCGTACGAACCTACAATCCTTTGAAGACCGTGCCTTTAGTTTGTATGCTCCCAAAGCCTGGAACTCACTTCCGACTTGCGTCGCGACATCCCCTGACTTGACCATAAATAAAAAGAAACTTGAGGTTGAGCTCTCTGACGGCACTAAAACAAATGTATTATTGCTATTATTATTGTTACTATCTTTCGGCGACTCGCTAGCATGGGTACCCACCCGTATGTCGTCGTTGCTTCACAGCCCGCAGAGCTGATTTTGAAAGTGTTTTTTTTAGCGATTCTTTTACCGGAATGTTATCCCCAAGAGACCAAAGACGTGAAAGTGGAGATCTGAGAAGTGGCACCGCTAGAAATGCATTTCCGGCAACCTTCTTGGGTCCAATAGCCCAGACTGGAGACAGGCGGGCAGAGCTTTGCGTCGGCGGTCCACCTTCTTTCTGTCAGGCCTCGCTCAAGTCTCCCCTCATAACAATGGTAAAGATCATTTCAAGCGGAATAGCAGCTTTTTCTAACTCCGACTCTGCTTGCCGGAACGAGAAGCGATAATAAGATGGGCTCGTCAGCCCTACAATAAATAGGCTGTGCACCATTTTTGGGAAAGAATAGAATAGAATATATAATAATAATAAAATAATAATAATAATAATAGAAAGAATAAAAAGCCAAAGAGAGCCGCCCGGGCTTTTGTAAAGCCAGAGCTACCACAAACAGGCTCACGCGACTTTAAAAAAAATTAATAACAATATCTTGACAATATTCAAGATACTTTAAAGGTATTGGTAGCTTCTTTCTGGTGGAGAAGCAAGGTGTGCGTGCGCCTAGGCCGAGACTCTCACCCACACCGAGACAATTGATCCCGGACCGAAGCTCTCTAACCCAAACCGAGGCTCTCCAACCCAAATCGAGGCTCTTCAACGCTGCTTAAAATTGTCGTTTCTCATTTCGGAAAAGTCCTAGGGTCAGCGCAGAAGGCTCGTAGCCCAGGAGCCTGATGAGGCTCCTGGGCTACGCCCACTGATGGACGACTGATTTACAAAGAAATGCCAACTCCAGTTTGTAGCGCCTGGAGGCAGCGCGCCGAAAGCGCCGCCGCCAGGCGCGCCTCCCCAAGCCTTTCTAAAAAGACTCAACTTCTTAAAAAATAACGGTAGCACCTCCGGAAGCTGAGAACCCTGAGCTCAGTGAAGCCTGAGCCGAATGCGCGACGTATTTTCTAGTATTTTTTTCTAGCGTCACATTCTAGCGTCCATCCTGGTCCCATCGGAGAAAAAGTGGCAGATTCTTCCTGAAGAAACATCTGTAATCTGGGAGCCGTGGACCAGAAAATTGCCTAGATTCAGGCTCTCAGAGCCCGTACCCACAGCCTTGCCTGGCCGCCTCTCCCGCGGCGGAAGTCGCCCGGCGGAAGTCCGGCACGGGCTACCGGGCGGCTTGGCTGTATAAAAAAAGGCGTCGCCTCTCCGACCCACGCTGGCGCAGCAATTAAAATAAAGCCCACCTGACGCAGCCACAATGGGTGAATTAAGTGACGACAGCTGCTGACGTGACAATGGTCAAGCGTCGCTATTGATAGCGCGGATCCAGTTGGGAGAGGCTCGTGCGTTCGTCTGCATCTAGGCTCTTTCCCGACGGTCGGCGCTTCCCGAAGAGAAACGAAGGAGGAGAGAAGAAGGAGCTGAAAGTTCGAGGTCGCGTCGTCAATTGCGTCCAAAAAATGTGGTGAGCGTTTAGTCTGCGAAGCCGCGGCGCTGCGTCTCCACGACCGCCGCTCGACACCACGAGCATCTGTCGCGGTAGCCGGCCGGTGGGCCCCTGTGGGAGAAACTTCGGTCGCCGGCACCCTCTTAAATGAGCGAAACCCCGCCGCCGTTTCTCGGTTTCGAGTGCGCGCATAGCGGGCGCACCATCGGGCGGAAGCGGCGGTGCCAAGGTAGCTCGCTGCAGCGGAGCAAGCTTAGGTGATCTCGAACGCTCTGCGTCGCAGACGACCGCCTCCGGAGGCGCCACCGGAGGCGGTCGGTGGCGGCCGTTCATCCGAGCCGGACGCGCCGCCGGACGCCCGTTCTTGACCACGAGGTGGCAAAAGCTTTGTCTGTCCTAATATTTTAGGCGAAGGCGTCGCGGTGCGATGTGAGCGCGCGCCCGCTCGAGGATGGGGCGAGGACGAGGCCAGGTGCTCACGGGGGTGGGCGACGGAGGAGGTGGTTTGGACAGGGAGAGTGCTCGGGTGGGGGAAGGCCGTTACCTTTCGCAACGCACCGCCGCCGCTCGCCTATACCGTCGGTGGGCTTTTAATTCGTCCGCGCTCGCAATACGACACTAAACTGGAGACAAACGAAACGCCGCGCCTCGGTGTGCAACGATAGTTTTACGTGTCTCCGAGTGTAGTGGCCGAATGCGGCCCGCGCGAGTGAACTATCGACCCTAAGCCGCCGAGCCGGAGAGGGCGGCTTCACAAACGCAGCATTATTCCCGCCACCTCTGCCGCCGCTTCCGCCGCCGCCGCTTCCGCCTCCGCCGAAGCGGTGGATCCGCTCACGCAGCTGGTGGCGGCGCTAGCTGGCGGTGCCGGGGTCCGAGCGCCCGCGCGCGCTCGGTCGACCGAGGCATTTAAGACGACGCGACGCGAACGCGCCGTCGCGTCTACTGCAGGACGACGAGGCTTCTACTGGTGACTGCCATCGCTCTCGCCTTTGGCGCTGGCGCATCGGCCGTCGTTCAAAGCACCGCCGACCCTCCGGCGGTGCCGAAACCGTCGACGTATCTGCGAATGCCGAAGCCGGACGAGAATGGTCTGCAGGAAGTGGACCACTACTTGCAGTGCCAGCCCGGCTCGCACGTAGTGAGGTGGGCGCGGCGGCCGAGCTCGCGACGAGCACGCGGCAGCCCGGGCGGCGGCACTCTGGCGACGCAGCCGAACGCCAGGGCGGCAGTGTGGCGGCGGCAGTGTGGCGGCGGCAGTGTGGCGGCGGCAGTGTGGCGGCGGCAGTGTGGCGGCGGCAGTGTGGCGGCGGCAGTGTGGCGGCGGCAGTGTGGCGGCGGCAGTGTGGCGGCGGCAGTGTGGCGGCGGCAGTGTGGCGGCGGCAGTGTGGCGGCGGCAGTGTGGCGGCGGCAGTGTGGCGGCGGCAGTGTGGCGGCGGCAGTGTGGCGGCGGCAGTGTGGCGGCGGCAGTGTGGCGGCGGCAGTGTGGCGGCGGCAGTGTGGCGGCGGCAGTGTGGCGGCGGCAGTGTGGCGGCGGCAGTGTGGCGGCGGCAGTGTGGCGGCGGCAGTGTGGCGGCGGCAGTGTGGCGGCGGCAGTGTGGCGGCGGCAGTGTGGCGGCCCGAGCGAGAGCGAACGAGCGCGTGCTTTCCTGCTTTTGGTAGGGACAAGGCGCAGACTGCGGAGAGGCACTGCTTCTGCGGCAACGACGGACGACTCACCAAGTGCATGTATCCAGTCGTGAGATCGAAAGAGCCTTGAATCTTGAACCGGATCTGCCTAGTATTTATTGTGCTGCCCCGACGCCCGCTCGCCGCCGGGCTGTCCGCTCGTTTGCTAGACGGCGTTCTTTTCTTTTTAGCGGCACGTCTCCGAGCGAAAGGGAGCGCGCGAATAAACAGTTGTCGAAGCCACCGTTATTCGCACTCGCGCAGCAAGAGTGGCGCGGATTTCGGAGGATGGCCGGCCCGCTGAGCGGTGCATGCCACGTGCCGACCGAACGAACTCGCGCGCGGCGGCGGCGGCAAAGCCAGAACGCCGCTACGGAAGCGGCGTTTTCCTCGGGCGCGCCGCCCGCTTGGTTAGCGGCGTCCCGCTGTGGTCTCGCGGATGCACGCGTGAAGCCAACTGCATTTGCCAATAGCGGTGAATATCGGGCGGACTCATTTCTCATTCGTCAGCACAGGCCTGCAAACATAGCACTACCCTCTGTTTATGAGACCTACGCATGCGAGTTCAAAATTATTAACGGTTGAGTATTCTTATTAAAAACTACAAGCCTAGCTTAAGACATTTCCGTATAGTTTCTGCTAGTTTTAAAGGCCTGGTTGCCTGCTTGTTTTAAGACTAAAATTCTGGCTGGTGAAGCCAAGCTGAACTGGTGGGCTTAAGGCTTCTGTATTTATACTGCTATTTATATTAACAAAAAGTATTTATAATGAAGGTATTAGTAATATTTATTTAGCAATCCGTTGAGAGCAATCGATTGGTACCGTGTATCGACGACTTCGTCTAGCGATCAGCAAGAAGGATTCGCCCCGCGACCTCGACCTCGGCCGAGTATATAATTCACTTTGACCTCGCTCGGGGCGGCGTCAAGTTCTATTAGAGCACTGTGCAGATTAATTATATTTTATATATTTTTTACATGAATTACTGTGCCGTTTTGAACTATATAACAACTAAATTGCAGTACGGCGTAGTGGTCTGATAGCGTACAAAAAACTACATTAACATCAGACCCTAAGCTAATGCTGTATCTGTAAAGTTTTGCAAAATAAGTGGATTAAATTTTAATCACTGACCAACTCACAAAGCAAAGTGTAAGAGGAAGAGCCAATTTTTATGCTCTCAAGTCATGAGCTATATAACTGTGAAATAGCAACATAGCTATTAGCATAATATGTTTGTACTAGAAGTAGCATCGCAATTCTCGATTCTTGGCCAGCAACCTGCCAACTCCTTAATTGTACAAATCTGGCCTTTCGCTTTGAGGAAAATTTAGAGATCGGCGTACTCGTTCCTAGGGCAGGTAGGGCCCCAGGATAACTGGTCACACTACCTGCTCTAACGGCGTCATATCTGCGTGCACTGACGCCACTTCTAAGACTTGTCAGCCGCTTAGCGCTTCGATGCATTAGTTTGACAAGCTGCTGACTTTGACGGCGGAGGTAATTAAAGTCGCGTACTCCGTGCATCACACGAAAAAACGCCAGCTTCAGTACAGCTACGGGAGGGCAAGCGCTCTCGAACTGCAGGCGCTGGCATCGACCGACGACAGACAGTCCAAGTTAGGCAAGGATTTCCGGCACACCCCCTCCCTGCTTCGGCGGCAGCGGAAATGGCAGCAGAAGTGCGACTCGCAATCACTGGCTGGCTCGGCGACGGCCCAGCGCAGCGGGAAGGCTCGACGAATATCGCTCGCTCGGTTTCGCTCCCTCTAAATGACGCCACCTACCGCACCCGCCGTCCTGCCGGCGGCGGAGGCGTCCGTCGGCTTAGCCGAACGGGGCTTTAATAGTCTGCCCGGGCCGTTCGCTCTCGCGCGAAAATCGACGGTTGAGTGAGCGCAGCTGCTGCCCGGGACTCACGCCCGGGCGGGCGCCGCTCTGCGCCGCAGTGTTTTGCTTAGCATTAAAAGTCCGTAGCAGATGCAGCGATAAAGGCAGCCGGCTGCAGGTAGTCTCGCACCGCTCGCCCGCCCTACCGCACGGCGGGCGAGCGGCGCACCGGCCTTTGCCTGCCGTCCGCTCGGGGCAAAAGTGGGTGGGTTGTCGCGGTCGCGCCGTGGTCGCTAACGCGAGCTACATTGCCGATGCCGTCTGCGTCTGTGACCCTACTCTGGGAGCGCTCGCCGGCTTGCTCGTAGCTCGACCGGAAGCTCCTCCGGCGCTCGCTCGAACTGCTAGTGTGCCCCGCCCAAGCGCCTCGGCGGTAGCACGTAGCCCTGGGCGACTCTCTGCGGGGCCGTCTAAGGATAACTTCTTAAAACTTCTCTGGAAGCACCTGGAGGCTGGACGCCGAGGCGGACCGCCACCCGGAGGCCTGTTTGGACCTGTCAACAAAAAATAGCAGCCGATAGAAGGATTCTGAGAGGATTCTACTCCCCCACCAGGCCAAGCATCGTACCACCGGCTTTCCAGAATACAACTGTTTACCAATACCTCGTACTAATCTCAAATCCTCTAGAGACCATACCTATAGCTCATATGCTCCCAAAGCCTGGAACTCACTCCCGACTTACATCGCAACACCCGCTGGCTTAAATAACAATAATAATAATAATGCACTTGATAAAGCGCCCTCAGAGAACTCAATCTCTTTCTTGGCGCTTTACATTTGCTGCAAAGGGAAATGCAATTGAATGGTGAGTAATATCATGCTTGATAAACAACATGAATAACATGATTAGGGGTGACATGCACAGGGTCAGCGTGCAAGTGTGGTTAGTGGCAGCATGCACAGTGTCAGCCCGCATAAGCACATCAAGGACGAATCATAGGGACCCACTAAATGCTGTCCTAAATAGGTGTGTTTTCAAGTTCTTTTTAAATGTGGTCAAGTCAGGGGATGTTCTGACGCAAGTCGGGAGTGAGTTCCAGGCTTTGGGAGCACACAAACTAAATGCACGGTCTTCAAAGGATTTGAGGTTTGTACGAGGTATTGGTAGACTGTTGGATTCCAAAAAGCGGGTTGTACGATGCTTGGCCTGGTGAGGGACAAGATCTGAGAGATAGGCTGGAGCCAAAGAATGAAGTGACCTAAGAGTGAGCGACAAAACCTTGAAGTCGATCCGTTGCTTGACTGGTAGCCAGTGCAAGTCGGCGAGAAGTAGTGTGATGTGGCAACTGTGTCGCTCTCGAGAGACAAGCCTAGTTGCAAAGTTTGCACGGCTGTAATCGCCTGATTGCACATGCCGGTAGGCCAGCAAGCACTGAGTTACAGAAGTCAAGACGGGACTTGACCACATTTAAAAAGAACTTAAAAACGCAGCTATTTAAGACAGCACTTAGTGGGTCCCGTGTGTCGTCCTTTATGTGCTTATGCGTGCTGACACTGTTGCATACTGCCACTAACCACACTTCCATGTTGACCCTGTGCATGTCATCCCTAACCATGTCATTCATGTTGTTTATCGAGCATGCTACCATAACCATTCGATCTTGTTTCCTTTGCAGGAAATGAAAAGCGCATAGAAAGAGATCGAGTTCTCCAAAGGGGCTTTATCAAGTGTGTTTTAATTATTATAATCATTTATCTCAAAATCCACCGAACAGACGTGCAGGTCACGCACCTCTCCCGCTCTGGGCACTAGTGCCTCTCGGTGTGTAGATCGCTGATCCAGAAGATTCTCGGTTTCGGCGATCAAGTGTCGTCTGATTCTTGATTCTAGGTGTTTTATGGCTGAGACGGCCATTTATCTACTCTTCCTTTACGGATATTCCAGGTTGTCTGCTCGTTGGCGGAATCTGATGATAATTAACATTAAAAGAATTTTTTCCAACATTCGCGGAAAAGTCGACGTTACAGCTGTTGTCACAGCGAGAATTTTACTACCAGAGTTTAAGTGCTTGCTCAGGATCTGACGGCTACGCGCTTCCGGTGAGTGCTCAGAGTGGCAACAATGCTACAGCGAGAAGCTAGCGCCGGATTCCGTAATTTCCCAGGCCGTTGCCGTCGATTGCTGCGCATTGCCCTCACGTGTACGTTCAAGGTTGGTTGATAGGATGCGGTTACACTTTTAATACAGCACACTGTTACGCAAGAAAAATTTGATCTTCTCCCACCAGCTTTGTTTGTAAATGTAACAGACAATCATAGATTGCTGCATTGTCTCGGGCAATTGCCGTCGATTGCCACGGATTGTCCAAGATTGAACGCGAAAAAGGACAGCGTGTGCGCCCACAGTGGGCATTATGTGGTAGGATAACTACAAATTCAAGCAGCCAATTTCCAGCAAATTTGAACCAGATTGTTGCAGAGACCGGGCCATTGAGGTCGATTGCCGTACATTGCCCTCTATTGTGCCATTGTCAATTGTTTAAAAGGATGTGGCTGCAATTTAATGCAGTGTAGTGCAATACGCAAGAAAAGTTGGAGATCTCTCAGCAACTGTCGGTCCATTTGTCTGTTATGGATTGGCGTGTTTCCCGGGCCATTGCCATCAATTGCCGTGGGTTTCCGTCGATTGAGCACGCACCATGGGTGAAAACTATTCGCGAACACAGGTAATTCTTACGTGAAATAAGAGTGGCAGTTTATTGCTGCCAATCTTGTCAATTTTGCACGGATTTCGCTATCGGCCCCTAGTATTGCTTTTGATTGCCGTGCATTGCTTACAGTTAACAAACAAAGCATCTTGAAAATCCCACGGTTTTACTTTGGACGCAGCGGAATGTTATATGTAATGACAATTGAGGCTTCGCGTTACCAATTTCTCTTCAATTTGCCGGGAATTGGGGTATTGGCCCAGGACATTGCTGTCGATTGCCGTTCATTGCTGGCGATTGTACGTGCGTGATTGGTTGAAAGAATTTTATTGCACCTTCAACACAGTGGGCTGCGACAGATAAGATATATTTGATCTTGGCCCAGTCAAATTTCAGTGATTTTCGATGGACCACAATAGATTGCCGTATTTGCCCGTGCCATTGCTGTCGATTGCCATGCATTGCCCAAGATTTACGGTCAGAGCTGGTTGAAAGTATGTGTGCATGCAGTGAGATGTTACGTAGAATGAGAATTGGAGCTTGGTGCATCCGATTTCTCGTCGATTTGCCACGGATTTCGGTATTGGTCCCTGCCATTGCTGTCGATTGCCGTGCTTTGTTGACAATTAACGTGCAAAATAGCTTGAAAGTCCTACGATGTCACTTTTAGCACACAGAAATGTGAAATGCGATGACAATCGGGACTTCTTGCAGTCAATTTAGTGTTAACTTGCCACGGATTGTAGTGTATTGCTGCTTCGAGCCGAGCCGTAGATTGCCATGCATTGCCCGAGATTGAACTAGCGCAATTGCCTAAAATGATGTGATTGACTTTAACCAGTATGTCTTGTAACGTGCATTAAACATTGAACCATTGCGAAACCGATTTCAGGGCATTTTGCATCAGATTGCTGTAAAAATAAGTATTGGCCCGGGCCATTGCAGTCTATTGCAGGGCATTGGTGCCGAATGACCGAGGCGATTGTAGTCACATTGTGGGATTACACATCAGCAAAAATTAGAGCAACGTGCCGTCACTATTAGAGCTTAAAGTGTTCGTATTCTGGTCGTTTTTTGGTGGGTTGCGGTTCATTGCCGTCTGGGACCGGGTAGTTGCAGTCGATTGCAATTCATTGAATGAGAATGCGAGTGCATAATAGAGCGAAATTCTGTGGATGCACTTTGAACTGAGTCTAGTCCTATATGCAATGTCAATTAGAGCTTCGCGATGGCGATTTGAGGACGATTTGCAGTGGAATAGAGTGGATTGTGCTGGTTTTCCAGGTCATTCCAGGCGATTGCCGCCCATTGCCGCAGTGCGACGTTGCACAATTGTTTTTAAATTGTATGCGGATGTGCACACAGCACAGTGCACTTTAATATGCAATAAAAACTGGAGCTCGCAGAAATGTATTTCGATTTTTTTTTATGCGGTGAATTCGGTGGATTGCGGTGTTGGCCCGGGCTACTGCAGTCGATTGCAGTGCATTGCACGAGAACGGCCGTGCCAATGCAAGTGAATTTTTTTTAATGCAATTGTCGCAGGGTTTGCTGTCATATGTAATCATAAAAGGAGCTTTTAGACCGGGATTTCTTTCGTTGCATGGTGGAATGCAGTGGATTGCGGTGTATTGGCCTGGGCCATTCCAATGTTATTTCAGTGGACTTCGTGAGAACGCGTGAGCGGAATTCCACGAAATTTTCTGGGTACATTCTATGTGTAACGTAGCTTTATATTCCAAAATTTTTGGAGCTGTGTGCAGCTGATTTGTGGTGGATTTGACGGGAACTAAAATGGGTAGCGGTGTTGGCGTCCGGCGTCAAAGCTCATTTGCCTAAGTTTGCGTGCGTGCAGCGACATGAAATTTGGTGGACAGATAAATTCGAACGTGCATTACAATATCAGCGCAACATTTGAGCTCGGCAGCGCTTAAGTCTGGTCGTTGCTGGCCTAGTTAGAGTGGATTGCTGTAATTCGTTGAACCCGCCGAGAAGCTCGCCGCGGCGGCCGGCAACGAGCCGCACGGCTTCCGCGATAGCTGCCCCCCCCGTCGGTCCCGGTTATACGTCCTCCTCTCATCAATCTCCGAATACTCACACAGTGCGAATGAAGCTCGGAGTATATATATATATATCTGTGCGGTGTCCTGGAAACGACACCTTGATAGGTCGCACGTCGGAATGTCGGATGCGCGCTTGCTTGGCAGCCAGTCGATCGCGCCTTACCTCCGTCCTTCACCGGCGCCGCCCGCTCGCCCCCCCCCCACACACATGCACCGTGTCCCCTGTTGCCCGCAGCTCCGTTTGCTTTTCCTTGGCGCCGCCTCCATCGGCTCTAGCCGAGAGCGGAAGTTGGCGCCGAGGTGAACTTCCGCGTGTACTGTACTTCCGCGTGTACGGTCGCACTCGCAGCTGAACGAGCGAACCTCTATGCCACCCGCGGGGAACGGCTTCCGAGCCGCTTCTAGCAACGAAATGCCCTAGCAACGAAATTCCCCTCACGACAGCATGCCTGCCACCCTGGGTGCAGCAGCGAAACTGTAGAGAGAGAATACGATTAGTCCTCACCATTATGGGCCATTTACTTTCACTGATACTTTTTTTTAACGGTAGCTCGAAACCATAACTGCCACAAACTGCAGTCGGACCTAGTTGGCAAGTGGAGGGTAGTTATCCAATATCCCACCGGTCTGACGCGACGGTTACGCGACATGCGGTCGCCTTGCGGCTCTGTAGGCGTCGCCCAGGCGGCATCAGCGCCGCAGAACGAGCGTTCGTCAGTGGCGGCTGGTCGCCGGCGCTCCGAGCCGCCGGCGGTCGGCTTTCGGATCTACGGCTGGCCGGGCGGCGACGCCGGGCGGCCAGCCGACGAGATTCGGCGCTGGCGTCTCGGCCGCTGCTGCGCGCCTTTGCGCTCCTGGTAGCACGGGCGCTTAGGCGGCTGCGTCAACGGGAAAGCCACCAGCGATTGCTTTACGCGTTGCTGCAGGTTGTCTTAGAAGGGTTACGGTACCCACGCGCTCGAGTGCGCTTGCACCGAGCCCGGGGTCATCGGCACATCGCTGGCTGCGGTCCCGGCGATGCGTGGGCGCGGAGCACTGGTGCCCTGCCCCGGTCGCCGTTGCGAAAGAGCCAGCATAGAGCAGCGTCTGAAGTGCCGGGTTCAGAAGCTTAGCGTTCCGCAGGTCCTCGCCTACGTGCGCAGGCGAACTTCGCCTACCGAAGGTCAGGAGCTCAAGAATTCCTAGGTGGAGGCACTGCGTAATTGCGTAGTGGCGTCTCGAGAGGTTTTCTCCGTGCGCACCGGTCCGTCTCTGGCGGGAGCCTGCTGCCCGGATGACGTGCAACTCCAGATGATGACCGCGCGACCGGGGACCGGCGCCGGGACCGTTGCAGACCGATTGTGCTTTGTTACCTAAGCAACGGGCTCCAGCGTATCGCTAGGCAATGCGGAATTCGGTGCAAGGCAAGATTTGTCTGCCCCTCGGTTTTTGTTTTGTTTTAGCATACTTTTGCAAAGGCATCGCGTGAAACTGAACTCGAGCGGCATCTTGAACTTTCTCCTACTTATTGGTCCAACCTTACTTTCCACTCCGCTCGAGCTCACGCTCTGGCGCGAGCTCGAGCGTCCCTTCGCCTTCTCTCTTCTCGCTCTCTCGCTTCCTGCTCCAAAAAAGTACGACGGCGGCGCGCCAAGCTTGTGAGCGGCCGCCCAGTTCGCGGTAAGTGCAGCACCACTGGATAGCTACTCGGCTTACGGTTACCTCGTCCTTTTACCGGCGGCGTAATTAGCAGAGGGAAGCTGTGGCAGGTGGACTAGCTGCTGCCATATAGCAGCCAGCATGGGGGGGGAGGAGGGAGAGAGAGAGAGAGAGAGAGAGAGAGAGAGAGAGAGAGAGAGAGAGAGAGAGAGAGAGAGAGAGAGAGAGGTAGAGGGACAGATGGAGAGAGAAAGAGATGGAGAGAGAGAGAAAAAGAGAGATGAGAGATGGGGAGAGAGAGAGAGAGAGGGAGGGAGGGAGGGAGACAGGCAGATAGAGGGACAGATGGAGGGACAGATGGAGGGACAGACAGATAAGATAAGAGGGACAGAAAGAGACTGAGACATAGAAAAACATAGAGAGACAGAGAGACACAGAGAACCATAGAGAGACAGAGAGAGACACACACAAAGGCATACAGAGACAGAAGAGAGAGAGAGAGAGAGAGAGAGAGAGAGAGAGAGAGAGAGAGAGAGAGAGAGAGAGAGAGTGACAGAAAGAGAGAGACAGATATAATTATAATAATAATAGTAAAACACTTGATATAGCACCGTCAGAGAACTCAATCTCTTTCTAGGCACTTTACATTTGCTGCAAAGGAAGCACAATCGAATGGTTAGTGGTAGCATGCTCAATAAACAATAAGAATAACATGGTTAAGGGTTAAATTCACAGGGTCTGCATGCAAGTATGGTTGGTGGCACCAATGAGCCGCTGGTTAGGTCGACCGTTTTTAGTCCGTAGATTTCAAGTAACAAACCAGGCACTTAATTTCTACGGAGCTAACTCATCACATCCTCTCATTTGTGCTTCCTTTTCGAAAAATTTGCTTGCTGTATACTGTCGGTGGTACTTCCTTGTGCACGATACTAATTGGTCTCTTCTCGGGCGAGAGGTCTCTCCTTTGTCTCTCCCGAGAGAAGGTATGCTATATTGCACGTCATTAACTTTCGGTCGTTCCTTGTTTTGTTGCTTCGAGCAGTAAAGAATCCGCATTCTTTACTACTCGAAGCAACAAAACAAGGAACGACCGAAAGTTAATGACGTGCAATATAGCATACTTCGACGTGCAAACAGGAGAATAACGTGCGGTTGTGCGTGCTTATACAAGCAAGCACAACGAGCATGCACAACCGCACGAGGAGACACTGAGGGCCGTTGCTAAGTGGATCACTGGTTAGTAACGGGCAGTGGCCGAATCGTGCAGCACGGGCAAGCACAAAAACACGCACGGGAACAAAAACCTCAGGTTCAGTGCGTCGCAGGGGGAAAGCCAGGCGGTGCGAACAAATCAGGTGGCCATTATACCAATGTCATTATTCTTATAGCTATTACAATCAAGGACGCGCCGTGCCTCGCATTGCTTACATTTAGGTGGAGGATCTTAAAGGGAGTGGGGGCGTGAGATAGGAACATTTATCCAAAAAGGGCTGTTATCTGTAGCGCGGGTTCGAATGAGGCCGGAGCCAGAATATTCCTACATTGGCGAACCGCGTTGGCAAGATGGAGGCGGCGTACGCCTGAAAGAGGCTCCTAAAAAGCCGGCGTTCCGCCATTTCCGCAACCGTAGCACCGCGCAAGTGTCTCAGTTCCGTCTTTAGCAGTCAGTAGAAGCGAAACGGCGTCAGACGGTGCGCTGCCTACGCACACCCGTGCATGAATGGCCTTTACGCGCCCGCACGAACGGCCTGAATCAGCCGCATGATCGCCAACCAACGGATCGGCCGATCCGGTTTTAAGCTTGGAGTATGTGTATCTCCGTCAGTAACTCCACAAAGTCATATTGACCATGTGGGTGTTACGCAGGAGAGCTTTGTATAGCGCACTCACAGCCTAAGCGGCTTTCGGTACGCATTCGGTAGCCAACAGACATTTAGACAGTCCAACTTCTTACGACCAACTCGCCGCCCAGCTTACTATTACGTTCGTGATGTTATTTGACAATCAAAGTTAAATTTCTTTGATAATCTTATATGACCAAAGAAATTGGATAATACTCGGATAATGGGCAGAGAGATGGTCATACAATGATTGATCGTGTAACTGCAGCTTTACTGCGTAGTCACAGTCTAAGCACTTCTCTTTGAAAAAAGCTCAATTGTGAATCTGGTCCCGAACATCAAACAATATGAAAGCCAATGCCATGCCTGTCCAAGTAGCTTCAAAGAACTATTCGCTTCTAAATATCCTGAGAACTTCAAAGACTAATTTCTCCCTTCAATTTTGGGTAGTAATACGATAACCAAATCACTGTGCAGGCTCTTTTCAACTCTAGGAAACAATGACCAATTATAATGACATATCGTGACAAACATGCATAAACGCACAAGTATCTCGCTTGGACCAGCGAATGCGCACGAGAAGAACTCATGGAACCACTGGAGCCGTAGGAGCCCTGGTTAGTAGCACACACTAAATCGTGTGCAGGTGAGCGAGCAAAGGCTCGCAGGAACGAAAAAGGCTGGTCCAGGGCGTCGCAGAGCGTCGCTGGGCGAGCAGATGGGTCTTTAGCTGAGATGAATATTATGCAAATTAAATACAGGCTGTGACAAATGGCGGAAGTGAGTACCGGGCTATCGACGCTATAGTACGGCCGATTGCAGGCGGAAACCGGGCTGAGTGCAAATAACGGGCTCTGCCAGGCGCAGGAAATCGTGTTCCAGACATCCAGTCACTTTCTGAGGCGCACCGGTTAACAGTTTTACGTTACTGCACGCACTTAGCCCGAGCGGAACTCATGAATCCACCTTCCTCGATGGGTTATTTGGACTCGGGATCGCAGCAGACTTTCGTCAATTGCTGCTAACGCCGGCGCGGAACCTTTTCTTCATGGCTGCTGCCTTCCAATTCCAGCGACTCGCGCTGCTTTATTCGCGCGGTCTCTTGACCGTAGCTAGGCACGCTCAGACTACGATCGAGGGGGGGGGCGGGCGGGCGGGCATGGTAAACGAAAGAGCTACAAGATCTAACGGCTAGCAGCTGGAGGTGCGAAGGAGCAGCCCAATTACTCGCGCTTTTGTACAGAGAAGATGGCGGCGGTGCCAGGGTTACGGGCAGATTCAAACGTTCTGCGGCGGGTCTGTCTGCTGGTCGAAAACGGGACACGGGTCGGCGTTGCTCGCGCGTGCGAGACAATCCTTCAGCGCTTCGCGCCGGCTTTTCGTGCGCCAAGAGGCGCGGCCGCACCAGGCGGCGTGCATGCGCGCTCCCAGCGCAGACAGCGACACGCACTGACGGCGCGGCGCGGCACGGACGCTGGCTGCACTGGTCGATGCTCGTAGCGGGGGGGGGGGGGTCGATGCGCGCGCCCCGCACGCTGCTCTGGAGGAGCGCTGCTGCTGCACAGACGCCCTGCACAGACGCCGCTGCTGCTGCACAGACGCTTCGGCTCCCATTCGCTTTGCGCGCGGCTACCGCTCGTGGGGCGACCGCTCGCAAAAGTCACGGAGCGCCGCTTATCTGGCGCGGCGGGTGTGAGCTGAGCGGCGCGAGGAGGGTTTCGCGCGCCGCCGACGAGCCGGCAGGGTTCGCGGGACGGGCGGCCCCGCGGCGTCGCCGCTGAGCCGCCCGCACCACGGCAGGTAGCTCTTCGGCGGTTCGTCGCCAAACGGTACCACTAGCAACGGCCGTGCCCGGCGGCGATCTGGACGGCGTCACGTGCGAGGGGGCCGATACGAGGTGAAAGGACAGCACGTAAACGTAACAGCAGCGCGGCGGGGCGCCCGAGCTCGAATCTGCATCCGGGTCGGGGGGCCCGGGGGTTCGCCTGGAGAAGGTTGCGAGTTTTATTGCAAAGGGGCATTAATTTAGCGAAAGAAAGTCAATAACAATATTTTAATTTATTATATTTTCTGTATACCCAGGCGCAATCTTTGGGACGGTACAAGGTAACGGGTTCCGACGGGCGCAGGAAATCGTGTTCTAGATATCCGCTCCTGTTCCGCGGTGCATCGGGTAACAGTAACAGCTTTACGTGAGGTACGCGTTCATCCCAAGTGGAACTCGTCATTCAACCTTCCTCATCAGGTTAGTCAGAATTCAGATCGCGGCAGACTTTGTCTGACGCCATTAGCGCCAGCAGGAACCTTTATATCGTTCTTGGCCGCCGCCGTCCGTCCCCGGCGACTTCCGTCGCTTTATTAGTGCAGTCTCTTGTCTGTAGCTACGCTGCTCCGTCGGGCTGTTGGCTGGCCGGCACCGATGTGCAGCCTACTCGTTAATGGTAGGATCCCATTAGGCGGCCGATGTTTCAGCTGAACGCTGACTGATAAAAAGCAGGCGGCAGAATGCCGCTGGATAGGTAAGTGTGTGCGCGGCGGCGGCTGCGTCCACGGCCTTCGCTAGCCGTTCTTTACCAGCCTAGTGGCCCCCCAATCGTTTAGCGGCTGCGGTGCGCGTAGCTGGTTTCCGACAGTTTCCTGCCGGCTAGCAGCCGCCTGCCGCCGCAGTTGAGCTGCACCGCTGCTTCCAACTGACCGCGAGGCTGTCGTGCGTATGCTCGTAGCTGTGCTCCGTGGATCCCACGTTGTTCCCGGGCTCGTTGTTTCCGGCTGCGTTGCCAGAGAGCGAGCCCGTCAGCGGCAGCTTCTGCGACGGGCGTTGCCGATTTCGCTGAAAGCGCCCGTTTTCGCTGTCCACCTGTGCCGTGTGCAGTCGCATTCTATTTGGACGGTAGCGGCCAGTGACCCTGGCCGCTACCGTCCTCGTGCCAAAGGTGGGCCCCTTGTACTGCCGCCTGCTGTGGTGCAGCTGCAGCTAGCCGGACGGAATGGAGCTGTTGTCCATTCAAGTCGCACTGGTTTCGTTGCTGTCGCAGTAGCCTCCCCCCTTTCGAGGAGCTGAGCTGCCAGGGAGAGCAGCTCTGCTGCTGCTGCACGCAGGCGCCACGAGTTCTACGGCTGTTGCTGTGCTGTTGCTTCCGATTGCCTCGATGCTTGTCTTGTTGCTGTCCTGCACGCTGCTTCGGTCCCCCAACTTACAGAATTACCGTTGGCACTAGTCCCCCTGGCCGCTACCTCCCTCCTTCCGTGTCCTAATCCTTCTCCTCCCCAAGTCAAGGGTTCGTTGACCGAGCCAAGAGTCCTCTCCCTCCCTCCCTCATTCTCTCCCCCTACGGCTAGACGGCTAGTCTACGGTTTGACCAAGAGACACACCGTGCACTCGATTGTGCACAGATCTGTGATTTGCTCAGATCTCATTCCCTTTCCTGTGAAATGGTGATGCCACCTGCTCTCCACCTGTCACTAAGAGCCAGGTCTTGCTAGCCTGTCGTGCTAAGTGTGCAAGAGACTCACAAAAAGGTTGTGACAAGTTAAGCATAGTTAAAACAGTGGCAACGACAGGTTCGAAAAAGTGTGCTTGGTTGCAAGCCGAGATTTTGGATGGTTTTTTGCTCTATCGTCAGTTCACAATGGAGCTGTTGGTGCCTTACAAAGCCATGCACAGGTTGGCTGTGTGTGCATTTCATAGGCATTTAATTATGCACTCCTACAGCCCCATGTGCATGTAGTGTGTGTGTGTGTTTGTGTGTGTGTGTGTGTGTGTGTGTGTGTGTGTGTGTGTGTGTGTGTTTGTGTGTGTGTGTGTGTGTGTGTGTGTGTGTGTGTGTGTGTGTGTGTGTGTTAGTGCTGGCACGCAGGTAAACGTAGCTGAACTGGACTGATATGTCCATCGTGTTCCTTTTTCCTTTGCACACATTCGCCATTGGCCATTCGTGTAGCAGCAGTTGTGTTGCCTCAAAGTCAGCCTGACGGCGCCTGCTTGAAACTGTCGATGCAGTTCGCAGCCTTTGGGGTGCATGGTTAGGGGTGCATGGTTAGGTTAGCTGTCTCATTTTCAGAGGTCAGAGAGAGAGAGCTGCACCTGTACTTACATGAGGAAAAGTTGCCTACGGCCCACTCACACGCACAGAAAGAGTGGTTTTGCTGCAAATGCAAGCAAGGGTTCCTGGTTGGGCATGCATGCCTTGGGCCGTGATATCCCAGGAGATGGGGTGCTCGCTCTTCACGACCGAGGTCGCGAGTTCGAATCCTGCAGTAGGCGATCTTTTATTGCCAACTGGAAGCAGCAGTGATAGCCGTTAAAGGTTGTCTGCCACTAGCTGTTAAATCAGCTTATAGCTTATGTTATTTTTTTTAGAGCCGACTGTTAGCTGCTTGGCGGGTGGTGTGCAGGATGTGTGTGCAGCTCGCTGTTCGGACCTTTTGCCTTAGGGCTGCCCGACATTGCCAGCAAGTGAGTAGCCCAGTGGGTTTCATTGCCCCGAAGGCGCATGCTAGCCGGCCTTCTTACGGATCGTGGCGGAAATCGTGTGAATGGCACAAGAGTGCAGCAGAGAGGTTTGCTCTGCTCGATGTGCCATCGAGCGAGCGGCGATGGTGCATCGATGCGCCTGCCCACAGAACGAGGCGCAGTAGCAAGAAAAAGAAAGCTGCCACCTTGCTGGCTTGCCTTTGCGACAGTGTGCAACTGCGCCTATACGAAGGAGGGCCAAGGCTCAAGAAAAGTCGAGTAGAACTCGTTGGTGGGCGGCGGGCATGCAAGCGGACGGACGCGTTTGAGTCGAGTGCCTCGGCTGAGTGCTGAATGAAGGAGGCACTCGATAGACAGCCGTTAACCAGCTGGGAAAGGAGGAGGTTGGGCAGTCGTTAGTGAAGTTGGCTAGGAACAGAAGAAACGTGGGGTAGGGGGTTTCCTGTTGCGCTTCTCGAGTATATTGGTTACAGGTGCTCAATGCAGACACGGGGCTCGTGGCACTACTACAAGCCACAATGTAATTTATCTCTGTCAGTAACTTCGCTCAGCCACGAGGACCAAGCCGGTGAATCACCTGAAACGTTTTCTAGCTCTCACCACGGAAAGCCAGTAGCCCTTCGGTGCATTTCCCGGTACGCTTGATCTTGGCCATTGGTACAGATTGGTCAGCACCTTCAGATTGGCAAAGCTCGGGAACTCGCTTATTCCTCGGGCTCCTCTCTGTCTGCCTTTCGTAGTAGTCGGTCACCTAGTCGACAACCTCAGCCCTCAGTCCACGTAGTGGAGGATGGACATCCGAGCAGTGGCCTCCCGTCTTCTCACGCCGGCGTGAGGCTGCCGTTCACTCGATGCCTGCCTTTTCCCAGCTCCCAGGTCCTGTTCCTTCTCCACGGAAGTTGCTGCAGCCGGCCCCAGGTGTCAGTGAAAGAAAGCTTGCTGTTGCAGCTTCGGGCCTTGCAGAGGCACTAAAGTGCAGGTGACCTGCTGCCTCCCCCACCCACCCCCCCACCCCCCCAGGATTAGACCCAGTGACCCTTGGTAGCTTTTTCTTGCTCTGTAATCGACCATAGCTGCTCCTACTGCTGCCTACTGCTGGCCTGCTCCTACTGTGGCAAACGCTCGTATGGCAAACGCTCGTATGGCAAACGCTCGGTATCGAAAGGTATTCGTATACAATAGTCGACTCGGGGTCGAGCCGGATATAAGAATCCGGAGGAGGCAGCCAGAGGCATGCAGCTTGTAGTTAGTCTGGCCCTGACTAGCATGCAACTAGTGCCGGATATTTGTCGGAGCAGGTCGCCCCCCCTCTGTGCCTGTGAATGCTCCTCTGATGTTGGTGCTCACCACGGCTGTGAGTGCTCCACCTAGCCGGGTTGGTGTGGCATGGTCGTAATAATAATAATGATGCACTTGATAAAGTGCCCTCAGAGAACTCAATCTCTTTCTAGACGCTTTACATTTGCGGCAGAGGGAAACGCGATTGAATGGTGAGTAATATCATGCTTTATAAACAGCACGTATAACACGGTTAAGGGTGACATGCACAGGGTCAGCATGCAAATATGGTTAGTGGCAGCATGCAACAGTGTCAGCACTCATAAGCACATGAAGGACGAATCACAGGGACCCACTAAATGCTGTTTTAAATAGGTGTTTTTAAATGTGGTCAAGTCAGGTCATGTCGTGATGCAAGTCGGGAGTGAGTTCCAGGCTTTGGGAGCATACGAACTAAATGCACGGTCTCCGAAGGATTTGAGGTTTGTCCGAGGTATTGGTAAACTGTTGGATTCCGAAAAGTGGTTGGTACGATGCTTGGCCTGGTGGTGGAGCAGATCTGAGAGATAGGCTGGAGCCAAAGAATGAAGTGACCTAAAAGTGAGCGACAAAACCTTGAAGTCGATCCGTTGCTTGACTGGTAGCCAGTGCAGGTGTCGTGATGAACTATAGGCGCCACGATTGGCCTGCTACTCTCTCTGTCTCTGTCTCTCTCCCTCTCCCACTCCCTCTCTCACTCCGTCTCACTCTCACTCTCTCTCATTCGAGCGTTTCCAGTCAAGCCGGAGTGCCCAGGAGTCGACCGGCCTGCAGGCCTTCAGGCATACCCTCCCCTGCCTGTTCCCTGCCCTTCTCTCGTACTGGGCTAGCAATTAGGCAGCTGGCTGCTGATGAGCAGTAGAGCACTGGTGAACTGGCGCGATGGGTGGCTGCTACTGCTGCCCTCAGCTGCTGCTTGCTGCTGCTGCTGCTGCTGCATCAGGTGGCAGCAGCAGCAGCTGCTTAGTGCTGCTGCTGCTGTTGCCTTGTCCTCGCCTCCTGTTGAAAGCCAGCAGTAGGGATTTTGCTAGCTTTGCTATTGGCCTGCAGCACACTCAAGTGTCTTTGTAGCTTTGTGTAGTTATTGATAGCTAGCTTTGACGGAATACATTACATGACATTACACTGGGTCCAAATTCCTGTGGTTTGCCAGTCTGGAGTAGCTCGATTGGAGCTGCTTGTCCCTTATTTGGCGTGGAGGCCGTAATAACGTATTACGTAATTACAGCATTTTACCGACAAGAACTTGAGAAGCAATTCTCTTCTGTAGAAGTAGATTCTTTGCACACACACTGCAGTACCTGAGTACCCAGCACCTGTCCTGGCCATCTCATGACCCATTGTGTGCTTGCACAAATCCAGACCAGAGACACCGGGATCGAGTAAGGGTAAAGTAAAAGTCAAGGTCATCTGATTTAGAAGCATCCTTTATGTGCAGCCAAAAGAGACTATTGGCTATGGCTCCTGCTTGCACTGGACAATGAAGAATTGCCTGCATTCGCCGGACTCGAACCCGCGAGATGGGTCGTCGTGGAGTGGGAACATCCGTTATCCCTTAGGCTAGCACTTTGGCCAGCTGCTAGATTTTTCTGTCGGCATTTTGCAATAGCATTTCCCGAGTCAATATGTCTGTGAGTGCACAAAGAACAAGCTACCTCGTGCCACCACTTTGTATTGAAGTATGTAAATGTTTATATTGATGAGTTTTGTTTTGCTACCCTGGAGCTTCAGTGTCGTGACTCATCCTCGTCTGTCGTCCTCGTTTGTCAGACGGCCACGATAGTGTAGGCGTGGCTTGCCCGAAGCATGCTCAGCACAGGCTGAGCTCAGGGCAGTCACATTTTATCCGCCTTATGTTGTACATGCACGCGAAGATGCACACCTTCATTCACACTAAACAAGCATACTGCACCTCTTCACGCCCACATGCACTGGCTCATCGTCAAGGATAGAATTTATTTCAAGGCATCACTTTTAGGTTCCTTCATTCTCTTGCTTCCGGCTTGCCGATCTGAATGCTTACTCCCTATTCCTCCTCCCTTATACAGAGCAAAGTTCTTACGCTCACCCACAAGGCCCGCCATGGCTTGGCTCCTCCATACCTAGCTGAACTGCTGCATCAGTTTCAGCCTGTTCTCGCCCTCAGGTCCAGTAGGGACAATAAATTAGCTGTTCCATTCCTCCGCTTAAAGACCGTTGGCAACAGAAGCTTGAGCTCTGCAGGTGACTGTGTAACTCGCTTCCACAATTCTTATGGAACGACAACTACTCTCCTTCTGCCGACCATGGTTAATTCTTTTCAGTGGTCCTGAGCTGCTACTTCCACGTCACTCACTACCTAAACTGGTCGCCTGACTCTGCTATGCTTCCCACTTTCTCTTTGTTTCGTGAGATGAAGTCTGTTGACTACCGAATGCGTACCGAAAGCCGCTTAGGGCTGTGAGTGGGCTATACAAAACTCTCCTGCATTACACCCACGTTGTCTTTGTAGCTTTGTGGAGTTACAAACAGTGGTACAAATATGTAATATACAATACAGTTATGGTAATTGTAAATGTAATTACATTACATTCGACTGGCTTCTTTTGACTCTGGTCAGTTGGCTATACCTAGTGGTGGTCTCCAAAGAATTTAAGGTTGATTAGATTAATCAACCTTAAATTCTTTGGAGACCACCACTTCCAATAGTAATTGTAATGATAATAAGAAAAAAATTAGGTAGCACTCTAAGTAGACTAAATCTCTTTCTAGCCACTTTTAAGTGTACCGGAGAGGAAGCTGAACCGGTGAGGAAGCCTGAGCAAATAAAGTTCACAGGACAAAGGCTGTGAGGAATAGGTAGGGTTTTAGGTTCGTTTTGAATGTTAATTCATACGACGACATGCGAATCGAAAGACCTGACTTAACGACAATCCCCGACTTCATGACCATGTAACCGGATGCTAAAGGTGCACTTTCTCCTCACAGCATTTATTCCATCATTGTGAATCGTCCGAGGTGTACACTTATGTATGCTTAACCGATGTGTTATCGATTTATGCGCTTTTTGCCATCATATGCGGAGAGCCTAGAAGGAGATTTATTTCTCTGAAGATGCAATACAAATGACATTTAGAGCATCTGCTTGTATAATGCGCAATCTGCTTCTGTTCCCATGCCAGGGCTAATGGGGTTGTGGGTGATCTCATTATGAACGATGCTTATGAGGCTGCTGAAAGGGTTAGTGATGATCAGAAGGGTCAAGGCCGCTGCCGCTGCTTTCTCCTGGTCCCCTCACATCCCGCAGACTACGTGGAATCCATGCCAGCTACCTGCGTACAGCTCCTCTTTGATACTCACGCCCCCTAGGGGCAATGGGGGCAGAAGTGCTTGATAGCACGATTCGCCTTGGGAATATGCAGTGGCATGTTACCTGCCCAGGTAGCTTTGCATCTCTTTTCGTTGTTTTGCCTTGCAAGACGAGTTGGGGCTGGCTGCTACCAGCCAACAAAGCTGCGGCTCATCGAGGTCTTCCATGCTAGGTTGCTAGGCATCGAACTGGTGTTGGCATTTGTTGTTCGAGGAACGATGGCCTTAGCTATTCAGCATACTCGTCATTCTGCTATCTGCTGCTCGCCGTGCACGTCGTGGGCTGCAGGCAGCCTTGTGCTGCTCTTCCGCTGTTCAAAGAAGCTTGAATTGGAGCAAAAGAAATTCATTTGCATAGCGCCCTAAGAGAAGTTAACTCTATCCAGGCGCTCACATATGCCACCGTGGGCTCGAGCCCACGACCTCGGTCAACAAATGCGTTCACATTGACCTTTGTTCGAGGCAAGAACCTTAATGCCATTATGTGGGTTAAACCAGTGCAGCGATTGACCAGCAAGAGGTTGCTCGGCCGTGATCAGTATCCTCGTGTTTTTATGCAACTGCTAATGATAGACGTGCAAGCAATGCCGATTCTGAGGCTGGCTGTTCGCTTGAGTTCATGCCCCTTGAGCTGCTTGGGGCCCATTCCTGGGGGGGGGGGTGGTGATGCCTGTGTAAGCTCGACAAGCAATTGCTGCTGCTGCTAAAGGTGTGATAAATGCTCAGTTTTTTTTCGTGATTGGGCTTGGTTCTTTGATGTCAGTATGATTGACTATTCTGTACCAACGAGCATGGTCCCATGCAGAGAGAGAGAGAGAGAGAGAGAGAGGGGCCAGTAACTCATGGTGGGTCATTGCTCCTGCTTTGCTACGTATTTAAGAAGTGGCAGATTGGTTCACTGAAAAGAAATTGGCTCTCACTCAGCACAGGAATGCCAGGAGTAAGCCACCGTTCAAGACCTTGACCTTGCCATCTGCTACTAACTAGCCTTGGGAGTACAGCAGGGTATGCATGCCCGGCGTTTTGCTAAGCTGCTGCACCTCCTATCAAGCCGGCTCTAGAGGGAGGTAAAGATCAACCAGGGCCTATGGTGCACCTGTGGATGCTGGCTAAAATTTTTGTGTGCAAGCCTTTGCAGTATCAAGTGTCAGTGAGGAAATGCAAGTGAGCATGCACTTCGGCAAGATTTGACATGCCTTGTGGTATGTCTGTCGATATGCTTCCATTGCTTTAATATTTAGAGCTGTCATCTTACTACCATAAAGGATGTCGTTGGCCCGGCAGGCTTTGTGTTATCGATTTACTTTGACGTTGTTTATTGTCACTAGTCTTTTCCATCTAACAGAGGAACCGAGTCTCTAGTGACTGCATTATGGTAGTACTGGAAGAGGACCTGCTATCAGAATCTACCTAAAAAGTAGCATTCAGATGGTTGAAGCTCTGGGTTTGCCCACCTCAGGGGTAAGGTGTTTAAGCCACGACCCAGGTCGTGGGTTCGAGCCTTGCAGCTGGAAACTCTTTATTGTCTGCTGCAAGCAGGGTGCTTGCAGCTATGGCTCTTCTGCCACTAAGAAAATGAGACTTTCGAATGAGCTAATCGTACTTTTTTACTTTGTCAACTTGTCAAACTGGGTTATGTGTCACATGCGCTGCAAAGCTCTACAACGAGAGGAACAGGGCTTTACCAGTTTTGTAAAACTAATAGCCAAGTCCAAGCTATCATGTTCTTGAGTTAGAGTAGTTGAATCCAAAGCGACCTATACACATGAATGCTGTAGTACAGTAGTTTGGTAGTGGAATTGTGGGCCCATAGCATTAGTATATTTTATTTATGGGACACCATAAGATTCTTAATGCAAGTATCCTCTTTTGATATTAGTAAAGGTATTTTTCTATGAACAGGTCAAGTGAATCTTGCTAGAAGTGTCCGACTAATATAGGATTTATATGATTCATGCTGAGCTGATGAGTTTCTTAGCTCGGTTGAGGCTTCTTGACAGGTGCAACTGGCTAACAGCATAAATGTGACTGCTTCCTTCTTGCGAGCACACATGCATACACACACACACACACGCGCGCGCGCACACGCACATACCCTTTGCTGTAGATATACCTTTATACCAGATGGCCGTTGCTTCTTACAGTGCTGCTAAGAATCGCTGGCTGAATTTAAATTCGAAACGACAATGGTTTTCCAAATCGGTGCTAGTTGGCATGCTGGCAAGCTTAAGTTTAAGCAATCTGGACTCGCTTTAAAAAGTGTTTTTTGCCTGCCTGCATTCGTTGCGATGAGTCTGAAGAGGAAGGTGATAGCTTTAAATAAAAGTGATGAGTCAATAGCCATTTCCAACTTGAGCTGTTTCCTCAGCAGCTCTAGTCCGCACATTGGCAGCAGCTCTTGAGGCTTCAGAATTGATTAGGCTTATCGACTATAGTGATCGTTGGATGATGAGTCACTAAACTCTAGTCGTGTGTAGCTTATGAGTGAATAGTCAGCCACTGGGTCATTACATTGAGTGGAGGGTCATGATATGCTTTTGTTTGACCAGTCATGGGCATCGATACGGCACGGTTCGACAGCTTGTTTCCACTTGGGCGACTCTCGGTGCACTTTTTATTCAGCGAGATGATCGTTAAGGGGTTATGCTATGGACTCTCAGCCTTCAGAAGTTCTTCTGTTATGCACGGCAGTAACTTGGAGTAGTCTTATTTAGAGCACAATTCTGTTTGCATGATAGCTATAAGCCTGACACAGGATCTATTTCCTGGGGCTCTGTGTGTGTGTGTGTGTGTGTGTGTGTGTGTGTGTGTGTGTGTGCGCGCGTGCATGCGTGCGCCCAAAGCAATCGCTAGCAGCAATGTGAGGTTTTTTTTGCCTGGTATGCCAGGTGCTAGCCAGGCAACTGCAGCCTTGAGTTTCTGAAGGTTAGGCAATGACCCCTACTCTGCTGTTGCCGATTGTGGCACATCCTTGTGCTTATGCGTGCTGACGCTGTGCATGCTGCCACTAACCACATTTGCATGCCGACCCTGTGCATGTCACCCCTAACCATGTTATTCATGTTGTTTATCAAGCATGATGTTACTCACCATTCAATCGCGGTTCTCTTTGCAGCAAATGTAAAGCGCCTAGAAAGAGATTTGAGTTCTCTGAGGACGCTTTATCAAGTGCATTATTATTATTATTTCCAGCTGTCATGAACTGCTACTTCCATGCTACTCACTTCCTCAACTGCCCTCACGACTCAGCTCTACTTCTCACTTTCTCTTTATTGTGTAAGATGAGGTCTGTTGGCAGCCGAAGCAATTGTAAAGTGCCTAGAAATAAATTGGGTTCTCTGAGGGCGCTATAACAAATGTTGTATTATTACTATTATTAACCACATGCATATCGAACGCTGCTTAGGCTTAGAGTGCGCTATAGGAAACTCTCCTGATACATACATTAAGGTGCACATGTGCAGTGGCAAGTAAGCCTGAGCCTGCCTTATTCACTATGCTCTGACTGCACCCGGGCTCTTTGCTACTTTGTGGCCAGGTGGATAGCAGCAGCCTAATTTTACATGCCCCAGTGAGCGCCAGCAGTACAGGATGGCATGCAACCTGACGGCACCCGGTGCTTGAGGCCACTGCATTATTGGATTTATGTTGCATGATTTTGATACTTTCCATGTTACCCCTTCATCCAGCTTTTATCTTAGCTATGCATGTCGATAGCTTTGCTAGGTCCAGAGCTGAGTCCTGGCCAGCGAAGCTTTTTCATTAGCCCTTTTAAATGTCTCCCACATAGGGATTTGCAGATGCCATCTGCATCATTTTCGGAATCTGACCTTGGGCTTTCGTCTGCTGACAATGTAGCCTTTAGTACTCAGGATTACTGCCGGGAATGACAGTCATGCACACACAGCCACACTAGTGCAGCTGCACTGCTGCTGCAGCAGGCGTCTGGATGTGGCATGCTACCACTGTTACAGCCACCCACCGCTTCGTTGGGTCCTGTGGAGCAAAAATGCAAATGTCAGCCCATGGCCAAGCGTTGCTGCTGACCCGGCACACTGGGGCAGCCACGGTCACGTGATCGGCAGCCTCAGTTTCTAATCGAGGTCGTGGGCTTTGGCCCCCTCCTTGGCCGAACCCCGAGTTTGCCTCAGTGCTTGCAGAGCTGCATTGGCTTGCTGCTTGCACACCCTTGCCAAGCTCGGAGGGAGGAAGGATGATGCGTGCTACGATCGCCGGTGCAACTCGGCAGCATTCTCGAGCACTACTGTTCCTGCTCCAGCTGTGCAGTCCGGTGGCAGCTCAGAGTGTACATGCAAGGGTTGTTTCTGCTTTCAGCTTCGTGGTCCTCCTGTAGTGTGGCACACCTCCCTCAGAGTGATGGGTAATTTCCTTATGGGTAGCCGGGTTTGGCTTTCTGCTTGAGTGCACCTTAGCTCTCGGCACTGGACCGGAGCTTATTGGTGATTGCAGTTCGTCAATCACACCAGATTGTCACCGGATTGTCTACGTCATTGATGCTTCCACTTTCTGTGTAGGTAGACTTTCTTTAAAAATTATAGAGTGAGAAATTGTCTTGGGGACTTGAGCTACAAACAAGCCTTCTCAAGCCAGATGGCGAAAGGAAGCACATTACACTTCTGTATCTTTTGCTTCACGGTCAAACTCGACTTACTAGCTACTGCTAACAAGCAAGTGTTCTTGGCAGCAAGGGAAGATCGTACCGCTAGTTACTTTTATGACAGTCTGCCTGCGTGTCGCTTCATGATGTGGTTTACCGAACATAGCAATGTTGGCCTTGTGAAACAACCCTATTTCTTTAGTAAGTGCTTGGTCTAGTTTTGCTGGCCTCACTGTGCTCTAGACAGCAGCTTGTCCGAGTGCCAGGTTGCCAGAGCCGAGTTGGATGCTTGGGACTTGGCACTCGGGATCGTGACCGTGACAGATCCCGAGTGCATCCGGTGCTCTCCCGACCATTCCTCCCCCCATCCATACATCCATCCATCCCACTAGCGATCATGTCCTTCTAGTACCCCTTGCCTCTCACACCCTATCCGTGTCACCCTGCATTCCCTCTGTTGCCCCTCTCACTCATTTCAATTGCATTTCACTTTGCAGCAAATGTAAAGCGCCTAGAAAGAGATTAAGTTCTCTGAGGACGCTTTATCAAGTGCATTATTATTATTATTATTATTATTACTCGTTTTCGTAGCTGCCTGCCTTGCCTTCAAGCAACTCCCGGTCTGTGTGCGGTTCTTCATAGTAGAGAGAAATTCTAAGGATACCGACATGGGAAGGGTAATGGCTGCTCACTGTTCATGACCCAGGTCGGGGGGGGGGGTGTGTTGCAGTCCTTCAGTGGGCGATCCTTTATTGCCCACGTTGGCTATAGCCTGCTAAGGCTTTTCTGCTGCTATGTAAAATGAGGCTGTTAAATCGGCTAGCCTTTAACCTTTTTACTTGTAATTTATTACCACACTATGGGTGACGGCTGCCCCACTTTTACTGCAGCAATACTGGTTCACAGGATGTAATATATGTACTAGCTAATTTAACAGCCTCTTTTGTATAGAGACCTGAGAGCCTTTACGGCTATCACCGCTTGCAGCTTCGATAAAGGATCGCCTACCGCAAGATTCAAACCCACCACATCGGTGACCAAGGTCTTGAAAAGCACTTGTCTTACCTTGTATGCCATCACGGTTCACAATGTAATGTAGTGTTGTATCTCCATCTGTAACTCCACACGAAGCTATAAAGACTAAGTGGGTGCTACAGAGGAGAGATATGTAAGTACTCAAAGCCTAAGCAGCTTTTGGTACGCTTTCGGTAGTCAACAGACTCCATCTCATGAAGCACAGAGAAAGTGAGAAGCATAGCCGAGCCAGGAAAGCAGTTGAAGTAGTGAGTAGTGGGAAGTAGCAGCTCAGGACGGCTGAAAAGCATGTGCTGCAGTCGGCAGCAGGAGAGTTGTTGGGGTTGCACAAGAATTGTGAAAGCCAGTTCTAAAGTCTATGGCCTGCAGAGCAAAAGGTTTTGTTGCCAACGATCTTTAAGCAGAGGAATGGAACAGCTGATTTATTGTCTATAGAGGACCTGAGGACGCGAACAGGCTGAAATTGGTGCAGGACTTCAGTTTGGAGCTAAGTTATGGGGAGTCTTGGGGTCAACTGTGCATGCTGACCCTGTTCATGTCACCTCTAACCATGTTATTCTTGTTGTCATTGAGCATGCTACCACTAACCATTCGATAGTGCTTCCTTTGCAGCACATGTAAAGTGCCTAGAAAGAGATTGAGTTCTCTGAGGGCGCTATATTAGATTTATTATTATTATTGTAAGCACTGCTTTTTGTCTGCTGATCAACCTGAAGCCATCGAAGCTACTTCATCTAAGGAGACACGTGGCTGAACCTCTGGGATTTGTTAACTAGCCTTGCAGCCATTTTCAACACCAGCTGCAGTGGCCTAGTAGCTTTTTCGGTAGCCCAGTCAAAATCGAATGTAGAAGTATTCCCTGCCTTAGCCGAATGTAATGATGCACGATACATGATGTAACCCAGATCGTAGCTCCATGCTGGATGCAACTTGCTGTCTGTCTATGCCACTGTTCAAGGCCAGTGTAGCCTCGGTCGGCTGATATGCAATACTGGGGGAGTAAGGCTTGTACACCCCCTGGTGGAGTGGGCACTCAAATTTACTTCCTTACAGTCTCATGCTTATGCTTTGTAATCAAGCCAGGCCGGAAACACTAGTGACTTCGGCTGGAGGGCAATCACATCCTGCCAGCTCTCTCTCTCTCTCTCTCTCTCTCTCTCTCTCTCTCTCTCTCTCTCTCTCTCTCTCTCTCTCTCTCTCTCTCTCTCTCTCTTCCTCTCTCTCCATCTCTCTCTTCCTCTCTCTCCATCTCTCTTCCTCTCTCTTCCCCTCTCTCTCCTCTCTCTTTCCCTCTCCGGCCGTGAAAGCTTTCATTGTGCCTGTGGTCCAGTATTGCCATTGATGTTGGGATTGGCTGAGTCAGCTACTTTGGCCAGGCATAATGGGTTGGGCTGCCTTTGTGGTGTTAATACATGTGTTCCGACCCCGGAGTAAATCCCTTTAGGAGTGTGGGGGCCGATCTAGTCAGCTGGAGCCAAAGCAACCGGTAGAGTCAAATTTTTCTGATCAGCTTCATTCATAACAGCATGGTATCCTTATGGGTGTGCAGCAGGATCATCTAAACCGATGTCCCTATCCCCTTAATGAAGTGCAATTAGAGACTGGTCGAGCAAGCCGTGACAGTACTAAGCAGGCACTGGAAGTCAGCACTTGCCTATTTTGAAATCCATCTCCATCAGCAGGGAGTTTTCCATGCCGATGGAGTTTTGCTTCCAGCAGCCTCCTTTTCAGACTCAAATCGCTAATAATAATAAATAACAATAATAATAATACACTTGATAAAGCACCCTCAGAGAGCTCAATCTCTTTCTAGGCGCTTTACATTTGCTGCAAAGGAAACGCGGTCGAATGGTGAGTGGTATTGTGCTTGATAAACAACGCGAATAACATGGTTAAGGGTGACATGCACAGGGTCAGCATGCAAGTGTGGTTAGTGGCAGCATGCAACAGTGCCAGCACGCCTAAGCACATAGAGGACGAATCATAGGGACCCACTAAATGCTGTCATAAATAGGTGTGTTTTAATTTTTTTTTAATGTGGTCAAGTCAGGTCATGTCATGATGCAAGTCGGGAATGAGTCTCACTCAGGCTTTGAGAGCATACGAACTTGAGGCAGGTCTCCAAAGAATTTGAGGTTTGTACGAGGTAAATAGTTTTCGAAAAGCTGGTAGTACTATGCTTGGCCTGGTGGGGGAGTAGATCTGATAGGTTGGCTGGAGCCAAAGAATGAAGTGACCTACAAGTGAGCAACAAAACCTTGAAGTCGATCCGTTGCTTGACTGGTAGCCAGAGCAGGTTGGCAAGAAGTGGTGTGAAGCCTAGCTGCAGGGTTTAGCACCAGCCTGATTGCACATGCCGGTAGGCCAGCAAGCTGTTGCCAGTGACTTGTCACCAGTGCCTAGCTGGAGCAGAAACTGACGAGCACTTCCTTCACCAACTGTCAAACACCTTATGGCAGTTTCTATTCGGCCCTGTCCTTGGTGTATTCTCACCATGTTGCCACTAGCTTGCATGGTGCATTAATAAGTCGTAGCTTAAGCTTTTTTCAATTAGTCTGCTGGGCTCTGCCCAGTTATTAGCACAGACATAAGACATAATCTTGTAACAGTAAAGTGTGGCCTTCTGCCCATAATAATAATAATAAATTTGTATAGCACCCTCAGAGAACTGAATCTCTCTCTAGGCACTATACAGATAATGCATATAATGCATTACCAATTGTTAGGTGGTAACATATGCAAGTAGCAGGCCTAGTGTTAGTGCGTACATGCATACGAAGGAGGACCCACATAGACCCACCAAATGCTGTAATAAACAGGTGCGTTTTAAGCTACTTTTTAATATCGTCATGTCAGGGTACGTTGTGACGTGTGTCGGTAGTGAGTTCCAGGCTTTGGGAGCATAAAATATAATTAATTTATATAGCACCCTAAGAGAACATAACTTTCATTCAGGCGCTTCACACGTGCCACGGGGCTCGAACCCACGACCTCAGACAGATCTGATCGGGGCGAGCACCTTAACTGCTTGGCCAAACCAGTGCTAGCAAGGACTGTAGCTCTGCTTTGCAAGCGATCAAAGCAGCAAAGATCCGTACCGTGTTGGATCTGGACTGTAGTGGATCTGGACCTTAGTGGATCTGTTCTCTAGTGCTGCTTCGAAAGCTCGGCTCTATATTATTACTTCAGTCCAATCCAGTGTAATGTTCAACCTGGAGGAAGCAAGTCACGAGTAAGTACCTGCTGTTGTTACATAATGCAATCCTGGCTGATTTATAATAATATATATGATATGATATGTATATAGCAACTTCGGTGAACAAAACCTCTTTCTAGCCACTTTACATAAGCTGGAAAGGAAGCATATCAATTGGTTTAGTAATGCATAGTGTCAGCCGGCATGTGTGCACAAAGGACAGTTTTGTAGCCGCTTTTTAAATGTCAATTCCGGGGAGGGGAAGGAGTGCAATCCCCAGTTAGTCCCCCCTGGCTAAAAAGCACTGCAGTCCAGTGCCTGTGATGTCGATTTGATATGCAGTAAAGTTTCTGGTGGCGGAACCTGCATTTTTAGTACAAACGACTCCCTGCAGACAACCTAGCCTTATTATGTAGTCGAGTTATACCTTACCTTTGATGTTACCGCAATTCGATTGCCCTAAAAAGAAGCTGGCGTATGCAAATAATATATGCCAAGAAAGTGAATGCTGGGAATTTTTAAGGGGTGCCCTTAGGCAGCTTAATGGGTATGGATGGATGGTGGAGATGGAGGTAAAGCGGCAGGTCAACCTTGAAAGCGTGAGCGTCACTGCTAAGTCTCGTTTTCGTGCGGATTCTTGCTTGTGTTTCATGCATGCGTATTGCGGGCGTGCGTCTCCCTTCTTGTAGGAAGTTGACCCGATTTGTTTTCCTTTGTGTCTTGCTGCCAACTTGCTCCACCCCCAGGGTGATACACCTCTCGGGGAATTTTAACCTTTCACGATTGCCTTTTTCGCCTGCCGCCTCATTGGCTGATTCTTATATGACGAATTTTTAGTCTCTCATAAATGGGGACCCTCTCTTTCGTCGATTGCCGGTCGAATCGGCCTTCACACTTTTCAAAGTAGTGGAGAAGGCGTGCCCTTGCCGGTACCTATGAGCGATCGTTTGTTCAGTCTTGCCTACGTCTTGGCCAAGAAGTAGAACCACGCTCAGCTTCCGAGTCTTTGTTAAGTCTTGCTTTAGTCTTGGACCGCCCCAGTCCCTGTGAGATCTGCACCAAAGCAGGGCATTAGCAAGATTCGCCGTGTAAAGTCCACACTAAACTAGGATTAGGATTTTGATATTCAAAACATGCCAGATGCTAGATTGTTCAACGTGGCTGGCGGAACCACCTTGCCTATCCTACTAAGAGGTCTAGATGCAAGTTGTGAAGCAGTGAACCCCTTCTGTGGGATTTAGTAATTTTTGGAACATATCAGAGCACACATTCTTTTGTATGAGCAATCTACTCCTTCCATGTTGCTCTGAACGGTTTTTAGGTATTTGCTTGGGTACTAGCTAACAATTTTTACGGCCATGGCTGTTCGTGTTTTTTTTGCAGGGCAGCTAAGTATAATAGATTTTTTTGGGAAAATGCATTAGTACTGGCTGTGAACATTGATGGTGCTGTTGTAAGACATCTTTAATGAACGTTGTTGTTTAGGCGTAGTTTTTAGCATGACTAGCTACATATTTGGCATAGCATTTATTCACCAAAATTAGTAATGGTCAGTAACTGGATTGTCAAGCATTGGAGGTTTGACTGTACTTCATTAGTAAATGGTCGTGTGTGTGTGTGTGTGTGTGTGTGTGTGTGTGTGTGTGTGTGTGTGTGTGTGTGTGTGTAATATAATAATAATAATGATAATAATAATGCACTCGATAAAGCGCCCTCAGAGAACTCAACCTCTTTCTAGGCCCTTTACATTTGCTGCAAAGGAAGCACGGTCGAATGGTGAGTGGTATCGTGCTTGATAAACAGCACGAATAACATAGTTAAGGGTGGCATGCACAGGGTCAGCATGCAAGTGAGGTTAGTGGCAGCATGCAACAGTGTCAGCACGCATAAGCACATAAAGGACGAATCACAGGGACCCACTAAACGCTGTCATAAATAGGTGCGTTTTAATTTTTTTTAATGTGGTCAAGTCAGGTCATGTCGTGATGCAAGTCGGGAATGAGTCTCACTCAGGCTTTGAGAGCATACGAACTAAATGCACGGTCTTCAAAGGATTTGAGGTTTGTACGAGGTATAGGTAAACAGTTTGATTCCGAAAAGTGGGTGGTGTGATGCTCGGCCTGGAGAGGGAGTAGATCTGATAGGTTGGCTGGAGCCAAAGAATGAAGTGTGTGTGTGCGTGTGTGATCAGTCCAAATTATTAGATGTACCAACGACCTTAAAAAACATCTTGATAACATCTTCTGGCACTTTTTCAGGAATGTTCAATGTTTAAGCTATGCTGTTTTGTGGATATGCGTATGCAAGACTTGGTTAGACTTGAATTGAGACTATGCAAGCGATAGATAAGGCAGGCAGTGTAATAAACCAGCCAACTTCATTTCCTGATAAGAATAAAAAACTGCTACGGTAGTCTTTACAAATGATTGAAATGCCAAATGCCTTGCTGGTGTAGGGACATATGGACGGTGTATCTCTTTGCATTATCGATAATACCGGTCGTAGCCATCTCCTCCAGGTTGTGCATCGCCGAAGTCTCTTGAATTGACGACTGTGTGCAGTCGTTGTCGAGGTATTGTAAAATGGGGAAATCTGCCATTTCTGAAGGAATTTTAAGGGTCGAAAACACGTCCTCTAATTACTTTTCCGTTTTATAGACTGGCTTATGAAAAAGCCACCGTGTAAGGCTCTGCATTAATTGTGTTTTCGTTCTCTGTGCGGCAGTCTTATGTTTCGTGGTCGAATGCCTAATAGTTGTCTGCAAAAAGGAGTCGCCGCTACTTTTTTCTCGAGTGTATACAGCTAGCTAGCCTCTAAATAGATGGCATGCCGGCGAGGTATTGTTGACCTTCAGTGCCAGAGACAGCAGCCGGATTGCTGCCCTGCCTGGCCAGCCCTTCATTTCATTTCATGTTCTGTGAGCTCGGTCTGTTGCCTGCCATATTGCTGTGCTTAAAATGTAATGTAATGTATCTCCGTCTGTAACTCCACAAAGTCATAAAGACCATGTGGGTGTTACGCAGGAGAGTTTTGTATAGCCCACTCACAGCCTAAGCGGCTTTCGGTACGCATTCGGTAGCCAGCAGACTTCGTCTCACGCAACAAAGAGAAAGTGGGAAGCATAGCAGAGTCAGGAGAGCAGTTGAGGTAGTGAGTAGCATAGAAGTAACAGCTCAGGACCGCTGAAAAGGATGTGCCATAGTCGGCAGTAGGAGAGTAGTTGTCGTTGCGTAAGAATTGTGGAAGCGAGTTCCACAGTCTAGGACCTGCAGAGCTCAAGCTTCTGTCGCCAACTGTCTTTAAGCGGAGGAATGGGACAGCTAATTTATTGTCCCCACAGGACCTGAGGGCACGAACAGGCTGAAACTGTTGCTGCAGTTCAGCTAGGTACGAAGGCCTTGTGGGTCAGCGTAGGAATTCATTACCAGGGCCTTTTTTTAGTACTTGCGTCCTAACCCCTCGAAAGCCTTCGAGAGATGCCGTGCCATTTTGACAGTGCTTGTAAGACTTTGGATTTGTCACCACCAAAGCAGCGGTAAATCAGGACGAGGCATCTGCAAGTGGTACAAACCGAAATGAGTGAGAACTGAAGTGGAGCTTAAAATGCAGCCGCTAAATGCTTAACAAGTGACCGAGCGATGCTTAACGACTGAGCCAGGTTAGATGTGTCACGGTGAATCTCTGTGCTCGTGCACAAACTCTCTTGGCCTGGCTTTTCGCCAGGATATGTGCCTAGCGCTATGAGCGCCAAGTTGCCTTCCAGGCCCAATTCGTCATCACTCGGTGCTCATGCTCAACTTCTCGCCCAAGTAGGGTGCAGGCACAGCTCAAGCTAGCAGGCCGAATTTGATTTGCCTCGACCTTTTGAAAAATCGTTCCGGAAAACCGCCGGCAGGACTCGAGCCTTGGATTGTTGATCCAGAGTGCCTGAGCTGAAGGATCTCTTGTGTGCGTTCGTGCTGCCCAATGATGCCGCCAAGGGCAATATTCGTGACACGAAGCTTCATTCCCATCATCGCCTCCTCCCAGTGTTTCGGTGGTCCACGGTGTCTATGAATACATCTCGATCTTACTGTACGCAGTGAGAGTGAATCCGAATAAGGTTCTTGCATAACTCACTTTTGCATTACGGATCGTCTCTCTATCTCTCTCTCTCTCTCTCTCTCTCTCCTATGTTCTCTCTGTTCCTCTTCTGGCTGTGCATGTGAAAATAACATTTTTTAAGTTTTACTATTGACCATTGCTGACGAAGTAGCCAGCACAGTCGCGATGTGGCCGAAAGATGTCACTTGGCACGTCCCGAGTATCTGTGTGCACTGTTGTGATCGTACTTGGAGCATATCCTTCTTTAACAGCTGCTTCTGGATCTTAGTCCAGTGGCAAGGTCACTTTCACTTGACGTTCCAGGTCGTCTGTTCGAGTCCTGCACCAGGCAATTCATAATTGCGCATCACAAGCTACAGGATAGCTGCCAGTTCTCCCTTGCTGCTACATAAATGAGACTGTTGAATCATTTTACTATGTCAGCAGAAGAAATTTGCTTCCTAAGCCCCCACGATAGGCTAATTTTGCACATGTCACAAGTCTGGTAAGAAAACCAAACAAGTAGCATGTTGGTCATGGATTCGAACTCTGCAGCATTTAATCCTTAATGTTCTGCTGCTACATGAAGGAGGTTGTTGAATCATCAGGCCTTGAATTTTTGCATTTATTATTATTGTTTAACATACGCCAGGAATTTGTGAAGTATTCGCAATATTTTAGTGTTCAACTTGGTTATCAGCATGTGCTAAGTTTTCATTTTTATACTATATGTGTCTTGATATTTCTGTAAACCATTGAGGGTAACTATATCAGGAGCGCTTTTTTTTGGTCTCAAGTGCTGTGGGCACACGGTTGTTCTTTGTCTTTTAGGCTCGGCAATGGCACTGGCTTAGCAAACACTACTCCGACCGAATCGCCTGTGTTAATTCCAGGTATGCCTGCATTCCAGCTTGTCGTGCACTCTTTGTCTGAAGCAGCAGCCTTGGCGCCTGCAGCAGCCAATAAGCCCGCGTGGTGGCAGCACGATGCACGCAGCCTGCCGCTCGTTTATGCATACTTTGCTTGCATTTGTGGTGCAATAGTAAATGCAAATTTTCTATTTGTCCATTTATTCCGTGCCAAAATGTATTACTAACGAAAAGACGGCCATGTGCCTGCCTTGACACGTTGAGGTTTGCCTAGCAATGCCCCCAAAGTGGCCTCCTCACTCTCATCCCCAGCGAACTGGGCTGCAAAGGTTACATCGCAGGTTACCAGCTCTGCTCAGGTTGCAAGCAATAATGCAGGGGGCGGTTTGATGTATACTTTATTGGGTTGTAATCAAGATCTGCAGTCAAATCTACCTACTTTAAGCTACATATCATTGCTAAAATTCGGGCTTGCTTAGACAGGTATACTACATCTAAATTGGTCTATGCGTTAGTGGCATCCCGCCTCGATTTCTGTAACTCACTGCTTGCTGGTCTACCTGCCTGTGCAATCAGGCGATTACAGCTGGTGCAAAACTATGCATCTAGGCTTGTCTGTCGTGAGCAGAGCAATTGCCACTGAGCCTTGAGCTCACTCCCGACATCCGCTGACTTGACGATATTGAAAATTAGCTAAAATGTATCTATTTATCACACCATTTAGTGGGTCCTGGTGATCCGTCCTTTGTGAGTTCATGCCTGCTGACACTGCATGCTGCCACTAACCATATTTTTATGCCGACCTTGTGCGTGTCACCTCTAACCGTGTTATTTTTGTTGATATTGAGCACTAGCCGTTTGGTTATGCTTCTTGTACAGCATCTGTCAAGTGCCTGGAAAGAGATTAAGCTCTCTGAGGGTCCTCTACAACTGTATTATTATTATTATTATTATTACTATTATTATCTGAGGAGTAGCAACTCTTGGGCAGGTCCTTTAGCACCGCAATGAGGTACAGCCTTTCTAGGAGCCTTTGAATTGATACTCTGCGGGTCCTAGACTGTGGAACTCATTTCCACAATTTTTACACTACGACAAGGAAGCCTGTTGTCTACCGAATGCATACCGAAAGCCACTTAGGCTTTCAGTGGGCTATAGAAAACCCTCCTGCATAGACCCACTTAGTCTCTGTGGCATTGGGAAGTTACTGACGTGACGTATATGCTGTACGTAACATTACATCTAATGAACCACTATTGCTGCAGTAAAAATGGAGCAGCCGTCGCTCATTGTAAGTACGTTGTGCATTTTAAATTGCAAAACATCTCGAGGTTGCAGCCGAACATTATATTGAGCATTTAGACAAGGCGTTTGTAGTACCAAGTCGTTCGGAATTTTTATTGAAAGCTCCGTGCTTCCTGAGATTTTGGCACTTGGCATTTTGCTCAAGATCGGCCTCCTGCTTTCGAAGCTCAACACTAGCTAGCTCAGATAAGCTTGCCACACTAAGTTGTCGTCAGGACCATCGCAGACTCCTCAGCAGCTGCGGCAGCGTGTGGCCACCGGGCTGGTGCTGCTGTGCACTGCGGCTATGATGTGCCTGCCTTTCGGGTCATTGCCTGATGATTCGCTGCAGGCTAGCAAAGCTGATCAGTGCTCCTTCGCATTTCAGTGCCGACGGGCCTCTCCACCACTCCCCAGTTCATTCAGATTTGCGTCGTTGTTCGACGAGATGAAAAGGGCTACGGTCTAACTGTCAGCGGGGATAATCCTGTTCACGTGCAGTCGGTCAGAGAAGGTAAGGGACATGGAGCAGCATGCACTGCACGTGACCTCACACGTGTCAATTGGTGTCACTGTGCATTCGCATCCAGCTTGTGCCAGCGCATGCTTTGAGATCGGCACATGTGCAACCGGTGTGCCAGCAACGCTAACTGAAATGCACAGAGAGAGAGAGAGAGAGAGAGAGAGAGAGAGAGAGAGAGAGAGAGAGAGAGAGAGAGAGAGAGAGAGAGAGAGAGAGAGAGAGAGAGAGAGAGAGAGAGAGAGAGAGAGGTAGATTGCATGAACTTGTCTGGCGGTTTCAAGCAGGTCTGAAAATATTCAGAGATGGAAGGAGGTTTTTTGTTAGCACCGCCAGAACACTGCAAACTAAGATTTAGTGGATGAACCAGTCATTTTCATTTTAGAAAAATGCATCTCAAATGACTGGCCGGCACTTGTTCAGCAAGGGTTGGCATTCTTGGGCTGGTTTTGTGTGCAAGTTGTAGGCTGGTGAGCTGTAATGGCTAGGTAAGGGGGTTGCTTTTCACGACCTCGTTCCTGAGGTCGTGGGTTCGAATCCTGCCGTGGGCGATCCTTTATCGCCACTGCAAGCGGTGGTGATAGCCGTAAAGGTTCTTCTGTCGCTTTACAAAAAGAGGCTGTTAAATCAGCTAGCATT
This sequence comes from Cristatella mucedo, assembly GCA_009760855.2. NCBI lineage: Eukaryota > Metazoa > Bryozoa > Phylactolaemata > Cristatellidae > Cristatella > Cristatella mucedo. Next base: position 2,013,346 of record WPIO01000008.1, on the reverse strand, counting down.
TTTTTTAGACGTAGGGCAGTCGTTGTTCAATGCTACTGCAAGAAATTGAGTTGGTGCTCTTCAATCGACTTACCACAAAAATGCATTTTTTTATGCAAAAAGGCATTTAGAATCTTGTAACGATGTTATACAATTCTTTGTATATGCTGTCGACTCCACTTATAAGAATAGCAGTTTTGCATCCCAGATTTTTTGCAAACTTTGCCACAATGGGGACTCTAATTAAATGATTATGGGGTATGAGAATACTCTGCCTATAAGAATAGGAGTTAAGATTGGTTTTCGATCTACATACCGGTTAAGTGCATGTTTACAGTGTATGAGACGGTAAGCATAATTTTTATGTGGATATTTCACTGCTAGTTTAGTGATTGCATGTTGTTTGCCTATTGTAATGCTTTTAATGATTATGGACTTCGAGCCTGAATGCAGCTGATGATCTGTATTACCGAACTTGGAACTATGAGCTGTACTAAACTGTGTGCTTTACTACTGATTTAGTGCTGAGCCGCTTATGCAATGGCCACGTTAAGCGGCTTATGAGCAGTGCGATGTATGATTGATTATGTGCGAATGAGATTATGGCATGGCTCATGACCTGGCCATTATATGAGGCGCTGTGCAGACCGAAGTTGCTCTCTTGCAACGATTTGCAGGTCGGTGAGTCTTAGCGCTGAGCATAAGCTGCTGGAAGCCAGTTAGCGAGTCGGCTGGAAGTCGCCTGTCGTATCAGCCGAAATGTACATTGCTACTATTGTGCTTTTCTTAATGCGTTGTCTTCGTTAGAGCTCTGTGCTGTGTATCGAACTCCATGTTGTCATTATCCGCACATTGCTAGCTAAGGTCTTTGCGCATTGCACACTGTGTGCAATGGCACACGCCGTTACACGGCGCACACCGTGACTTTGCTCACTAGTTAGTGATAGTTTGCTCACTAGTTAGTGATGAGTTAGTTAGTTCACTAGTTAGTTAAGCTCACTTGTTTGTTACTAGTTTAACGAACTAGTGATGGTTGCTCGGTCATAACACCATCATTTTGCTGGGCTAATAGCTAGTTATTTAAATAAAATTATTATAACGGCATTATGGCTAGTGCTCTGAAAAGAATATTGCTTGCATTTGAGAAAGTGGCAAGTTTTGGAGGTTTGAAATTAGAAAAACCGCCCGCTGTTGCTGAGGAGTTCAACTTGAGTCATTCGACTATCTCCAAAACTAAGAAAACTGAAAAAGAGGTTTGCCATGAAGGGCTAACCAACGGTAATCTGAACCAAAAAAGAAAGCGTAAAAGTCCAGACGAAGAAATTGCCGATGGAATGGTTTTATCAAATGCTGATGGAATAGTTTTATTAAATGCCGCAACAAAATGCTGTGATCAATGGCCCATTAATGATGGAGAAGGTACGAACTGCAGCACGGGGCGTGGCTGTACGTCATTTGTTCCAACAAATGGCTGGCTATAGCATCTTGAAATTCGGCATGACACTTCGTTTATGAAGATTAGCAGTGAAAGAGCGGTTGCAGATAATTCCAAAGCCGAAAATTGGATTGCCAACGTCTCGCCCACCTTGATTGAAGGTAAGGATGTATCCGATATCTTTAACGACGATATCTTGCCGACGAAACATGCCTTTTGTACAAAGTAGCACCCTCTGGCACCTTAGCTGTCACCGGTACTCAGCCAAATGGCGGAAAGACGCCGAAATCCCAAATGACTGTGCTTTCATGCAACGCTAATGGCAACGAAAAGAAGGCATTATACATGGGGAAGTTTGCAAATCCACTGTGCTTTACATATGCTTGATTGCCTTTACCGTATTTCAGCAGCAACAACGCTTGGATGACCGGCCGACTTTGGGCTGATATTCTTCTTAAATTGATCGGTGGCTGGGCAATCGAAATAAATCATTATGTTTTCCGATAGCGTAGCTTGTCATAAAGTAGATGAGCAGCTCAATAATATCAAACTGGAGTTCCTGCCACCGAATGCAACATCTCTAATAAAGCCTCTGGATCAAGGAATCGTCCTTACCATGGAAATCCACTACAGAACGCAGGTGATTCGGCAGATGGTTTAGGCCATCCATGAAGGATGCTCAGTTATTCATTACACATAGTCAGTGTGGTTGCTGATGTCGCCAGCTACGATCCGGAACTGTTTCAGAAAAGTTAGCCGCCTGGCTGTTAGTTCGGGCGATAATGAAGATGGTGTTCTGCCCATTCCAGAAGTGGCCAGTGATTTGCCGACCCAAGAAATATTTTTACAAGCAGAGCGACCTTATCAGAGATGAAAAAATTGTGGCGACCTCTGGATTTAAAAATTGTTCTTTGATATTGTCGGATGGAATTGTCAGTGTAGTACCTTCATTGAAACTGTGAGCAACTCAATACATAGGTCGCAATGTAAAAGGTTTCTCCGCCTAGTTGCTTATCACAAACACTGGCTTGGTGGGTTTGCTTTTTGCTGCTTATCGAGTGGTTGCAAGTTTGTTGCCACATCTGGTTTACAAGAGCACATGTGTAGAGTAGCCTACCACAAGCTGTTGGTCATAACCAAGGAAGTTCCTGACACAGTCTCCAAGGGGAGAGGAATTAGGGAGAGGAATACTTGGCAGTACTATATAAAGCAATTTTTCGAAAATACCTTTTATTCGGAAGTTATATCAGCACATGGAAAAACGGTTAATTTTGTATCTTTATTGCATCTGATAAGCCAACTAAGGTGGTAGCATGCACTGTTATTGGCCTTGCTTACTCGTGTGCATCTTATGTTCTCAATGAATTTTGTTAGCAGCGATTACATAAAATACTAGAATATCCGTCGTCGTGTGCATCCTAGGTTCTGAATGAATTTTATTAGCCAGGATTACATAAAATACTAGAATATCCGTGTTTAAATCTTGTTTTGTTGTATGCATGGAATTTTTTTCAGAACAGGACTGTCATGAATGAGTAGATATAAATATATACACACATACACTTACATACAATCGTCAAAATTATTTGGAAAGCTCGATGTGGAAACCGCCATGACATGTGCCTATCACATGTGTTCTGCCTTAAATAGCCGATGTTCCAGATATGGAGTGTGCGCAAATATTCTGTCTACAAAGCAAACATGTCTGCAGCTGCATTTTTTATATATCTTAGACGGTGCTGCTGCACGAGTCGGTGTCCATCAAGGCGATCGCATATTGAAAGTAAGACGCAGCGGCAGCTGAATGGGGGGGGGCAAGCATGGGTGGATTGTCCAGCATGGCCTTGCAGTGCTCGGCTCGACGAGCCGCTCTGCCGGCGACGCTTCTGCTGCTGCACACGAGAGGAGAGCATGCAAGGAGAATGCTGGCTTTAGGCTGCTTTCCTTTGCGTCCAGTACGGCCCAGATGGCAGGCAGTTCGATCTTGCCTGGCACTGTTGCCTGCACCCAGCGGATTCGATGACCTGCATGTAGCCACTTGGCCGCTGCCTGGTGGCTTATTTATGCTCGCCCTGCTGTCTCGCTCGATCGCTCGGGGTTCAGGCGTGCGCATCCTCGTGCGGCTGCGAAGTCCAGTGCTAGTGGTGGGGGGGTGTCGCACGGCAGGGCACGCTGATAGGAGTAGCCGTGTGCAGCTGGTGCTTGCCGAGCGTGGTCTTTTCCTGCTGCTTTGCTAGCCGATCGCTCTGTGCCTATTCTGTGTTTCACGTGTTTGCATGACTTCGACCTTTACCCCGGATCAGACGGGAGAACCAGTGCACAAGCAGCTGCTTAGCACCGAGGGCTGTGCAAGGCACGAAAGAAAGATGGTAACCATCTTGTAAGATGAAGTTGTGGTTCGAAAGTGTTACACAAAAAGAAAGGAAAACGAATGGAGCCGATCCCGGCAGCTCGGCGAGGCGTGCGCTCGTGCTGTGCGATCGTGATCCGTGCGATCCTTGCTTTCCGATGCAACTGTGTGGTGCAGCCGCCTTGTGCACCCTGAAGCCGCCGCCACCATAAGGGTTTGTGTGGACCGCGTGGCAGTCGGCGGGAGCCGGGTACAGAATGGCTGGTGTCGGCGGGTTCTGGGAGTATCTTGTGTCTTTATCTGCAACACTGCAAAGCCACGGAGGCTCAGCAGGTGTCAGTCAATCTGGAGTCTTCTATTTCGCATTGAAAGCTAAGCTGCCTTCGACGGTGTTGCAGTAGACGACAAGCTGTGCCTCACAAAATGCAGACAAGGTTTGAAGCGTTGCACAGTCACGAGAACAGTCGAGCTAGCAGCAGCTTGAAACTTGATGGCTGAAAACGTGACGGCCGTGTCGGCAGCAGGACAGAAGTTATCGTTGTAATGAGTATTGTGGTAGTGAGTTCTACAGCCGACACCCTCAGAGCATCAGCTTCTTTCAATTGCAGTCCACGAGTGAAAGAGAGTGTTAACCCTGAGGGCACAAGAAGGCTGTATGTAACTGGTTCAGGAAGATATGGGGAAGCGTTGGCGTGGTGTAGCCTTGCACATCAGCGTACAGAGGCGGAGTGAACGGATCCACCTTGGGAGCCTCGTGCAAGTAAGACGTGAACTTTTTTACTTCATGGAATACAATATTACAAAGAGTTCGTGTGTTGGCACAATGTATTGCACATGACACCTATCCCGGTAGCAGGCAGTGTTACGATTAGGCTAATTATGGGCTGACCATCAAGGACGCCGGCAGGGGGCTGCTTCCTTTCCTGCTATTACCCGACAGTAGCTATGGCCTTCCGTTGTAGCGAGCAGCAGAAACAGGGTTCCTCGACAGTGCTCCCTGGAAAGCTGCGAGTATGGGCGCCCGGTCTCACACTAGAATGCTAGCCCTGAGCTTGCATTATAAGGATGAAAGTGCGTGAGTTTGTGGAGTGCCATTGCCACTAATCATTTGATCATGCTTTCATGACAGCATCTGTAAAGTGCCTAGAAAGAGGTTCGATTCTTTGAGGTGCTATAAAAGTATATAATAATAATTATTATTACAACTGCTACTACGGACCCAAGCATGTTCATTCCGATGTCACCGTGGTATACTTAAACAAAACACGGGCAGCTAGAATAGGATTCGCGGCACGGTTCATCTAAGGTGGAGTCTTAAAGGCAGTGCAGCTCACAGTGTGTCTCCGGTTCGCATTTTGCTGGTACTGCCCATAGCGATGTCGGCAATGAGTTGGAATCGAGCAAGTGCACATTCGGTCCAGCTCACGGCTTCTGTTGGGTACCGATTCTGCCGTCTCAATGTCTCCCTTCCGATAGTCTGTTGAAGAGCTGCTGAGTCAAGCATATTGCAGGTTTTATCAGTGGAGCCCTTTTGCTTACGAGATCGTGTTGCCTGAAATCAGCCACGTGACCGCATGCTAGCTGGTTCCATTGATGGGCTTTCTTTTGAGGGTCTGTAGGCATGCGAAATCAGCCGGCTCGAATGGAATTGGGATAGCCGGCTGCCTGGGGATGATCTCTCGCTCCCCAGTGGCCAGTCTCTTTCTTGGAGCAGACGTCTGCTCCCGGTCAGACTAGCCAGAGCAGACGTCTTTTACGGCTACTTTTGCCGTTGAACCGATCGTCTGTAGTAAGTTCTCTGCGGACCCCCCCCCCCACATATTGCCCGATCGCTCATATACGGCACCCCTGGTCACAGGACTGTGCGGTGAGTCGTGTGGTGAGTCGTGTGGCCGTCTGCATGCAGATGAGCCCAGCTTGGATGCAGTAGTCGGTAGCTCACTGTCGACGTTGTCGTCGGCCTGTGACCCGATGCCGGTTGCGCTTGCCGGAAGCGCACAATCCCTGTTGCCGAAATGCTGTCGAACTATTTAGCTCCAGGCCATTTAGTTTCGAAATTAGTGAGTAGTTGTGGTTGAGGAGGCTGAATTTTTTGTGGTGTAGCGGCCTCTAAAGTTCTCCCCTGGCCACGGCCGGCTAGTGTAGCTGCTGCTGGCGATTAGCAACAAGGGAGAGGCATGCCAGAGCTGCATGCCTCCTCTGGCAAGAATGGAACAGCCTCGGAGCAGCAGTGGCGGTATTGGGGTGGGAGAGGTTGCACGGTACGGCACACCCAATTCCTAGACTCACTGCCGTGCTTGGTCCGGCACGCATTGTAGCCGGCGGTCGTGTGTTCCGGCTCGTCGTCACACATCGTCCGTCCTTGCCGTCGTCTGTCCTTGACCTTGTCGGCAGTCTGTCCTAGCCCTTGTTGGTCGTCTGTCCTTGCCCTTCGAGCTCCGCCGAGTGGTTGTAAAGGTTCTGGCAACCGGTTCGATGGCGATTCCTTACCTCCTGCTCCTGTTGCCTATTAGTTGTAGTGTAAATATACACTGGCTCTCGGCTGACCTCTGCTCTAATTGCCTTCTCGATGGGACTCATTGAGAGGATCAGTGCTGGGCCTCGCTCGTGAGGCCATTGTCAAGTGCTTACAGAAGGCTGTGTAAAACGAACCTACTTACTGCAGCTGCATTCGAGCCGAGCGTGTCGGGCAGTCGTGGCAGCATCGCACGGCCGTGCCGACAGGGGCCGTGCGTGCAGCGCCAGTTGACTCTGCTAGCGGCCAGTGCGCCTGCCAATCTGTTTGCTGCCTAGCCACCGACTACGAGCTCGAAATGCGTGGTAGCAGCAGCTGCTGCTCCAGCAGTGACGCAAGCCTGACATGGAGCCGCATTACTGTGCAGCACAGCCGTGGTAGCAGCACGGACAGTATGGGGTACAGCCGCAGGCAGCCAGCAGAAGCCCAGCCGATGCAGCTCGGTCAGATAGAGGGTGAACTCTGCATCGATGGGGTCCCTAGCAAATTCTAGCTACTGTGTGCGGTCCTATCGCCTTGTGTGGCCATACAATGCAGCATTGATGGCTCATCAGCCGCTCTCTTCTCACACAGGTTAATGGAACACTGGTGACCAGCTGCAATCACAAGGAAGTGGTGAAACTTATTAAAGGTGAGCCATCGGGTGAAGCCGGCGCCTGTGCCACTGTGTGTGTGTGTGTGTGTGTGTGTGTGTGTGTGTGTGTGTGTGTGTGCATGCGAGAGCGTGCTAGCCTGTGCCGTGGGCAAGCACATGCTCAGGGAATCTCACAATCTTAATTACGGTTAGGTTTTATAGCTTACCACTCCATAGTCTGTCTGCACTGCTGCCAGTGTATGGCAACTTTCTTGGGAATTCTGACTTAGAGTAGAGCTTTTCTGCTAGTTCTGCTAGATCTCTCGTCGGCATCATTTGATGCCATTAATCACGAGGTCTCTCTTGAGCATCTATCACCTGGGCATCACTTGTGCTGCATGCACTGAGTTGGTTGGAGTCCTGTCTCAGTGGTAATTTCAGAAACTATATGGGAAGCAGCTAACAGGTCATTAGGCGAGCCTTTAAGGTGTGGTGTACCATCCCATGCATGTGTTATTGAAGAGGTCGCCAGGGAGACTTGCGGGGGGGGGGGGGGGGGGGGGGGGGAAGAGAGATAATAATGGTAGCCATTTCACCGGCTGCTGTTGGTGGTAGGCTGCACGTGCCCCACGTGGGTGAGAAAGTGCAAAGCTGGTGGCTTGGCCGAGGTGCTTGTGCAAGTGATCTCGTGGCGTTGCTTCCTGCACCCCTCCACCTCCATCTCAAGTCGATAATGATTTTGTGCTGTGGCTGCTGTCACGAGTATTTTACTGGGCCACTCCACTGCCACTCGTGATAGTGACTGAGTCGCTGTGTCAGAGAGGGAGGAGGGACTCAGTGGCCGGGCGAGTGGTCTCGAGTGAGCTGTCGCACGTGCGCATGTAGTAAGTAGTGGGCACGGTGCAGCGATGGGAGGAGCTGCCTCGATCAGGGCCATCTGGCTTCTTACAGCAAAGTGTACTCCATTCGCCAACTATTGGCCCCCTCGTCGAGGAGCCATCGATGATGATGACTTCTCTCTGGGTGCTTGACCTGGTCCTTGACCTGTCCTGACCTGGTCCTCCGAAGATGCAGTGACAGCAGTGCCAGTGTTAGCTGGGTGGGTTCCCAGCTAGCCTGACCGTACGACCGAGTGATCTTATCGTCGTCGATTGAGATGATAGATGGCTAGCTAGACATCCTAGCATCCTCTCCCTTTTTGAGCCAAGACTTTCAGGCCGTGTAGCATGACAGCTGTGCACCGTCTAGACACGCCTTCCAAGCTGCTCGGCTGTTCCCCACAGCTGCAGCCGGGACGTTGCTCAGCCAGTTTTTTTGTTGTTGAGTGGGGGCTGGTTTTGTCGACGTCTGGCCGGATAGGTCGGCACACTATCAATGTTAAGGATTGGTTCATAGGTCGGGTGGGTGGGACAGGAGTGGAGGAGTTGCACACAAACAGACTTCTGGCTGTGATGGGCTACCGAAGCAACGGCAGCGTCGGTGGCAGCAGCAGCATTGGACAGATGAAAGGGGTGAGAGAGAGAGAGAGAGATTGGCAGCTCCGTCTCGTCTCCTTTTGCCAGTCGCCTGGCCGAAGTTGTCGGCAGCAGCTTGCGTGTCGAGGCCCTGGCGGCATGCGCTCCCCAGCTTCTCCGGTTAGGTTGTCTGTTTGCTTGGGGGTCTTTGACATCGAGGCTTGCCGGGAGATGGCAGCTGCTCCACGTTGCGCTCGTGGCTGCCACTTTGTTTGTCCTGCCGATAGCTTGAAGCTGCAGACTGTTTTCCCTCTGTCGAGCTTACTAACGGCCGCGCTGGACTCTCTTTTCGGTTGCTCTCTGTGTGAGCCAAGGCAGCAGCTGTTGGTCCCCGTCGAGTGGTTTGGCCTTTTTTGTTACCCCCTGCCAACCGCACAGATGCAAAAACGTATTTACACGGGCCGACGGATACCTCCATCAAGCCGCTATGCCGTCAGCCGATTGACCCAATCTTTTTCTAACTAACAGCAGTGAAAACATGGGCCCTTTTAATATTTTTTTAAATAATGAGAATCACAGCTATGCAAGCAATGGAATGGATACTCGGGTCAAGAGGAGGTCTGACCCACCTCTTCTTTTTAACTTGCTGCATTCGCCGGGGCATTGTCAGCTTTCGGCAAGCATCCCACAGTGCAGTCCCGTTATGCAGTCCCACAGCTGCTTAAGCAGACTAAGACACTGGTCTTGAGACTGTGAGATACTGTTCTTGGCTCTAGGTGAGTGCTTAATCTAGGCCTTCAAGGTTCAACAGGGGGAGTGGCCAATCAGGAGATTGGCCACTTTAGGACTCCTGAGGACAGCTGAGCTGTGTTGCCCTTGCGGTGTGCTTGGGGTCATTATTCATTTGCCTCATTCATTCGTACTCCTCCACAAGTGGCTCTGGCATACAGGGCGACCCAGCCTGTTGGACTATGCACCTATGAACACGCTCCCTACCTATCCCTAACCTCGTCAATGCAGTGACGAGTTCTGATGCCGGAAGCCGAAAAACACGACCAAACAAGCGCACTTCCACTACCTACTATATATTGAACGTAGATTGTAAGCAGCTGGCTTAGTAGAGTGTTTCTCCAAAGTCTTCATGAGTCCTTGCATGCCGTCCTTGCAGCAACCCCACATCTCCCTGCTCGTTTTCTCTCAACTCCTTCATGCCTATGGAACCGGTCACCAAAGTTGTCTGTTAGGCCAACGTGACCACTAGCTGTCCAGATCTTTTGGCAACAGTTCACTTTATAATATAAGGTGCACATACCCATACATGCCCACCATAGTAAATGTTGTGACTATGTCCCGAGCTACCGGTGAAGTCCCATTCCTAAAGAAAACGGCTATTGCCAGTCCACTCTTTAAAGCCTATGCTAGATCACAAGAATGTAAGAGTGTAACTCAGAATGTCATGTCATGAATGAACGAATGAATGTCATGTAACTCAGAACTCGTCCAGACTTCATTCTACCATTCTTATCCAAGACACAAAATGCCTGGTAGCCCATCCAGCAACTATGTGTTTACACCAACTTCTCGGATATTGCTAGCAAGTTTTAATCGAGATTTAGAGCTAACCGTTCCACGGAAACGGCTTTGCTTTGGGTTTGCAACAACCTTCTGAACAAAACTGATCAGGGTGGATCATCTAAGCAGATGATCTTGGATTAATCAGCACCATTTGACACTAATGAACCACCATGCTTAACTAGGTAGGTCTTCCCTCACTGAGAGATAACAGTGTGGCAACATGCTTTAGTCATGCGAAGCACATACAACAAGCATACGTAACAGGCAAGCAAAGTTTGAGTATGAGCATATTAATTTGTAGCGCTAACATGACGTTACACTTCCGGGATAAGCAATAACCTGTTTAACTTTAGCTCAGACATAAAGTGAGGTAGGGCACTCGCAAAACATCCGCTCGCCTTTCTGTTCTCTCTAGGTGCCCTGTCAAAAATTTGAAATAAGTCTGAGGCTAGGGAATGAGTATAGCCGTTGAGCTATTGTTTTCATGCTGCTTTGCACGTCTAAGCCTCCGAGGGCAAGCCATGCAGTTATTTTCAAGGCACCGTAAAACTATGGGGTCGGCCATTTTCAAATGAATCAGACGGATGTTCTTTATATATCGTTATTCATGTTGTTTATTGAGCATGATACAACTCACCATTCGACCGTGTTTCCTTTGCAGCAAATGTAAAAGGCCTAGAAAGAGATTGAGTTCTCCGAGGGCACTTTATCAAGTGCATTATTATTATTTTATTATTGTAAATGCTAGCTTATAAAAACGCCAGTGTGAAAGGCACTGTGTTAATTGGACTTGAACTCGCTCATTCTACTGTGGTCTACTGTTTCAAGGCCGTAGGCCTCGTACTTATCATAGGCAAAGGGGTCATCATAAGCAAGGGGTTGCAGTCTCTGTGTGTGTGTGTGTGTGTGTGTGTGTGTGTGTGTGTGTGTGTGTGTGTGTGTGTGTGTGTGTGTGCACGTGTGTGTGTGTGTGTGTGTGCGTGCATGTATGTATTACTCGAGCTTGCCAGCCACATGCCCTAGTATGCCGTTTCCCAAATCCTTCATTCTCCTATCCACCTAGCACAGAGCCCCCCTCGTGACCAGGGGCCGTCCCTGAAGCTATTCAGCCAGTCACTGTCTGCGCTCGCTGTTGGTTTGACCGGTGGAGATAGCACAGTGCCACTGGTTGGCACGAGATAACTGTACAGCAAATGAGTGAGAGCTCGATCGCAAAGGTCTCGGGCCCCTCCCCTGCCTCGCCCATTCCTTCAGCTCACTAGCAGCACAGCTATGTGGCAGTTGGTGCTATCCATACGGCATACCGAGGAAGCTGTGGCATAAGTGCTCACGCCTGTCAAAAGCTCGTCGGAGCTGGCAAGCTGAGGGAATCCATCCGGAAACCCTCTTCTCGATCTTGCTCAGCTCCAGTCACCGTGACCTCACAGCTCGGTGACTGCCTGCTGTGCTCTGGGAGCTTGATCTAGCCTCGAGCTTGGCTCATCGGTTCGCCTCCTTCGTGCCTTGGACGCTCCCGGCGGCTGCAGCAGCTGCCAACGAAGCAGTAGAAGCGGAGGTGGTGGTGGTGACGCAGCCACCTCTGCCCCCTCGACCGATCGTGCCGGCCTGTGCCAATGGCGGCCTTCCACGCTGCAACGGCAGCAGAATCGGCAGTCGAGCCGCCGCCGTTCAGTCGTCGCGTCACCATTAGGAGGAAAGCTAGCCGGACAAAGTCGGTGTCTCAGCTCGACGAGCCTACGCCCGCCCGAGCCGGCGCGAGCGTCGGAAAGCCGCCGAATGCACGTGGGTATCGAAGGCTTCGCCCGCTCTGTTCCTGCTCTGTCCATGCCTGCCCTCCTCCTGCCGGCCCGGACACCCTCAGCTTGCGAGGCCTGCCGGTGAGCAAAACCACCCTGCCTCAGTGGCGAGGTCTGCCGCACCGTTCTGGCTGCATGCCTGCCCCTTACCGGTTGTCCGGGGTGGGCTTTCGGACCCGCATGGTGTGTGGGCCCCCCCCCCCCCTGCCAGCCGGTGTCGGCCGGGTGACCCCCCCCCCCCCCCCCCGTGCTCGGCCAGTGTTGGAAGCAGCTCAGTGCCTTCCCGGCGGGCTCCAGCCGTGCATACCCGGGGCCGCTTGAGATCGCCTGCCGGATCGTCTACCCCTTTAGACTCACTATCAGCGGCTGTTTGCTGCCTCGCAGGCTTATCCAGCGAGTGGCGTACTTTGTGCTGCCTGTGTGGGCAGTGCTGGCCGCCGCTGTTGTGCCGTTCACTTGCTTGGCCTCCTTCAGACGGTCGTGGCTTAGGAGCCGACCAGCCTTCACCCGTTTCTGGTGTTCCGTGCTGGCCAGTTTGTAAGGAGGAGTCGGATGGTGTGGACCGACGTTCTGTATCTAGTCGACGAGTAGTAGAGCCGGTAGTTTGAGCTGCTGTGGCGGAAGCCATTTTGACCACCACCGGAAGCCGTCGAGCAATAAGCAGCTTTTCCTTTTTCAAGTCTTCATTTTTCGAGCTCCTCTGCGTTTCTCTCCTGTTCAATTTCTCCCGTTTGGCCCGCACAGTCCGACTGTGAACTGCTGTTGCTGCTGCACGGATCGAATCTTACTGCTAGAACTACAGAGAGAAACGAGAAACGTTGGCTGCCACGGACCACACGGTCACATGGCCCCTAGTCACTGGAGCAGCCTCGCCTTTTGCTGCCATTTTCAGTCGTATCGAGCTCCTGCCTCGCGTAGCTGCGCCGTACCGAGATGCTGTCATTCACAGCAGCCACTGCAGCCGCCATAGATTGCTCACCTGCGACCATAGGTCGGGATGCTGTCGTTTACTGCAGCTTTTACCTACGGTTGCTGCAGCAGTGGCGGCCACCACCGCTTCTCGCTAGCTGATTGCTCGTCTGTCCGCCTCGGTCGTATGCTATCTGTCGGTGCATCGTCGGTGTCGGACTCCCCCACCACACTCCTTCCCCCGGAGGAACTGCAGCTCACGAGACACTCAAATCGGTCGAAGGTCATCGTTTGGCCGTCACTGCGTCGATGTTTGGACCCGTGCCTTGCCCCTCGCACCTAGCTTTGCCGGGCTTTGCGCTAAGATCGTTGGACCGACTTGGCACCTCCAGTAAGATTTTACCAGGGCTCAGTGGTCAGACAGGAGCAAGCTCGCTTTACTTCACTTTTGCGTGGGGCCTAGCCTAGGAGCAAGTGTGTGCATCTCTCCTTTTGTGTTCGGCAGCAATGGGGGTACGTCAGTTACACGAAAGGCGGTACGGTGCGATAGTGTGGCTGTCAGTGCCCAAACTGCGGAGGAAGTTAGATCAAGTCAGGAGATGTCGTGACGCAAGTCGGGTGTGGGTTCCAGGCTTTGGGAGCATACGAACTAGAGGGCAGGGTCTCCAAAGGATTTGAGGTTGTACGAGGTATAGGAAAACAATTTGATTCCGAAAATCGGGTGGTACTATGCTTAGCCTGGTGGGGCAGTAGACTGATGGGTAGGCTGGAGCCAAAGAACGGAGGGACCTAAAAGTTAGTGGCAAAACCTTGAAGTCGATGTGTTGCTTGACTAGTGGCCAGTGCAGGTCGGCGAGAAGTGGTGTGATGTGGCAACTGCTATGGTCTTGACAGACTAGCCTAGCTGTAGAGTTGTGCACCAGCTGTAAGCGCCTACAGGCCGGTAGACCAGCAAGCAGTGAGTTATCGAAGTCGAGACAGGATGTCGAAAATGCATCGACCAATTTAGATGTGGTATCCCTGTCTAAACAAGCCCTAATTTTAGCAATGTTATGTAGTTAAAATTAGGCAGACTTTATTGTGGAGCTGATGTGGTTGGTCGTCTAATGAAAGATTGTGTTGGAACAGAACACCTAGATTTCATGCAGATTCAACAGGAGATATGCTGGCAGAGCCAATTTTGAGTGTCAACCTTTCCAGTTTCGGAATCACAATTGGTTTGCCCACAACTAGTAAGTTGGTTTTATCATCATTCAATTTAAGAAAATTTACTGCCATCTATTTGGGCATGTCATCAATACATGCAGCAAGGGAGTTGAGACAATGTGACAGATTAAAGCAAAGGTACAACTGAGTGTCATCTGCATAGAAGTGAAAGCCTAGATTGTGCTTGGCAATCGTTTCGGCAAGAGGGAGAGTGTACATCGTAAAAAGAACAGAACCAAGCACAGAGCCTTGAGGTACCACATATTTCAGAGGCTCCACGGATGATCTTTGTCCATTCACATCAAGTCTCCCACTGAGATAGGACCTGAACCATTGCAATGCAGTGCCAATGATGCCCAGGCGAGATTAAAGGCACTCAATAAGGACTTGGCGATCGATCAAAAGCTGCCGAAAGATCGAAAACAACAAGCAGAAATACTCTACCTAAGTCTGCATTCCTAAGTAGGTCGCTGTACACCTGAAGCAATGCTGACTCTGTGGAGTGATTAGCTCCAAAACCAGACTGGAACTTACTAGCAAGGTTTGCAGAGAGCAGACTGGGCGGAAGTTGCTCAAGTCTCTTGGTTTAGTGCTGCTTTCTTGAGTAGTGGCCTGACTAGAGCCTTTTTGAAAGTTGCAGGGACATGACCTGAGGCTAATGACATATTTAAGATGTTAGTTATGCACGGCAGCATATAATAATAATAATATAATAATAATGCACTTGATAAAGCGCCCTCAGAGAACCTAATCTCTTTCTAGGCGCTTTACATTTGCTGCAAAGTGAAATGCAATTGAATGGTAAGTAAAATCATGCTTGAAAAACAAACAAAATGAATAATATGGTTAGGGGTGACATGCACAGGGTCAGCATGCAAATGTGGTTGGTGGCAGCATGCACTGTGTCAGCACGCATAAGCATATGAAGCACGGATCACAGGGACCCACTAAATGCTCTCCTAAATAGGTGTGTTTTTAAGTTCCTTTTAAATGTGGTCAGGTCAGGGGATGTTTTGACGCAGGTCGGGAGGGAGTTCCAGGCTTTGGGAGCATACGAGCTGAATGCACGGTCTCGAAAGGATTTAAGGTTTGTACGAGGTATTTCTATACTGTTGGATTCCGAAAAGCGGGTGGTACGATGCTTGGCCTGACGGGGGAGTATGTCGGAGAGATAGGCTGGAGCCATAGAATGAAGGGACCTAAAAGTGAGCAACAAAACCTTGAAGTCAATCCGTTGCTTGACTGGTAGCCAGTGCAGGTCGGCGAGAAGTGGAGTAATGTGGCAACTGCGACACTCACGACAGACAAGCCTAGCTGCAGAGTTTTGCACCAGCTGCAATGGCCTGGTCGCACATGCTGGTAGGCCAGTAAGCAGTGAGTTGCAGAAGTCGAGACGGGATGTCACGAATGCATGGACCAACTTGGATGTGGTATCCTTATCTAAACAAGCCCGAATTTTAGCAATGTTGTAAAGCTGAAAGCATATGTAAATATTCTTGTGCATGTGCAAGCTAGAGAAGCGGTTAGCTAGATCATCACTCGTATTACTAGGTAAGCAACTAACCTGAGAGTGGTTAAGGAGAAGGTTGATCGTCGACACCAGCATGTTTGGATTGTCAATCTGTGATTCAACAATGTTTTGATAGAAGCTAGACTTGGCCTTTGCTAGGATCGATTGATAGGATGTCCATTAGTCCTCGTATGCCTGTCAGTCCTGATCTTTTGGATCATCTTCAATCTTTTGGTTAATAAACCCAGCTAGTTTAATATCTGTGATAAACCATAGGCCGTCTGGGCAAGGTCGCACAGTGTGCTTACTCAGAGGTGCAAACTCGTCGAGCATGTCAGCTAGTATCGTGTGTAGCAATCTACCAACGATGACCGGTCGTAAGGGGGATTGAGCAACAGAGGCGAAGCAGATATTCTCACACTGACATTATCGATGTCCAGCATCTTGAGGTTTTTAGGTTCACATGTGATTTTAGATGAAGAGGAGAGCACACATTGCAGAGTGAATGAGATCTGCATGTGGTCAAATAAGCAGATTTTGGTAATAATTGATTATGACAAAGTGTTGTTGTATGAGAAAATTAGGTCGAGTATGCGACCATTGATGTGAGAAGGGCCATGCACCATGAGCCACAAGAGACAATTAGCCAGTCAGTGCTCGAAATTCAGTGCTGAAGGTGTAAGAAAAGTTATCAAAATGAATTTTCGGTATGCATTGGGTAGCCAGCTGAATTTATGTCACACAACCACAGAAAAGTCGGAAGCGAAGCAGAGTCAGGAGAGCAGTTGATGTAGTGAGTAGCTTGGAAGTAGTAGCTCAGGACGCCCGGAAAGAATGTTCCATTGTCGACAGCAGGAGAGTAGTTGTCATTGTGTAAGAATCGTGGAAGGAAGTTCCACAGTCTAGGACTTGCAGAGCAAAAGTTGTTGTCGCCAACTTTCTTTAAGCCGAGGAATGGAACAGCTAATTTATTGTCCATACGCAACGACAACTACTCTCCAACTGCCGACTATGGCACATCTTTTTCAGCGGTCCTGAACTGCTACTTCTATGCTACTCACTACCTCAACTGCTCTCCTGACTCTGCTATGCTTCCCACTTTCTCTTTGTTGCGTGAGACGAAGTCTGTTGGCTACCGACTGCGTACCGAAAGCCGCTTATGCTATGAGTGTGCTATACAAAACTCTCCTGTGTAACACCCACATAGTCTTTATGACTTTGTGGAGTTACTGACGGAGATACATTACATCAATTACATACAGGACCTGAACTGGTGCAGCAGTTCAGCTAGGTATGGAGGAGCCAAGCCGTGGCGGGCCTTGTGGGTTAGTGTAAGAACTTTGCCCTGTATCTGTTGATTAATCTGCAGCCATCCTAGCTCTTATGGCAAAGGAGACACGTGGTCAAACTTCTGGGACTTAAAAACTAGCCTTGCAGCCATATTTATAGCCATTCGTAATGGCCTAGTTGCTTTTTTTGGTAGCCCAGCCAAAAGGGAATTACGATAATCAAGCCGAGACAGAACTAAGGAGCTAGTTAAGTTTTTTGCAAACCCTCGTGGAAGACAGTTCCTGATCTTAGATAGGGATCAGACGTGTGGCGAGCTGTGGAAGCAGTTTTCTTAACGAAGCTTTCTAAATGTAGGCATTTGTCATAGACGACACCTTAATTCCGAACACATGGTGATTGTTGCATAACAGCATCACCTATTAGAAAAGCAAAGCTTTCTAGTCCAGCCACATGCTTTGGGTGTCCTATTAGCACCAGTTCAGTTTTCTTAGTTTCAAAAATTTTTCCGACATCCAGGATCGAACGTAGGCAAGCATTCAGTTTATCAGTTGCTACAGCCGATTCCGACGGTTTAAATGACAAACACAGCTGCGTATCAGCATAGAATTGATAGCCTATTCCATGTGCTTGAATCACTTTCCCCGGAGGTTGAGAACATATGGAGAACAGCTGGTAAAGTGCTCGCTCTTCACGACCGAGCTCGTGAGCTCGAATGCTGCAGTATGCGATCCCTTATTTCCCACTGCAAGCATCGGTGATTGCCGTTAGTGCTCTTTTGCTGCTGTACAAATCAGGCTGTTAAATCAGCTAATATTTTTTTATTCGGGGTTTTACTGGGGATGGTTGTAGGCAGGCTGTGGCCTATGTGTGCATGGCTGTCCTGTGAGTTATGTGACGGGAAGGCTGAACTTTGCTCGCGCTGTGTTTAGCCGGTGTGTGTGTGTGTGTGTGTGTGTGTGTGTGTGTGTGTGTGTGTGTGTGCGCGCGCGTGCGTGTGTGCAAGGTTCTCGTGGCTTGTGAGCTATCTGTGCTGCTGATCGTGTCGAAGGCCTCGTGGGTAATCTCATGTTATGCATTGGCCCCTTGCACCCTAATTAGCAAGCCATGTGCACTCCTAGCTAGTAGCCTGGTAGTCTTTATAATGTTACCACTAGCCCGAGTGAGTTCGATGATGATTGGTTGGGGCTGCAAGTTCGGACTTGATGCCTTCCGCATTTGGCTTTCAAGGTTGCTCCCCCCTGCCGTGGTCACCATCAGCTGTCTCTCAGGCCCCCCTAGCTCGAACTGGCATGTTGACACTTGGCGTTGGCTTATGCTGATTGTACCAGATTACGAGTGGGTGCAGCTGATTGTCTTATCGCAGAGCCGAGAGCTAGGCGATCAAGGCTGTTATTGATGCACCCATGCTTTCCTTACGTAACGTAATCTATCCATGGGCAGAGCAGTTGCTGCTGTCCTGCACCTCAGCTGTTTGTAGATCAAAGGTGCACAAGCATTAATGTTTTGGCTAATGTTACCCGTAGTTTTGGGGCGTGCCACTTGCCTGTATAAAATGGAAACCTGCATTGCTCTCACTTACTCGCTGGCCGGCCGGTCACGAGGTCTCAATAGTTTGCCTTGTGCTGCTAATTGGCTGATTAAGCGATGCGCTATATTAAGCGATGCGCTATGCTGTGTGGTTCAGTTAGAGTTTTGACGTCACTGCATAGTGGAAAGTTCTTTCGCGTAGCTCGCTGCTGCTGCTGCGTAGAATGCCGAGCTGTGAATGACGAACAGTGCATCGTGGCACCAGTTTCTGTGCCCGTTCATTGAGGCCCAGCTTGCATGACTCTGCTTTGCTCTCCTTGTGTCGCAGCAAAGGCCAGGGTCGATCCGGTGTCTCTCCAGCTCTGCTCATTTATCTGCAATTGTGTGTCGGTTGTTGGATGGGCAGGATGATCCCCTGCCTTGCCCGCAGCCGTTGCGCACCCCGCCTCACTCCAGTGGTCTCGGGTGTGATAGCTTCCACATCTCGCTGTAGGTCAGTACTGTTTGCTTTTAGCCGGACCTGACGTCGCTCTGACGCTGTTGCGGAAGCCAGATACCGGTCACCGAGCCTCGGCCGCTGCCTCTGTGTCAGGCATGCCCCGAGTCGGCAAACTTGTCGTGAAGAGCCCTATCGTGACGGAACCAGTTGCTGTCAGCGTAAGTCGTTACTCGCCTACAGGCCATCGACGGTCCCGGGACGATGCCAAGCCGTCGACCGTCTGAGGCAATGCTGGCTGCGTTGGCTAGCTGCTCGGGCTCGATTGTGCCTCACCCCCACGTGGTGATGGTGCATGTCGCGTTTAAGGTTCACGTGAGCCATGCTGGCAAGGCTAGTACATCTGTCGGCGGGGGGGGGGGGGGGGGGGGGGGGGGAGAGATTGGCGGCTTGCTAAGGGCTACTGCTGCTCCATACCCAGGTCTTGGGCAGACATGAAGCTAGCGGCCCATGTTTGTGCTGCAGCTCTACTCTGAAGTGGCAGGCTGCGTAGGCTTTTGTCTGTGTACATTTGCTATCTTCACCAGGATGTGGAGCCGCTCGCATCGTGCACAGCGATCCCACTGCCCGGTTCTTGTTGCGGCCACACCCTCGGCATCGCGCCTCGGGAAGGAAGGCTTTCCTTGATGCTTGTAGGCGCAGCTGGAGCTGCAACTGTCCAAGGAGCGGCTGAGTCAACTGAGCTCCATGCTGCAATCGGCCACTGCCGACGAAGAGGTAGCAGCCTCTCGCTAACGCTTTCTCATTCTTCACCTGCATTTTTGATTTCGCCCATTATGCTGCTCGAACAGGGACCGGTTTCTCTCGTGACGACGGTGTCGAGGCGTCCTGGTCGGCGTTGCCTTCTTCCTGCGGTGCAGCCGACGTGCTGCCAGGGGTGCTTTTCTCGGCCAGCCGCCGGGTTCTGCCGATGCAGGCTGCCCTTTCGCTCAGCAGCGAGGGTCCATCGATGGGCGGACATCACTCTCATCGCAGCCCCCTTGTCCCCCTTGGCTCGTGCTTCGGCTGTCACCGGCCGTCCTGTGACCTGTCGACCCGGGCCTGTGGTAGCTCTGTTGAATATGAAACTTTTTTTCCTGAAGCTTGCTGATTTGCAGCCGTGACATGCCAGAGAGGACGATTGCACCTGGCAGGCAGCAGTCGTGGGCGACCGTGCCTTGGCTATTGGCTGCTGTGCTCAATGCTGGCTGTTGCCATGCGTTTTTGATTTCACAAACGAGCTCCCTGATTGCCGTGTGCCTTTGTGGACTGTGCATGCACACATCCACAGTGTCAGCTGTCGTGGGCAGGCTAGTCCATAGCTGCAGCAATGCGGCCTACAGCCCTATGTAAGCGTATCAGAGATCTGGTGCAGAGCAAATGTCTACCACTGCTGCTGCTGCTGCCACCATAACTCTTGCCGCATAAATGGCAAGCTACCTATCTGCATGCGATTGCTGATTGAATTCGTTAGCTGCGGAGTCATTTTCGCCTGATGCGCCTGCCAAGTTTGGGCTCCTTGCCCTTGGCCTGCCATAGTTTTTTCCTCCCACGCGGCTTCCAATCTCTCACGGGCCCATGAAGGATCTGCTGCCAGGCTTGGTAGGGCCACGTGGTCACCATCTGCAAGTTCCGACCGGTTCAGCCAAGTTCGTATTGCTGCCGTATGCTTCTGAGGCCCTACTTGCCGTTGTTTTATTGAGGTCAGGGTTGCCGACTGTATGAATCCCCGCGTTTTGGCCACCGTGGTGTTGTTAGGCACCCAATTGTTAAATGCAAGTATGCGATTACCACATCGGCCTCATTTGCCTTTGTTCGGTGAAGGTTCTGTTTTTCGAGGATCGTTTTTTGAGCGTTCGTTGCACAGTGGCCTCCGCCTCTGTGTCTGAGTGTGCCATGTGTCTGCGTGTGCCATGTGCATGTGTAAGTCGGTCAGTATAGCCGACACAACAGAAGTGTCCATGATAGGAAATGGCGACTGCTTAGTAGACTGGTCAGGCTGCATATAATGTCGGCACCTCGGGATTTGCCTTTAAGGAGCTGCAAGGGTCTGGATTTGACCTTGGCTCGTGCTTAGAGTTCTTGCTCCAGCTTGGAGAGTGGCTCTCGGCTGGCCCCTCCCCCCAGCAGCGTTTTCGGTAAAAGGCAGGACCTTGCGTACGAAAAAGGAGTCAAGAGAATGAACTCTGTCCCCCTGCCGCATCTCAAACGTTTCTCAAAAGAGGTTGGCATGATCGGATTATAAATGTTGAGCAATTTTACCGTCCTATTATTTTGCTACTCTGTCTCTCTCTGTCTGTCTGTCTGTCTGTCTGTCTCTGTCTCTGTCTCTCTCTCTCTCTCTCTCTCTCTCTCTCTCTCTCTCTCTCTCTCTCTCTCTCTCTCTCTCTCTCTCTCTCTCTCTCTCTCTCTCTCTGTGTGTGTGTGTGTGTGTGTGTGTGTGTGTGTGTGTGTGTGTGTGTGTGTGTGTGTGTGTGTGTGTGTGTGTGTGCATGTGTGTGTGCATGTGTGTGTGTGTGTGTGTGTGTGTGTGTGTGTGTGTGTGTGTGTGTGTGTGTGTGTGTGTGTGTGTGTGTGTGTGTGTGTGTGTGTGTGTGTGTGTGTGTGTGTGTGTGTGTGTGTGTGTGTGTGTGTGCATGTGTGTGTGTGCATGTGTGTGTGTGTGTGTCTCTCCACCACCATCCCTCCCTATATATTTTCTTGGTGGTCGCCATTATTTTTGAGAGTGTACTGATTGCTTTTATATGTTTGCATGCATTTGTGTCAATAACTCCTTAATGCCATGAGGGGTGAGGAGGTTTTGGCTGGAAGTTTGTAAACGGCTCTCGAGAAGCCTTGCATAGTTTTTTTCGGAGTAGTCTGTAGCCAACCACCTGCCCAATAAGAACGTGAGCAGCTTAGCAAACACTATACCATCATTGGAGCAAGCCGATAGTAAGACTTTTCTGTAAATTGAGTCGCGTTATTTATGGCACTTTTTCTGTTCATAACATGCTTTCCACAAGAATGGATATCTTGATTAGCTTTTAATGCAGTCTGGCCACAACTGTGGGCGAGTTTGTATATGTATGTGTGTATTTATTTGTGTGTGTGTGCGCGCGTGCGCGCACGCTATGCAGGCTCACATCAGCAGTTTGCTATGTCAGTTCCTTGTTAGTCATTCGGCATTGCAGAATTTAGCTTGATGTTTTTTTATAGAAATATCAGCAAGAGTATTTGAAAGTGAAGACACCGAAGAATCACAGTCGCCTGGTAGAGGCCAAAAAGATAGTCGAGTCTCTGCGAGTTCAAGTGCACAATGCTGCTGCATTAGTTCCGCAGGACATGCAGGGCGGCAGTCCTAGTGGAGCCGCTGCTTTGCCCATGATGGAGGTACAAAGATGCTGCAACAAGGCGATCCTTTATTGCCTCTGCAAGCAGTGATGATAGCCATCAAGGCTCTTCTGTCGCTATACAAAAAGAGGCTGTTAAATCAGCTAGTATTTGTTATTATTGTTTTTTTAGTAGCCGGTATGGTCAGGGGCATACGAATGGGGGGGCTGCCTAGGTTGCTAGTCCGATGGGGGGGGTTGGCAAATGCCTCACTTGCCCCCTCCTCGGGCTGCGTCGCTGTCTCTTGTCGTAATTTGCCAGTGAAGAGGTTTGACCTTATGTCTCCTTTGCTGAAGGAGGTTCGATGGCTTCGAGTTGATCAACTAATACAGAGCAATGTCCTTACGCTGACCCACAAGGCCCGCCACGGCTTGGCTCCTTCACGCCTAGCTGAACTGCTGCACTAGTTTCAGCCTCCTCGCACCATCAGGTCCTCGTTAGACAATAAATTAGCATTTTCGTTCCTCTGCTTTAAAAGACCTTTGTCGACAGAAGCTTTTGCCCTGCAGCAGACACTCAGGAGCCTACACTCCCACAATTCTTATGCTACGACATCTTTTCTCCTTCGGCCGACTAGGTCACATCTTTTCCAGCCGATATGAGCTGCTACTTCCATGCAGCTCACTGCCTCAACTGCCCAATTGACTCTGTTATGCTTCTCACTTTCTCTCTGTTACATGAGATGAAGTATTTTGGCTTCCAAATGTGTACCGAAAACCGCTTAACCTCTGAACTTGCTATAGAAAACCCTCCAGCGTAGCACCTACTCAGTCTTTGAGACTTTGGGAAGTTACTGTTGGGGAGAAATTGCAATTACGTTACATTACAAAATGCAGTCATTGGTATCATGCCTTTTTTAAGCTTTCGTGGCCACAAAATTTAAATGAACTTTTTTTGGCATAAGTAATGCCTTTTCTCCCACCCCTGATTAAGTTATACAAATGCTAGATTGGTTGGTGTTAGCCTAATTTATTGTGTTAAGCCGTTATATGATGAATACGAGTGGACAAACCTCGTACACGCTTTATACCTTGTTTGTAGGTGACGCAAAAGAGTCGCCTCAGCCAGACTTCTCTCGACGTGGCAAGCGACACTGACCTGCCGGTTTGTATTGTTTGTATTGTTTGGTGCATCAATGGCAGCATGTGAAGTCTTCCACTTAAATGCAAACACATGCTGATAGGAAATGGTGGACTGTGGGGGGGTTGGTGGTGGTGAGCTGTGCTGAAGCCTCAATCCTCGTGTCTGTGCCATCGTTGACTGTGCTATTACTGCTATTTGTTTTATGGTACCGCCAGATCGATCGTGACTGACGATATTGACTGGCATTACTTGCTGAATGCCACCTTTGCTCTTTGTCCTGCCGTTAGCCACCGAAACTTAAGCTGAGTTTACAGTTTTGTTGCTCGCTCTCCCCCTTCTCGAATTCCATGCATAGCTATGTCGTGTCTGCCCTCGCGTTCAGATTCCGTCTAAACGACCTTCGTCCACCGAGAGCCATTGGAATGCACTTTGGAAGAATGAAACGTGGGGTGCTTGGCTCTGAACAGAGTCGACCCACTGTGGCACTCGGCTTCCTGATATATCTTGGGTGCCATTCCACTCTCACCTCCATTCCTCTTCCCCCCTGCTGCATGTTGTTAGCACGAGCAGCTGCAGCAGCAGCAAGGTGCTGCTGCTGCAGCTGCTCAGTTCTCCTCTTTTCTGCTTTTATGCCTCGGCTAGCTGCGATCAATAAGTTTTTTTGTCAAGTACACACCGTCGGGGAGCACCGTCTTGGATGGTATTCAATGGTGCTCGTACGAGCACGCTAGCGCACACACAACGCACTGGATGCTAGCCCCTGTGACGTCGTGGTTTGGGTCTGTGTTCTCAACCAAGATGGACGAAATAAAATTTGCAAGGGTTTAGAAGGCTAAGTTCGACTCGCAGTAGGTGTGTCGTCCTTCCGGGAAGCTGGCCTGGGCCTTGTTGACTGAGCAGCTTGCCAATTGTTGGCATTCTTCGAAGGTCCCGAGTTCGTTGCACATTTACGATGGCGCCCCAGGGCAGCTACGATAGTGGGTGTCAGTGGGCAAAGCAAGATGAGCTGAACTCAGGATACTGTGAGAGACCAAGGCAAATAAGTTTGTGCAGCATGCATTTTCTTAGTTTATCTTGCCAGTACACACAGTTTGGCAACGATTGGCTGGCCTCCAAAAACCGTGTGTCGGCGTTTGCCAACGTTTTTAAGCCATCAGCCATAGCAAGGTATGGCTGTGCATAGCGACTTAAACGAGCATTTCGAAGGGAGAAAGTACTAGTGGAGCAGCCACAGTGGGTCGGAGGTCACAGGAAGTGTCGTGTTGGAAAATGACAGGAAAGAGGGAGCCATAGCAGCCAAATCACGAGGTATCAGGAAAGTGACTCGTTTGTATATCCAATCGCAAGGCTGCAGTATGTGCATGGCAGCTAAGAAAACCGATTTAAGGCACCGACCACTGCCCCCATTGAGCTAGCATGCTTACATTTAGTGGTAGTTAGTTGTGATATAAATTGTAAACTATTACTTGTGTAACCGACCGTGCTTGCCTGTCTGATATTTAGCGTTAAAAACCTGTAGCTAGTCAGCTGAAACAAGGCTTGTTTTGCTGACTGTTTACTAGCTTTGTCAGTTAATTTTTATTTTTAGAGCAGCTATATATTGTGTTGAGCCGACCTTATTTTGACCTCGGATCTAGGTTGTCATGGATTAATGTTAAGCCGTTCCTCATGGTTGGTCCTAATCATCTCTGCCGGAGAAAGAAAACAATAAAATTAACCTTAGATTTACGCTTTTGTTACACGCTGTGTGCTATATTTGCGTATCTATTATATATATATATATATATATATATATATATATATATATATATATATATATATATATATATATATATATATATATATATATGCTATATATATACATATATATATATATATATATATATATATATGTCGATGCTTTCACATGCTTGCTCTGCACATTTCTATTATATATTATATTATATTCGTATTTCTTGCAAATTTG
Organism: Cristatella mucedo; assembly: GCA_009760855.2. Classification (NCBI taxonomy): domain Eukaryota; kingdom Metazoa; phylum Bryozoa; class Phylactolaemata; family Cristatellidae; genus Cristatella; species Cristatella mucedo. The sequence continues at coordinate 1,988,330 of WPIO01000008.1, read as the reverse complement.
GCTGTCTGCTGAAAGCTTTTTAGTGCCGAGCTGGTTCGGTCCGGTGGTTAAGGTGCTCGCTCCGACCAAGGTCTGGCTGAGGTCGTGGGCTCGAGCCCCGAGGCATATGTGATGCGTCTTAATAGAGATTAAGTTCTCTTAGGGTGCTATACCAATGAATTCTGATTATATTTAGTGCTGTTTCTATTTCAGTTACACTTATTTTGTTTTTGTTCTTCTTTGAAGATGGCAGCTATAAGTCCTGCCAGCTTTAGCCAGGTCACGAGTTCGACCACCTCTGGTGAAGCGCGGGGTGCTTCCGGAACAACCGAGGGCGGTGTGCTGCTAACCGGCTCTTCGTGCGATGACAGGGAACCGGCTCTCTGCTCCTGGGCTGGGGATCCTGTCATCCCGGACAACGCTGGGCATGATAAGGAGGTAGCTTATATGTGTGCCTCCTTGCTGATGTGCTTGCAATCCGGGTATTGGTTAACTAGTCCCGAAATATCATTGTTTGAGTTATTAATGAGTTATGTATATTTTATTTCATCCCGAAATAACTTGCATTTTGATGTTGAGATTCTGTTTAGTTCAATCTTCCTGTAAGAAGCCGTTTCTCTACATGCCCGATGCTGGCCATTCAGTTCCTTAGTGCCGCTGTTATGTCGATGCACGGCGGCGGAGCGTGCAGCAGCAAAGGGCCAAAGTGGCCTGTGAACGCTGGCCAGCAGCAGCAATAGCAAGTGGCCGATCGGCCCGTGGCGAAATGCCTCTGCTGAGGACTGTGTGCTTGTGCCTGAGCCTGCATTTCCGAGAGTAGCGTAAATGCTGAGCCATTTCCGAGAGTGAATTGATTACATTTATTTAATTTATAAATAAAATTATAAATTTAGCGTAAATAAATAAATTTAGCGTAAATGCTGAGCTTCGTTGGCCGATGAGTACATCCGTGGCTAGTTGCTCCCTTTGCTACTGGTGCACGCACTGTGCTCTCACTTGAAAACTATCGATCGCCTGAGTGTCGCTTTAACGCCCTGGCAGTTCTGGCTGCTGGGTCGCATTAATCAGATATAAGTCAATATACCTGCCCATGTTTCCATACGTGCTTGTACCCTCCTGACCAGCTCAGACCGACCGTGGGATTTTTTATCGGATTGTCCTTGCTTTGACTTGTGACTGCAACAAGCAAATCTCGTTTCCCTGCGATTCACTAAGAATTTTCTCTCTAGCAAATCAGACTAGGACGTTACTTTGCATTGGCATTTGTTTCTCATGCCGTCTTCAAAGCTTAGCGATCGCATCTACAGTTTCGCATCGCAAACTCTGTCCTGTGGCGAGTACTATGCCGATTTAGCCTGCCAAGACTTGGCCTGCATCATCAGCTCGTGTGTCGTGCTCTTGAAGCTAGCATTGTTGCATTGTCTCCTTGTAGGGAGAATTTGTGGACGAAACCAAACCTGGCATGGCACCTGGTGCAAATTCTATTATATCAATGGAAGACGACGACTTTCCTGGGGAATCCCTGAACGTACGTATGCACTTGCAGCATGAAATGCTGTTTTTGCACTAGTTTGCTGCAAATTTTCTCAAATTGAAACACGATAGAATCCAGCTTGCTTGTTATGGGTACACCTAAAACCGGAAAACATAATCCTCAAAATGGGCTCGGCAAGCAAATCTCTGGTAGCATCTGCACACAATCTGTGTCCTGTTCTAAAGTGACTTTTTACCAGATGACCACTTCCGCTCCATAGTCAAGTGTGTCTACTTTCAGCTGCTTAACACGGGAAAATTTCGAGCTTTCTTTGACAAGGATACCTCAGCCAAGTTGATCTGTGCATTTGTGACGCCTCTTCTTGACATGTGTAACTTAATACTCGCAGGTCATCCGGCCTGTTCAATTGTATGCAGTGCAAAAATCTGCTGCTAGGTGTTGTCTGTCGTGAACGTTACTAAAGCCACATTACATATGTTGTGTACGTGAAAGTGCGAGCGTTTTGCTTAACAGCAAACGACTTGGAGCACTTGTATGCAACCGTACATAACAACGTGTAATTATTAATCAACATAGGATGTTCACTCGAGCACGAACTTCCGATTGGTTAGCCTCTTTGCTCGCACCTAGTAACAGGAACGCTGCACTTTGATTCGCTAGCCAAGGTTGGGGTGGGGACCGAGCCTAGTAGCGGCATAGGGTAACAGTTAGGCAACGGCACTGCCATAGGCTGGGGTATGCAGTCTCAATACAATCGCTACACGCCACTTCCCACCGACTTGCACTGACTCCTCATCAAGCAGCGTACGCATGGACTTCACGGGAGACTTACTGGACTTACTGTTAGGTCTCTTCATTCTCTTGCTCTGCCCTAACTGTCGGCACTACTCTGCAATCAGGCCAAGTATCGCACCACGTCTGACTCGTCTGACTCGAGTAGTTTAGGTATGTCTAAAACTAAGCTCAAACTCTTTGTTGACCATGCCTTTGTTCTGTATGCTCCTAAAGTTTGGAACTCACTTTCGACTCGACTGGCGTAGCAACATCCCCTGACTTGAGCACTTTGAAAAAAGTAGCTAAAACCCCACCTTTTTCTTTCAGCATTTGCTGTAAATTAACGAATGTGTGTTTACCTTCCCACATATCTTTAAAACAGAGTGTCGACCTTGGGATCTCTTGGGACACAAGACATAACACATGCCCTGTCATGTGATGACTTTCGTTTAGTTTATAGCTTTGACTTTTCTTGGTTGCCTTTTTTGTGTGAAAACTTGTTGATTTTTTCTTGGCTGCCGAAAGCAGCAGTTACCAGAAACTTTGAGGATCCCCATTCCTGCACGTGATAAGAATACCAAAAAGGGACCATAGATGCCCTCCGGAGATGGACCTCTTCGACACCACGTCAGCTCACATTTAGTTACTGCTATGAATTCCAGCATCGTTGCCCTCAAAGCAACAACATCTTACAAAGCAAAAATTGCACAGTGTTGGCTTATGCAGCGATTCTCTATTTATTGGAATGCGAGCTGCAATGTGCTTCCTGAGTCTAGTAGACCCACACTATTGTCATATCAAGTAACTGAGCCTTGGAATAATTGTCGGTTTTTTCCATGACTTTCCTAAAGTTATATGTGTTTGTGTATTGTATTTATTTTTGTATTTATAATTAGTAAGGTTGATGAGAAATGTAACTGCTTCGTTTCTGCTAGCTTTCATGGACAATTCTTGATTTTGACCAAGATTTGAGAAGCAAGCCGATTCTGTTTGCTCGATTTTATCTGCAGACATTGCTAACGAATAGATGTTTGTTTTTACTGCAGGCCAATAAAGACCACGGGCCATTCAATAATTTGGAGGTGCTGAAAACGAAGCATGCTCATTGCTCCGTGTTTTTGACGTACTTGTCATCAAATGGTGATCCCGCTGCCTTGGTGAGCACACGTTGCTGTTGCTGCTTCGCCAAGTATTGTGGCCAAGTATTGTGGCCGTTGCACAATGTGTACCGACATGATGCATGCTACCCCTGTCTGTTCCAGCTATTTCATCTCGTCACCGATGTTTATATGCAAGGAAGCCTTAAAGATATGAAAAAATGGGCATATGAAATTCATTCCACATTCCTTGTCAAAAATGCAGTAAGTGAGACCCTGTGTTGCAGCACTGTTGGCGGTAGCTTGAAAATGCCACTCGTCATTTTCCACGTTACTTGGCTTTGCACCGAAGGCCTCCTAGTCTTCCTGCCTCTAACCGTGGCTTGGCAGATTTACATCCCGTGCGCCAGCATGGATCTCTGCATGCGCGAGCCGTATGAGTGTGTGTATAATTAAGCTAAGTATTAGGAGGGTAGTCCGCCTCCTATCATTCTACAAGCCGTCGAGGCTGGCTTGAAGATGTGTTCTCTCAGCGCTGCCCCTGCCTGCCTGCCTTCCCCCTTCTTGAGCCGTTTTGGCCTCTTGTGTTTGGAGCATTACGTGCCGACTAATGGTAGAGTAGAGCATCGGACATGGCTGGCAGTCTATGGTAATCAAAACGACGAGCGTATACTCAAAAATAAAATAGCAAGTGTGCATTCTTCAAAGCCATGTAGAAGCCAAAAACTACATTGTATCTTGTTTAGTTAAATGAGAACAGTAGAGGAACGTTAGCACAAAGTACTTGGGAGTAGACCTTGCCTCTCGGCCTTGGAGACTTCTCAAGTTGCCCATTGAGCGGAGGACAGAGAGCTTTGATTTGCCATTGCTTTTGGAGCTATGGTCCCGCCACCGGGTCTCTTCTACACGATCGGGGATCAGCTGTCTCGGTTAATGGCGTCCACTTCACCAAGCGCTGGTGGCATTTTTTGCCACCTACGCTTTCTTTGAGCAACTTCCTCGCCACCTGTTTTTGCGAGTTTAAAAAAAAATTTATAGTCTTCCCGCGAGAGGTTTTTTTTACTCTGCAACGTTCATCCGATGAGCCGTGGTTACTTTTGACCTTGAGATGTCATTTGCAGTTTTACCGTGTGCATGCCTGCTTGCCTTCTGCTTGGTTGCTTTGGTGGCACTATTGCAATGGCAGCCTGCATCTCTCCTAAAAAGCGGCCAGTTACCACCAGCCGCTCGAGCGTGACCTCCCGACGAGCCGCTCCGCTTGGTGACCGCCGCGTATGCGGCTGGCGGCTCTTCGTTCGATGTGCTTTTTCACTCGTCATGGCAACGTTGCATACCCGTTGCCATGGTTCGGGTGTGGCCGAAAATCGAGCAGCAAGTGTCCCCGCCGCTCTCTGCTGTGCGGAGGAGGCGGCGGTGTTGGGGCTTCGTGAGGGCACTCCCGGGGCGCCACCTCTGCTAGCCCGCACTCACTCGATGAGGCATCGCATCGTTGCGTTGCCAGCCACTGCACGTGCCCGTCGACGAAGGCGTCGTGCTCGCCATCGACGGGATCCTTGATCGCCGGGTCGACAAGGAAGACGTGATGCGCAGCTTGTTCGTCGCTGCTCGGCTCGAATCGAGGGAGAGCATCGTTCGCGACCTGGCCGAATTCAGGAGCAAGCGGGACCTAGGTCAGCGGCAGTGGAGCCTCGATCGAGCGCGCGCTCTCTGCATCCGGCAGCGGCGCGAGCGACGGCGAGATGGTACCCGAGATGGGTCGCTGGTGGCGCTGTAATGGTTTCGTTCCCCTCTCGTGCTTTTTTTTTTGAAGCCGCACCGCTGGTTTTAACGATGCTGTCGTTCGATCGCTTCGGTAGGCTTGGACAACATGTTTAGCGACGGTGAGCTGTATGATGTCGACATGGACCGTGCCACCGAGTTGCGTGTCGTCGAGCGTCGTCTGAAGGACCTCTATGACAAATTGTAAGCCGCCACTGGGGGACACTCCGCTTTTACGGCCACTGCGTCCGAGTGTCTGAACAGCTGTGGTGCGAGAGGGCGAAGGTCGTGCAATGCTGGCGGTTTGCGGGCGCGGTCCTGCCCAATGCACCGTTGTGAGTCCCGCCTCTCACTTAGATAGGCCACATAATGTGTGATTTAGCATGCCTCCTGTTTCCGTTCTGCCTTTGCTTATCTAGATTATCTGCTCACGCGCTTGGAATGGGGCGTGTGCATGCCCACCTGGAAAGCTGCCATGTCTTAGACCTGGCTGCCTGTGTGCCGTAGATGCGATTTGCGTGGCCTGTCACTGATGCTTGCGCGTGTCTGTAGCCAAGAGTGGCGATTGTGCTAGGCCAGACTCGTGGACTTTTGTTTCAGTAACTCGGCTCTGGTCTCTTGAACATTATAAACACGTTTGCATGTGCGCGTCCATGTTTAATCTGATGTCTGTTACAGTAAAAACGACAGCTCTCCTAAGGGAGAGTGCATGGCCTACAGTCTGGTTGCCCTGATGAAAGACTGGGGCCTGCCGAAGCTGTTTAGTGGCGGCGTCGGCTCTGTCCTGCCGCTTGGCAGTGGAGGGAACGGTCTGGAGCGCGTCCCGAGCCTTCTGATGAAGGATAAATCCAAGCTCGGCTCGCTGTTTGGCCGCTTTCGGAAAGTAGGTCGCTCCACCCGGCTGCGTTGATTGAGGGCGCGCTCCGCCGGCATGCTCAGTCCCGGCCGGCTAGCCTCGCTGCTCGTGATGTCGTCGCATCGCTCATCCCTCTCGGCTGCCTTGAGCGTCCTGCTGTCAGCTGCTTGATCTGTTGCGTTTGCTCGCCCCGCAGGAGTCGGTGAAGAACCACGGATTCGCACCCCAGGTATACCAGTCGACCACCTACTGCGATGTCTGCAAGATGGTCATGTGGGGCGTCGGATTCCAGGGCCTGCACTGCCAAGGTAGGCGCCGCTTCGGCCAGTGCGGCTCAGCTCTTGGTCTCGTCGTCCGTGTGCACTCGTCATTCGCCATGCAGTGCCTTTCCTTCCTTTGTTGCCACTGTCGCTGTCATTCCCTCTACTCTAGGCCATTAGCTTCAGACTTTAAAAGAAGAGCTTTCAGCTCCCAGTGAGTGAGCTGTCGTTGATCTTTGCCGGCCTCTTCTGTCCTCGAAGAGTGCATGAGATTGGCTCGCTCGTGTGCCAGCTGGCATCGTGTTGTCTCGCTGCTGCAGCTTTCAGTACTGCCGTGAGCTGAACAATTCGGTGATGTAATCCATAGGCCCTTACGGGAAGCGGTGGGGGAAAGTGTGCAGTAGTGTCTATTCTAGGCTGGGAGCAGTGCCGATCAATGGCCGCTCTCGAGGCCTGAGATTAACCTGTTAGCTCCCTTAGCAAGCGATGTTTGGTGCAGCAGCCCACGTGGAAGCTTGATGCAGCGCCTCCACGTGTTCTGTTGGCTGCTGGCCTGAAGTTACTGAAGGTACGTTTTGGTGCTGCGTAAATGCGGCTGGCCGGCTCTGACTGGCTGAGTGCACCGCATTGACTGATGACGCATTGACCTCCGCATTGACAGATGCTGCGCATTTGTGAGCTTGCCCGCCACAACCATCGGATGTTAGGCTAGGGGAGAGGTTCTTGCAGCAATCGTGTGATGTTTACTAGATCATATGATGTTTACTAGATCATCTGATGTTTACTAGATCATCTGATGTTTACTTGTTATTCCCCATCATCCTCGAATCGCAGCTCCGGGCTTTGCTGGATGGGTGGGGCCGGCACGTGCAGCATTCGTTTTGCCGATCGATCCAGGAGCCCTCCCAGTCGGTACAGCCTTGACCCTTACGGGCAGCCTTGACCGAGTATGGGCAATCTGCGCTGCGCTTCGGCAGCGGTGCTTAGGCAGCTAGCCAGCAGAGCCAGCTATCGTGCAGCTCAGCGAGCACCGTATGAGCTGCCTGGGCCTTGTGCGGTGTCCAGGGCGGCGGCGGTAGCATGCAGTGGTCGTCTCGCGTTTGCAGCTTGCGAGATGAACGTTCACAAGGAATGCCTTAATCGCGTCGAGGTGTGTCAAAAGAAGCGCAAGCCGTCACGCAGCGCAGTCATAGCCAACAGGAAAACGAGCGCCGCTACGGGTGAGCTTTGCGAGTCGCAGCTCTGTTGCATTGGCTTGAGGCGTACCAGTGTACTGGTGGTATATACTGGCCCTAGGGTAAAGGCATGAGTGAGTGTGCAGTGTCGAGGCAATAGTACCCATCGCTGTTCGACCAGCGGCGGCTTCGGCAGCTGCTTTTGCTACCGCTGCTTCGGGGCCGGCACTTATATTGAAGATGACCACATCCGCTAGCCATGTCTGTCTGTCTGTCGTGCAGGCACGGCAGGGCAGCCTCCCATGGCCGTTTCAACCTACGGCGGCTTGACGGTGTATGCTGCTTCGGCCAGGGCCCTGTCGTTGGGCGTCGAGGAGAAGGAGCAAGCACCAGCGCCGAGTCCCAACGCTGCAGCGAAGCCCGACCTGCAGGACCCGGTGCCACCGCCACCACCTGGTGAGAGGGCGACGATGGCGATTCCACCTCCGCGCTCTCTCTCTCTCTCTCTCTCTCTCTCTCTCTCTCTCTCTCTCTCTCTCTCTCTCTCTCCTTGCACGTCATCTCTCGAGGTGCATCGAGACCCCTTTTACCCCCCCTGCGCCGCTGCAATTGTGCATTCTGCTGCCCGCCCGGTCGTCATTTACTCGTCGGGCTGTGAAGGCTGGGCGTTTTTTGCCGATGTCCAATTAGGGAAAAATTCGTCACCAGGTCACACAGGCTCGCACAGCGTGTCCAGCATAGTCAAACGATTCGAGCAGGATACGTCACAAGCCTCCGCCGCTGCATTGCCACAGCTTCCCTCTCAGCCTGCGCAGCAGCCGAGCTCGGGCGAGACGTTCGACACGCTGCACCAAGGCATGGGCGGCGGCGGCAGCGCGTACACATCGCAAGCCTCCGTTGCCTCGGTGGGTGCGGTGTCGTCGTCGGGCTTTGGCAGCTCGGGCCTGTCGCCGGCATCGGTTGGCAGTGGATTGGTCGGCCGCTCAGAAAGCTTCACCGACAAGGTGAACCGCCAGCGACACATTCGTCGCTCCGCAAAAAGGCTATCCACCACGGCTTCGCGCCGGTGCTGAGCTCTGAGCCAGCTATGCTCACTACTTGTATCTCTCTCTCTCTCTCTCTCTCTCTCTCTCTCTCTCTCTCTCTCTCCTCTTCTCTTCTACCTCACATTGGCGTGCTCTGGGCATCCCTTGATCCCCCATGCTCCCACGCCGACCCCTTGCCATCCGCTGCAGAGTTTGGGGCAGATTCTCTCACACACTTTTGGGCCTTCTTTGTTTTTGCAGACGTCGTCTCAGGACGCGCCGACCACGAGGAACAGGGACGCGAGACGATCGCGGAGCGACGTTGACCAAAACGAGGAGGCCGTGTTGCAGGGCATTGCCTCGACGCAGCTGCAGCTGTCGAGCTCATCCACGTCGAGCATCGCCTCGGCCAAGTAAGGGCTAAGCTTCGACAGCGTCTGCCGGTGCCTCTTGCTCGCTGCACAGTTCTCTTTCGATGGCCCGTGCAGCGGCGGAGCAGCTGATTGGCATCACTTCGAATGCACGCACGTTGAGTCTGACTCGATTGACCGCACCTAGCGCCGGATTGTCTCACTTTGATTGGCCTCTTCTTCGTTTTGCAGCAGGTCGCTCTCGCTCCTTTTTTTGGCGTATGTTAAGCGCCTTGAAAGCGATCGTTATCGTAGCATGCTGTGTAAATGTAGTATTTGTATTAGTATTCTTATCGTGCTGGGCCACGAATGAATTTGAAGGGGAAGCGAGATTACCCGTGAAGTGTGTCCCTTGCCCTCACCTTGCTGTCGAATGCCGTAGGAGCGATTCGGGAACATCGGAGACATCGGCAAACGCTGACCTGTCGTCGAAAATCCGAGCGAGTGCACTCATTGGCGATCCTGATCTGGATGTTGAGCCCGAGATGCCTCTGATTGAAACTCTCGTTTCCAAGGAGCAGCTGCGGAAGCTCAAGCCCAAGGAGCGCAAGCGCCAGGAGATTCTAAACGGTCAGTCTCACGCCAGCAGGCGGCCCCCATGAAAGGGAACGTCTCGTCGAGGGTGGGGGTGGTAGGAGGTGGAGAAGGCAGCTGCCGTTTACCAATCCATTCACCTCTCGCTTTGGGCAGCACACTCGCGGGCGGAAGCTAACCGGAAGCATTTCAGACAGGTTGAAGCTGTCTGAACTTGAGTTACCTCAATTTGCGTTGCCACGTTCAGCCGTTTGCTAGCTAGTCATTAGGCATCGGTGGCCTTCGTCTGCTGTGATGGCAGTCTCTCTCTCTCTCTCTCTCTCTCTCTCTCTCTCTCGCTCGCTCGGACATAACCGACTAACTTAATCGCACAATTAGCGAAAGCGTTCACGGCCGGTGAATTGCAGAGCTGTTCTACACGGAGCGATCGCACGTGCGCAACCTGAAGCTCCTGGAGATGCTTTTCCACGTTCCCATGTCGCTGGAGCAGGCCATTCCTTCAGATTTCACCAAGCTTCTTTTCTCCAATATTGGAGACGTCATCGCCCTCCACAGTGAGCGAGCTAGCTTGGCAGGCGCTGACGCTTGAAGCACTCGCTTGCCGATGGCTTATTTGCGAGCAGCCAGTGTCGCGTGCAGCGACAACGTCACCTCCCATCTATCCGTAGGTGCTCTCAACGATGCGATGAGGAAGAGGTACAAGGAGAACCCGCTCGTCTTGCACATTGGCGACCTGCTCGTGGAAAAGGCAAGTGTCAGCAAGTGTTCCGATGGCACGCACAGTCCGTTGACATTCACGTCCTCGTTGACGGTTTGATGCTCGATGGCTCGATTCTTTCGATAAAATTCGATATTCGATACTGTGTCGCCGTTGCTTGGCAGCTGGCTCAAGTCGGCACCTCTGCAATCTACCCGTGTCTGCCATTTCTTTGGACCTTGCAAGCGATCTCACGGCCGACAGTGAACTCCTCGCCGCCGCCGCCTTGCTGCCATTCGCATAGCTGTACGGTCTAGAAGAATGTGCTTGACAGTTTTTTGCAAAACAGTCCTGCGTTTAACGTCTAGATGGACGGTGCGGCTGGTGAGCGCATGAAGGAAGTTTGCGCCGAGTACTGCCAAGAGCACAAGCTGGCCGGCGAGACGCTCAAGCAGCGCAGACGGCGCGACACCAAGCTGCAGGAGATCATACAGGTGCACGAGGCCGCGGCAGCGCAAAGCCACCAGTGCCGCAGCCCCGGCGTTGCAGGGAATGCACTGCATAGCGTAGCTCCCAGCAACGGCCAGCGAGTCTGATCAGCTGCTGCTGCTCTTGCAGACAGGGGAAAGTCATCCTTACTGCCGCCGCCTTCAGCTTCACGATCTGCTGATCGCCGAAGTGCAGCGACTCACCAAGTACCCGCTGCTGATCGACAGCCTGCTGAAGTACACGTCAGGTACTGACGCTTGCTGCTTCCTCAGCCTTGTCACTCGTCGTCCTCCTGACGTCTCTTCTGCTGCTGCTAACGTTGCGCCGAGCACAGCCTTCCTCACATCACTGCACTCTTGCGAGTGCGCTATTACTCGCGTGCTTGCAAGCGTTTCATCCCTGCTCTGTGCGCTTGTACGTCTGGTTTTGTCTTCATTTTGTCGTGGTTCCTTGCCATACATGATTTTTCTTCCTGTGCGTTGTTTGCGCATGCACTCTTACTGTCGTACTTCAGAAACGAGTTTGCTTTACTCTTTGCGAGCCCTGGGGGGAGGGGGGCTTTGGCCACACGCATCAAGCTTTCTCTCCCACCTTACGTCACTCTTTTTCCCCTCTTGTTCTCTCCCCATCTCTTCTCCTCCGTCCGTGGCCCTCATGCAAGAGCACGCACGCAATGCACACCCGCTATGCACACCCGCAACGCACACCCGCTCTTGCACCTCCAATATGTCTTCCTCGGTTTCCCTAACACTCTCTTTTCATCGCTCTGTAAGATGCAATTGCTATTAGGAATGACTAAGTGATTTGGCACATCACAGTCCAACAATGAATGTGCCGCTCATATTTGGCCCAGCAGTGAAGGTGCTCGCCTCGACTTGGGTCAAGGCGATTGTATCTTATGACCAAGTTCGTGGTCTCAAGCCTCCCCCCTCCCCCGGCGAATGTGAGGTACCTTAATCGAGATTGAGTTCTATTAGGGCGCTATGCGAATGAATCATGTATGTGTGTTGTGTGCATGCGTGCGTGCGTGTGATCTGACGATTCTGGTTCGATATCCCGCATTGTCACTGTGTGGCTTGTGGGTTGGTATGTGGTTGCTGCGTTTTCGCCATCTTGTACGAGCTCTATGCAGACCTCTTCACTTTTGCGATTCGTGTAGAAACAACTGACAAGGAAGAATATGACAATCTGCAGAAAGCATCTCATCTCAGCGAGGCTATCCTTGCTCACGTCAATAACGCCGTCAAAGCCGCCGAGGACTTGCACACGCTGGCAGCTCTGCAGAAGCGTCTGGACACGAGCTCTTTGGACAAGTCGACGTTGCCGCACCTCGCCGACTTCAAGGTGCGAGGCGCCACTCTCCTGCAGGCAGCGGCTAGCTTGCCGCCTGTCGAATTGGCTGACTCGAGCGGCTGCTGTGCTAAACGTGGCCGCTTGGCTTTAGCGGGTGCATGGCATTTCCGGCCATCAGCTCTGCATTTTGGTCTGCTACGTGCGGGCGCACTCTCGAGTTACCCCTCGCGGTGCCTCCTCTCTGCTATTGTATAAAGCATGCAGCGGCGAGAGGGTTTAGTCGTAGATTTCTGCAGATTACCTCTCATTACTCTGCTGCTCATATCTTGCATGCTTCAGCCATGTACTCGACGTACGGGAGCAGCACTGCTCTTGAACGGTTGCCGTGAGTGCGCACGCGTGTGGATTGTTGTGTATGTGCATGCGTGGCTGTGCAAGCACTTGCGTGCTGGCGACCGTCGATGCTGCTGTCACCCCTGTCTGTTAAGCTGTTATCTTCTGTAGAACCTCGATTTGACCAAGCACCGGCTCATCTACAGCGGCCACCTGTCGTGGCGGCTGACGGGTCGTAAGCCGATATCGCTGCACGCCGTCTTGCTCAAGGACCTGCTCGTACTCCTGCAGATGCAGGACGACAACCGCCTCGTTCTCAAGTGCCAGGAGACGCAGACGGTGGTCGGCAAAGAGGATGTGAAGGCCGTGCTGAGCCCCGTGCTGCGCGTCAGCGGCCTGCTTGCTCGCGCCGTGGCCACAGGTGGGCGGCTTGCCTGACGGAGCAGCATGCAGCAGCCGCACGGGGGGGGGCTAAGCCGAAGCCACCCTCCCCCTCTTCCGGTGACTGCTTCGTTTTGTCCACGATGGCCGTGCTGTCCTTGCATTTGCTTCTTTTTTTGCATTTTTTTGAGCAGTCGGCGAAGAGGATAAGTATATATGTGTGTATGTGTGAGTGTGTGTGTGTGTGTGTGTGTGTGTGTGTGTGTGTGTGTGTGTGTGTGTGTGTGTGTGTATAGCAGTAGATAAACAATGGCTCTCTGTCCATTAGATTATTGGGTGTTACTAAACTAATCAGCAACAACTCGGTTCATCGGTCAGAGATGCGCCTGGCCCCCACCCCCGCACGCTAGAGTTGCTATTCGCACGCTAGAGTTGCTATTCGCGTCATCCAAAGCATGACGAACAACCTCCTACTAGGCAGTCAATTCTTTCCTTGCCAAAATTGTGGCAAACGAGCCCGTTTTTCTTTTGAAATGGCGAATTACGCTTAATGGTATGCTGCAGCAGCCTCGGCAGCTCTCTGGGTTATTCCTTACCGGCAGCATTCCTTACCTTACTACTACTGAATATATTACTATTAATTAAAAATAGGCTGAAATTAAGTTAATGCAGATGATCCTTAAGTTCATCGACTTAGAAGCACGCAATGGCTGATGCTTCCGTAGTAGTTCAGCTCTGTGCTAAGGAGAAATGCAAGCGGCTCTGAGGTCCCGGAACCTCTTCTTTAGGAGGAGTGAGTAACAAGTCTCTCTGCATGTCGTTTTCGAAGCACACTGCCGACGTTTGCACACTTGCTGCCATGTTGCGTTGTAGACAAGAAGGCGTTTTTCGTTATCGACATGTCCGAGCAGAGCAGGCAGATGTACAATTTTGCTGCCCCTTCGGCCGACGAGAAGAGACGGTATGCTGCTCTGTCTGTCTGTTTGTCTGCCTCCCTCTCTCTCTGTCTCTGTCTCTGTCTGTCTCTCTCTCTCTCTCTCTCTCTCTCTCTCTCTGTCTCTGTCTCTCTCTGTCTCTCTCTCTCTCTCTCTCTCTCTCTCTCTCTCTCTCTCTCTCTCTCTCTCTCTCTCTCTCTCTCTCTCTCTCTCTCTCTCTCTCTCTCTCTCTCTCTCTCTCAGCAGCACGTCGCCATGTCTGGTGGTGCCTAGCCATCTAGGAGCTGGAGGAGGCACTTAATGGAATGAGTGCCTTCTCCCTGCTTCGGCTAGCTCCAGTTCAACTGCACCGCTCTTGCACCGCCTCCGTAGCAGCATCTCCGCCTGGGCATGTATATGCCTGGCTTGGTGCTGCTGCGCCTCTCGGCTTCACCTCCCGCACACGAGGGCGGTTTGACGAGGTCATTAGGTGACAGGGCCTGCGCCTGCCCCAACCACTCAGTGGGTCTCGCTCTCATGCTCGAGATCCCACCACGCTCGCCGCAGGTGGACCACTTACATATCGGACGCCGCCGAGAGTCTCAAAGACCCGAGCCGCCTGGCCGCCATGCACGCGCAGATGCGAGTCAAGCAAGTCCTGCTCATGCCCGTCGAGCCCGCCTCATCATCGTCCGAGGACGGCGCCATCAGTCCTGGCACGCTGCCGGTCGTGCAGGAAGACGTGACGCCGGGGGAGGCGGCAGCCAGCGACGTGGCCATCGATGCAGACGACGGAGAGGTCGGCGGCCACAGTGAGCGGTCACCCGACGGTGTGGAGTCTGCCCCGCGAGTGGACGCTACAGAGCCACCAGCGAGGTGCATTCGCGGTGCATACCGCCCCCCCCCCCCCGTTCATCGTCGGTGTCCTGCTGCTGCGCGCTGCCTGCTGTTGCGAGCGTTTGATCGTGTCAGGCGCTCACCCGCGTTCTTCGTTCTGCCAAAAGGGATGCCACCCCTCGCGACAGCAGTGAAGGCGACGAGCTGCGAGTCGATGCACTGGACGTGGAGCACGAGCCGTTGGAATCGCTCTCACGTATGTAAAAGCCACCCGCTGACTGGCCGTAGCTGCTGCTGCCGCTGCCACTGCAGCGGTTTCTGTAAACTATGCATTAACAAAAGAAATCACCACGAAAAGAGAAAGCACCACGGAGCCTAAGCGGATCTCATTTCGATTCGGTGTGCAAGAAATCGATCCTTCCTTAGTATGGACGATTGCCATGTTCATTTTGATAACTTGTCTGACGCATTCAGCACCGAATTTTGTGCACTGACTGACTCGTCGTCTCTCGTGGGTCATGCGCGTGGCCCTACTCACATCGAGGGTCACACACTCGACCACATTTTCTCTTACAACCACTTTTTCATCGCAATTATTACCAAATTCTGCTTATTTGACTGCATGCCGATGTCATTCAGTCTATAATGTGTGCCCTCTTCCTCCTCCTCCTCCTCCTCGAAAATCGCCTGTGAATATCAAAACCTCAGGACCCCTGACGTTGATGCTGTTCGTGCAAGAGTATCTGCTTCACCTCTGCTGCTGCTGCTGAATCGGTAGCGCTTCAGCAGACGACTGCTGTTCTGGGTGCCACCACTAGGTCTCATTCAAGAGCAGGATGCTGCTATCGCACAAGCCTTGGCCGAGAAAAAGCAGCTGGCCAGCATGTCTCAGCACGACGGATCGAGTGACGACCGCGATGATACTGCGAACGAGGTAGGCCACCGAGGAGCCGGCGTGTGATGACGTGTGCTGTGATGACGTGTGCTGTGCGCCGGTGCTCGCCGCCGCCTCGCTCTAGCGATGCCTCTGGCCCGCGTGCCATGGACTCAATGCGTTCGTGTGATCGATTGATTTATTGATTTTAATTGATCGATTGATCTGCAGATTGACTCGGTGGGCAACTGGCTTGGCTGCCACGCTGACTGCTCTGAGGGTGTCTTCCAGGCCCACTTCTCGTTTATGTGCATTTTGCCAGCATCGGGCGTTCATCTTGCCTGCGAATGCCGAGGCGATCACCACTTTACCCGCTATCACCCCTTTACCTGCGATCACCCCATCACCAAATTTCTAGTGTGCCGCCCTTGCCCTCCTGGCAGCTCTCTCTATCTCTCTCTCTCTCTCTCTCTCTCTCTCTCTCTCTCTCTCTCTCTCTCTCTCTCTCTCTCTCTCTCTCTCTCTCTCTCTCTCTCTCTCCCTCTCTCTCTCTCTCTCTCTCTCTCTCTCTCAAAGCAGCTGGCTGCTGATGGGCTCGGTGGTGCTGTGCCTGTGTCGTCTGCTTAGCACCATCGCTGGGTTTGGGCTGGCCTTACTTGTGCCTTTTCTTTAGACGCAGCCGCATGCAACGCACAAACATGACCCGCAGACTCTCATCGTGGCCTCGATTTCGGATGCCGTCAAGCTGGAAGAGCTGCTATCCGCGGGCGGAAGTGGTGCGGCCGTGGCCTGCCTGACCCCTGCCGCGGCCACTGCTGCGTCTGCCGCAGCGGCCATCCTCAGCCGGCGACTGACCTCTCTGCTGGTGAGCGGCTTGTCCGGTGGCCTCATTGATCCTGGCTCGGCCATGGCTTAAGTGTGGCTTCAGGTGGAGGTGCATGACGTTGGGCTGCTGCTTGTGCTGCTTGGGTGCACCACTTCTAGCAATGCCTTTGCTCAGCCGTCAACTGGTTGTGTCGTTGTTCGGTATCATAACTTAACTCCACCTAACTTAACTCCACCTAACTTAACTCCGCCTAATTTATACCTCAGTGCACGTTAACTCTTGCAACTCACTTAACTCATGCATGCACATGAGTGCATGCATGAGTTAAAGTCCATGCACTTGCATGTGTCTACATGCCTCGGTGCATGTGTTTGTGTGTGTGTGTCTTGGTTGTGTCTCTGTGTGTGTCTGTATGACCATGCGAGTGCAGAACTCTGTTCTCTCCCCTCACTTGAGTGACCTAGTGCAGAGTCTGTGCGTGCGTTTGCCTTCCCTGTCCTTTTCTTAAAGAGTTGTGTTGGTTTTGTTGCTGAAGTAACTGTCACCATATGCTGGTAGTCTTGGAATAAATTTAACGATGTTTCTCTCTGGGGAGATATTTCCGACATTCTGCAGCGTTGCTGGCCTCTGCAGGCGTTCTCGGTGCGTATGTGGTAGTCCCGTGGTTTCCGGTCTTTTCTGTTCAATGTGTACGTTACGATAACTCGTTTGAAACAATGGATATGAAACAATTGATGTCGGCAGCCGTTGATGTGTTGCCTCGCTTTGTCAGACAAGCGAAGCGCTGCCATTATTATGTCCTGCCTATGCCGGCCGCCGTCTGTGCTGCCGCCTCATCGCGAAAGCCGGATGTTCGCTTCGCATTGCAGCCTGGCCACGTCACTCCCCCTGTACCGGCTCTTTGCCGGCCAAGCTCGCCAATTGCAGACCTCGAGACGTTTGAGCCGCCCACCCTGCTCGGTGCACATGGCGCTGGATGCAGCCCCGGTGAAATAAAACTGTTGAGGCATTTGAACTACGTGCCTCCTCGTCTCCTCCTCGGTCTCTCTCCATCTCTTGCAGGACGCCATAATGGAGAAAGAAGCAGAGAGCTTGAGGCTGCAGGAGCAGCTCAGTCAGGCTCAGTACGTGCTCGGACTGCAGGGTCTGCTCCCACCCGGCGATCGCCTGCTCGGAGACTGCGACAGTCGCCCGCTGAGCTACGTGTCCAACTCGTCCGACTTCGTTTCTGGGGATGAAACTTACGGTAGGCCCCTTGCCGGGCTGCTGCTGATGCTGTCTGCTGCTTCTGCTGCCGCGATGCGTGTGCCAGTGCTCTGCTGCCTCGGCGGTGAATGCCGCTGTCGGTGGCGAGCTTTCAGCCCGACCGAGCTACTGCTGCCCTCTTATGTTTGCAGCTCGAGAACCAGAACTTGCGTCACGTCCGGCAGACCGCGTGAGCCAGTTGCGGCGCAACAGCTCGTCCTCGGCGGCGGAGGACGAGCTGGCCGACGACGAGGACGAGAAGGTGTCGGACGCTCGCGCCGCCGAGGCCGGAAGTGGCTCTGCACAACACAGTGAGCCCGAGAACGCGGACAGCGACGACGAGGGCACCGTGTACGCCGACGCCATTGAGGACGGCGGCGGCAGCAGCAGCGTCCAGCCGAAGCCTCGCTCTCCTCCGCTGCCGCGTACCAGCGAGAGCGCCAACGAGGGGGCGATGGGCACGGACGACGAGACTCTGAGAGGCGACTGCGACTTCCCTCTGGACGCATCTCCTGGCAGCAGCAGCGGCGGACGCACTCCCGATGCCCTGCAGGAAGCGGCCTGTCCGGTCCCCTGCTCTCTGCAGTCGACCGTGTCGGACAGCGTCGCAGCAGTAGCCACACCTGCTCCAGGCGCAGCAGCAGCTGCTGCCCCGGTCGGCTTGGACTGCGGCTGCGGGATCGCTGCGCGCGGCAGCGTGTCCAGTGAGTATGCAGAAGCGATGAGTGCTAGCAACACGACGAGCGACAGCCTGGAATATAACGATGCTCAAACCGGCATGGAGCAGCCGCCGCCGACCGACGGCAGCGGCAGGAGAGCAGCCGCCGCTGCTGCCCAGTGCGAGCCGTCATCGCCCCTGCTGCGCGTCCCTTCTGCCGGCGATGCAGACGATACCGAAGAAGATGAAGAGGAGGAGGAGGAGGAGGAAGCCGACGTCGTGTACCACTGCACCGAATTGGCCGGTGATGCTGCGGCGGCGAGTGCTGAGCACCTGAGTGCTGCTGAGGAAGCCGATGAGGCGTCGTTGCGGCCACTTGTGAGCCACGGCGATGTCGTCTCGCCCAGCTGGAGCCGAGTCGATGCGGCAAAGCCGAAGCTCGCGACGGCGGGCACGCCTCTTGAAACCTTGAAGCTGACAGCTGAACGCCACGAAGACGTTGCACCGGCTGGTCTCTCACACGGCGACGGAAGCATCGCTGGCTCGGTCGGCTGCGATGCCAATCGGACTGCTTCTGCCGTGTCGCCGGCCTTGACCCGTTCCTTGCTGCTGCCCGGGCTGCCTTCGTTCGACAGTAGCACCGACTCTGTGGAAGCAGAAGGCACCGAATGCTTCCGGCATGCTTCTGCCCATGCACCGGCCAGTTACGCTCGCCGTGTCGCGGCGGCAATGACGGCTGAAGAAGCCGTTCACGGCGAGCTGCCTTTGTCGTCTGCTCTCCGTGCAGACGACGGTGCCGCGTCTTCGGCCGGCACTCCGACTTTGCTGCTTTCGCAGTCGGACGAAAAGGTGCTCGTGCACGTGCACGGCCCTGCCGCCACCGCCGACTTGGTGCAATGTCCACCTGACAGAGCTGTTACGGAGGCGTGCGAACGCTTTGCGTCAAGCGTCGTGTCATCCGTAGACTCTAGTGCTCCTCTTTGCACCACAGGGTTGCTGGCAGATGCCGAAATGGCGGGTGCCCTCGTTGCAATGGCAGCGGTGACTGTCAACGTGCCGACCAGCTGCCAAGCCGACCTTGCTGCCGAGGCTGCTGCCGTCTTGGGCGAGGCGCCTGAGTCTGACTGCGAGTGGCGTTCGGTCTGCCAAGCAGAGCTCGGTCGCGAAGCACCCGCTCCACCGATTTCACCATCGGCGGGCGACGTCGGAGCCGACGACGATGATGACGACGACGACTATTCCGAAAGCACCGTTGAAACCGACAAATCGAGCACGTGTTCATTGGACTGATTGCCAACCATAGCCGTGGAATGTGCGTAACAATAACGTCACTCTGGACTCCGACGCTGCCACACTTTCGCTCCCAGAGGCAGCCGTCCGGCAGGCCAGTGTGTGCGTCGGTCGAGTGGTGTGCTACAGCAAGTCCTGCACGTCGCCTCATTCTAAACCTAGTCGAGAGGTTCGCGTGGGCAGTGGCCCGGAACGGCCGAGTAGTGCACACCGTGCCGCGAAAGCCGGTGGCAGCGTGTCGCGAAAGCCGGTGGCAGCGTGTCGCGACCGTCGCAATAGCGGCGGCGCGAAGGCTTGCTGCCTCGCGTGTGGCGGGCTGCGCGCGGAGGTGCACAAGCTTCGGCGAGCGGCCAATGCATTGGCCGCGCGCCCGTCTCTACCGTGCGAGGCCGGCGGCGGCTCGCCGAGCTGTCATACTGCTTCTGTACATTGTTTGTACAGCTTTTGTACAGTGATCTCCCTTGCTTGCCCCCCCTCTCTCTCTCTCTCTCTCTCTCTCTCTCTCTCTCTCTCTCTCTCTCTCTCTCTCTCTCTCTCTCTCTATCTCCTTCGTTCCTTCTATCTCGTCTTTGCCTTGCTGCTCGGTCCACCTTCTACTCTGCCAGTGTGCGCTCTATTGCCCTACTCAGTCCTATGCTAATCTAGGATTAATTTTCAATTGGATAAGTTATAAGTTTAAATGAGAACGGTCGATTCGTTCATTTTGCATCCGAAATGCTTCGACCAAATATGCACGTATTTTCTGTTAGGCTCTATCGCACAGCTTGTGGTGATCGGTCTCCCGATGACCTGTCGATCTCCTGGTGACAGACTGTACGTCCATTAGGGATCGGCGGTCCAGTACCTCCAGTCAGAAAGGTAGGCAGTTATTAGTTTTGCATCTCAGCGTCGGCTGAATACGGGTGTTTTTCAGCTCGGCTGGTCTCTCTCCAAAGTTTGGCATTTGGCCAGAATAATCAGACTGCCCTTTCTACGGTATGTTTAAATAATCAATTACGTCTTACGTATGCAGCTTCAGCTCATGGAGGAAGCCATCATCAACATCCACCTAGACACCGTATGCGATTTTAGCTACAGCTCGTTCAAGTGAGCTTCGAGCAAGCTGTGAAAGCATTTGAATGCATAATCGAAGCCTGAAGAAACAGCCATTGCAAGGGTAACGAACAAATATGCACAACTGAGGTTATCCAAACTGACAATCTTGTAGTAAATCAAAAAAGGAAGTTTCGTTGGCTTCGAGGAAGTCGACTGACGAGCAATAATGAATTGCACAACCAATTGCCATCCTAAAACGTCTGACCTATTCCCGGCGCATTAGATTTTTATTAATATGACATAATTTAACAATAGCTGGTGCATTATGCGGCAATCGAGTCCAGTCGACGATGCCAAAACTCCGGCGGCTAACTATCGGCCTGAGCCTTTGCAAAGATTAGACCTGCGAAAGAATTTGCATCGCTAGCACTCCAGACAATATGGCGATCGCTGACGACTCCGAGAAGTTGGAGGGATTTTCGATTCCTCTGTCTGCACGTCTACATGCCACTTGTGGGATCAGCAGCAAATTTGTCTGCATTTTGTCGATAGGCCGAGTACTCGCCGAGCAGTTGGCAAAAGCGGAATATCAAGTACGGTCCATAAATCGTTGCATCATCGGATGGTCGTCGCTCGGCGATATACCTGACGTCAGCAGTACTACTGGTGACAGTAGGGGGGCAAAGATTTCGCGCTACTGGGTCGTTAGTTCGAGCCAAACAGGTGGTCGCAGTACTACCTTCATACCGCCTACAGTGCCTAGCAGGCTAGCAAGAGAATTACGGTGAAATAACAAACGTAGGACACGGAGTGTAGGCACTCCACCACATACAAATCCTGCTCAAAGAAATACTTTC
This sequence comes from Cristatella mucedo, assembly GCA_009760855.2. Lineage (NCBI taxonomy): Eukaryota > Metazoa > Bryozoa > Phylactolaemata > Cristatellidae > Cristatella > Cristatella mucedo. The sequence goes on along the minus strand of WPIO01000008.1, from coordinate 1,967,238 downwards.
GTAAAATCATGGGGCAAAATTCACTGTCGATATATTTATAGCTTTTGTCGTCAGCCTCCAGACTTCGAGTAGCCGCCGCTACCGAGTTCCGCCATCGATTCACGTGAGCGCCTGCCCACCCCCTCACCCCGCCCCGCAGGCATCTAATGTAGCGGCGCCTTCGCTATCTTGACTCGATCGGAGCTCCGTTGTCTCGCCGCTTCAATTCGGTGAGCTCACCCGGGGTATGGCTATGAAAGCCGAATTTGCAAGCTGTTTGCTTAGGGAAACGCTGCGTGGCTTGCGTCGTGTTCGAAGCCCACTCGGTGAGTGTCGTCCGGCGCTCGCTCCGCGGTTTCAGCCCTAAACTAGACGTCGTGGACTCCGGGGGTTCTGGACGCCGCTAGCGCGACGATAGCCGAATGGCGGGCGACGAGCTTGCGCTGACAGTCGCAAAATCGGCAGGGCGCGCCGTGGTCCTCTTCCGGGTGATGAGCTCGTCGGCGACCGAACGCGAGCGAGCTGAGCTGTGGTGGAGATGGCCGCACGTACCCGTTAGGAGATCGCAGCCCCACACGTCGTTTAGCCTCCTGCACGAAGCTCGAGTCTAATTGAGCAGCCTTAAATTGATCTCGGACTACGGTGCGACCTACTTTGGTATAGTCGGCGGCCTGTAGCAGGGGCACGAACTTGGGTCGACTTAAAAGCCACGCTTCGCTCCACCAGCACGTCGGTCTCGAGAGAAATGAGGCGGCGCTGATGCTCGGGGCGGGCGTGTGGAGATTTCGGCGGCGCTGGCCCCTCGTGGGCCGGGGCGTCGGCGTGAAGCCGGAGCTTAGGTCAACAGGGCTTCGCTCGGCGGTGCGGCAGCCACCGCATCACGTCCGCGGTTAATAGGGGCCCCCAGTCGTGGTTTTTGGCCGCGCCAGCGAAGAACGATTACGGCGATGGTGTTGGCGAGGCTTTCGGCTGCGCGACCACTTCAGCCGGCAGCTCCTGCGACTTCCGGTCGCGGTGCCGACGAACCCCCATCGTCTTACTAGTAGCGCTCTCAGGCGAGCCTATTGTCGGCCTGCTATTCCGGCTCGCCGAGTCCGAGCTTCCGCTAGGCGATCTACTCAAGCGGTGCAGCTGCTCTGCAGGAAATAAAGTCTTTTCGCAAACTCAGCGAGAGTAATGACCGGCGGAAGGAACTCGCCGTAGCGAGGCTAGCGAGTAGCGGGGAGCTCGTCGCACGTCGGCTGTCGCGGGCCCACGCGTCAAATAAGAATTCCGGGTGGCTGTAAGCTCCGCGGTGCATTAAGCGACGTCTGGCCAGCGCAAGCGCGACGCATCAAGCGGAAACAAACTAACCACTGCTTCACACACTTTCTTATGACGCTGCTAACCGGCTCGGAGGAATCCAGTAGGATTGACCGAGGCAGCACTGACGGTGAGAACTTACGCTCTCAACGTCGGCGCGGCCGGCGACTCGGCGGGAGCCCAGCCCCAGCGACCTTAGCACGTCGGCTACTCACCCTAGGAAGTAAGGTTTAAGTCATTGTAAAGTTTAATAATGATAACAATAATGTATTCGCATAGTGCCATAAGAAAACTGAATTCCTCTCAACGCACGTCCCGGTCGTCCACTGGCTGCGCGGTTGGCAGTTTCCGTTGGGTAGAAATCCACGGGAATTACTCGATTACACATCGCATTGAACGAGAAAATCAATCCGACCGGTTCGCGTTTACCCAAATGCGCGCTGTGGGCACGATAGGCCGGTCCGCCGCGGTTTTGCACGAAAGAGCTGCACCCCTAAACTCATCGGTGACCGCAGTTCGAGCACGCACGGAGACCGGAGCGTTTCTTTGAAACCGCGAACGGTAGACCGGTTTTGCACAGCCGCCGCCGCTGCTGCCCGGGTGCAAGTAAGTCTCGGATCAAAGCTTTCGCCCAGGCCGCTTTGATTGGGTAACTGATTTTCAATTCTTTGGAACTCGGATGCGTTGACTCCAGTTTCGACCTTCGCGCCTTTGCACCCGCGGCGGAAACATTTAGCGGGCATTCGACACAAAGCCAAGTATACACTGAAAGGGCGCTTGGTTCCCGCCGCCCCTAAGTGCCTACAAAGTGCTTTGTACACACTGATTTCTACTCTCCTGGTGTAAGACCGTAGCCGCAAGACTCATTTATGAAGACCGTCCGTTCTGACAAAGGAACAAATGTGTGGCAAATGTCAGCTTCCCGGCGGGAAAGTGCTTGGAGCGCATAGTAGACGCTACGCGAGATGCTACAGCAGGTCGCTCACCAGTGGCTGCTCTATTTTATCCGGCCCACCTGGCTACGCGTCGCGTGGGGTGGCTGGGAAGGCATTCGGCAGATACGCTCGCGCGTATAAATAATAACATTGTGCATGTATAGCGCCAACTGACAACAACATGTCTCGGAGCACTTTAACAACTGCTGCAAGGGAAACATGTCAATATGGTTACTTATAACGTGCACAGCGGCAGTACGCATTAGCAAGCAAAGGGCTTTGTAAGTGAGGAACCCAGTAAACGCTGTGAGGAACGGGTGTGGTTTTAGCCATGCCTCCGCAAAAACATATTTACGGGAAAAAATGTGTATTGCATTGTTCAAATATATTGTATCGGGTGCCGTAACAATATCAATATACTGTAGTGTCCAGATGAACGGTATCTATGAATGATGGCATTGACAATATATTTCAATGTTTAGAATTCCAATAACAGTATACTGTATTGTTTTTACAATGACGGTATAAAAGTGTATTTATGGATAGCTTTGAACATTGACGATACAATGGCAATAGTATTGTCCAAGGCTAGGTTTTAGCGTCGTAACGGCTACCGGCTGGACTTCGTTTCGGGTTTGTGCGTGAGACGCTGACTCACTCGCTGCAAACTTCAGCCAGCGTCGCGCGCGGCGCGGCGCCTCTTCGCCTCACCTTTCGCCGTTTCTCCTACGCTCGCCGACTTCGCGCGGCAGGACACGCGTCGCGCGACGATGGAGAGCGGTGGCGGCGGACGCAACAGCGGCGGCGGTGGCAACGTCGTGGGTCGACTGCTCGCCACTCTGAAGGACAACGTGCGAGACGGCTTTGCGATAGTGGCGGAGTCGCTCAAGCAGAAGTCCGGACTGGCCGGTCCCAGTAGGTCGCTCGCGACCAGCGCCGGGAGTCGGCGCGGCGCAGCGGCGGCGCCACCTCGCGCTAGCCGCATATCCGGTTCACCTCGTCTCGGCAACATTTCGCATTCACCGCCGCCGCCGCCGCCGCCGCCGCCGCCGCCGCCGCCGCCGCCGCCGCCGCCGCCGCCGCCAGCTTACCCGCTGGGCCCGCGCAGGTTTTCTTCTTCGACAGCGCGCCTCACGGGAGCGCCGGTGCGCCGCCGGATGAGAGCCCGCGCGAGACGCGCGCCGCGCGTCGCGCGCACCGTCCCACTTCCGCACGCGGCTCGGAGCTCGCGGCCGTGGGCTCGGAGTGCTGCGTCTGCGGCCGGCGGCGTCTGCTCGCCCTCGCCGCTACTCGACGTTGCAGGCGCGAGAGAGCTGCTGCGGGACAAGTCGAAACTGGCCCACTCCGGATTTCTACGCAAGCGAAGCAGTCGTCCGATACAGAAAAATTACAAGTGTAAGTCTGACGCTCCATCTAACCGACGCGAGCGAGCGCGGCCGCGGGCATGCATGCCGCGCGTACAGCTTTGCACGCCCGAACCGCACGGGCCGCTGACATCTCGCCGCAGTCTTGAGTGCTAGGGCGTCGTAAGAGGCGAGGAAACCGGCGTCGGTGGTGGCGGCGGCGGCGGCGGCGGCGATGGCAGTAACTGGCGACAGAGTATTCACCTACTGGTGCTGGAAGGGCTGTTCGCGACATTGAGCGCGACGCACGGCTCAATGTCTAGCCGACGCTTGCTGAGGCGTTGTAGCACGTTCTAGCACATTCTAGCCGCGTCTCGGAGTCGTAGATTCCAGGAGACCGCGCAGTTAAGCTTGGCCATAGGAGGTCGTGCGGCAGCTCCTAGTCGAACGCACGTCGTGTGCGCAACCCAATATTACCGCCGGCGTGCCCTGCAAGGTCATGGCCTGCTAGGTCGCCCGGCTTGTCTTCCGCTCGCCGCGCCATAGAGCAGCTGCGTCGGCGTCAGCTAACTCGCGTCTCACGCGGTCGAGTTCTCAGGGCGGGTGCTGCGTTACCAAGCTACCTCGTTGCCACACCTGCAGACTTCCAGCCTTCCACCTTGCAGACTTCCGGTATACTTCCGCTCTGCCGCTCTCTGGCCGCGGAGCGGCCAGAGAGCGGCAGAGCGGAAATATACCGGACAGCACCTCCGCCCACAGTCCGCATGCACCGATGCAGCAGTCCGCTCCGGCCCGGTCCCATCCCGGCAGCCCATCCTCGATGCTCTTCCTCTTTCTCTCAGCCGTCCCTTCCGCTTCCGCTCCTTTGCTGCTACTACTTCTGCGACTGCGATTAGACTAGATAATCGCCTGTTCGTGATGGCTTTGCGTTGCAGACGGATTTATAGACACTGCTTTAATGCTCAGATCCTCCAATTACTCTTCGTAAAAGCCCTTGTTCCTAGTGGTCCTACTGGCGGGAATACTTAAATGTATATACACAGCATATGCATCCGTGTATATAGATATTCATAATTATGATAATACATTTGATCTAGCGCCCTCAGAGAACTCAGTCTCTTTCTAGGCACTTTACACTTGCTGATAAGGAATTCATGCATGTATATAAATATATGAATTCGTAGAGTATTAGCACAGCATGCGAATACCTGTATTCTCGGCGTCTGTACGGATACATGTATGTGTGTTTGTGTGTGTGTGTGTGTATACATACTCGATGTATGATATGTGGTTATGTTTGTGATTGTGTGCGCGCGTATAAGCGTGTCTTTGTGTTAGTCTAATCGCTCACGCAGTGTGCTTCTATTAAATAGCAAACACAATGAATACAGTTTTTGGGCTGACACTATATTGGAGACGCGGACGGCGGGTTGGGTGGGACACCAGTGTGTGTAGTTTTTTGAGCTTCTCTGTAATATTCGCACGAGAAGCCCGAGAGGTTTGCGAAAAAGACGCTTCTGTGCTATTAGTTTCTCGGCATCCAGCTATCATGGATTGCGCGTTAAACTACGACGACTACGATGGTATACTACTACGGCTCTCGTGGGCCGCTCCTCGTGGGCGTGACCGAAGCAACATGCAGCAACATTGATATTGCGCCTCGGCAACGTATCGAGTGTCAGCAGCTGCTCTCCTTTGCAGGGAAATACTTCTTTGTTGTCATAGCGAATGGACACGTGTACTATTACAAAGACGAATTTGCGGATCATCCTTCTGGGTTTTTCTCATTAATTGGCTACCTGGAGTGAGTATATCGCAAGCGATCTCATCAAACGGTTGCACACGACGTCATGTTGCCGTTGCCCTCGTCAACCAAGAAATAAGCAGATGCTCAGTGCACCCAGGTTGAGGGTCCTTGATGCTTCAACGATTGGTGCACTCTGCATGCGCCCTTGACCTGGGCAGGCCTCTATTCCAATATAGAAGTCGATGACTTCGAGCTGGCAACTGAGAGTTTCTAAGCTGCTAATTACACAGCCTCTCACACACATACACACACACACACAGGCACGCACGCGTGACCCTGGTCTATCGAAGTGCGAGCGAACAGCGTTTGTTTTACCGGTTGCACAAGTTGCCGGTAAGTATATGTGAGTAGCAAAATTCCCGAAACCCGAAACCCCCCCTCCCCGCAGCGGCTCACTTTGAAAACACTCCTCTCGTCTTTGTCACTTCATTTTGCGCTCCAAATTTGTGCTCGGACCTTACAAAGTCGAGAGAATTCGTCTTGTCTCTGTCGCTGCCGCACTCGCACTTGCTTACGACTTTTAGCGTTAAGAGAGCAGCCGTGGACGTAGCGAGCAACGCGTCGTCGCCTCCGGGTTTCGATAGAACGATAGAGTCGAGCGAGGGGCCGGGCAATGAAAGCGTGCCGGGTGCGTTCCTGCTAGTGCCGCGAGCTCCCGACCGACTCAAGATGCATCGCTTCGCGGCTCAGTCGGATGAAGAAAGCAAGGTGAGTGCAAGCTAACGATCGCTGGATGCACCGCCGTCGGTGCTGTGCAGGTCGCCTGTGACGGCCGTGCGGGACCGACGGGGCACGCGTCGCCCAAAGCAGAAGAATCTCGAGCCTCGTCGTAGACCGACGTCTGCAGCCACCGGCCAGGCCCGAGGCCGCCGAGAGCCGAGCCGAGGCGCCTGGACGGCGCCGCTCGCTGTCCGGACAGTTCGTTTGCTGCACAGTACCATTGTCTATGCTACGGGTATTTATACCGGCCGCTAGCTCTGGGAGAGACGCAGACCGGTACGGTCGGGCAAGGGCGGCGGCGACGCCGAAGTATTGTATACGTCATCGAAGGTCCTGGAGCTTTATTGGCCGTAATCGCGGGCATGCAGAGCAAAATGTATCCAGTCGAAATCCGAAATTTTTATTGCCTAGTTTGAAACAAGCAGAGCTTAACTTGCATTGCAAATTTCACTCCTATTCGTGAATTATTAGCCGAATTATGAAATTTACAAGGCACCGACCGACCCTGGAAATGAAGCTGTATAAATAAAAGTCACAAGAATGCACCTCAACAAGCTGCAAGCATGTATCGAGATGTACCATGGTTCGACAAGTTAGGATACAAGTCGCATATAATTCAGAGATAGGTAAAACAAATTTTTGGATTTGTTGCTTCCGGCTCACATCCGGGTTAGACGTGGTTTACATCACCATTTTTTCTTTCAAGCGGAAGTCGTCAGAACTTCCGATCCCAGTTGTAACACATTTGTCCTGCAAAAGGTATCCTAAACACATTTTCGATTGTCAGAAAAATTGTACAAGTATTTTCACGACAGTCCCCTTTAACGCGTGGCGTCCACGGAGCAACGTGACGTCAGGTGCATCGGCGAGAGCTCGGATGCAGGACCCGCAGCAACGTATCTGTAGAGCGATAACAAATGGCCTTTAATGTTTGAGGTATGATGTCTGGAGAATGCGAAGAGATTCGAGCGTAATGTAGTTGTTGGGAATGCAGCCCTCCCAAAATAGCCGTTCGTTCGCGAACGGCCGAGCGAAGTTCTCGAGGGACCTTGCCAGCTCGCTCGGCAGCCAGCGTCGTCGACGGCTGTAGGGGGCATGACCTCGAGCGGGGGGGGGGGGGGGGAGCGACGAAAACTTGGCAGTGAAGCGTGGGCGAAAAAAATATGGTCGCTGTCCGTCGTTCCTACGCGATGGCACTTTGATCGATCGGGGATGCTCGCCTACCCTTTAATTTACTCCACAACGGGCTCGCTGCTCCAAATAACCGCAGGGCCTTCGAGCTGAACCGATGCGTTTGCGAAGCGGACCGAAGCCTACCAAAGGGCGGAGTGAAGGGCACTCTGGCGGTGCCTTCGAGACGCTGCTCGGAGCATTCACGGCAGAGCAAGCTCGGGTCATATTTTTTTTAAGACGACGTCAAATCGAGCGGAATTCGACATGGGGAGGGAGAAAAATGTTTTGATGGCACAGGCTCGCTCGATGCTGTCAGTGCTATTTAGGAGCACACATGAGTATTACATTAATTGAAAATTAATTACAGCTAATGTATACATATACCCGCTGGTGCGTAAAGTAAAAAAAATAAAGTAAAGCTTATTGAAAGGTACAGAGTGAGATGGAGGGTCTGAAAGCTGCTTTCAGACTCGCTGGCAGCAGGCAGTGATCGAATTGACGGGCTGAATCTCGCGACTCAAGCAAACGACTCAGGTGAACGGGTAATTAAGTTTGATCACCTAACTGCTGATTAAGATGTTTGAGACCCTTGTATCCATATAATATTTAAATACCTGTACACATATACAGTACATACATGCATGTATAAATACACAGCTTATACCTTTATATATGGGATTTATAATAGTAGTAATAATAACACATTCGCATAACACGCTAATAGAACTAGATCTCTTTCTAGGCACTTTAATTATATTAAAATAGAAGAACGTCAACTATATAGTAACGGCATGCACACTATCAGCACGCATGACACACGTAGGACACAAATGTAGGGTATTGGTTCACACATATCTGTATACATACCTGTATAGTATATGTTGTATGTGTACATGAATAAATGTATGTGAATATATAGTATATAATATATATATATAGTATAAATATATAGTATATGAATAAATAAATTAATAAACGCCTCGGTATGTGCAGGTACATATTCATATGAAGCTCAAAAACCTTGCTGGGATGTAAGTTGATGCACATATAAGTCGGTGCTCCAGATAAAGTCATTTATTGCCAACGACTTGTTGCAGTGAGTGAGAATAAGAGAGAGAGAGAGAGAGAGAGAGAGAGAGAGAGAGAGAGAGAGAGAGAGAGAGAGAGAGAGAGAGAGAGAGAGAGAGAGAGAGAGAGAGAGAGAGAGAGAGAGAGAGAGAGAGAGAGAGAGAGAGAGAGAGAGAGAGAGAGAGAGAGAGAGAGAGAGAGAGGGGTTAGTGCAGCACCTGGGGGGGGGGGTGGCAGAGCTGAGGCTGGCAGTTGCTTTCGTGGCAGCAAAGTCTGCCGGGTAATTGATGGGCAGCAAGGTTTCAGGCTGAGGGAGCCGGAGTGCCGACCGCAGCATCGGCTGTACCGGAAAGTACATTTAAGTAGAGCAGCCAATGGCCGATACACCATCACAAGTGTGAGCAAGGAAACCCCCGTAAAATACCGCCTATACGTACACCGTTATGTGTGTTATGTGTATATATTTATTTCTATTGTTGCTGTCATAGTACTAATTTTCTCACGTCGGATAAATCAGCACTTATATCAGTCAGATATTGGTGTTGTATGCCTTTGCACATGTGCACACACACACACACACACACACACACACACACACACACACACACACACACACACACACACACACACACACGCACACACACGAGCGCACACGCACACCCACACGCACATCGCACATAATATGTCAACATCCTCATTTGGCAGCACCTTTCACTTGCGGCTCCTACAGTTAAACCTTATCACTGATGTTCAGAGCTTGTGCCTGTTGACTCGCTTGTTAGCGATCTGGGACGTCACTTCCTGTCGCCAGCTGTGGCCTGTCAGTGATGCTGACTCTATGCATCTATGTCGATGTAGCTCTAGCTGCTGCAACGACGCCCGTGTAGTTTCAGTACTTTCCCTTCCATTTGCTTTACATTTTGCTCTTGACTCAGTCAATCATTGTTGGCTAACGTTGCTACTCATTTTAGCTGTGGATGAGTAACTTCATATCGGCGATTCGAGAGGCCAATGAAAACCCTAAGAGCTGTTCACCAATACCTGGCAAGCGGAGGTGAGAATCGAGAGTCGCAGCAGCAGCGTTGAAACACAGTGTAGAGTGGGTTGTCAATGGGCACGATTATTCTACAATGGTCAACTCTCTTAGGCTAGTCGTCATAGGTGAGACAGTAAAGTATAGTGGCTACCAGAACTTGTACCGATGCTAGCCAACAGAGAAGCAACATTGAGTATACAGAAAGCCTCATCGCCTCACAGAAAGACCAGCACTTTCTTTTCTTCAGTTCCGATAACGATTTACTCGGGCCTTCTGGCTCAGGAGAAGCAGGCGCACTCGCCATGTCGCCGATCCCCCTGCCGAAAGTTGGTTTTGCGACTGCCAGTCTTTCTATCTACTCGCCCACCGATATGTCCTTGCTTATCTGCATTGCTCTTTTGTCATTACTTTGGGCCGCCGGAAACTCGTCTTTATTTACATCAAAGATAGTGAGAGCCTATTTCCATGCCTTCGTTAAAGCCAGCCTTCAGCCACTGTTTGATTTTCAAAAGGTACTCTGGGTGCTTTGGTAAGAGTCGCACGTTACGATATTGACATTCGTTACATTGCCAATGTAGTGACACATCGACTGTTGGTCAGCAGTGTAATTCCTAGTGCCGGCGACAGATACTAACACCGGCACAGACCCTTGAGCGTCAGGCTTGCGGGGTTCACTCTGCATTGGACTACCAGCAATACTACAACTGGGACGTGCTAACAGATAGTGTCAAGCCATGTAGGCAAGCAGCAGCCAACACTAAAGTCAGCCGATCTGAGCCTTGATCGACGCTTAGAATAACACCGGTCAAGCAAGCCCTTTAAAAGGCTGCATGTTGGCAAAGCTGTGTTAGTGAGCCGTGATGGCACACTAGGTAAGGCGGTTGCTTTCACGACCTCGGTCCCGAGGTCGTGGGTTCGATTCCTGCAGTGGGCGATTCTTTATCACCACTGCAAGCGGTGGTGATAGCCGTAAAGGCTCTTCTGTCGCTATACAAAAAGAGGCTGTTTAATCAGCTAGGATTTTTTTTAAGATGCAATGATTAATTTGTTGCTGTCTATAAGAATGTCTCCCCGAACTCCAAGCACCCTGGCAATAGCATTTAGGGCGTTTATCAGCATACGTTGTAGCCGTTTGTGAACCAGTTGTAAAGTCATTTCTCCTAGACTAGGCTTTTTGTACTTCTAATGGTCGATCTAATGTAATATTCTGTGACCAAACACACTGGATATGGATCTCTTGGCATTCCTCCTCGACTCACAGCTCAGTAGCAGCTTTCACGATCAGATTTAGGAGCTCTGTCGCATCATTACGTGCAATTGTTAAGACATACTAGTTTGACGTTTTTAGATAAGATGTGTTGCATCAAAGTAACAGTATGTGCAATCGGGTACGTTTACTCCTCGTTTTATATCTACGGACAACTCTAATATGAGAAATGGGTGGACTTTTAGCTTCTTTTTAAATGTTCCCAAGTCAGGGGATGTCGTGACGTCAATCGGTTTCGAGCTCCCCTCTTTTGGAACTTAAGAACTGAAGGCGTGGTCAACACAAGATTAGTGGTTGGTTAGAGGCGTTGTTAAGCGGCCGAAGTCGGTAGAGAGGTTGGTACAATTCAAAACGTAAGAAGGAAGTATTTATGTAGAACAGGTACACTTGAGCAAGAGAATGCTTTGATCTAAAAGTGAGTGACAAAAAGTATATGTCGATTCGCTGCTTAGCGATGAGCCAGAGCAGATCGGCAAGAAGTGCTGTAACATGGCATCTGCGACATCCACGACAGAGAAGCAGAGCTTCGGAGTTTTGCTCATAACTCTCAGCATCTTATTGCACGCACACGAAGGAAGACCTACAAGTGGTAAGCAACAGAAGTTGGTATCTGACAAATGCATGGAGCAGTTTGGCTGTGATACACTTATTTAAGCAGTCCCGAATTTTCGCATTAGTGTGCAGATGGAAGTAAGTAGATTTGAGCATGGATCTGACGTGATCATGTAATGTAATGTATCTCCTTCAGTAACTCCACAAAGTCATAAAGACCATGTGGGTGTTACACAGGAGAGTTTTGTATAGCGCACTCACAGCCTAAGCGGCTTTCGGTACGCATTCGGTTGCCAACAGACTTCGTCTCACGCAACAAAGAGAAAGTGGGAAGCATAGCAGAGTCAGGAGAGCAGTTGAGATAGTGAGTAGCATAGAAGTAGCAGTTCAGGACAGCTGAAAAAGATGTGCCATAGTCGGCAGTTGGAGAGTAGATGTCGTTGCGTAAGAATTGTGGAAGCGAGTTCCACAGTCTAGGACCTGCAGAGCTAAAGCTTCTGTCGCCAACTGTCTTTAAGCGGAGGAATGGGACAGCTAATTTATTGTCCACACAGGACCTGAGGGCGCGAACAGGCTGAAACTGATGCAGCAGTTCAGCTAGGTACGAAGGAGCCAAGCCGTGGCGGGCCTTGTGGGTCAGTGTAAGGACTTTTCTCTGTATCCTTTGCTCAACCGGCAACCATCCTAGCTCTTTCAGCAAAGGTGACACGTGCTCAAACCGCTGGGACTTGAAGACCAGCCTTGCAGCCATATTCATAGTTCGCTGTAGTGGCATAACAGCTTTCTTTGGTAGCGCAGCCAAAAGGGAATTACAATAATCAAGCCGAGACAGAACTAAAGAGCTAGTTTAATTTTTTACAAGCCACTGTGGGAGACAGCTTCTAATCTTGGATAGGGATCGGATGTGATGGCTAGCTGTAGAGGCAGTCTTGTGAATGAAGCTTTTGAAATTGAGGCAGCTGTCGAACACGACACCTAGATTACGAGCACGTGGTGAAGGTCGCACAATAGCATCACCTATTAGAACAGCAAAGCCTTTTAATCCAGCCACACGCTTAGGGTGTCCTATGAGAAGCAGTTCGGTTTTATCGTCATTTAATTTCAGGAAGTTTTCCGACATCCAGGATCGAATATCAGCAAGGCAAGCATTCAGTTTCTCAGTTGCTGCAGCAGATTCCGAAGGTTTAAATGACAACTGAGTATCGTCAGCATAGAAGTGATATACTATCATCGAATGAAAGGCCATTTATGAAAAAGACACGTCTAGGTTCGCGACGATGCTACAGGAGATATGACGGCCTAGCCCTGTGTGAGGATTAACATTCCAATTTCTGAGTAACACTAGGTTCGCATGATTAGTAAGCTTATTTTATTGTCATCCAAGTTAAGAAAAGTTCATGCCATCCATTGCTAATGTCAGCAATAGATGCTGCATAGCATGAATGTTGGTGAGTTTGACTTTGTGGAAGGCAAACGACGTGCAGCTGGCTGCTTCGTCTGCATTTCTATGCAGGTGACACAGCCAGTGTTTCTGTTCTGCCCTTGATTCCTATCATTGATACCTCATTTAGCCGTTTTTATTCTCATTTTACAAATCTGAAATATGTATATATCACTTGGTAGGCACACTTGTATGGCTTGCAACAGGGTCTATACTCACAAAATCACTGAGTTTCCTTAGCACGACTGATTAGACGATTTACGAATGAGAACGTGCAGACCTGATTCAAACTTCGAACCTGTGCATACTTATTACATTTGTGCATCTGAATGCCAGCTCACAGCAGATTACTCGTTGCAATAATCACCAGTTACAATTGTGCGTCTGCAAGACTCCAACAGGTCAATTCAACATTAATAATTCATCTTAACTTCTTACCGTCTTGTTTAAGCATCAGTACAACGTATGGACTACCATTTCTTGCTCATTTGAGCACCAACTGCAATCCTAAATGCTCTAAATGTGCTTGCTTTGGTCTTATTACTCTCGACTTTGCCTCTCGATGGCCTCCTGTGCAGCAGCTCACATATGCCTCCGAGAAAGGACGAACTGGAATCGCCGAGTGAACGAATGCTGTCCACCAAAGTCGTGCTCGAGGAAACCGAAGCCAGTGACAACAGCAGTAAGCAGTCCTTGTGCTAAGAGCTTTCTCGTGTCTAAATCAGGCAGTCAATCTGCTGCTATGCACCTTGAATGATTATGCTGCTCGAAATTGCAATCAATGATGGATGGACGTCAAGACGATATCGATTATGCTTTAGGTGAACCGGAGGACTATCTTGAACTTGACGAAGTATATCTACAGCCCTCAAAGAATTTTATGGGCAAAGGAGGTAACTAGCTCTTCAGCTTCGGCAGATAGCATTTACTTCACTCTTTATACTTTGCATACTTTTCGTTGCATAAACAACTTAATGCCATTTGTCAAAAAAGTTATGCTTGCTTTTGACCACCGACATTGTAAAACGTGTGTACTGTTTATGGCCGCAATGACAAGAAAAGCACCAGATACCTCAAGGAGTCTTTTTAGGTCACGTCTTAGTGTGCATGGAACACCTATACTGTTTGCAAAGATGTGTCCTTTAGTTGCTAGCCAATACCATACGTGCTGGCTTCAGATGCTATCCCATAGACAGTCTTTACTTTGTCAAATTGTAGCCCATCAACTGTCTCTTGACATAATTCAGCCGCAGTGTAAAATCAGAGCCAGGATTTTTCACCATGGGAGGGGGCAAAACCACCACCTTGAGGGAGTGGCACCAGTTGAAGGCATTCTACTCTTAATCTTCCAGCAGTGGTTATAGTCCCCCTAAAAACTTGCTTTAAAGCTTATCGTTACTGCAAGGATCGTCAACTTGACTGCATGGTCTAACTCTAATGGAGCCTGTAGCTCAGAACAACACCCGGGCTTTGCTGCCTATCGTTGCAGAAGCCTAAGAGCCTCGTTCTAAATGCGAGAGGAACTAGCTTTGAGCCTCCAATCGGAGTGCCTGCAGCTCATCGCTCCTCCAAAGCCTCTCTCTTGCCTCTGCTTAATACCTCTAGCTGTCTCAAGAAGAGTGATCTCTTCAGAAGCTCTAGAAATAGTAACTGGCCTTTATAAAAAAAAGAGAAGAGAATCCAGCTGTCCCTTCTGCATATCCTCGCTGCCTATCCTGGCCATGATTCACCATTGGCTGCCACTTCAGCAGCCCTTTCAGGTCCATTAAAAAAAGATTGCTTACGTGCCCGGAGAGAACCTCGTAGGAGAATCCCGGAGAAAAACTCGTAGGCGCGTCTAGCATGTCGGAAGTCTCTCTCTGTCTCTCTCTGTCTCTCTCTGTCTCTCTCTGTCTCTCTCTGTCTCTCTCTGTCTCTCTCTGTCTCTCTGTCTCTCTCTGTCTCTCTCTGTCTCTCTCTGTCTCTCTCTGTCTCTCTGTGTTGGAAGTCTCCCACTGAGCCCGGCAGTCCCTCTCTCTGGAAGCCTAGTTGCCGAGCGTTAGTGACTTCAGAGGGCTTCGAGGGAGGGTGGGTGGGTGGGTGGGGGGGGGACTGTAGAGGAAGCAAGCATTCTCGGTGATGCCTGAGGCACTTCAGCCAGCTAAAGATTCTTCTGCCCCACCCGACCCAGGTCTGGCTGAAAGTTAGCCTACGTGGTGAAACCCTGCGTTACGAACCCTATACGGCTCTACATATTCGGCCCCACAAATGGCCACTGTATGCTTTTCGAGAGACCGGCAGCTGTCTTCTAGACATCTATCCTTGGCTATCGTATCTAGCCGTGAATCAGCTCTTCCCAGAATTCAGGTGGGCTTAATGGTGGCGGCATCATCGTCACGGACCTACGCCCACTCGTAGTCCCTACCTCAAGCCTCAGGGCGAAGTACAGTAGTCAGTTGAGCTGCTCGCCTAAGCAATTTTCGCTCGACACGACAGCTTGTCGTATCGTATCACCGTTGAGTGGTGGCTGCTGAGAGCGATGCTGCCTCCGCGGACTCTCTGCAGCTCCACGTAGAGCGATGCAGAGAGCGCTGTTACTGATTGCAAGCGAATTACCCTCAGCCTGGCAGCGAGTGCTTCGGCGGCCGTGGGAGCGCATCTGGCGATGCGACACACAAACTCCTGCATGGACTCCATGTAATGCGCTGCCTGCCTTGACTGCGCTCTTAGCCAAGCTCGGGAGGCCGGCTGATCTTAGGTGCCGGCTGCATTACAGATGCAGCTCTAACGGCCTGCCCAGCTTGCATTTCCGATAGTCAATTACCGCGCTGGAGCATGCTCAGGGTGGTTACATGATGGCAGATGGGTACGCATGACTGCCACAGTTGCTTCCTCTTGCTCGGAACTGTCTCACCTGTCTGCAGATGCTCCTGCCACCGTGGGAGGACAAGCAGCTGGAGGTCATGGGGTCGCCACCGCTGCCAGCGGCAGCTCTGACGCCTTTGGCAGCAAGAGCCGCACGCTGCCGCCCCTGCCGCGAACTACTGTGCCAGAGCTGGCCCTGCCATCTTCGCTGGCTCTGCCGACGCCACGCTTTTCTTCTTCTTCGGCCTCGATCTCGCCTGTGACAGCAGCAGCCACTCTGCCGCGTCGCTTGCCGCCCGCACTTGCCTTGAGCGACGTGGCAGCCCTGCCATCGGAGGCTCTGCGACAGCCAGAGACCGAGGTCCAAGTCGCTGCCACCGTCTACGAAATCTACGACTCGTCACAGCTGCTCCCGTCCCGGCTGCTGCCAGCCCTCACGAGGCCAGGTGGAGGCGGTGGCAGCAGCAATGCTGCTGCCACTGCAGCTGCAATGGAACACGCAGGCCCTGGGCCCGGGGCTGCGCTTGAACGTGCTGCAGGCGATTCGAAGCCCACGTGGGTGCCACCATCGGCAGCCCGATGCACTCTACCGATCGTCGAGAAAGTGCAGCAGCCATCGTCGAAACCTGCAGCAACAGCTTCTGCAGCAACAGCTGCTGCAGTGGCAAATTATGCTGCTGCAAAGCCAGCTGCTCTTTCCGGCCTGCCAGCTGCCCCCCCTTTGGTCGGTGGGAGCGTCGGCAGCCGACAGCTGGTGGCACAGACGCCGAGCAAGCCGCAGCAGCAGGAGCAGCTGCAGTCTCCGCCCTCTGCTGCCATGCACATCGTCCCTGCTTCGGCCGGGCAACAGCCCAGAGCCGGTCGTGGTCCTCCGTCAGGAGGCGTCAGTGTCATGCTGCCGCTGGGCGATGTAAAATCGAGCTTGTCCCCACCGGTAGTCTCGCCCAGAACTGCCGTGCTACTCAAACCGGAAGGATGCGGTTTGGGTTCTCCTTTGCTGAAATCACACGGTGGCAAGCTCTCCGAGTCAGTTTCGGCAGGAAGTGCTGCTGCTGTCAGTCGCGATTGGGGTGAGTAAACCCGTCGCCACAGACGTGCAAACAAGCACGATCAAATGCTCGATCAAATGCTCGCTGCCTAGTCTGGCCATTTTTCAGCAGTCATATTTGTTTCTAGACTTGTCACCATTAAATCAAAGGTTGATAGGTCTTTTTTCTTCAGGTGATCGCCAACTTGGAGTGCTGGATGCGCAACACGTGACCACAGCGGTTCGGTCGCCCAAACTGCCACCGAAACACGTTCAGGACGAGAGTCGAACCACGGTACGCGTCCCATTGTTATTAAGAGATTAGCCACTACGAGGCTGAGCAGCAGCTGGCCCACACCTGATCTTAGAACTATAGGAAAGCATTGCTTTGCGATGACCCGTGTTAACAAACTCGTGCTCTTGCGACTGAGCTTTGCTCTGGTAACAGTTTCCCATAAAGTGGATCACAATAGATCGTCACAATTTTCCATCTCGTTGAGTTGCCAGTGAAGATCGGCTGAATCAATAACATTTTTTTAGCATCAGCAGAACAGCAGCTTTTCCACCTGCTTCCTTACCCTGCTGCTGAGTTGCTGCCTGCTGTGGCATCCACGCGACCCCGGGTCTCCAAGTGTGAGCACTGCTCTAGGACCCAATTATCGGTCGAGCAGTTAGGCTAGTCTGCCGAAGCATCGGTGCCTGGACATCACAGCACTATGAGGTCATTGCATAGCACGGCCATTGTGTGAAATGTTTTGCTCTTTGCTTCCAGGGCCTGTAAAGATTTAGATAAACCAAAGTCAGGTGGCAACCTAAATCGTTCAAAGGCTAGAACAAGATTGTAAAGCCATCGTGCTTCTGGCATACTTGGTGATTGAGGAAGTAACATACATATGGCTGTGGAAGACTTCCCTTGCCATGCTACAAGCCATGTTAGTCTATGTACTTAAACAAATACTAGCTGATTTAACGGTCTTTTGTATAGCGAAAGAAGATCATTTATGGCTATCACCACCACTTGCAGTGGCGATAAAGGATCGCCCACCACAGGAATCGAACCCACGACCTCGGTACCGAGGTTGTGAAAGCAACTGCCTTACATAGTGTGCCATCACGGCTCACCACTTCTATGCTTAATTCTTTGTCACAGCTCTAGATAAGGAGCCAGCAGCCTTCGAGTACCATAGCAACTGTATCCTATCTGCTGTCTGAGGCAAGGTTCAAGGCCGATGCTTTGTTTCCTCTCAAGCAGGTACTTTATGGAGACGTGTCACAGCATTACACGGTAGAATGTACTACAACTTTGATGTGCATAAGAAGTCTGACATAGCACGGTTGGCTACAGCCTGTGGACCGAATGGTACTTAGGCATTGAGTGCATTGCAGAAACTCTCCAACGAGGTGCCTGCTTATCTTTAAGGGTTTTCTTTTAGAATAACAGACATGTACATGCCTCGTATGGCTTGCTGTCGGCTGCTTAGCCAATCTCATGCCTTACTTACCGAACCGCTCGCCTTGTGAGCAAAGGCAAATTTATAGCAGCATCTTGGTCTGTCCGGCTTTGCTCCCAACATTGCCCTCGCTGTAGGCAAAAGCTTGCTGAGCAGCCAATGAACGGGTGCAAGCCTTTTGTTGTCAGACTCGTGTTCAGCAATTTAGCGTTTTTAAAAGTTCGTTCATTTCTTCAGATTGCCGAGACACACACCGTATCACATCTTCCATCCGAGATCGCGAAAACCGACAAAGAAGAGCTAAGCAACACTGCTAAGTGAGCTATAGATCCTGGGCTATGATTCTGTGTCTATGCCTTGTCTATGACTGCACGAGCACTGCACTCGAAAAGATGCATGCGCATGTGCATCAGTGTGTGTGTGTGTGTGTGTGTGTGTGTGTGTGTGTGTGTGTGTGTCTATGTATGTGTGTGTCTGTGTGTGTGTGTCTATGAGTGTGTGTGTGCTTGCATGTGTACATAAGGCTGGCAGCTGCAAAAACCTTTGCGCACATTTTTTTCACTATTTTGCTTCTTCCCCATTAAGCAGCATTCGATGATGTGAGGATATGATTTGCCATGTAGCAATGCCGTCCCGTTTCCATCGAGATGCCATCTTGAGCAGACCTCGACCCGAGAGCTTGGCAATTGCGAGCAGCACAGTGGCGGCAAATGCATCTGTAGGGCTTGTTTCGTGGTGTGCGGGTGCACGTGAGCATTTGTGCGAGTGTGTATGCTCGTGCTCGTGTGTGTGCGCATGCGCGTGTGCACGTGTGGGTGTGTGAGAGTGAGAGGCCGTGCACACACTAGCTTTAGCAAATGTGCCTGGTTGTTCGCTTGTCCAATGCTGTACTAATCATTGGGAACTTAAGGCTGCTGTTATGTACTAGTGCAGCTTACACGGGAGAAAAGACCAGGTGCATTTGTATCTGCATGATTATCGTTGCCAGCAAAACATTAAAGCAACTAGGAGCAGCAGTAGCATCGGCTGCTGCTGCTCCTCGCTGGTGCTGCCACTACTGCTGCTGCCACTACTGCTGCTGCTGTACTGCTGCTGCTGCTGTAGACCCTGGTTGCTATAGAGATGCACCAGCTTTCTCTATGCACATTTCACTGGCCGGCATACTCAAACCCAAGTACTGCCAGCAACAGGCATGGCCTCACCGAAGCTGGGAGCCGATAGAGTAGAGCCTGATTGTTTGGGCTTCTGCATCGGCTTTTGGAGTCTGCCCATTGAACTGGGTCTGCAGAGTTTTACGACATCGCATTTGCTATCGGATGTCTATGCTTAGGTCGATTGCTTTCTTCATCCTTCACCTCACCAAGCACGTTCCTTTCAAGCAGACATGCTTGCATCACTCACAGATTAAATCAGCAAAAGGGTCTTAATGCATTGTAGAGGTTTGATAAGTTTTACTCACGCATGGCATCAAATTTCCTTGAACTTTACATTCTGCAATCATGGGCATATATATATATATATATATATATATATATATATATATATATATATATATATATATATACAATATTTTCCAACCGAAATCAGAAATAAAAATCGCTGTGATGTAAAAGCAGAGCTGAACTCAACTTTTAAATTTCACGTTGATCCACATAGTATTGGCCAAGTTATGGAATTTACTCAAAGCTACACTGTGTATAAAGCTTTTTTAAAAGTCACAATCATGCACCTCAACGAGCTGAAACATCTACCTCAATGCATCAAGGTTCAATAAGTTGGAATACAAGTTGCATATGATGAAGAGATTGATAAAAATTTTATTTTTAGAAATTTTGCTTCCGTTTACTTCCGGATTAAACATGCTTTGCCTAATCGTTTTTGTCACGCTTTCCTGGAAATCGTCAAAACGTCTGATCTCATTTTTAAAATGTTTGTCTTATGAAATGTACCCCTAACAATTATTCGATTGTTGGACCAATCTTTTCAGTATTGTCTCGACATTTACCCTTCAAGTTGGCTGCCACAGGCAGTGCTCTTTATCAGGCCTGAGGTGAGGTAGGAAAACCGTACTGCAGATTGCAGCAAGCGCTATCTACTTTCCAGGGGGTAAGATGCTAGCACTTCACGACCGAAGCCGTTAGTTTTAGCCCTGTAGTGGGCGATCCTTTATTTCCGACTGCAAGTGATGATGTGATGTGGTGATGTGGTGAAGTGGTGATGGCTGTTACGGCCTTTGCTGTTGCTATGTACCTGTGACTACCTGTGCTTCACGTCAGCCGAGCTTTACACTTTGAGCCCTTTACACTTCGAGCTTCATGCAGCTGGTTCTTTACTCTTCTGGTCATGGTGCTCACACTTAGCGACCCAGGTCGTGTGTTTGACTTCTTCAGCAGCCAATCCTTTATTGCCCTTTATTGCAAGCCAGGAAGAAGAAACGGTGATGTGACATAGAATGAAATGAAATAGAATGTGACAATAATAACAGTAGTGACAGTAGTAAATTTGCACAGCACCCTCAGAGAACTTAATCTCTTTCTAGACACGTTACGTTTGCTGAAAATGAAACGTGACCGGATGTTTAATAAGTAGCATGCTCAATGAGAACAAGTATAACATGGTTATAGGTGACATTCACAGGGTCAGCATGCAAATATGGTTAGTGGTAGCATGCACGGTGTCAGCGTGCATAAGAATACTAAGGACGAAGCACATGGACCCACTAAATGCTGTGATAAACAGATGCATTTATAGCCACTGACACTATTCTGTTGCTATAGAAATGAAGCTGCTGAATCAGCCTGACCTTTACTACCACGACATGCAGCAGAAAATAAATGCTGAGCTGCTGCAATCACATGCTGCCGTCCATCCTTTACAGGTCTTTACCAGGCAGCGCCACAAACGGTCCCCCCAAGATTGCAAGGCAATTTCCTCCTCCACCACAAGTGCAAGTAAGGACTGGAGCCCCCTTTCACTGGAACGATATGCTATGCAAGACCCCTTATTCGAGCTTGGCAAGCCCATGTGACTTCACCTCTCTCCTTCCTCTTACTTCTCTCCCTTCGTGTTATTTTGCTTACTTTCTCTCTCTCTCTCTCTCTCTCTCTCTCTCTCTCTCTCTCTCTCTCTCTCTCTCTCTCTCTCTCTTTGCTCTAACTCTCATTCCCTCCATCTAGCTGCTTCTGCATATGTGGTTTTGGCCAGAGCTGAGGGTCTTGGGGTCCCGTGTAAACCGAGAGACTACTGGCATCGGACTGACTTGGTATCTGTGCCATCCTAGCCCACCGTTCAGGCAGCGCACGATGTGCAGCAGCGATTGCTTTTGGAATATTTTTTAGATTTCAGTCGAGCCCACTTCTACTCCACAGCCATCGATTTCAGCTGCATCTGCATCTGGCAGTAATTTAAAGTAGGTGAAATAGCTATGATTGCTGAGCAGTATTCATTGCTGCCAGTGTGGCTGGCAACCGGAACTAGAACTGCTCGTCTGCTAGGAAAGGGGAGCTGCAAGGCGACTGCTTTCTGCACACGAAGCTAGGGTTCGAATCCCAAAATCAGCAAAGCACGTTGCTTTGGCTAGTTCGAAGGAAGGCACGACGATGAGGATAAAGTAATTCGCTAATATAATTGATTTGTATGGCACCCCAAGAGAACTCGATCTCTATTCAGGGGCTTTACATATGCCCCGGGGCTTGAGCGAACGACCTCGGTCATTCACTTTGACCTTGGTCGAGGCGAGCACCTTAACCACTGGGCCAGCGAGCCCTCGGCTAGTGCTGCTTGCTTGCTCGCATGCCTCGGCATGCCCTTTTACCAACGACGAGCCTTGAGGTGGGAGTGCAGTGGTGAGGGGCTTGCAGACTCAGGGAAGCGCAAATCTCTAAAAAAAATTGCGCCGCTCCTGCAAGATTGTTGCAGAAACGTTAAGCTGCTGCATGCTGTCCCACCTCGTGTGACCACACGAAATGAAGGGATGCTCCACAGCAGCAGCAGCAGCAGCGGCAGCAGCAGCAGCAGCATAATAAGTCACCACTGTCTGCTCGGTGGCTCCGCGCTCTTGCTCGGCGCAGTGACTCGGCCGCCGCCCACGCAGAGCATCCGCACAGCATCTGGCGGTGCGCCGCTCAGCCAGCGAGTGCGGCTCTGGGCAAAGGTCTACAGCCCCACGCCTTGCAGGCCGACCCACGAGCGACCCAGCTCGACAAGCACCGGAGCTTCGCCGAAGCCAGCCAGACAGTTTCCGCCGCCACCACAGCAGCAGTCTTCTAACGTTTCTTCTCGGCAGCAGGCGAGTGTCTCTGCATGCGTCCGACACTCTCTGAGCTGCAGTGCTGCCCTGACCCCTTGCTCGAGTGCCCGACCGCTGCCGGGACAAGCGAGTGGAAGGTTTCTATATGCGCTTCTCGTCTCTCGAGCAGCGCCGAAAATCTAGATGTGCTCTACCAGCAGGTGCTGCTGCTGCTGCAAGCCTGACGGAAAACGCAGCTTATCGCGCATGCATGAGGTGCACTGGCGCTCACGGGCACCAACTTCCTTCGGCGGTTTCTTGTCACAGGACCAGGCGTCGTCGCGTGGCACACATGTGACCGAGCAGCCACCAATAGGCAGAAGATCTGCCGTCGGAAGTAGCTTTTACTGGACGGGGTCAAAGGACTCAGCCAACAGGTAATTGGTCCCTGTCTGCTTGAGCAGCATTCGAGGAGTCCTGCCTCTGATGCCTGAGCTGCTGTGTGCATAGCAACTCCCTCCCCAGAGCTCGCATCTCGTCAGGCACCGGCTTCACTGCTAGCCATTCTCCGATCGGCTCGCCTGTCGCTTAGCACGTCTGCCCGTGTCCAGGCCTGAGAACAGCGGCAGGCATTGCGCGGCCGGGTTGGCGCTGACAAGGAGGAGTATAAGTGTCGATGTCATGCTGGGCCACGGAGAAACAGCTTCGGAGTGCCATGACCTGTCGATAGTCGGTCGTCGCGAAGGAGGCACCGAAAGGGACTGCAGGGGTGGGGTGGGAGGGTTGCAGCTGCCTGACGACGACCCCCCTACAGCTCTGCCAGTTGGCCTACACCCTCTGACCGCTGGCCGTGCAGCCTTTGGGCCTTTTCTAGGTCAAAGCACACTGCGCCTGCGCTGGCTAAAGCTTATGCATGGCTCATACATTGTTGTAGCGCACTCCGAGGATTTAAAGGAGAGGACGGCGTATTCCTCATCCGTGACAGCAGCGACGCAATGACTAAGGTTAGCTGCTGTCTGAGTGGAGAGATGGCAGAAATAGAAGTTTCACAGATCCTTCGTCGATTCTTTATCGACTGTAGCACGAAGACTTTGGGCTCATTTTGAATGGTCGGCTGGCGAACTTTGCTTGTGAATTGATAGCTTTCTTTAGCTCGAAGGCTCCATTAAGTGCTGTCCAAGCTCGGTGCTTATTGATGGCTCAAAGTCACTCTTGCAGTGCTGCTGCACTGCCTATAATGGCGACGAACATGGACTACAGCAAAGAGTGATCGTGCTTGTTGAACTTCTCTAGACAAGCCTTCAGTAGCTGCCTTGGGGCAATCAGTAGCACTATCGGTGATACTAGTGCTGAATGCCTGGTTGCACATACACATACATCGGCACTTGATGCAGGACAATATGTATAGTCCTATCAAGTTCTAAATGCTTGGATCGATGCAACTGCTGCTTGGAAGTGAACGATATGAAAGTCGGCATTCACCATTGTGGCAGTCCTGATCTCTCCCTCTCTTTCCCCTTTTTTGCTCTTAATCGCATCTGACACCAAATTTAGCCAATAAACAGGGTGGTGCTTACTCAACCTACTGTCAGGCCTTCGGTGATGCTATACCCTTAAAGTTTTTTTTTGTTATTTTTTTCAGGTGCTTTGCGTTACCGGATTTGGTCAGATCCATAGCCTTAAGGTGTATCAGCACAGCTATCCGGCTACTCAGGTATGTTTGGACGATGTTAATGGAATCACGAAGCAGCGAGTGGCTGCTTTTGCTTGTATGCTCACCGAGCGAGTCGTCACACAGTGAGATCTAAGGGCACGAGTAAATTGGATTGAAATTCAGTGCTGCTGGACATCATTGTGTGCATTTGTCTGGCTGTAACTGCATATCGGAAGATTGTACCGCCGGAGAATGCACGAACAGTGCCTAACTGCTCTGGTGTTAGTCTGCACAACCCCTGC
Source organism: Cristatella mucedo (assembly GCA_009760855.2). Lineage (NCBI taxonomy): Eukaryota > Metazoa > Bryozoa > Phylactolaemata > Cristatellidae > Cristatella > Cristatella mucedo. Next base: position 1,943,109 of record WPIO01000008.1, on the reverse strand, counting down.
TACATGAAAGCTTTAACAAATGCAGGCTGCTTTTCCTTGAAGGCCTTATACGTACACGTTTTTCATAATAACAGTAATAGCAATTACAACTACTCTACTGCTGCCGACTCATCTTTTGCAGCAGTCCTGAGCTGCCACTTCCATGCTACTCACTACCTCAACTGCTCTCCTGACTCTGCTATGCCTCCCACTTTCTCTTTGCTGCGTGAGACGAAGTCTGTTGGCTACCGAATGCGTACCGAAAGTCGCTTAGGCTTCGAGTGCACTACGCAAAACTCTCCTGCGTAATACCCACATAGTCTTTTGGAGTTACAGATGGAGATATATTACATTACATTACAAAGTAATGAAAAAAGGCATCTTCGTAGCTACCAAAGAGAAATTAATCTCTTTTTAGGCGTTTCACATTGACTGCGTTCGAGCATGTCAACTTATAGATAACATGGACAGCGAGAATAGCTATCTTCACATGATGAACATTCACATGGCAATGCAAATACACTGAAAGACAGCTGGGTTATTACATTTTAAATTTCCAATTAGTGGGATGTCGTAATGGCAGTCGGAGGTACGAAACTCCTCGCGTGCACAGAAACTCAAGGTATGGTCTCCAGGATTTGAGGTTGAAGATTAAGGATTGAGGTCGGTGAGAAGCATCAATCTAATGTAATGCAATGTATCGCCGTCTGTAACTCCACAAAGTCACACAGACCAAGTGAGTTTTAGGCAGGAGAGTTTTCTATTGGGCACTCAAAGCTTGAGAAGCTTTTGCTATCCTGCAAGTGTAAAGCGCCTAGAAAGAGATTGAGTTCTCTCAAAGCGTTTTATCAAGTGTATTATTATTATATGCATTTGCTAGCCAAGAGACTTCATCTTGCGAAATCAAGAGAATGTAAGAAGCATAGCTGAGGCAGGAGGGCAGTTTAGGTAGTGAGTAGCAAGGAAGTTGCAGCTTAGGATGGCTGGAATGGATGTACCATTGTTAGCAGCAGGATATAGATGTTAGCTGCATAACAATTGTTGAAGTGAGTTCCATAGTCTGTGATCGGCAGAGCGAAAATCTAACCGAACTCGTCCGAGGAGCAAGCGGTTGAAGCAAGCGTCGGACAAACTCGAACTTCAGATAGATAAACTGGATAAGAACAATAGAGGGGACTCGTAGGTAGGCTCATTTGCACCGAAACAGACCAGATTTACTTGCCAAAAAAATATTCCCGAACGGGTGAGCTACTCGTGTAGTCTAATACATTGGTGTCTTTCAGAGCTGCTCAACCTCGGGGCTCAGCAGATGCGTCGAGATTCCACGTCTCGGCAGGCTTCGCGACTTCCTACTTCACTAATGTGACTCACCTATCTGTCCTTCTGTCCGTGCCTTGCGCCAGCTGTATCGCTCGTGTAGTGTGGCTACCCATCTTGCATCCAGCTGCCAACAGCTGCTGTATATTGTTTCATTGCGGCTTAATAAGAACACTATGTATACGGTTCCGTTTATATGGTTTGATATGGCACGTTAAGGTGTCGCGGAAATTAAATAGCCGAAAATTAAGAGCATCGATTGAGACTGGTGGTCGAGCAAGGCAGTTGGATACTATTCATCGCTACTTGGCCGATGCGAAGTGGCACATGCTTTGAGTGGAGTTTGCTGCTTATTCTCGCAGGTCTCGTGGAGCTTGGCACCCAATGGCGGCGACGGGAATTTTCATTCACTCGACGATCTCGTGGCCTATCATCTAAAAGAGCCAATCCCTATAAGAGACGGAACCGTCATGCTAAAGCTAAGACGACCGCTTACGATGGAGACGTGACGTAAAGAAAGCCACCGGCTCTCTTCGATACAGCAGAGGCTTAGGGAACTATTTTGTTTGAAGATCTGAAAAAGCTGGCTCGATCACGAAATTGTCTGAAATGCCATCTCTTAGCTTGTCTCGTAGCTTATGCTATCTCTTAGATTTTCGAAAACTATTTACATTGTTGTTGAATCGGCATCTACAGTGAATGCATTGGTCTTTTGGCACGACTGTCTTCCCACATTGCTATCCATTCAGCTAGGTTACTTCAGCAAAGATTAAGTGCGGGATTGCTGACCTATGCGAAACCCCAACAGTGTGTTGATTGTCGAAGTCACCAGTGCCAACTGTCCTGAAAATAATATTAAACTGGCTTAAGGTCGGCACGTCACCGGCACTAAATAAGTGGGTCTCGAATTTTCTTGCAGGAAAGTGGCTGCGAATTATGCGCATTACATAGCTATTAAAAAGTTAGCTATTACGTCATATATGGCCATTCCTTGAAAACATATAGACTGACCTTCCATCTCAACTTCTGCCAACAGCTACGCCATATTCATTCCTGTAAGGCCCTCGAGCTTTACTAGCCAGGTCGTGGAGTGGAGTACTGAGGCAGGCACTGGTTTATTGCCTGCTGCCAGAAAGAGTGATAGGCCACGATGGCTCTTCTGTGTGCTACATAAATGAGGCCGTTGAATCATCTAATATTTACTTATAGTTTACTGAGAAAGTCCTCGTGATTCTCCAACAAATGATAGATACCAGGCAGCCTTTGCTGCTCGGCGAACGGTGACGATCGTCCTTCGAGCTGCAACAGGCGAACTCAGCTTAGATATCGAGGCAGTGCTGACGAGTTGCTCTGGGTTGGGACTACTACGAAAATTTTCAGAGAGAGCTAAGGTTGGGGTGGGCCATGTGGCGAATCATCTGCGTGCAGCCACGTGCAGCCTATCGAAGCTCAGCCGGGCTTTCCGTGTCATCGATGGGGACATACAATACGGGTACGTACAATTTATAGTCCTAAGATAGGGGGCATTCAATACATAGACTACAGTTCGGGGGACATAGGCTAGGTTACTTTGCCTATTGCCTGATCTCAGAAGGCGTTAGGAAAACACATCTATGCAGAAGAAATACCCCGGAAACGAACTCCCCTCGATTTCTGAGACTGCATAGCAGCAGTGGAATCAAAGTTGTAATTTCCAGCTTGATCGTATTCTAGTTTAGGTCTTGAAATAATAATATAATAATAGTAGGACGTATGATTATCGCCCTCGAGGGAACCTAATCTCTTTCTAGACGCTTTAAGTATTCTGCAAAGGAAGCATGGATGAATGGTTATCGGTAGCATGCTCAATGACATAAAGCCTGACGTGGTTAGAGGTGATATGCTCAGGGTCAGCATCCATCATGCTAATATGGTTAGTGGCAGCATGCACGGTGTCGGCGTACATAAGCACACTGAGGACGAATCGTATGAACCCGCTGAATGATGTGATAAATAGATAAAGATGGTTCTGAGCTTCTTTAAGGAGCTAATAGAGCGAGCCGACCCGCGGGCTCGCATAACCGGACGCCGAATCACCTTTCCCTGATACTTTCGTCGCTACATGAGCTACGTAAGTGCGGCTACGACCCTTTTGAGTGCTGTGCAAAACGCTACTCAGAAATTATCGCCGTCTCGATACTGCTGCTGCTACGCTGTTCCAGAAAATGGAGGCGACTCGGGTACGGATTCCGTCTTCTGCACATCCGCGGCAAAAAATGTCAGCGGCGGCAGCGGCCAATGGTTTCCGATAACCGTTTTTCTTACCGCCGTCTCAGACGGCCGCGTCCGGGTCGCGATGCTCTGCCAAGACACCGCGGCGGAATGGGGCGCTGCTGCTACTGCTGCCCCCCTTCTATACAACTGCCGTCTGCCATTCGTTGGGCATTAAAGAATAATCGAAAGAATATCGCCCGAAAGAAATCTCCCGAGCGCCCGGGAGGGGCGCCTAGATTTGGCGCTGCGGCCGATTAGTCTCTAGCCACTCGATAAGCGGACGCTACTCGCGGCGTCTCGCGCCGGTCGGATTCAGCGCAGCGGCGAGCGAACCAGCCCTTCGCGGTCGCCCTCGCAGCTCCGTTGCCGACGGCGCCGCCGCGGTATTCCGGCGCCGTTCGGCCGTGCAGCCGTAGCGGCGTGCCGACGACCGTTCACCTTCTGCGAACGCGTTCCGCTACGCCGCGACGCCAGCACTCGCCGCCTGCAGCCGCTACAGCGGTTCTCCGCCTGCCTATGACCAGCGACCTAGACCATGTTTTTCAGCAGATACTGCAGACGGAGGCGAAGGCGGAGCAGCAACGCGCCGAGATAGACGCAAGTTCGTAGCCGTAGTCCGGGCTCTGCCGCAGCCCGGCGCTTCCGCCGGCTATCGTCAAAGTCCACCGTCGGCTGGCAACGCGCGCAGCGGGCTTCGCTCGCGCGCCCTCGCCGCCGCGGATCGCTACGTTAGGACGCGTTGCCGCGCCGCCGCCGAGGGTCTTAGCTAGGTAGCCCCCCTCGGCCGGTCGCGCCACTACAGAGCGCGCTCTCGCGGCTTACGCGCTCAAGTCCGCCTCGAGCGCAGCGCTCGTGGCGGCGCCAGTCGTAGCCGACGCGCGACAAATGGCGGCAAGCGAGTCGCCGATGCCGCCACCGCTCGCGGTGCGCTCATTCTGACGGCACAGCTGAGCGCGGCAGCAACAGAGAGCCCCCGCTGCTGAATATGACATCATGCCCACGGTCCGTAGCGTAGAGCAGTCTATTCGATAGAGGGCCCGATAGAGGGCTCTAGATGTACGGCCGCACCGCACAACTCTCAGCGGCACCGCACAACTCTCAGCGGGGGCTCGATGCCCGAATTACAATTGCCTGACGGCTAAGTGAGTTGGTTAAGTAGGCTTGCCGCCTGACCGTTGACAACAGAATAGGCGTTTCCTAATAATTATGATAAAGGAGTCAATCGCTAATATTATCAAGGCAGTCGCAATGCGGTCGCTGTGGCATGCCGACGCTTCAGCACGCAGCCGTAACGCGTACCGGATGCCGGCAGCCTCTGCGGCTCGCTGTGCCCGGCTTCCCTGGCGGCAGCTCCACCCGCAGCTGTCGTGTGCGGGTCTGTAGGGACTAGTGCCGTTACGTACGCTGCGTTTTAGCCGATTGAATTTAGCTCAGAAGTCGCGACAGGGTTTCCGCAACGATACGGTCGCATGTGCATCGTTTTGTTTTCAGTAAAGGAGCAGGTCAAAGCGCTCGAAGACGAGATTAAAAGCGTCACTGGTCACGTGCTCACGAGCGAGCGCGAGCTGAATGCGAAGGTATGACGACTGTGCTGATGCTATGCCAGGCAGCTTTGTCGGTGTAGGCCTTGGAGAAGGCACGTGCCGTCCCTTGTCCGGGACTCAAGCACACTTACGCGCATCCTGTAAATGGTCTTATGTGGGCAGTGCTTTCGAAACGAAAGGCCGGAACCGGCTCTCAGAAGAGTGCTTTGTCCCTTTGGATATTGAAAAGAATGGCCAGAAATCTGGCCATACTGAAAAGAGCACCAGAAAGCTGTAACATTTCGCATTGGGACAAAATCAAATGCTAGTTTTGGCCAGTTTGGCACGAGAAATGCTCGAGCTAATTAATCTCACGAAGATTGGAGAGAACTTCAGAATTAAAATTTACGGAGAGAACGTGAGCTAGATCGATGATGCAATATCCCATCAGTGCAATGCCGTGAGTTGGCCAACATTTGCTCTGATGTGATTTGCAAGATGTGCTCTTGGCCCAATTCTGCTTTGCCGATAATAATAATTCTATAATAATTCATTTATATAGCACCCTAAGAGAACTGATTCTCTATTCAGGTGCTTCACATATGCCTCGGGGCTCGAGCCCACGACCTCAGTCAGACCTTGGTCAGGGCGAGCACCTTAACCGCTAGACCAAACCAGCTCGTCGATGGACCTATTGTTTTGCTGGCATTTTCAGAGGTAACATTTTTTTAAATCACCGATGCACTCGTACTTAACGTTATTTAAGGTGCTTCGTTTTGTCACAACATGCTGCGGTCTCTTATTTTTGCTGTCCTGGTCAGCTTTGGTCCGGTTTTTTGGTATTTTCTGGACTTTTTTTTACTCCCGGCTTGGGTACCCATGTTTACTTAAGGCTATTCGTATAGCCAGCCTCTGGACTTGAATGAAGACTTCCCTTGCAACAAACGTAAAATGCCTAGAAAGAGATTTGAGTTCTCTGAAGGCACTATATCAAATGTATTATTATCATTATTGTGAAGACCAGCGGTGCTACTGGGTTCGTCATTTCCATTTAGCCGATTCGACAGCCTAATTTATATAGCGGCAAAAGAGCTTTAGCGGCTGTCTGATGTTGTGCGTTGCAGAAGAAAACGCACATTTCTCTTTGCGTCGAGTGGGATTGTGTCGAAATCAGACGAAGTGCTATCAGTCAGCAATTGAAACGGCTACGAAAATCGAGAGATGGTGCAACGAAGTTACTGGTAAAATAATGAGCATTAAATTCCCGTCATGTCGATGGAGCATCCGGCGGGACTCTTTTCCTCCCACTAGCATCGACTTCAGGCATCTATCGGCTTTATCGTCCGAGACCTACAGGACATTCAGGAGTTGCAGGGTGCTGGCTTGCCATAGTGATTAAAGGGCTCGCCCCGACCAAAGTCATGGTGAAAATATTTGGTGGCCGAGCTCTTGGGCTCGAGCCCCGTGGCATATATAGATGAAGTTCTCTTAGGGCGCTATGCAAATAAATTCTATATATATATATTATTTAAGCCAGTGGAGGAGAGATTGGCAGAGTGCTAGCGACCAGTCATTGTCCGAATGATATCCGGCCATCTTAATTAATGCTCGAGCAAGCTACTACAAGAATTTGACGGGGCGCTGAAAGGGCTCACCTGTGGTTACATGCCTCAGTCGACCCGCGGTATGCGTAAGCTAGAGAGATGGAGTGAGAGAGTGACAGAGAGAGAGAGAGAGAGAGAGAGAGAGAGAGAGAGAGAGAGAGAGAGAGAGAGAGAGAGAGAGAGAGAGAGAGAGAGAGAGAGAGAGAGATGGAGAGACAGAGAGAGAGAATGGACGAGCTGCCGAAGATAGTCTCGATTTCGTTGGTGTAGAAGGATTAAGTTTGATTCGGGCAGTGAATCGCGGAGGATCCGAAAGAAGCTTTCTGCACGGTAGAAAGGTTTAATAGCGCTGGATCTTAGCCCAGTAGCAGAGCTCGAGCTATGCGACCAGTATCGTTGAGTTCGTATTCTGCTGCAGGCAGTTCATTAGTCCGTGCTGCTAGTTTGTGAAAGCCAGCAATGCTGTTGTGCCTGTATTGTGTGTCGTAGGCTATAGTGGATACGACTATGCATAGATGTCCATCCAGTAGGCAGAGTCTCTCTGCTAGTTCTGCTGGATCTCTCAGTGCCGCAGGTATCTATGCTTAGTCTTCGTATTTTTGCAATTTCTACTCATCCTCTTGTCGATGTAATCGGCAGCCAAATCTAGGCTTTCATTCCTGTGCAGATGACACACGGCTGTATCGAGTTTTTTTTTACCGGTGCTTTGATTCTCTCCAGCCATCCTTCTAGCTCTCCGAACTCTCTTCCTAGCTCTCCGAACTCTCTTAACTCCCCTGTAGCATGAATTGCTGTCATTAACACTTGGATGGCAATAGAATTTCTCAAATTGAATGATGATAAAACCCACGTAATAGTAATTGCAAAACGTGGCGACACTCAGAAATGGGGAAAACCTAACCCTCATATGGATTTGGCAAGCATATTTGTTGTAGCCTATGCATTTCATTGATTTTAATTTGTTTCAAAGTGATCTTCCTTTCACTAAATGGTTGCACCAGCTCCACAACAAAATCTGCCCACTTTCAGCTCCATGCCATTGCAAGAATATGGGCCAGAATAGATAACCATACGACAGCCAAGCTGGTCTATGCATCCATGACATCCCGTCAAGACAGTTGTAGCTTACTACTTCCTAGTTTTCCTGCTCGTGAAGTAAGATGTTGGCAATTGGTGCCAAATCTTCAGCTAAGCCTGTCTGTATTGAATGTCAGAACTGCCTCAGTGTACCGTTTGTCACCGACCTGCACTGGCTCCTCATCTAGTAGTGTATCGACTTAATGGCTCTATTACTCATTTTAAAGTCCCTACATTCTCTTTCTCTGCCCTACCTATTCGAAATGATTCCCAATCAGGCTAGCCATGGTACCATACACTCTTCCGACTGAAGTAGTTTTGACGTGGCTTTAATCAACCTTAAATCCCCTGCCGACCGGGCTTTCAGATAGTGCACTTCGAAAGCTTGTATTTCACTACCTACCTGACGTTACGACATGCCCTGACTTGCTGACGTTTAAAAGGAAGCTAAACCCATTCCTCAAATCATTTGCTCCATCCCCGTGAATTAGATTTTATGCGCATATGCTTGCTGACACTGTGAATGCTCTCACTAACTAATTGACATTCTTCTTTTCATGCCCTTTAAAAAGCCTTGAGAGATATTCTAATGCTCTCTCCTAATGCACTTTACAACTTTCTTCTTATTATTACTATTAATATTTTATCTATTATTATATTTGTATCACTTGTTGCCTATTTGTATCACTTGTTGTAACCCCATATTGCTCTATTTCTTTGAGCAGGGGTGGCTACACTGCTTTGTTTGATGATAGGAAGAAGTCAGGTTTACACAGGCAGGGAATATCAATAATAATAATAATAATGCACTTGATAAAGCACCCTCAGAGAACTTAATCTCTTTCTAGGTGCTTTACATTTGCTGCAAAGTGAAATGCAATTGAATGGTAAGTAAAATCATGCTTGAAAAACAAACAAAATGAATAACATGGTTAGGGGTGACATGCACAGGGTCAGCATGCAAACGTGGTTAGTGGCAGCATGCACAGTGTCAGCACGCATAAGCATATCAAGCACGAATCACAGGGACCCACTAAATGCTGTCCTAAATAGGTGTGTTTTTAAGTTCCTTTTAAATGTGGTCAGGTCAGGGGATGTTCTGACGCAGGTCGGGATGGAGTTCCAGGCTTTGGGAGCATACGAACTAAATGCACGGTCTCCAAAAGATTTAAGGTTTGTACGAGGTAATTGTAGACTGTTGGATTCCGAAAAGCAGGTGGTACGATGCTTGGCCTGATGGGGTAGTATATCTGAGAGTTAGGCTGGAGCCATAGAATGAAGGGACCTAAAAGTGAGCGACCAAACCTTGAAGTCAATCCGTTGCTTGACTGGTAGCCAGTGCAAGTCGGCGAGAAGTGGAGTAATGTGGCAACTGCGACGCTCACGACAGACAAGCCTAGCTGCAGAGCTTTGCACCAGCTGCAATCGCCTGATCGCACATGCTGGTAGGCCAGTAAGCAGTGAGTTGCAGAAGTGGAGACGGGATGTTACGAATGCATGGACCAACTTGGACGTGGTATCATTATCTAAACAAGCCCGAATTTTAGCAATGTTATGAAGCTGAAAATAGGCAGATTTGACTTTTGAGCTGACATAGTCGTCTAATGAGAGGTCGCTTCGGAATATGACACCTATATTTCGTGCTGATTCAACAGGAGATATGCTGGCAGAGCCAATTTTGAGAGTCAGCCTTTCCAATCTCTCAATCACACTGGATTTGCCCATAACTAGTAAGTTAGTTTTATCATCGTTTAGTTTTAGACAATTTGCTGCCATCCATATGCGGATGTCATCAATGCATGCAGCAAGTGAGTTGATGATCGATGGATGCCAAACGCAGTAGCCAACACATTCATATTTCACCGGCGCCAGCATTGCATAAAAACGAAATCAAAAGGAGTTATTATCAATGGAAATATGAGTACGAACGTAACATCATTAAAGTAGATGATACATGCATGCCAGTTCTGAGCCGCCCCCTGGGTGTGTGTGAGTGTGTGTGTGTGTGTGTGTGTGTGTGTGTGTATGCATATGTTTGTGTGTCCGTAAGTATGTGTGTGCATGTTTGTGTGTACGGGATTGGTTAGATTTCTGCTGGCCTGACGACCCATTCCCTTGAGCTCAGTGCTGTGCCAGAAGCTTTGCAGCCAGGGTTACCTTCAGTGGCATTAGAATTGACTTGCAGCTGTAGTTCGTCTGGCCAGGGCAGCTCTCACCCTCCTCATCTTCTGTGGAATCGCTGTCCCTGCTCTCTTACTTTCAAACCTGCTTGCAGCTTTTTTGCCGCATGGCCGGCTTTTGATTGCCGGTGCTGTTGTTCCTTTGGTGGGGTTATCGAGTACTTAACACGCATTACAGGAAACAGTCAAAGACAGTCGCTACAGGGCACACAGGGATTTCTGTGGCCGTGTGCAGGCATTCGTGGAACTGTACGGTCTAAGCGAGGCATGCAGGCTGAACAGAGCCTCGGCCGTCAGGGCTCAGGCCAGTGCACTAGAATCGACGAAGCAGATTCTGCGGCAAGGTAGAGTCCTGCAGCTGGTGGCCGATCTCGAGTCGCGCAAGGCAGACGCTCAGTAAGCTTGACAGTAACACCGGGTGTGCCGTCCCCTCCGAATCCGCCCATTTCTAAGTCGAGCATGCTCTGTCCTGTGACCCTGCTCTCTGATCCAGCTCTCGGCTTCGTCGGCTCTGCCTTCTGCTGCTGCACTGCATTTGCTTGCGAAGTGAAGCCGAAAGTCCAAAGGTTTACCTTCGTGCACGTAGTAGTTCGAGAGAGAGAGGGGGGAGAGAGAGACAGAGACAGAGACAGAGAGAGAGAGAGAGAGAGAGAGAGAGAGAGAGAGAGAGAGAGAGAGAGAGAGAGAGAGAGAGAGAGAGAGAGAGAGAGAGAGAGAGAGAGACAGACAGACAGACAGACAGACAGACAGACAGACAGACAGACAGACAGACAGAGACAGACAGACAGAGAGTGAGTGAGTGGAGCTAGCGTCTATATGCCTTTCTCTGGCCGGTGAAACATGTTTAATGGCTGGTTTGGTAGAGGCGAGCAGAAGACAAAGCTTGCTCCAAAATGCCTTGGCATCGCGGTAGCTGACGTCGAAAACGGTCCATGCTTTGATAGTGCTGATGTGGTCGTTTAGAGCTGTGTGCCCTCAAAGCCGAGGAGGCAAACCGGAGAGAGCTGGCACTGGAAGCCGGCTCTCTTGAGGCCGAGGTTGATCGCCTGTCAAAGGTTGCCAAAGGTAAGAGGTTGTGCAGGTTCCTGTTTCCGAAACGATGCTACTGACGCCTTAACTTTTTCCAGGGCAGATGCCAAAGCTGCAACACGTTTGTGGCCCTTTCTAGGCTTGCAAAACCAGCTGGAGCACATACGCTCCATGGTGGCCGAGGCCGAAAAGAAGAAACTCGCCGAGATAAGCCAGTATCCGCGGTGCGCCTCTCTAAGCGGGTGCAGGCAGCGTGCCGTGTCGGCTATTGGTTGGCAAGCAAGCGCGAGCTGAGCATTCGTTCAGTGTCCGGAGGATGATGGCAACTGCGCAGACCTATCGTCGGCTGCGAGTACTAGCTACTTGCTTTTGATATTTGGATCGCAACTTGCATTTCAGCCTGCTGTCACAGCTTCGATCGGCAGGCGTGCCCGAGCAGGCATCGGGCCACTTCGACATCGAGCTCGAAGAAGAAGGAGAAGAAGACGAAGTGCCAATAGTAGCAGCAGCAGCTGGCCAAGGGAAGCTGAGCTCTAAACGATGCCTGGCTCCTCCTAATGATCGGGATTATGTTGATGCTGGCGATGTGTACCCTTCCTATGCACATTCTCGAGTTAGCACCCATTGCGATGCCAAACTGTCACAGCCTTCCGGGCTCAAGTATGGTCAGTCGGGCAATGCCGATGCAGAGGACTCGCTGGAGCAGCTTCGAATCGCCCATATCCAGCCGATGGTCAGTGTGGGTGCTTGCGGCAGCAATGGGAGTAGGAGGCAGAGGTTTAATAATAATAATAATAATAATGATGCACTTGATAAAGCGCCCTCAGAGAACTCGGTCTTTCTCTAGGCGCTTTACATTTGCTGCAAATGGAAATGCAATTGAATGGTGAGTAAAATCATCCTTGACAAACAAACAAATGAAACAGGGTCAGCATGCAAATGTGGCTAGTGGCAGCATGCACAGTGTCAGCACACATAAGCACATGAAGGACGAATCACAGGGACCCACTAAATGCTGTCCTAAATAGGTGCATTTTTAAGTTCTTTTTAAATGTGGTCAAGTCAGGTCATGTCGTGATGCAAGTCGGGAGTGAGTCTCACTCAGGCTTTGAGAGTATACGAACTGTCACACACACACACACACACACACACACACACACACACACACACACACACACACACAGACTGATTAACTGACAGACCCAACGAGAGAGCTAGGAACAGACAGACAATGAATGAGACAGACAGACAGACCGATAGATAGGTGGAGAGGTCAAAAGATAGATTGATGGATAACCAGGAAGACAGATAGAGAGGGAAGTAGATAGTAAGTTAGCCAGAAATATAGATACAGAGAGCGAGAGAGAAAGAGAGAATTTATTTGGCCCAAGCAAAATGGAACTCACTAGAGTGAGAAAGAGACTAAAAAGACGAAGAAATGAGAGGAAGAGTTGCCAGCGTTATGCTCTCGTCTTGCTGGTTACATAGGCTGCAGGCACCGTGTGACACAGCAGGTCTGCAGTGACGAAGAAGCATCTCACGTGAAAACCAATCGGGTTTTTATATCACCACCAACGTACTGCCATCGGAGAGCTTTGCTGACTTGTCGGAATTGTGTGCACCTGCAATGCCGAACGGGCTATGCCCCTCCCCACCCAAGCTCGTGCCTTCATTTGCTCCTAGCTTGGTGCGTGGCGGCAGCAGAGAAAGGATTTGCCATGCATGCACCTGCTACAGCCTGCTGCCGCTGCTGCTGCCGGGCACTGACATCATGCCGTATGGGCTTTCTGCTTGCACTGCAGAGACCTCCGCCTTGGAAAAAGACCTGCACCAAAATGCCGGCAGGCAGCAGCAGCAGCAGTACGGAGGCACAGAACCGACTCAGCAAGGGGCACTGAGCTGCCGACAGGTGGCAAGCCGATGCTGCTCGGGCGACTGTTACTGGGGCAGTCTCACTTGGCGTGGCTTGTACGCCAGCCGAGCACTGAAGATATTTCACAAGCATAAAGCGTAGCCAAGTGTAAAGAGGATAAGCTAAGCGCCATTTGATGTTTGCTGTATGTGTGTGACAGTGCTGGTCACTTGTTTCACAACTGTTCACTCAGAGTGCCCATGTGCGGGCTGCTATAATATGAATGTGTAGCCAAACATGGTCGATGTTTTGCCTTTACATGCTGGCCACTTGCCCTTAAGAGCACTTGAGTCGGACACCGGGTTGAAATCTGCTGCAATCGAGTTTTTTATCCAGAGCAGTGGCAAAGTGGGGCAATAACAGTGCAGATGCTGGGTCCCTTCGGGTCACGTGCCACCTGCCTACAGATGCATCCGATTGCCAGTATTAAGCATTAACTCACTGCGAGAATGGTCGATGGCATGTGAGACGCAGTGCTGCCGTGAAGCCATTCACCAGTCAATGGTTGAGAAAATTACGGTAGTTTATTACTGCAGCCGACAAACAGACCGTGGACCGTATCCAAATGCGGACCAAGAACAAGTAACAAACGGGTCCAATATATAGTAGTCCTAAATGAATACTATTGGCTGAGCAAGCCATCATGCATATAAATCTGGGTTTTCTTCGTGACCATGCTCTGATCAGTCCTGATCAGCTGTAGCTGGTGTGGTCTTGGCAGGGGTCTATTGGCCTTGGTACAGCCAATCAGCTGTAGTCTGCAGCTCCAAGAATAGCCGGTCTCCTGAGTCAGTCAGTGATGCACTGCAGATCAAGGTGAAATTGTCCGGCACAATGGCTGTGAAGCAGATTCAGCCAACAGGGGACTCTGGGGGTTTTCTGCACCGGAGCACTGACCTGTTGCTACCGGTGGGTTTAGTGACTTTGGCCACTGATAGCTCAGTGTTTAGTCTCAGAAGCTCCCACAGTAACCCGGCTGGCTGTTTTCAGCGTTAGCACTTCAAATGAGCCAGTCATGTGTTGAATCCTGTCGTGTTTTTTTTAACTGCATCTAAACGAAGCCAGGTATGTGGATAAGGAGACAAAGAGAGAGAGAGAGAGGGGCATCTAAGTAGAGTTATGAAAGCTAGAATTTTTCTCCTACTGGTCAGACTTGAATTCTTTCGGCAGCACGCGATGCACAGATGGAGACTCGTGCAGCACTGTGGGGTGTGACACGATGAATGGCCCATCCAAGCCAGATCGGCTCAACGAGCTTCTGATTGGTGGTGCAGAGAAACCGGTGCTTCTACTGCTACCAGCTCGGTATGCGATGATCACTTCCGGCCTCGAAAGAGCAAGGGGTGCAGAGACAGCACTGAATGCGTGCCGAGCGCCGTGGATGAGGGTGCTGCTGCTGCCTGCTATTGTGCTGCTCGTCGCGATCTAGTGTCTGCAGCTCCACGAGTTCACTGTTAAACACAAGGCCGGCAGGTAAACTGCTGGAGTAGGTGACCTTAGTGACGGCTTCATGCACTTGTAACCAGCCGACCGCCTAACACCTGTGCCACTCACACCAAACAAGAAACTGCTGCGACGCAGTGGTGAGCTCATTTGCCAGTGATATGCCGACACGAATCCATCGGCTGCCAAAAAGTGGCCGAGTTTGGGAAACACTCGAATGCTTCCGATGACACAAATGAGCCAAGAGGAGGGCATTCGACTGCACGAGCAACAGCAAGAGATGCAGCCTGAGCTATACAAAATAATAATAATAGTAATATATTTGTTATATGTCTCTCAGATAACTCAATCTCGTTCTCAGCACTTCACATTTGCTGCAAAGGAAGCACGATCGAATGGTTAGTGGATGCAACAAGCTGTGATCTGAATATGCAGTGATGATACAGAGAACAGGTGATAGGGGAGAATATGTCAAATCGTCCTCGAGAGCTGAACCCACGATCTTCAGAATCAGAGTAAAAAAAAAACGCTAATAATCCGATAACTAAAAGCACAGACAGCTTTCCAGAGCGTTCTGGCCTAGAGTTACCACTGGTGATGATACAATTATATGTCCTTACTGAAGTTTAGAGCATACATTTTAGTGCTTTTCTCAAGAGACACGATTAGAGAGCAGAAAGTTAATCATCTGGCTGGGCTACCATAGCTCCGAGCTGTGTTTTCTTTCTTTACCTTAGAGAATTAAAGGAAAACAGTTCGCAACGTGTCTCAGAATAAAAAAATCTCAACACCGACTCGTGAATGGTATGACAATCATACTGTTCATGCGATCACACATTCATATTGTTTATCAAGCATGATATCACTCATCATTCGATCGTGTTTCCTTTGCAGCAAATATAAAGCGCCTAGAAAGAGATTGAGTCCTCTGAGGGCTCTTTATCAAGCTTATTATTATTATTCACGCATGCAACATTTTTGTATAATATATACATGTATACACACACACACACACACACACACACACACACGCACATGCACACACACACACACACACACACACACACACACACACACACACACACACATATATATATATATACATATATATATATATGTATATGTGTGTATCTCCTTCAGTAACTCCACAAAGTCATAAAGACCATGTGGGTGTTACACAGGAGAGTTTTGTATAGCGCACTCACAGCCTAAGCGGCTTTCGGTACGCATTCGGTTGCCAACAGACTTCGTCTCACGCAACAAAGAGAAAGTGGGAAGCATAGCAGAGTCAGGAGAGCAGTTGAGATAGTGAGTAGCATAGAAGTAGCAGTTCAGGACCGCTGAAAAAGATGTGCCATAGTCGGCAGTTGGAGAGTAGATGTCGTTGCGTAAGAATTGTGGAAGCGAGTTCCACAGTCTAGGACCTGCAGAGATAAAGCTTCTGTCGCCAACTGTCTTTAAGCGGAGGAATGGGACAGCTAATTTATTGTCCACACAGGACCTGAGGGCACGAACAGGCTGAAACTGATGCAGCAGTTCAGCTAGGTACGAAGGAGCCAAGCCGTGGCGGGCCTTGTGGGTCAGCGTAAGGACTTTGCTCTGTATCCTTTGCTCAACCAGCAACCATCCTAGCTCTTTCAGCAGAGGTGACACGTGCTCAAACCGCTGGGACTTGAAGACCAGCCTTGCAGCCATATTCATAGTTCGCTGTAGTGGCATACTAGCTTTCTTTGGTAGCCCAGCCAAAAGGGAATTACAATAGTCAAGCCGAGACAGAACTAAAGAGCTAGTTTAATTTTTTACAAGCCACTATGGGAGACAGCTTCTAATCTTGGATAGGGATCGGATGTGATGGCTAGCTGTAGAGGCAGTCTTGTGAATGAAGCTTTTGAAATTGAGGCAGCAGTCGAACACGACACCTAGATTACGAGCACGTGGTGAAGGTCGCACAATAGCATCACCTATTAGAACGGCAAAGCCTTTTAATCCAGCCACACGCTTAGGGTGTCCTATGAGAAGCAGTTCGGTTTTATCGTCATTTAATTTCAGGAAGTTTTCCGACATCCAGGATCGAATATCGGCAAGGCAAGCATTCAGTTTCTCAGTTGCTGCAGCAGATTCCGAAGATTTAAATGACAAAAACAACTGAGTATCGTCAGCATAGAAGTGATATCCTATTCCATGGGCCTTAATCGCTTTTCCCAGAGGTTGTGTATAAATGGAGAACATCAAGGGACCTAGTACAGACCCTTGAGGGACTCCACAGGTGACCCTTCTCACGTCTGAGACCTGACCCCCACACGACACGGATTGAACACGATCAGACAAGTAGGATTTAAACCACGCCCGTGCTTCGTCTGCCAGACCGATCACTGTTCTCAATCCTTCAAGCAGAACATCGTGATCAATGGTGTCGAAGGCAGCAGACACAACTAGCAGAGCTACGGCAGTGACATTCCCGTCGTCGTTGCCACGTAGAATGTCATTGTTAACACGGAGGAGAGCAGTTTCAGTAGAGTGCTGCCTCTTGAACCCCGATTGAAATGTTTCTGACATTCCATTATTTTCAATATGTTCAACTAGCTGCTTAGCAACAATTTTTTCAAGAATCTTTGATAAGAACGGAAGAAGGGAAACTGGACGATAGTTTGCTAGGACCTCTGTGTCTAATCCAGGCTTTTTAAGAATAGGTCTAACGATTGCCGATTTGAAGGACTTGGGGACGACCCCTTTTCCCAAAGAAACATTAAAAATCTTGGTTATGGCAGGGCTAAGTTGGTCTGCAAGTGGAGACCACAGAGATGAAGGTATAGGGTCTTCAGGAGACGAGCTCTTTTTGCTAGACCTTATTAAGGCAGCCACATCACAGGCAGAAACATCGGAGAACCTTTTAAGAAAGGTCACAGGCTGAGGAACGGGGAGGAACTGAGGAGGGGGCTATATATATATATATATATATATATATATATATTTATCTGTCATAAATACATATTATTTTGAAAAATACAAAATCCTCTGAAGCATCACAAATGAAAGCCAGGAAAGTCGATTATTTTTTGCTACCCGAGATGCTTGAACAAAATCATATAAATATAATTCATTTATATAGCACCCTAAGAGAACTTAATTAATAATAATAATAGTAATAATTCACTTGATAAAGCGCCCTCAAAGAACCTAATCTCTCTCTAGGCGCTTAATCTCTATCCAGGGGCGTCCCATATATTAATACATATGCCACGTGGCTCATGTGGGCTAAACTTTAGCGTAGAAGAAAACTTAATTTTCTGCAGTATCGCAGAGACGTGTCCACTTCCGCGAAAAGACGCCGTGTGGAGTGTTCTACGTCTAGTGTGCCTGGCTTCGACGTGCGCTGCCGCAGGTAGCACCGATGTTTTCACCTGCTTTCGGGTTATGCGCTTGAAAAGTAGGGGCAAAAAGAATTGTAGAAACATCCAAAACTCTAAATTCCAGCCGCTATGGCCTCTTTCTATTTCAGTTCATGTCGTCTTCTAAGCCTAGCGTTGCTCAGCCTAGCGCAGCTGCGGCGATCGCAGACCCTACTGGGGGCGGGGTCTAACTGGGGTTGACGACCCGGAATCCTTGACCTACAGGCATAGCTGCAGATCAGCTAATTCAGAGTTTGACTTCGTAAAAAATCTTTTTATAATATTAAAATTTCTTTTTTATGCTTATCTTTTAGTAAGGGGTACTCTGCGAAGGCGACCCGGACGCTAAGGTCAGTACCACGCGAGGTAGATGGGTCACGTGGGCACCTAACGTCGGCGAATAGGATATCATTTCTGAAGGAGACGCAATCATTGGTAGATCTATCTCTTCGTCCGGTGCGGTGCCAGAAATGTCTGAGCCGCCATTAGGCCTGCAGGGAAGTGGTCGGGCTCTGAACCCAAACTGGAAGCTGAGGGTATTTAGCCCACTAAATGCCGCTTACCCCAACCGAAATCAAGGAAAAACTACTAGGAGCACTGGATGGCGATTATAATGTAAGATTATTATGCGGTTTTTTGCCTTTAGCTGCGTAACTCGTGTCGGCTGTGGCCTATCCTCTCACGCGGTCGTCTGGGCTCGCAGATGTTACGCGTGCTGCTTGCACGCGTGCCAGCCAGTGCGGCCGCAAACTACCAGTATGCAGCAGCCATGCTTAGCCCCGCGGCGTGACTCACGCTCAAGGCTATTGCTGCGTATGCATTGGTTCTTGATACCCTACTCCGTACCCCCTTCACTACACTCGTTCCCGGGCTTGTTCGGGATGATTCCGTGCGGACCACTGGACGGCGCTGCCCCCAGTTTGACCTCGCTACCCTTTCTGCAGAAGCGGCGCTTGGCGTATTATTAGGAGGCCGCGTTCAGGTTCAAGGGCGTGCGTTTTTCGCGTGCCAACTCGACGCGGTCTTCTGCGCTAGCTGTAGCTGCAGCCAGTAGGCCGTTCCTTGTCGTCGTGCCGGTTGATGCCGCGCCTATTCCTTCCGCCGCCGGCCGCGGCGATGGTATTGGTGCGTGCAGGCTGCATGGCACCGTTGGCATCCGAGAAAAGCTGCGGGCTACTGCAGCTGGTGCTGTCCTATCCGGCGGCCTGGCGTGTAAGCGGGTGTGTCGAATTTTTGTCGTTGCCCCTGTTTTAGATACAAAACGAAAATGTCGTCGTCGAGGTTATTGGAATTCTTGAGCGTTTTCCTATCACGAAAGAAGACCTCGAGGTACGTGAGAATTATCGCTGCTGTACGTGCCGATTGTCCATGCTGCCTCACCCGTGTGTGAATTACCGCCGGACTAATGACACAATCGGCAGGTGCAGCTGGACGTTCGCAGCAATCGAGATAATTCACAAGCAGGCAATAAAATCACACGAAAATATCCTCGTTTAATACAGCCGCCGGCTTCTTTTGCGGTTGGACTTCCACGTTTTAAAGGCTGGTTTTCAGCAGTCCAAATACGACTAGTGATTTTTCTTGTGTTCTCTTGCTCTAGTTGCAAATTGTAAATTATGTTAGTATGCAATGTAGCATGCAATTTTTTTATATGGCAACCTTTATTAAGTCGAAGATAGTTTTTCCGGTAGGCAAACTGCATGATACTTACTCTCAAGCACCACATACAGTCATGTCCACAGTATCTCATCTAAAGTTGTTGTTGTGCGGTGCTTTAAGGGCAATCTTGAACTTGTTAGTTGGCCTGAAGTAGGCCCACCTTGGTTCTATATGACCACTTTAACGATGCAGTAGGCGTGATGCGGCCTATTTCAGCCTGCCCTGTTAAGTTTATTCATTTTATTTGTTTTACTGGGCTACGAGGAGGGCTTCTTACCCATGCTCTGCCGAGAGAGATGCCTGCACTGGCAAATCTGCTGCTCAATGATTTCTGGTCAAGCTAGCCTTCCTATTGGAGAAAACAGGTTTCGTCAGTGTTTAAGTGTCCACAGTATCTCATCAGTGTCAAGTTCATCAAGCTCATTGTTTAGGATTTATAGGATGAAACAGTTTGATTTGAAGCCCTGCTGGCACACGGCCAGTTTTTATCGACTTTTATCATTCCAGGATTACAGTGATCTTCGTGTTGCTTATTCTTTGTGTAGTGCGAGCGACGTGCCATTATTGAATTCTCCTCGTCTACTGAACGTATACGCCAGCTAGGAATTTAACATCGGCTACGGCCGGTGCACAATAAGTCAGAATCGATGGGTGTTGGGCATATCATGAGGATCTACCACACACACACACACACACACACACACACACACACACACACACACACACACACACACACACACACACACACACACACACACACACACACACACACACACACACACACACACACACACACACACACACACACACACACACACACACACACACACACACACACACACACACACACACACACACACACACACACACACACCTAAAAAAAATTGGTAATTTTATAATGAACTATTTCATTGCTAGGTGCTAAAATCATGGGCTGTTCCTAGCTGCTACTGCTGCATTGGTAATAGACCTATTCCTTGGATGCATAAATTCCGTTGGGTACCAGTGTTAGCCCGTTAAATAGCTTGGTTTGTTCATATGGCACGCGATTTTTCTTTGGTTGAAACCTTTCCCTTCTGTAGAATGTCGACCGAATGGCAAGCATGTGTGTTTTAGCTCCATTTTTCGTCGCGTGTGACTAAGATCGTGTTGTATTTTTTCTTACTCATGCTGTTTTGCCTACACCTGTTCACCTGACGTCCAGTAGCAACAGCTTTTCACTGCTATATAGCAAAGAGCTTGCTTTTATTATGTACATACATGCTGTTTTCAGCTGGGTGTGACATTCACATGCTCGGGGCAAATGCTTTCTGCATGCCCAGTCCTTCGGCGAACGACCTCTGGCTGCATTATTTTAGATTTACTGTAGCAATACGAGCATGCTGCTTTTAGCTGGTTGTTGCATGCTGCTAAGATTTGGCTTGCGCACAAATCATCACTGGCCAGGTAAACAGCCCAATATTCTATTGGCCTAATGTGGGACATGAAGGGCCAGTGTCAGCACAACGTTCTAGAGGGTCGGCACTTGTTTGTAGTTAGATCTTTTAAGATCTCTCGACTTATATTAAACAATGTTCGTTTTGCACATGAAGTTTATCGGCTCTTTGGCAGTGTGCCTATGCAAATCTCTGGTGTCTTAGTTATCAGCTCACGATCAAAGGGTGATCCTGCCTCTGGTTAAGCTTAAAAAAGTTCTTTCTCAAATTTCAAATTGCCATGCTCCTGTTAGTCCTGATGACTACTAGTCTTCACTGTTTTGAAATCATAGTTGTGCTGCCGGTAACCTTGCCTGAATAGGCTGTCTGCCAACTCCGTCACCAGCTCCGTTGTTATGATATGTTTTAACTATAAAAAAAGACAAACCTGGGTAGGAAACAAGGCAGGAGCAACTATTGCATCTGATCGAGTAGACGTGGTGCATTATTGCAAGAGGGGTACGTTTTTGTTTGCATGCATGCCAC
Source organism: Cristatella mucedo (assembly GCA_009760855.2). NCBI lineage: Eukaryota > Metazoa > Bryozoa > Phylactolaemata > Cristatellidae > Cristatella > Cristatella mucedo. Next base: position 1,921,783 of record WPIO01000008.1, on the reverse strand, counting down.
CCCTTGCAGAATCGTTGGTCCGTAAGCCCTCCCCCTCTGATGCCTCCCACCAGCTGCACTTGCTGAGTGTGTCACTCAAGAAGCGCAAGTTAATGCGAGAGGCCGTCATACCAACTGTATAGAATTCTAGCCTGTCGAAATTTGTCGAGTGGCATAAGTTACCATTCTTAAGCCCTCAAGAAATTATATTGCCGTAATGGTAATAGTATTTTTTCTGCTACGGCTGTCGGGCAGACCGATGTAGGTTAGACAGCAGCTCTCGTTTTAGCTGCTTTGGTTACCACCAGTTTGTTCTTTGCACTTGCGCTGCATAGGGCCTTAGTTTCAGAGGCGACTTGCCATTCCGTAGGAGCTCAAGTGGTTAGCTACCGACCTCTTCACATCTCTCCGTGAATGCCAGCTAGATGGACTCATATCTCTGCTCCGAGATGCTACCATGCTGTTCCCTACCGTCTTTTGTTTGGTGGCATCCTCTTCCTTTTCCCTTCCTTCCTTAAAAATAGCAATGCATTTGTGTAGCGCCCTTAGAGAATTTCCTCTCTTCCTTCCCTTCCTCCCGTCCTTCCCTGTGCATATGAGAGGAAGGCTCCTCCCGCTCCCTCAGCTGCTTCTCACCTGCATCTGGGACCTTGCAGCTAGGCGGCAGTGGGGCTGGGCTGTCTGCCCAGAAAGGGCTGTCTGCCCAGAAAGGGCTGTGTGAGCGTCGTCGGGTGGGCACGAGAGAACGTAAGCCCACTGGGTTGCTGTGATGCTCGATTGTACAGCAGAACAAATGGGCAGACTCTTATAAGTTCACACGTGTTTGCAGCTTTCTTGCTGAAGGATCGGAGCTTGCTGAAGTTAAAAATATCCTTCCCAGTTTTTAATAATCATAGGTCGTGCTCAGCATGCGTGTTTGTTATTCCCTCAAAGTCAAGAACTTGCGAGTGAATTACCCTGATACATCAGCTGATAAGAAAGATGTCAGCCACATGGGTTCAATTGGCTTGTCCTGTCGAACTTGGTGGCCCAAGCATTTTGTGACTTCCTATGCCATGGGTGGATATCGGGTTTTCTACTATGAGGGATGTTAGTCACACACATGGTATCTAGAATTGAGAATAGCAGTTGGATCTGATTCTGGGACTTAAGCTATGGTAACTAGGTGTTCCCACCTCTTCTTGAGTTTTTGGTGCACTTGTAGTGTCTTGGAGTTTCCTGTATTTCAACTTTCATGCTCTGTAATACTTATGAGAGGCTAGTGCTGTCACTCGGTTTGTGTTCAGTCTACATACTGAAGCCTTATAATAATAATCGTAAATGTGTATAGCCCCCTCAGAGAACTGAATCTCTTTCAAGGCACTTTACAGATGCCGTAAAAAAGCATAAACACTAAATGCTGTAATAAGCATGTCAGTTTTAAACTTCTTTGTAAATGTCGTCAAGCCAGGGGATGTCGTGACATCAGTCGGGAGTGAGTTCCAGGCTTTTGGATTATATTAAAGGCACGGTCTGTAAAGGATTTGAGCTTGGTTTGAGGCACAGAAACGATTTGAATTTGACCAGCAGGGAGTGCGATGCTTAGGCTGGTTGGGGGCTTAGTTCGAATAGGTATTCTGGAGCCAGAGAATAAAGGAACCTTAAAGTGAGAGACTGAACCTCAAAGTCGATACGCTGCGTGATTGGGAGTAAGTGGAGGTCGGCAAGAAGTGGTGTGGTGTGGCAATTTTGACGCTCACGACAGACAAGCTTAGCTGCAGAGTTTTGCACCAACTGTAAGTACCAGGTTGCACAGGTAGGTAGATCAGTAGACGGCGAGTTGCAGAAGTAGAGACTGGATGTCACAAATGCACGGACTAATTTGGACCTTGTGGATGCTTACAGCTTGGTTTTTCTAAGCTGCCGTGTTCTGGTCGTTAAGCTAATCATTGCCAAGGACGGGGCTGTCTGTCATTAGGTACCTCAGTGCTGTAAGGTTTTGCACAGTGGCTTGTTATGTATGTTTAATTTGCCAGAAATTCTTATTATCCACACGAGTTAAGTGCTCTCCGGTTTATGAAAATTTGTTTATTGGTTTGACCTGCCTGCATATACTACTCGATCCGGAAAATTGCAGCAGCAATACTGTCTTATCCATGTCCTCACTATTTGTGTAGTTATTGAATTTGACTACATTGGCTAGGCCTATGTTGACATTTTACCTGTTGAATCTGTACATAAATGTTAAAGAGTTGGTATCACGTAAGTTTGTTAACCGATATCCAGCATTTTTATTTATCCAGCATTGACATTTTTATTTATCCATTGATATCCAGCATTTCGAATGTCCAATCAGTCTGCCTGCATGAGTTTTAGCACCCTGTACTGTGCAGTGCACAGATAATATGGATTTCGAAGGCCGTCAAGGTATTTTCGTGCACGCAAGCCTGAACAGATATCTGTCCATTCTTCGAACTGCATCTTGCAATTTTTTCCTTGGCTGCCGGACATGTAATTCTGTCTCTTGTTTATCGACGGTCAGATGTAATGTAATGCATCCCTGTAACTTCACAAAGACTATGTGGGTGTTATGCAGGAGCTGGTATAGCACATTCGCAGCCTAACCGGCTTTCGGTAAGCTTACGGTCATGCGGAGCAATTGGCCAGTTAGCTCCTATTCTGTAGACCATCCTTTCCCACTCTGCCTTGTTCTATTTTATTATTGTTATTATTATCACAGAGTGTGCTAGCAAACAATAGCTGACATTAATTTGGAAATTTAAAGACCGTGCAAATATGAGAATGGCTTCACAATTGCTCAGCCTCAACGACTGACCGACCAGCTGGCTGCTGCTGTTCGGCAGCATTTACATAAAGGGAATTAAATAACGACTATTAAAAGCTGGCTCATTGCTGTGTCATAAATCAACGGTCAATTTCAGCTATTGAGTGCATGTTGTAGCATTGTGTGTCAATAATCGCCCTGGTTTTTTATATGACACCATCATAGCTGTGTCGTTGCAGCTGTACATTCTATAAACAGTACTGTGTAGTACACTAAATAGCAACCGTGATGCTGCAGCTTTTTTTTTTATTTTTTTATTAGACGGTCTCTCTCTCTCTCTCTCTCTCTCTCTCTCTCTCTCTCTCTCTCTCTCTCTCTCTCTCTCTCTCTCTCTCGATCAACCCACGATGTTCGATCCCAATTTTGTGATACACGATTTGCTCATACCCGAATATAGCCAGTTCAGCCAGAGAAAATTATGATCAAGTTAACCCGTCTGGAATAATACATTGACTCATTTAGTTGCCCCATCCAAGATCTAACCAGGTTTTTGCATCTCAACATGACCCACTAAAGCTTGCTTGGTACATGCTGCTCAATAGCAATGGTCGCTGTAGCATTTCTGAGAGGCACCTTGCAGATAGCAGATGTTGCATGTCTACCAAAAAGTGCTAGGCCACTATCCCAGAGGCCAGTTTGATGGCCTGCCGAGTTTCAAGTGTGATGTGCTGAAATGGCATCTTACTAGTGCTGATGAGGTTGTAAGAAGTTCATCAGAAGGTCAACACGGCAGCTATATCACATCAAACGATAGCTTATGTTATCAGTGTTCTTTGTGCCAGTTTTCATGCCATTCATTTTATTGGTCTTGGTACAATATTAATAAATGTGCTTTGGGGCCAACTTGCACTACTAGTGACCATTTGGGGGATAACTCCCACTACTGGGGGACCTACCCCCTTAAGGTGTTGAATACAATGCAGACAGAGTCAAGGCGATGAGGAACAATCGTGCTTTTTATTTCCTTTTATAATTTCGTCAAATCGGGAATGGCTTGATGTCATTTAGTAGTGAGTTCCAGGTTTTGCGAGCTTTAGATTTTCAGTAAGTCATTTGGGACGATCCGTTTTGTTAGTAATTGTCTAGAGCCATTTGTGTTAGTGAGACTATTTTGCTTTTCTGTTGCCAGTTAGTAAAAAGACGATAATGTGAGCTGTTAGTTATTAGTACATTTCGGTCCTCCACAAGGAAGCCTGCAAGTCATTTGTCTGACAAGCACTGTATATGTAGTAATAATAATGTCTGCCGGTTCGCTTGCTTGAGCTGCTGTTCGGCTCTGTGGGAGACTGTCTGTTGTCACTGGTTCTTGCTTGTGCCTGCGCTTCTGTCTCTGATCGCCTTTTTGTATCTCGGGGTTTCATGAAAGGTTTTTTTGTAGCTCACCAGAATAGGAAAGCATGTAAACGAGCTTCGTCGCAAGACAGCCAATCAAGACCTTTGCCGTCGGTCGAAAAACCTTGTTCGAAGCTGGCAAAAACTGGTCTTGAATGATGTGTCTGCCAGCGGTAGCCCGGCTGCTGCATCTTCACCCCGACTGCCGCCCAGACTTTCCGGCAGTGCACTGCCCGGACCTCGAACTAGCAGTCCTTTGGTGTCTGTTTCGAGTAGCTCGGCTGGTGGCAGCCAGCCGCGTTCACCTGCTGGCCTGCATCCCCGAGGCATGGCGGTTGCTGCTGCGATGTCGATAAGCACTTCACCGCTGGTGCGAACACCGGCTTCACCGGCTCAACCCGTGAGAGTTGTATCAACTCCGGCGGCTCATTCGGGTTCGCGACCAGTACCGCCGGCCGGCGTACCAGCCGTCGTAGCGCTGCGCGAAACGAGTCGTCTGGTGTCGCCAGCGGCGGGCTCAGGTGATAAAGCTCACGTCGGTACTTCAGCTGCTGGCACCTTTGTCGGCGGAAAGAATGTCTCTTCTCCGGCAGTACCTCGCCAGCCGGTGGGCGCTGCCAGTTCCTCCCCGGCTCTTCGTCCACCTGCTGCTGCCCTTCCAGGAGCCACCGTGCCTCCGCCTGCTTCCCCGCGCCTTCCAAGTATTCCTGGGACGTCGCGCCTTGAATCGGCGACGACAGCCAGCTACTCCCGTACTGCAACACCTCCAAGCGTTTCTCCTGGGCCAAGGCAAGCCAGAATGGATAAGCCTGGCGCAAATCGAAGCGCATCTAGTTTGCAAGGCTCGGTGGCATCTCCGGTGCAAAAACCTGCTGCACAAAGTGCTGCTGCTGTCTCCGTTCAACGCAATGGCAGCACTGCTGCTGACAGTCGTCTGCGGATGGCGCCGTGTGCTGGTGCTGCAAGCAGTGTGAGTCCTGCCAGCAGTACGCATTCCGTTGGCACGTTAAGGCCCGGCCATCATTACCAGAGCGGTGACTCACATAGACCTGCTACGGCTGCTGGATCAAAGCATCCAGCAAGCGACCGTGCTAACGGCGATCTGTCAGTTGAACGGACAGCTATGAGTAGGACCAATGCTGCAAACAAAAAGCGGCGGCGGTCCGACGACAGCATAGGCAGCAGCAGCACCACCAGCTCAGCTCCGCCGAGGAAGTTGCCTTTCTTGAACGGAGATGCCGGCCCTGCAACATCAGTTCATGCGTCAGTGGCATCGATGAAGAACATGGCTGCTCAAGAGCGTCGCCCATCCAAAGTAAAAACGACTGCACAGCTTATTGCAGAGTTGCAGGCCTCTAAAGGTGGGGACGGCCTCCTAAAAAGTGACACGATAACCAGGATAGTTTCAAATCAAATTGAGCGGGAGAAGTATGTTGAACACGAAAGTGTCGTTCCTGCCAGTGCCAAGCCTCGGCCTCGCAAAAAACCGGGCGTGTCTTCGGCATTTGCGAAACCTCCAGATACTCCCGACAGTGCTAGCCTGGCCAAGACGAAGTCGGAGATGGTACAAAAATACCTTAGTTCATCAATGCTGGCAAATTCGGGCAACGGCGGGGAGGATTCCCAGATGACCTTTGCTTCCTCCAGTCCATCGACTCTGGGTGCACCGAGTTTCTTAACCCCTGACAATGCTGCCGACCACGATGAGGATGATGAGTTCATAGACATTGAAGGGCTTGACACGGCCAGCACTCCAGATGGGCAACGGCTGAGTCAAGCTGCCACGGCTTTACGACCTAGCTCCACGGGTGCTGCCACAGCTGCATCCGATTCGCAGATCAAGGGTCGTGCAGCACAACTGGACGATCCTTACTCACTCCTACCGCCACTCAACGTCGACGAGATTGTGTGGAGTGAAGACGAGGATCGACCTACTAGTGAAGGCATTTGTTTGGCAGCTTCATGTGATGACAGCGCCATTGACAGGCTTCACGATGCCAAGTGGCCTGGAGTGAATGGTGTCTTTGCCGACGGCCATCAGCAGTGGCGTGACTGGACAGAGACCATCGTTCACGGAAATGAAAGTGGCAGTACGCTTTTCATATTGCCCTATGTCGACGTTGGGGATTGATGAATATTTGCGACCAGACCACGGATCTGTTTTATTGGTGCAGTTGTGAATGCACTGGTAGTCATTGCTGTGCAGTCTTTACTCGAACTGCCTGGCTTGTCTCGGGAGCTCGTGTTTCCGTTGTTATACCCAAGCTCGTGAGCTTGTGTGGGTTAAATACATGGAAAAAACTATGCGGCCTTATGTGCCACAGCAGCTGCCATGTGAGCATATTGCAGACGGATTTTGCTGTTGGTGGCTGTGGTGCTAAAATTGATTTGCAGGTTGTAAAGTATCAGTTAGTGCCCATTTCTCGAGAAGGTGCACTTGATGTTAGGCTTAGTGAACCTGTCACAGCAAAGTAAGAGGCCATATTGTTGAGCATACACACAGCAATGCAGCCTGCCTGCAACGTAATGCAGCTAATGCACTGGCAGTCGGAAGGTGATGGGTGGATATCTTACCTTACTAGCAGGGCTTGCAGGAGGGAGATTTAACAAAAGGCTGCTTTTGCACGGTTCGGCACACGAGGAGAATCTCTGCACCCTGTGCAGTTCATTGTCCCGGTGCCAATTCGGCTAGACCGTCGGCCACGTGCTTGTTTGAGCTACCCCCACATCCAAGCAACAGTCGCCAAGAGGCACTAGAGGTAGTGAGAATGTCGGTTTGTTTCAGCATTTCCTAGCAACCACCCCCCTCCCCCGGGGATTCAAGAGTGCTGCTTAGACCAGCTTGGTACCTGTGGTGCCAGTAGTCTGCTAACTTGTCGGCTGCCCATGCATGCAGCGTTAATCGTGAGTAGTAAGTATAGATTGCTCATTCCAGCCAGTTCAGGGTTAATGGAAACAGCAATTGTGGAAGCAGTGGTTAGACCGAGAATATTGACCTATCCTTAAAGGAGATTCTAGATGGCTTCCAAAAAACAAAACGTCATTGGTATTGTATTGTATGTTATTCGAGTTATTGAATGAGAAGTGGCCAACTTACGGTAAGACGAGAATTCAAAAGCCGATAATCAACGCGTTTGACGAGTTAACGAAGCTAAACCAGTGTGAATTATGACTAATCAATGAGGACACGTGCAAGCATTTCATACCTGAAATGCTTGCACATGTCCCTTCCAGTTCGATTCTATGGACCTAGTGACTAGCTTACGCTTCGACCTACACGTATGGCCATCAAGCCTGCTATAACCCTAACCTAACCCTAAAACTATTACCTGTTTAATACCTGTACTTGTTGAGTGATCTTGGTGTATTTACTTGTAAACTCGTTCGTGGCACACGAAATGAGAGCAATCTAAGGGGCTGCCACTTGCAGGAGCAAGCTAAGCTTATTTGAGCCACGGCCAACCCCATAATCAGGTTTGATAAAAAAAATTGCGTAATTGGCAGGCAGAAAATATCTAGGTACTACATTTACCAACATTAACTTGACCGTGCGGATGAAGTGGCTGCACCCAAATTGTACGACTAGTGGTTCTGCAATCTTTAAGAATATGCAGTATATTTACTTATGTTGTCTTTCTTTGATACAATATCAAATGCAACACTCCGTTTATCGTTAAGCATCACCCAAGGCAATGCACGTGAAATCCAATGAACAGCTTAACCGCTTACCGCGCCCCCCCCCCCGTAGGTTGAAAAGCTTGTGCTGATTTTTGCTGCTGACCCACATTTTCACATGCTACCAAAGAACCATGAATGTGCATTGACGGTTCGGCATGCTGGATTAAATGGTAATTAGTCAGCTATTGCATCCTACTTTTTTCGGATCGGAGCAATACCAGATCGCTCAGCCTTCTGAGATCGCGAGCCTTGCAGTATTATACAGCTTGAGGCAAAACTTGAAAGCTCACTTGCCTTGGTGGTCAACAACAACTAAATCATTGAAGAGAAAGCATGTTGCTGGTAGCCTAGGCAACGTAGCAAGCGACCAGAGTAACAGGCCAAGTCGAACAAGTTGCTGCTGCTGCTACTACTACATGCTATAGTGAGCACAGCAGGAGCGACGACAAAGCAGAAAAATATTTCCACGGACTAAGCTAGCATTTCGTAACCTGAGGTAACCCGACGGAAGGAAGGATCGTGGTAACAGAGAAACGGATAAAATGCATTGTGCTGCCGGCATAATTTATAAACATGCCAGCCGCAGGAGCCAGTGTACGTGGTGCTTGGAGCGGCTGCCGCACCGATCGCCGGACTTCCTTACTGGCATAGTGTTCACACACAAGCACACCGGCATGGGACGACAACACAACGTCTGTGAACCTGGCCTGGCGGAAACGCACAGGAAAGCGAAACAGCAAGCCAGAGAGAGCCAATGCCACACGCAGGTGAGAGAGAGAGAGAGAGAGAGAGAGAGAGAGAGAGAGAGAGAGAGAGAGAGAGAGAGAGAGAGAGAGAGAGGAAGCCTCCTGCGAGGCAGTCTGCTAAGACGCAGGCGTCTTCTGCTCTGAAGCCAAACTCCGACGAGCCTCGCGAAATTCACCCCCAAATCACCAGTAACGCTACGGGCTACTGTAGCAGCGCTCACGAAGAAGGCGACCTCGCGCGGTTATTTCACAAGCCGAGGCGAGCGAGCTCGAGGACAGCGCCGCCGCCAAACGATGGCCTCGGGCAGCGTGCTCAGAGCAGCTTGGGCAGTTCCCGAAGCTTGTCCATGTCGAGAACTTTCACCGGCTCGTACGGCGGTGCAGAACGCCGAAGGTCGACCGCAGCTTCCGGTGTCGGAGGACAGTTTGCATCAAGGACGGCCAGGGGTCGCGCATGCAGCCTCCGGTGCTGCTGCTGGGTCTTGGTGAGGCCGACGAGGACTTGAACGTCCTGCAACTGGGCTGCAGGCTGCTGCAGTGGCGTCATTGGCGACGGGAGCCCGCGGCTCCCGTCGCCACCGACGCGGGCCTCGTCCAGCGGTCGTGAGCTGCTCGTCTGGCCCTGGCGAGGCCTTGACCTTGCCGAAGCTGCTCCTCTGCCGCCGCCGTTGCTTAGCGTGACGACGGCCGGGTTTTCCTTGTCGTCGCTCTCGACCGCGGCCGGTGCGCGGCCGTCGCAGGCGCGTACCGGCGGCTCATGCAGCCTCGCTGCGGCAGAGGCAGCAGCAGCTGCAGCAGCTGCTGCAGCGGCACCAGCCTCCGTTGGTTCGAGAAGACCGTGCCGCCTCAGGTATTTGGCGCTCGCAAAGGACAGCCAATTGCTCGGCGATGACACGACGCTCGTGTCGAGCAAGGAGAGGTCGAAGCCTCTGTAGGCGCCACGAGGAAGCGAGGCTTGCAGCCGCAGCAGCAGCGGCGGGCTCGTGCCGTGCACCGGCAGTGCTGCCGTGGCTGCTGTGGTGGCGCTGGCCAAGCGCGCCAGCTGCGTCAGCTGCCGGTCGCCGAGGTACTTCATGGCCAGGGCGTTGACTTCCATGCTCCTGTCCGACGGCGACGTGTACAGGTCGTCGCCGGCTGCCGAGAGCAGAGCGGATGCGTACTCGGTCCGCGGCAGCAGCGCCGACAGCAGCTCCATCGGCGGCAGCGACCTGCCGGTGCTGCTGCCAGGGGCTGCGGCCCTATAACGCGACGTCGGGCGGCTGCCAGTGCTCGACCCTTGCCCAGAGTGACAAGATGGCGGCGGCGAACGCTGGCCGGCAAAAGGTGTCATACGTACCCTGCGTCGGTCACGTCGGCGTCGTCACACGTGTCTAGCTGACAGGGAAGCATCTGTCGCACGGACGCCGCTGCCTGCCCTACGAGCCGAGTGCCGGGCGCTGGCTCGAAGCCACCGCCGAGGGGCTGCTGCTGCTGCTGCCGCTCAGCGTCTGACGTCAGCGATTCCATCGGCGGCGGCTGGTCCTGAGCCTCGTGCTTGGCCAGCAGGTCCCTCACGTTCCTCTGCGACGACGCAGCGCAAGACGAGCGACATTACAGAGAGAATGGCATTATGGGCCCCGGAGCCTCGAAACGGGCGACTCACTGTGGCGCACAGCGCCAGTAGAGCTCGTGCAAGTGCTATGCTGAAGACTCGCTGTAGCAAAAGACAAAAGAGATGCACGAAGGAATTGCACAGACAGGAAGTGGGCGATCGTCCGAGTGAGCCGCACATGCGCACGACCCTCATGCTTCCTGAGCGAGACTGCAGCAAGCAGCAGCAGCGCGGCAGCAGCACGAGTCTGTATGTCGTCAAAGTGTATGTACAAGTCGAGGTGTACGCAGCGGCAGCACATGTCCGTCCACAATGGCAAACGCCTCAAAAGTTCCCCGTGCACTAGACGGTCCAGCGGGCGACACTGGAGCATACTCGCTCGCGTTGGGCAGCGCGCTTACGATGAGGTTGCTGTAGTAGTCTGCTCCAGTGGCTACCGATGGCGGCAGCGGCGCTTGGCCACTGGCCTGCTGCTGCTGCTGCCGCCGCCAAAGCTGCTGCTGCTGCTGAGCCGTCGGCTCGGCAGCAGCCGAGGCCGAGTTGATGCTGCTGTACGAGCTGTCGCCTCCTCCTCCTCCTCCGTCGGCCAGCCTACAGTGTGTGACGTACAGCTGTAGCACCACGTGCTAGAGTGCAGCTACGGCAGCAGCCGACAGCATAACCGATTGCCGGCGCTGTCAGCAGCGGCAGCGTGCCTGCTCTTCGACGTCGTCGACGCGTAGCTGGGCATGTCGATCACAATGGCAGAGGAGGAAGTGAAGCTGGCCGGAGGTTCCTGCAGCGTGGACATGGCGCACAGCGAGCCCAGGTCGTCGTCGTCAACGTCGTCGTCGCTGCTGCAGCTCAGCATGAAGCTTTCGGCAGCCGCAGCAACTGGTGACGAGCAGACGGTGGCGGCCGTCGGCTGCCGACTCTGCTGCGTTGCTCCTTGACCAGAGGCCGAATCCTTACAGCGCAAACAAAAGGATAGGCAAATGCAGCCAGCTGCCACATCTCGAACATGGAGGCAGGAGCCGGGGAAACGTACACGACCAAAAGTGACTCAAAGCATTTATGAGCAGCCACAGACAACTCTCCAGCGGAAGTTTGAGGCAGGGATATATTAGGTAACGTACGGTGCTATTGCTGCAACTGCATTGGACACGGCAACGAATGCTGACGCAGGGGGGGGGGGTGGTGGTGCAGCCCCAGCGATGAATCGCTTCAGCGAGTGGATTTTTTGTGGGCGGCCGAGCTGCCATGCTCGCACGGCAGCACCGACCTTGTCAGGCCCAGGTCTTGACCTTGTCAGGACTTTGTCAGGCTTCGGCATCAGTATGCCGTCACTGCATAGGCTGATGCCGGTGTTGACTGCCACAGAGCGATGTGGCTGCGCCGCCGTAGCTGCCGTAGCCGTAGATCGAGTTCCGCACAGCGAGTCGCTAATGCAGCTGGTGCTGCTGCACACGGAAATCTCTCGGTCGTTGCTGCCTCGTTCGTCATGCCAGTAGCGGTCGCTGACGTCACCACCGCTGCTGCCGCAGTCGGGCGCTATCGGGCTCAGGGGCATGCGCTGCCGCGCCGCGGTAGCAGCGGCGGCACCTTGCACCGAGGCCGGAGCGCCGCTGCCGCCGGCGGAGCCGCTTCGGGGCGAGCGCGCTTGCCGAACGGGCTGCGCCTGCAGCAGGCGTCCAATCTGCTCCTGCAGCACGCGAAGCTGATCGTCCTGACGCCGCAGCAGCGCGTAGACGTCCGGCAGCGGCGTCAGGGCGCTTGCTCCGAAGGCCTCCGAGGCGTCGACTGCCGGAGCGTCGTCCCTGGACGGCTCGGCCGGCAGCGCGGCGGCCGCGCTTGAGCGGGACACTGGCGGCGACAGCAGCTGCAGCTGCAGCGCCGTCGACTCCACAGCCGGCAGCTGACCGGGCGGCACCTCTGCCGGACCGAGGCCGCTGCGGGGTCCCGATGCGGGATTGTGTTGCAGCCGCCGCCTGTCGTTGCTGCCGGCTGCCCGAGCAGCCGGCAGCGCTGCTGCTAGTGTGCTGCCCGCGACCGTCTCGGGCAGGCAAGAGGCGGCGCCCGTGCTGCCGAGGCCGGCGAGCGGCGCCCGGGTCGAACGGGCATCGGGTGCAGGCAGCGAGAAAACCACTTTTTTATTCGTCGTCGCTGCCGCTGCTGCTGACGACGGGCCGCTGCTGTATGCCCGGCCGAAGGTGAGCCGAGACGGGCGATCGGCGGCATGTCGAGGGGCGACGCCGGCCGCTCTGTCGTCGGCAACTAGCCACGGCTGCTCGGCTGCGTCGAGGATCAGCGACACGTCGGGCACGCACGGGGTGACGGCTGCGGCCACCTGGACAGCGCAGCGCACGGATGGAAAACGTCGCGCTAAACGCTGCGGCCAACAGATGCTGCAGCACCAATGGTGGTGGTTCCAGTTACCACGAGGCAGCTGCAGACGAGCCGCTGGCCAAATACCTTTGCGGCGTGTGGTGAAGGCGACGCACGTGGCACGGTGTCGTCTTCGTGGGGTAAGAGGAGCTGCTCCGCTCCCTGAGCGCCGACTCTCGCAGTCCTTCGGCTGCCGCTGGCCCCGGCTGGCCAACTGGGCAATCTGTAGAGAAACGCCAAACTACTGATGTACGAGCTGCCGAGAGCCGACGGCTGGCATGGCTCCAGAGTGGCCGTCAGGAGAGGTCAGGCAGAGGTCAGGCGAGCTGGTTGGTCGCACGAGCCTCGTTAAACTGAAGGTGCATGCCTTCTGCAGGGGGATGATATGCAACACACTTCAAAGCCGGTCTCGCAGACAGGCTCAGCAGCTGCTGCTGCAAGTCATGGCAGCCGAAGCATGGCTCACATGCAGACTCAGCCCAGCTGCTGACTACATCACCTCACACACCGAGGGGTGGCCAAAGTCAGTGCATGCCTTCGGCGCCCTAGTGGAAGGAGTTGAGGCTTTGTACACGAAGGAAAGTAAGTATGGATTCGTTTATGCATAACCCAGCCTACGATAGGACTGCGCCCCAATGTTGTTGTCTGCCGGTACTAAGCTGGAGGGCTCTCCCGACCTTGACTAGCCGATCGGAGCACAGCTCCTACTGCTAGGCGTTAGCAACAACACTAACGAATCAGAGCGAAGCGTTCCTGAAAGGCTAACGAGAGAAGTGCAGGTTACGACGAACGTCTTCGGGACGGCAGTTACTACCCTCCGTGCACAGTCGAATACACTCAAAATATATATACGTAAAATATAATATAATATATATATATATATATATATATATATATATTATATTGCGTGTGTATATATATATATATATATATATATATATATATATTTATATATATATATATATATATATATATATATATTGCGTGTGTATATATATATAAATATAAATACGACAAAAATTCGCTGACTCAAACCACGGCTCCCTGAACCAGCTTCCGGTACGAGGGCTGCCCACCCAGCTGAACTGAACTGCTACATCAGTTTCAGCCTGTTCGCGCCCTCAGGTCCTGTGTGGACAATAAATTAGCTGTCCCATTCCTCCGCTTAAAGACAGTTGGCGACAGAAGCTTTAGCTCTGCAGGTCCTAGACTGTGGAACTCGCTTCCACAATTCTTACGCAACGACATCTACTCTCCAACTGCCGACTACGGCACATCTTTTTCAGCGGTCCTGAACTGCTACTTCTATGCTACTCACTACCTCAACTGCTCTACTAACTCTGCTATGCTTCCTACTTTCTCTTTGTTGCGTGAGACGAAGTCTGTTGGCTACCGAATGCGTACCGAAAGCCGCTTAGGCTGTGAGTGCGCTATACAAAACTCTCCTGCGTAACGCCCACATGGTCTTTATGACTTTGTGGAGTTACTGACGGAGATACATTACACACCCCAGCAAAACTGCGAGGCTTCGAATGTCCGAATGGTGATGTTGCAGTGGCAGGCCTGAAACTAGGGATGCTGCTCTGAGGGTAAACTTTACTTAACTTTCTTGGACGTGACCGAATGATGACAGGAGTTTGATGGAATAGCTGAACAAGCCGGGAGAGCAGCTGCAAAAGCTAAGCCAAATCAACTTCGAGAAAGCAAGCAGCAACTGCTGACTCAAGCATTCTCTCATAGAGGAGGCCTCCTCATTTTGGCTACACAAGGACCGAGAAAACAACTACGACTATACGCTCTGCCAGGAGTCTCTGTCTCCTGTTGAATCTGCACGAAATCTCGATGTCCTGTTTTCAAAGTGACCTTTCATTAGACGACCACATCAGCTCCACAGTCAAGTCTGCCTACTTTCAGCTACATAACATCGCTGCTAAAATTCGAAGCTCACCTAGACAGGGATACCACATATACATCTGTCCATGCATTTGTGACATCCATCTAGACCTCTATAACTCACTGTTAACCGGCCTGTGCACTCAGTCGCTTACAGAAGGTGCAAAACTCGGCAGCCAGGCTTGCCCGTCGTGAGCGTCGCAGTTGCCACACCACACCACTTCTCACCGACCTGCACTGGCTCCCAATTAAGCAGCGCATTGACTTCAAGGTTTTGGCACTCACTTTTAGGTCTCTCCTGATGCTTAGGCTCCAGCCTAATCCTATCTGATCTACTTCCCCACCTGGCTAAGCACCGTGCTTTTCTGAATCGAATCGTTTAGCTACACCTTGTACGAACCTCAAATCCTTGGAAAACCTTGCCTTTGGCTCGTAAGCTCCTAAAGCCTGAAACTCACTCCTGACTGACGTCACGAGATCCCCTGCCCTGACGTCACGAGATCCCCTGCCCTGACGACATAAAAAAGAAGCTAAAATGCACCTAGTTATGACAGCATTTAGTTGATCCATGCGATTCGTCCTTTGTGCGCTTGTGCATGCTGTCACTAGCCATATTTGCATGTGCATGTCACCTCTAACCATGTTATGCTTGTTGTCATTGAGCATGCTACCACTAACCATTCAATCATGCTTTCTTTGTAGCAAGGTGCCTAGAAAGAGATTACGTTCTCTGAGGGCACTATACAAATGTACTATTATTATAGACTGGCACGTATCACATGCTGGCCTAGACTAAATACCAAAAATGTAGGTCGCCCCGACCAAGGTCAAGCTGAATATATTTGTTGACCGAGGTCGAGAACTCGAGCCCCGTGGCACATGTGAAGTGGCGCCTGAATAGAGATCAGGCTCTCTCTTGGGGCGCTCTACCAATGAATTATATTTATATTTATTTTAAAAAAGTCAGTCCACTTTTGTGAGCACCTGACCAGGAGCCTCAGCAGCTTACTGAAAGGATATGAATCTACAGGCTAGCGCCACCAGGAGCAACGCGCGTTAATACATTTGTACAGCACTCCCAGAGCAGTTGATCTCTTTCTAGGCACACTTGACACACGCTGTCAAGGAAGCATTACAATACGGTCGACAGTAATAAGTCTGACATAGGGACATTGCTTTGCAAAGCTGCTGCATTGTGTGCGCGTGTGTGTCGCTCACCTCGACAAGCCGTAGCTCGTAGCTGTCGCCGGGTCAGAAGCCGAGCAGGACGAGGCTCCAGCGGCAGCAGAGAACGGCGCAGATCGAGGCCCACCTCTCACGTGACAAAGATCAAAGCGGAGCGAGGCTCTGGTTGGACCGGCGCTGCCTCCCTAGATGGAAATGACACACGTGATGCGTAGAGAATGCAAGCAGGCGAGCAGTACTAGCCACCGATTGACACTGCTCTGGCGCAGGCAGCTCTGTGCTGCGCAGGACAAAGCTACTGACGCTGGCTGTCGCGAACCCTGGGGACTTGCCGCATTGGGAGCTCTCCATCCCGGCGCTTGACATCACCTGCATAATCTCTGGACAGGCCGATGGAGGGCAGCAGCAATACCAGCATGGTACCCTCCAGATGACATGAAGCACCCTCGCTACTTTGGGGGCAGCCACAGCATATGTATGGTATGGCAGCGTTGCAGACGTGCTATGCTCAGGGAGGTATCCATCCAGCGGCTCACCAGCCAAGGGAATGAATTTCGAGTTTGGGGCTTTTCACGGGGTCTGGTGATTTTTTGCAAAACTGGTGCCCACAGAGGGCTGCAAGCTTGAGGACTGTCCACTTACATACCAGTCGTCGAAAATTTAGCAGCCATCCTTCAACTGGCAGCTCTTGATCAATAAATTACCGTATTCTGAACTCTTACTGCACCACAGACTCTGGTCTCTCTACCCAACGCGACAAAGAAGGCAGCGGCGCCATGCTGCTTTTTTTTTGGGTCTGTTCCTGATTGGTGGGCTGCCTTGCAAGTCCTCGATCGGCTACCCGGCTAATTCTTCGACCTCGGATCGTGAGACTTCTCTCCGTCAGCTACCTGTGCAAGCACCTCATCAGTCAGAAAACAGATCGTCTCAAGTTCACGACTGTCTCGACTCCAAACGCTGCGCAGAGTAGACGCAGCTCTAGCAGACTCCCAACATAAGTAAAACACAGTAAGCAGCCCCCCTTTCCCTCCCCGGCCCCCACCCCCGGCGCAAGCGAGCACTTGAGAGTGAATGCTGCGTGTGCTCGGCCGCTTCCTTCGTGCCGGACAGCGACGGCAGCTCTCAGCTGCTGATTCGAGCTGTGCAGCAATGCCAGTCGCTCTGGTTTACCTTGACCTTGCTGTGCTCTACCGTAGATGTGAGAAGCCGATAGGGCTGCGATTCCGCGGCCGCCCCGAAGGCAGCCGTGGCAGCGCCGCTCTGCTCCTGCACGCAGCAGCAGTCGAAAAACCGCGGCCGACCGCCGCTGGCCGCAGAGATGAAGGCCACGAGAAAGGCCTGCCGGCCAGTGCTCGGAGTCCCGCAAGCCCTGCAGAGAGACGGTCGGCAAAGTCGTGGCAGTGGGATGCGCCTAGTGTAGCGGCGGCAGCACAGGCAGCAAACCGGAGCGGCAAAACTGGCGCAAACGTCTCACCGGTCGCCGATGGCAGCATCGAAGAGGTAGCGAGTGCAGGCCGCCCAGACGTACGGGTGAGTGATGACGTCGACACCTTTAACCCACCTGCACGCAAAATGATGACCGTGCGAGTGGGTGGCGACCTCGACCTTGCGGAGCGCTGCTGCTGGCAGGCAGGCAGCCATGAAGATGAGGCTGGTGGGGGGGGGGCTGGGGGCAGGTGGGCAGCCTGCTGCGCTCGGCTAGCATGTGCTCACACTCCTACAAGAGGCAGCGTAAAAGCCTTCGGATCAGACTCAAGCATGTACACCAGCTTCCTCGTCTGGTCCATGGTCAAGAAACTGCAAAGAAACAAAAAATTTAGAGGCGGCAGGCACAGATCCTTGTAGAAGATCCTTGCTGGTCGAACTGGCACTTCGAATCCAAGTGTGAGATTTTTTGCCAGTAAACATTGATGCCATAATAATATTAATATTAATAATAATGATGACAATACCAGCACAACCAAGTGGTCCACAGCAGTGTCTTTGTGGCACTAGACAGCCCCCTCCCTATAAAATGCCACCGTGCCATTGGTAAAGTAAGATAAAGGTAAAGGTAAAGATAGGCAGATTCAATCGCCTTGTTTATATAGCCACAGGAAAGCCTTGGCAGCTATCACACCCCTTGCAATGGGCACTTTAAAAAATTGCTTCAGGACTTGAACTCATGCCGTGCACCTGTGACTTGAAGACTGAGCAACTGCACTAAGATGCTAGGCCAATTTTGCCACAAGACAGTTACCACAAAACGATTAAGGCCTGAAACATGAGCTTTTTGTTTGCGGTGCAAGCTCAACATAATCTTTTCCCTTTCACTGGTACCACACTCACGCTCCGGCCTTGCATGCAGTAAAATCCAACGCAGAGACGAGTGCAATCAGCCTAAGGCATGGGCACCAAATGTGAACCACACACACACTGATCATAAGCTATACTAATTTCTACGACTACCCGTCGATGCACCGTGATGAGTCCAAGACTGAAACCACGTACTCCAGATAATCTAGTCAGGCGACAACGTTCGTTGTAAACGCCAAACGACCTCGTGACCTCAGGGTGACCTCCAATGGCAGCAAGCTAGAGCCGAGGGGAGATCGAAGGCAACCACAGACAGCTGCCGATGCCGCCGCAACACAACACGGGTTCGTTCGTTGTGCCGACACAACTACTCTCCACCTCCGCACCCCAGAGAGAGAGAGAGAGAGAGAGAGAGAGAGAGAGAGAGAGAGAGAGAGAGAGAGAGAGAGAGAGAGAGAGAGAGAGAGAGAGAGAGGAGAGAGAGAGAGGAGAGAGAGAGAGAGAGCGAGCTCTGCAGCAATCGCCAATGGTCATATGCAACGCTTGGCCAAGGGAAGGGCACAGTTGCTGGACGACTTAAACAAAACGAGGCATCGCCACGGGCAAAAGTGTGGGCCAACTCGTAAAAACGAATTGAGCACGAGCAGGCACACACACACACACACACACACACACACACACACACACACACACACGAACACGCGAACACAGACACACACACACACACACACACACACACGAACACGCGAACACGAACACGCGAACACACACACACACACACACACACACACACACACACACACACACACACACACACACACGAACACGAACACGCGAACACAGACACACGAACACACATGCAACTGTACACGATGTAATTAAACTCAAGTGTGTCTGAAAGATTGCACCCAATGCCATAAAAGAAGAGAGGTATAAAGTATCTACAGAAATCAGTCAAACGCCACGTTGTAGGTGTCTTCTATTGAGAGGCTAAGCCATAGACAAAGTCTTAAACTTGCTGACTAGTCGGAAAATACTTGTCACTAATTGGGGGATTGACGCTCGGAACTTAACACATGCTCACGATCGACTGCCAACACCACTTACTGGCTAGCGACGGGCCGACATTTCGACTGTTCGGGCTTCTCCAGCAGTATTATATATATATATATATATATCTTTTCCCTTTCACTTTTCCCTTTCACATTATATATATATATATATATATATATATATATATATATATATATATATATATATATATATAGATATATATATATCTGTGGAAGTGTGTGTAACGATAATAGTAATACATTTGTATAGCACCCTCAGATAACTGAATTTCTCTTTAGGCACTTTACAGATGCTGCATATAAAGCGTTACCAAATGCTTGGTGGTAACAGCCCCAAGCAGCAGGCACAGCATAAGCGTGTGTGTATATACATAAGTGCTGGCCTATAAAATCTACACACCATGAGAATCGATTTATAATCTCTGATAATTCAGTTTTTTATGGACTGCAGGCCAACAAAATGTCACCAGAGTAGATGATTTGCATAAGTTTGCACAGCTTGCAATATTTGTAACAAATCAGACATGCTAACAAACTACTTATCTTACCATATGAAAAACATGCGAAATGACCCTGCTTTTTTAGTAAATGAGGCAAATTCTGGCTACCTAATAAGTCATCACCATGCTCGAGAGAGATATAATTTTCTAGAACCGTTGGAGCACTGCAAAGTAAGATTTACTAGATGCGTTTAGTATCCAACTCTATAAAAAATGTATTTCACCAACCGCGTTGCGCATTTTTTCAGAAATCGTGGAAAGTTTGAATCATGCTAATTTGAGCATTCACAACCACAAGTTTGATACGGTTCTAAGAGATGCTAAAATTCGATAACGTAGTGGAAAGGAAAAACCGGACAGTGTTTTCTGGTAAACAAGGAATTTAAGAATTCATTAAAATTGTGTCATAGGTTTGAACTATCTCAGTTTACTAAATGCATGAACTAAATTAAATTAACGTCTCATAATTTCAGGGAACATATTATAACCCAGGCAGGTCACCATGGTTTTGGCATCTCATGTGTTTGCCAAGACTTGTAAAGCAGTGTCCCAGTGCTGCTCTATGTTGGTTTTTTATATCAGGAAACGTAGTAAGCTGGTTTCTTGCTCTAACTGCACTACCGATTTCTTGCATATTCTCAAACCAGTCTGTGTATGTGCATGTGCAAAACAAGAAGTCTCAAACCTTGAACGTTCCCCAAACTAATGTCCGGCACAGCTGTTAGGATTAATTTTTCTAGAGGTATATCTGGCACATCCAAAAATTCTCACCACCGTGTTCTGATTTTACTGCCAAAAACAATCCTTCAAAAACCGCAGCTGTTTCCGCACCCATAAAAACCACCAAACAAGTTATTTGTGCATGTTTTTCCGCATCTAGTAGTCCAACCGAGGTTGTAGCATGCACAATCTGATACATTTACTGCTTCCTCATATCAACCTTACCTTGTGGTAGTATTTTGGCAGTGATTTTATAAAGCCCAGAAAAGTTTCAGATTTGTGTAAATTCCCACAATGGGTTGGTTTTTTCGGGCCAGCACTATATATATATATATATGTATATATATATATATATATATATATATATATATATATATATATATATATATATCCCAAGGGTTAGGTGCTAGCTCTTCACGACCCAGATCGTGCATTCGAGTCTTGCAGTGGGCGATCCTTCGTTGCCCACCGCAAGCGGGTGGTGATAGCCAGTAAGGCTCTTCTGCCACTACACAAACAAGGCTATTAAAAATCAGCTTACCGTTTTTAATACAGTACCTAGAAAGAGATTGTGTTCTCCAAGGGGAATATAATGACAACAACAACAATAATAATAATAATAGCGCATTCGTGTAGCACTTGCACAGAACCTACTATCTTTCTAGGTGCTTAAAATGTCTTGGCATTACTATCATTATTACTATTATCATTATTACTATTATAAATACCAAGTGGTCACTTACCCAGTCCGGGGAGTTTCCACGAGCTTATCTTGGTCACGGCTAAGACTCATCGAGAGGGCCGTGTCAGCGACAGGCACAGGTGCGATGGGCGTAACGCTGAAAGCTGAGCCGTGCACGGCTAGATCAAACGTGACTTCGACGTCTAGCGAGCTGCCCACTGATGCCGTGCCGCCGCCGCCGAAGCATGCGTACGCTCGTAGCGGCAGGAAGTCCGCCAAGTCGACGGGCTTGTGGCTGGCGGCCCGAGATCGCAGCAGCTGTAACGCAATCCCAGCACTTCAGGTCGACGACATTGCATGCCCGGGCATGCCAGGTCACACATTGCAACGGCCGAGCAACGACCAAGCTTCGGGTTTCAACCTGCTTTGCTGCCCGACGTCGAGCCACGAGGACAATGAATAAGACGAAACGTTCCACAAAAGGCCAAACGACGACAGGTCTCCCGACTTTCATCCCCAATGGTCGGCTCAATTGAGCAAAAGCTAGCACGAAACAAGCTCCACAGATGCATCCGCTGCCTCTGTGCTGCTCGCAATCGCCAAGCTCTCGGGTCGAGGTCTGCTCAAGATGGCATCTCGATGGAAACGGGACGGCATTGCTACAATTCCCTTGGCAAATCACATCTTCACATACTCGAATGCTGCTTAATGGGGAAGAAGCAAAATAGTAAAAAAATGTGTGCAAACGTTCTTGCAGCTGCCAGCCCTTGTGTACACATGCAAGCACGCACACACACACGTGCGCGCGCGCACACACACACACACACACACACACACACACACACACCACGCACAGCCGATTTGTGTGCAAGACCTGAAGCTGCAATGCTTTAAATTAGCAAGATAAGCTGTTCACTACTAGATTGCATAGTCAGTCTAGATTTTTCTTCCGTAAACCACCACTTCAAAGGCTTGGAGCTACAAGCCTGCAAAGCTTGCCTTCTTCAGTGACGTGGTCGGTCACATGGCTGCAGGACGGCCGAGCCGAGCTTGCAACGGGACGGGTGGGGTGGGGGCCTCCGTCGAAAGGAATTCTAGCTCATTGTTAGCAACTTTGCCGTGACTAGATCGCATCTTCGAGACATGTCGGCATAGCCCCGAGCCTTGACAACAGGTCGAGTATAAGCATTGTATAACTGAACAAAAAAAGAGAGTGTCCCCTGCAGTGTAATGACCAGCTTAAGCTTATATATAGTTTGTTTGTTTCATATATAATTTCTGTATTTGTTTTTATTGCATAATTTCTAAGTCAAACTTTTAGCAAATAATAATACACTTGATAAAGTGCTCTCAGAGAACTCAATCTCTTTCTGGGCGCAAACGCTCTCTGTTTCGGTCCAGTCTCTTCTACTATTGCCGCAGCACACAAAACCAGCGCCCTTGCACACAGCTGAAAAGCTGCCTTCAAGCATCTCCTTGAATGTTTGTTGAAATCGTGATGTGAGAATGCATACCCTAGTCTTTGGCAGTTCCATGCCTTATGCTGTTGTCTGCCAAGACTAAGCTGGGGCACCCCTTCCGACCTTGGCTAGCCAATCGAAATGCAGCGTTCCTGCTGCTAGGCGTGAGCCAAGACGCTAGCCAATCAGAGCGCAGCATTTCTGAGCTGCAGCCAAGGGAAGCTCCGGTTAGCATTAACGTCTGTTACCGGAGCTGATTATTAAACGTGATTGAGTTCGGTTGAGTCAGAGTGCTTCAATTCGCTTTCTGTTTAGCAATATGCAAACACTCACGCTTCACAACATGCTCGATTGGAAGACCCACCCCAAGCGATTTCAGGTGCTGCAGTACAGAGCATGGCAGAATGATTTTTGTGAGTGCACGACTCATCGTTCACCGTCTTGAAATGGCTAACCGGAAACAGCTAGCTTATTCTAGGATAAGGATCCAATCCAATTAAAGATGCTACCCCGGCTGGTTTCTCCTTCTTTCACATCCCTAGATCAATCAAAACTGGAGGTGAAGTTGCTATTACCAAGTGCTCGAAATTAAACTTCAATCCATTTGCAGTACCATCGATGCAGTCTTTCGAATCTATTGTCTTGATTTCATTCGACAACAAGCCGCCGAAGGTGGCAGCACCAGTCTATCGCCCACCAAGTACCAAGTCCTCCTCCTCCATCTCAGATTTCTCATCTGATCTCATTTCGATTCTCTGTGTGCAAGAAATCGATCTTTCCTCATTATGGGTGATTTCAATATTTATTTTGACAACTTGTCTGATGCCTTCAGCACTGAATTTTGTGCAATGACTGACTGATTGTCTCTTGTGGCTCATGTGCATGGCCCTAATCACATCAAAGGCCACACACTAGACCACATTTTTGCATACAATTACACTTTGTCATCACCGATTATACCAAATCCTGCTTATCTGACCACATGCAGGTCTCATTCAGTCTACAGCGTGTGCCTTCATCCTCATCTAAAATCACCCGTGAATCGTGAAAACCTCCTTGAAGATAGATGAAAAGATACAAAAATAAAACATCCTTGACATCAATGCTGTTCGTGGGAAAATATCTGCTTCACCTCTGCTGCTCAATCTCCCCTCCAAACTGTCATCATTAGTTGATTGCTACAACACGATACTAGTTGACATGCTCAACGAGTTTGCACCCCTGACTAAACGCGCTGTGTGCCCTCGCCCAGACGGCTAATGGTTTACCACAGACATTAACCTAGCAAGATCTACTAAGCTCAAGCTTGAAAAACAATACAAAAGGTCAGGACAGGCATACTACTGTAGATCGTACCAATCGATCCTAGCAAAGGCTAAGTCCAGCTTCTATAAAAACATTGTGGAATCACAGATGCACAACCCAAAAATGCTGATGTCGACCACCAGCCATCTCCTCAACCGCTCCCGGGTTAGGTCCTTAACAAATGATTCCTGTGATGATCTAGCTGATCGCTTATTCTTTGTCAACAAGATAGACAAGATCAGGAAGTCCATCCCTAAAATGGCAGCATCCCTCCTGGAATGCTGTATCTCACCTCCATACAGCACCTCAATGTCTACATTCAAGGAGGTAACTAGTGACCTCGTCCTAATGTTCATATCCCAATCAAAGAAGACAACTAGTACTGTGGGCCCTATCCCCACTGTCCTGCTAATACGATGCATTGATTTGCTTCTGCCATGCATAACTAATATCCTAAATATGTCATTAGCCTCAGGTCATGTCCCAGTACCATTCAAATAGGCTGCAATCAGGCCACTACTCAAGAAAGCGACACTAGATCAAGAGAACTTGAGCAACTACCCCCTCAGTCTCTCTTCTACCGTCCCTATCAAAAACACGAACGAGTCGTGGCAGACCAGCTGAACTCATATATCGAAACTTCAAACCTTGCCAGTATGTACCAGCCTGGTTTTAGAGCTAATAAATCACTCCATCGAGCCAGCATTGCTTCAGGTGTACAACGACCTACTTAGGAATACAGTCATGGGTAGAGTATCTCTGCTTGTTTTGCTTGATCTTTCGGCAGCTTTTGATAAAACGATCACCAAGTCCTTCTTGAGTGCCTCTCATCTTGCTTGGGTATCTCTGGCACTGCATTGCAATGGTTCAGGTCCTATCTCCGTGGGAGACTCCAGAGTATTGATGTGAATGGACACAGATCATCTGAGGTACCTTTGAAATATGGGGTACCACAGGGCTCCGTGCTAGGTCCGGTTCTTTTCACGGTTTATACTCTCCCTCTTGCTGATGTAATTGCCAAGCCCAATCTAGGCTTTCACTTCTATGTGGATGACACTCAGTTGTACCTTGGCTTTGATCCCTGCCAGCCTTCGAGCACCCCGAATTCTCTCAACTCGCTGCATGTATTGATGACATCCGCACATGGATGGCAGCAAATTTTCTAAAACTAAGCGATGATAGAACTAACTTATTAGTTATGGGCAAAACCAGTGTGATTCAGAAATTGGAAAGGCTGATGCTCAAAATTGGCTCTGCCAGCATATCTCTCGTTGAATCAGCTCGAAATCTAGGTGTCATATTCCAAAGCGACCTCTCGTTAGACGACCATATCAGCTCCACAATCAAGTCTGCCTACTTTCAGATAAATAACATTGCTAAAATTTGGGCTTGTTTAGATAAGGATACCAAGTTGGTTCCATGCATTTGTGACATCCCGTCTTGACTTCTGCAACGCACTGCTTGCTGGCCTACCGGCATGTACAATCAAGGCACTTACAGCTGGTGCAAAACTCCGTAGCTAGGCTTGTCTGTCGTGAGCGTCGCAGTTGCCACATTACTCCACTTCTCGCCGACCTGCACTGGCTACCAGTCAAGCAAAGCAGCTCCAGCCTATTTATTACATCTACTTCCCAACCAGGCTAAGCATCGTACCCTCGCTTTTCGGAATCTAACTGTTTACCTTACCTTGTATTAAACCTCAAATCCTTTGGAGAGTGCCTCTAGTTCGTATGTTACCAAAGCCTGGAACTCACTCCCGACTTGAGTCACGACATCTACAGACTTGACCACAGTTAAAAATAAACTAAAAACACCTATTTATCACAGCATTTAGTTGGTCCATGTGATTCGTCCTTTATCTTCTTATGCATGCTGACACTGTGCATGCTGCCACTAACCACACTTGCATGCTGACCCTGTGCTTGTCACCCTTAACCATGTTATTCTTGCTGTTTATCGAGCATGCTACCACTGACCATTCGATCGTGTTTTTTTGCAGCAAATGTCAAGTGCCTATCGAGAGATTGAGTTCTCTGAGGGCACTTTATCAAGTGTGTTATTATTATTATTATTATTATAAGGCACAGTTAGATCAGTCATCAGATAAAAGTGAAATCTGCTTTGACAGCCTTTCCTTAAAACACTTCACCCAGCGATTTTGTTGCTTTGCCAGGACATCTACTAAGCAGCAGATGCCCAGAGCAACATATGGCAGGTTATCAGGACAAAATCAGGTAACAGCACAGCTCTGCAGCTACCAGGTCATCGGCCAGACACTGCTTAACTTTTGCTGAAACGACTTCACAGCTATAAACGCCTGCAAATCTCATAATGGGTGAGATGGCCCAGTTGCCAACAAAAGTGAGCAAGTCTTGAACTTGTCAGTTAACTTTCTCTACCAATATCAACTAATGGGGGCACGTACGACTGAACATGCGGATATAAGCAAAACTTCACGCAGCAGCAAAAGGTATTGAATTTGCCGTGGCAGGTACGACAAAGCACGTACAACTTCTGGCTAGAATAATAACGTTGTGCTCACCATAAGAGACGTCTCCATATGCATCTGCAGCTCATATTCGTCTAGTTTCGATGCACGCTTACATATCTGCAACAGAACGGACTCGACAAACGAATACTTGGACACTGCAGCATCAAACCAACACTGCATTCGAAGAGGACATCAAACAAGGCTATCCAGAGGACTATTACAACACATTTCTATCGGCACTGAGACAAGCGCTGCATGGACCAACTGCGATAGCGTACAACTACGAAGTGCTCAAGGTCACGTGATATTTATCTGCATAAACTAAAGCGAAGGTCAGCTGATCCAACAGCCTCATTAAAAGAGCAGCAACAGAGCCGAAGTGGCTGGCACCTGCTTGCAGTGGAAAATAAGGAACTGCCTGCATCAGGACTCGAACCCGAGATCCGAGCCGTGAAGCATGCACCTTACCACCTAGGCCAAGGCGTACAAGGAAACATCCTGCAGCAAGACGACGTTGAGCCGAGCGTGTCGGGGCTGAAGCTAGACAGAGGCTGGAGCTGCTCTGACCCCCTTTGATGGCCGAGCGGCTCGCCCACGTGCTCGCACAGCGTACAACTCTGCAATGCCGATGGTGGGGGGAAGGCCCTCCACAGAAACCCCTGAGCTCAGGGTGAGAAGAAGCGGCTGTGGAGGCGGCATCTCTGCGCACAGCAGCGACTGGCGTGCCACTCACCGTGAGAGGCACAGTCGCGCCACCGGGCAAGGCGAGAGGGCCGTCGAGCTGCCGCGGCGACGACGACGCATCGTCAGCGTCGAACTGACCGAGGTCGAACACTATCTCCTGACCGTCGGTGCGCACGCCGACCGAGCCTCGCAGGCAGCACTGCCGTGGCACGTCGAGCGCGCGGCCGGCGGCAAGCAGGAGCGCCTGCTCGGCGAGGCGCACGCTGACGCAGCGCCCGTCGGTGAGCGACAGGTGCAGCCGGTCGCCGGCCGGCGAGTGGTCCCACAGCACGTCGCGAGTCACCGGGAAGCACAGCGGTGACAGGAGGCCTGCTGCACGCCTGCCTCGGTCGTACATGCTGCTGCTGAGGTGCTGCAACGCGGTGGGACAAGAAGCGAGCAGTCAGGCGTGGACCATTCCAAGGCCGGATGAAGCGACCGAGGCAAACTGCGCACGGACGGTCTCGAATCGTCGCAAATGAAGAAAATGAAAATGCCGACCACGAGTCTTTCGCATCCAGACGAAGCAGCACTGCAGTGCGATGAGCAGGCGATGCCGACTCACGAAGTATGCTAGCTACCATAGCCAGGTGCCAGCCTGCTGTTTCGCTTCGCAGCAGTCAACGTCATATGCGTCTCTGGTGGCGGCGTAACTACTCTGGACTGCATATGCGTGTAACAGCAAGGCTACGGCGAGCCTCGCACAATACAGATTGCATATCCTCGCCTCCGAGGGCCTCATGCTGTCCCGCGCACTTCAGACTCTCACTAGCCAGGCCAGACACTGCCGAGCCTCGAGCCAATGAATGACAAGAGATTGAGTGTGAAGGAAGACACAGCATGTGACTGCTTGCTGGCCAACCGGCATGTGCGATCAGGCGATTACAGATGGTGCAGAACTCTGCAGCTAGGCTTGTCTGTCGTGAGCGTTGCAGTTGCCACATCACACCACTTCTCGCCGACCTGCACTGGCTACCAGTCAAGCAACGGATCGACTTCAAGGTTTTGTTGCTCACTTTTAGGTCACTTCATTCTATCTGTCAGATCTACTCCCCCACCAGGCCAAGCATCGTACCACCCGCTTTTCGGAATCCAACAGTCTACCAATACCTCGTACAAACCTCAAATCCTTTGGAGACTGGGCATTTAGTCCGTATGCTCCCAATGCCTGGAACTCACTCCCGACTTGCGTCAGAACATCCCCTGACTTGACGCCTATTTAGGACAGCATTTGGTGGGTCCCTGTGATTCGTCCTTTATGTGCTTATGCGTGCTGACTGTGCATGCTGCCACTAACCACATTTGCATGCTGACCCTGTGCATGTTACCCCTAACCATGTTATTCATGTTTATCAAGCATGATACCACTCACCACTCAATCGCGCGTCCCTTTGCAGCAAATGTGAAACACCTATAAAGAGATTGAGTTCTCTGATGGCGCTTTATCGTGCATTATTATTATTATTATTATGTGCACCAAGAGAGAAACAACGAGCAAGAGAATGGCAAATGCGAGAGAGGGAGATTGAGAGGTAGAGAAACGGCAACAACCTTCCCGACGAGGAGGGGGAGAGAGAGAGAGAGAGAGAGAGAGAGAGAGAGAGAGAGAGAGAGAGAGAGTGCGGTAAGCAGCCGAGAGTTCGAGCGACGAAGATATGCAGACAGCGGTGGAGCCAGGAGGCAGGGGGGGGGCGAAATTGCCCAACCCCACAGATCCCCACAGACAGAGGGAAGTACCTATATCCCGTGGAACATTTCCCCCAGCCCAAAGGATGGAAGCAGCGTGAAGACGCGTAGAGAGCAATAGATTTGTCAATTTCTTTCATAAACTGTTTTTATGCGGTACCTATGTCATTATGTGTGCAGGAGCCTGGCGCCCCAAACCTGAAAATACTGTATATATATATATATATATATATATATATATATATATATATATATATATATATATATATATATATATATATATATATATATATATATATAGATATATATAGAGAGAGAGAGAGAGAGAGAGAGAGAGAGAGAGAGAGAGAGAGAGAGAGAGAGAGAGAGAGAGAGTTAAGGAGAGGGATAGAGCCACGATGCAAATGCGGCGCTAATCGCTCTAGGAACATGGGAAAGTCGCACGGACCAGCCTACGAGCTAGCTGCAGTTCCCACTGGCAGCCGCCGCCGGCTGCGGCTGGTAAACTGCCCTGCTGGGCAAGGTGTGAGCGCTGGTAAAGATAAATCTACACGTCTACTCACACTCGGCTCCTCGCCTGCGAAGACGTTCGAAGCCGTCGCCAATAAGCGCAAGTGCTCTCGGCCTGTCGTGTCGGTCGTACGGAGCTCAGGCGACGCCGGACGCCAGCGCGGCGTCGCAACAACCGAAATTGGCGGCGGTCGCAACTGCGCATGCGTGCACTGCCGTCCTTGACGTGACCCTCAGCCGGACGCAGTCGGCCTCGACTACGCCGTCGGCTGCTGGGTCGCGCCGCGCGTTGGCTGTGGCGTTGCAGGGTCTCACGCGCTGTCGAGCGCCGTCGACAGAAACGGCGGGACTCTTTTTTTCTACGCTTGCCCCGCCTCGTCGGGGGTAGCGAGCGGTACGTGCCGTCCATCAGGAGGATGCGGGTTTATCGTCCAGGTCGTCGCGCCCGCCCCGTACGCAGGAACGCATTCGCGTGGCGAAACGCGCGCTGCGCCGCCCGCCGTGCTACGACGTTCGAAGCGACGAGGAAACCAAGACGCCAGCGGCGCGTCGAGAGACGCCCGCTTCGCCCGACCGTCGGCACTTGGACGCGCCGCCAAGGCAGCGCCGCTGGTCGCGTCCAGGAAGGACAGCGCCGCCGTCGCGCGGCGGCGAACGACGCGCGCGGCGTTGGGAATGCAAACGGGCGGCGGCGGCGGTCGTACGACTTGAAGCGGCTGCGCCGCGCTCGCTCGGCCTACATGCGCAGTCGAGCCGCCGCCACGCGCGTGGCGCACGTGCGCCGCACTCGCCGTATTCCGAGGCTGCCGGGAAGGGGTGGCGAGTGGCGGGCCCGCCTGCCGCGCGCTTAAGGTGCCTCCCGATAGAGGCCGCGCGAGCCACGCACGCCCGCCCGCATCGGCCGTTGTCGAATGACCGTCTCGAAGCGACGCCGATCGAGATCGTCGGGCGGTAGCGCCGGCGTGCGGGGTTTTTCCTGTAGCTGCGAAAGCGAGGCGGCGGCTGACGTCATCATGGTATTCTGGGCCACTCTATCGCGAACGTGGGCTGCTGCCAGTCCCTTTGTGACCGGCATCCGACGGCAGCACGTAATGGCCAAGTTCAACGTCGTCTTCGTTCTAGGAGGGCCTGGCGCCGGAAAAGGAACGCAGTGTGCAAACATTGTTGAGGTTCGTTTCACATATATACTATGCGATTTGCCTCGTTTGCCGGCGGCGAGGTACTACTGTCTGGTTCCGTGCGATGCCGGCGACGCTCTCGTTAGCTATATATATGCGGTAGTACCCCTATTGACGAATGAACTAGTGTCGTATCTGATGGAAATATATGTAGGTGATTCCGCATAGAGCCTTGATAATAAGCGTTTCCAACTCTTAGTGAATAGCGTGGGCCACCAGTGCCCGCGCCAACTTCCGAAACCGGATCAGCTGAGAGCGGCTCTATCGCGTGTCGTTTCTATGGCGACTGGCGGCTTGCTGTGACAACGTGCACGGTGTGGATTCATCCGCGTAATGTCGCGATGCTGGACATCGAGTCCGATGTACTCTCGAGAGTGGTTGCCTGTGCCCAGTGCAAGGATGCGATCCATCTCATGCTTACTGCCGTTACGAATTTCGTTGTATTAAATATTGATTGCCTATTAGGTAGTTGTTCTACATTTAAATTGTCGCCAGAAACACCACGCGGTAGACGTTTTGTTAGCTCTGAGGAAGCCATTGCGGATGTACCTTATAGAGGTACCGCCGGTGTAGGCCTCAGGATCTCAACTTAATGCAGTCTGTCTGTGCTGGTTTAGTGGACTCTTCAGCAATAGCCAGGCTGCTGCCATAGTGCTTATCTCACTTACGCCAGGGCCTCAAATTCAGGTCTTACGTGCGACTAGCTGCTAGTACCTTCGAGTGGTGCTTCACATGCAGACAGCAACGCGATTACTTTGGTTAGCTTTGACTGTATGTAGGTAGAGTAGGGTCAGCACTAAGCTGCATGTTTGCAGTCACTTTTTCTTACTAGCATTTCAAAATTACAATGGTACTAGTGATGCTAATCGGTATTCTTGACCGACGTTCTCGGATCTTTTGCAAGTCTGGCTTAAAAGGTTAGTCTTATGCAGGATGTATGTGCTTTTGTCGAGCTGTCAATTAGTGGATCCGAATCGTCGCGCAGAATAACTATGTGTGACAAACGCGATGAAGGGTAGGTTGGCTCTCGAAGAGCGATCGTATGGCCTCGCCTGCACTTCTCAGTACCACGGCCGTGATGTATGTGCCGTGATTTCGTTTTGATAGAAATACGGATACGCTCATCTGTCGGCTGGTGATCTTCTTCGTGCTGAGCGGCAGAGACCGGGAGAACTCGGCGAGATGATAGAGCATCACATACGCAATGGAACGATCGTTCCCGTGGAAGTCACGTGCAAGCTCCTTGAGCAAGTGAGTGGGCTGCATTATTGCAGCATTTGATGCTGAGTTTTACCTTATTTCATCTACATGCTGCACCAGCTACACCTCTGTCGACCACCCAGCTTTGCCGTTTGCTTGTCCTCTTTGGTATGCATGCATGTATCTCTGTCTGTGACTTCACAAAGCCACAAATGCTCTTCGCTTTCAGCGTCTGTGAAGTATCTGGAAACGTAATTAAGTTATATTGGGGTGCAATGCTTGTGTCGCATTATCGTTGTCATGCTGGGAGAGTTTTCCGTGTAGCACACACCCAAAGCCTAAGCAGCAGTCAGTGCGCATACGATAACCAACAGGCTCCATCGCAGCCAACGAAGAAAAAGTTAGAAGCGTAGCTGATTCTGCACGGCAATCGTTGTGAAGTGAGTAGCATAGAAGTAGGACGCACAGGGTGGCTGAAAAGGATGCGAGAGAGTTTGCAGCGTGAGAGAGGATCGGTATCCCTGCTGCTTCTGGCTCAGTCACTCACTCCTTGTTGCCACTGCATTTAATCTTAGTGGGATCGCTAACTGCCATAGTGAATTGCCTGGTTTAGCTGTCACGTGAGAGCTTGGTGTGGGATGGTCTGCCGATGTTATTAATTCAGCAGCATAATTGGCCTAGCCCTGGGTTTCCTGCAGTGGCTGAGGAGTAAGTGCAGGCCCGTGATTATTGGCCATTTTATCGTTTCTGGGTCATCTGGCTGCTAACTACACAAAGCTGCATTAGGTAAGCAGCCAGCTGCCGAGGGTGCTACTACAGCTGATGAGGTCGTGGCATTCACCAGCGGGAATGCCTAGGGAGCTTCTCATGCTGTGCAGTCACATGCTAGCTTAGCTCAGCCGATGGGCGCAGTCGTGTGTCTTGCTTGCTCTTAAGACCGTGTGAAGTTCGTTCGAAGGGATCAGACGAGTCGCTCGCTCTCTTTGTCGATGATTCTGGAAATGTCGAGCATCGACAGTGCTGCCCGAGTCCAAGCCAATGCACGTTGCACCGTGCATCGACTTGCGCCGGCCGTGGAGCAAGCAAGCTTGCCCTCTAGACTCGCTTGGTGTCCGTGCCTTTTTGCTTTTACCTGGTCGCCAGGGCGACAGCCCAACTCAGTCCTCTGCGGCTGCGCTGTTGGCGAGCACTGGTGGCCTCGATGGCCTGCTGCCATGCTGCTGCGCGAGTGCTTGCCTGCCTTTGCTCTGCCTCCTCCCCGTGGCCTCTGAGCGGAAAGTTGTGCATGCGAATCGTCGCATCTAGTGCTATCATCGGTAATGTGCGATGATAGGGATTGTGCGGGGTTTGGCGATGCGTGTACGTATGGTGGCGTTCGTCAACATCGCCACCGTATGCCAACTGACCTGATGGTTGAGAAGATAGCGATCGATTCGATGCTTTTGGTGAGCCGAAGAGCTGAGTAGACAGAGTCGACCTCGTTCCCTGGGCCGATCCCTGTCTTAGCTTTCCCCCACCCACCCTGCCAGTGGCCTATCGGCACCCGGCATCACGTGATGCTCTTGACTCTCGCTAATCATGCTGCTCGGGGTGTTTGAAGATGCCGCCTTCATTGGCTCGTGAAGGCTCGTGTCTGGCAGTCCCCGCCGGTCGGTAGCGGCCGCCAGCTGTGATATCTTCTGTCGAGGCTGCAGCTCGTGACGGTGGCTGCAGCCACGACCCGCGGTGCAGTCCAGAGCTCTGGGCGATCGGGCCCGCCGTCGCTGCTGATGCAGTGCTGCGTGCTCGCTCTGACCAGGCTATGAAGACGAGTCACAAGCAGAATTTCCTCATCGACGGCTTTCCGAGGAACGAGGACAATATGAACGGCTGGAACAGAGAGATGCACGACAAGGTCAACCTTAAATTTGTGCTCTTCTTCGACTGTCCGGAGGAGGTGAGATACAGCAGAGGCTGCGCTGCCCCTGCTCCCTTCCCTTCCGTCGTGGCCCTTGCCCTTAATAATAATAATAATAATAATAATGCATTTGTATAGCACCCTCGGAGAACTCTTATCTCTTTCTAGGCACTTTGCATTTGCTGCAAAGGAAGCACGATCGAATGGCTAGTGGTAGCAAGCTCAATATCAACAAGAATAGCACGGTTAGAGGCACCGTGCACAGGGTCAGCATTTAAATGTGGTTAGTGGCAGCATGCACAGTGTCAGCACACACAGGACGAATAACCACACAAAGCCCCTTCCTTCTTTTCTTGCCCTGCCCTGTCCTACCCTGCCTTGCTATTCCTTCCCTCCACTCATGGTCACCACACCTAGCTAGCTCAATCCTTGCCCGAGCATCTGTTGTGTACGCGTGAACGCTGTGACCTATGTCGAATGAAACCAGAAGTTCGGTTGACTCTTGCAAAGAACTTCTAGGTGTAAATCAGCCAGAAGTGTGTGTGTGTGTGTGTGTGTGTGTGTGTGTGTGTGTGTGTGTGTGTGTAAAAGTTTATCGTGCATTTAGAAATCGCTATTTTGACTCTGCTGCTGCTATGGCTATGTCGACATTACTGTATGCTTGTGTGTGATCGGTCATTGACCTTGACAGCAGGGAGCCAGTCGCGATATTATTAAGTGACCCTGAATGGCAGCAAGCAGCCGGCCATACCGACGCTGTGGGTCGGTCCAGATTGGAGATGCCCTCATGAAAGCTACTTCTAGAAGTTAGCGTTGGCCGGTGGCTGGGCTAGCACAGGCTGATCACGTGGGGAGGGGCCAGTCTCCTGGCAGCGGAGTGCCACCAGCCGTAACGGTCACTAGGTAAGGTGGTTGCTTTTCACGACCTCGGCCCCGAGGTCGTGGGTTCGAATCCTGCGGTGGGCGATCCTTTATCACCACTGCAAGCGGTGGTGATAGCCGTAAAGGTTCTTCTGTCGCTATACAAAAAGAGGCTGTTAAATCAGCTAGTATTTATTTTTATTTAGGTGGTGCTTGAAATCGAGGGGCTGTTCGTGCTGGATGAAGTTTTCGCCGTGAATTTCCTGCTCGTCGTTTCCTGTTTTGGCTGCAGATTTTCTGACTGTTTGCTTCGCCTGTGGGGGGGGCCCTAGCATGTGGTCCAAAACGGTCGCAGTGACGGCGCCTTGCTGGTGGGAGGCAAACGGTTGCATTGTCCGTTTGTTGCAGGTCTGCGTCCAGCGATGTCTACATCGGGGCGAGTCGGGCAGCGGCAGATCTGACGATAACTTGGATAGTCTTAAGAAAAGGTCCGCCGCAGTCGCACACTTTACATGTCCACTGCCACTTTTGGGGCAGGCCTTGACGCCCTGCTCAATGCTAAGCTGCCTTGCTCTCGGTTGTCTGGCCGTGCCTTTAGTATAGAGCAACCGGGACACTGCTTTCCGATAGGCGCCGACGTCTCCATTGCAGTAGCCATCGTATGCTGCTGCCCGCTGTTAGAAAGGTTTCCTACCTGCAGTTGGAAGATTGCTCCGCGTAGCTACTGCTACTAGCTACCGCTGTGTCGGGTGGCTGCAGCATGTGCTCCAGCCAATCCCATGCCGCCTCACTTCCACGCAGCACGCATTCTTTCTTCTGCTCTGTTTTGTTCACTGGCCCCTTGTCGTGTGATGGGCTGGATTTCAATGCACGTCGCCTTGCTTTCCGACAGGATCGCCACGTACAATGGCGCTTCGATGCCCATCATTAAGCACTACGACTCGCACGGGCTCGTGCGTAAAGTTGACTGTGCCAAGCCTGTCGAGGAGGTGGGTGCGCTCGGCGCTCATGATCGCTACGCTCAAAGCTGTCGCTCACGAGGCGCATTCTGACGGCACCAGGGAACGGCTGCTCGACTTACGTTTGCACGTGAGAAGCGACTTCGAGTTTGACTGTCCAGCCTGGCCGCCCAATGCAGCATGGGCAGCAGCCGCAGTGCCCTGCCGTAGGCGGTGTCGATGAATGTCAGTAGAGCGAGCCTTTTTTCTCTCTCTCTCTATTATCTTGGCCGGTCGTCTATTCGCTACTCAGGGCTTGCACCTCCTCTTCATTGCGTTGGTAGCATCGTGGGCGTGACACGTGGTGGGAGGGCATCGGCCCCGGGGGGGGGGGCGGCGGAGCGGGCTTGCTTTGGGCGAAGCTGGTGCGCAGCTGGCGAGGTCGTGGCCACGCGCTGCTGCAGCCGCACACATTAATGCAATGGCCGTCAGCAGCACCAGCGCTGCCGACGAGCGCGCAAGTCCTCGTCGCTATCAATTCACTGCAGCCCGTCCTTTAGTAGCGCTTTGCAGAAGGCTCCTAGCGAGTGGGCTGGCTCGGCGATAAGCTGTGCCCTGCCCCCTCCCTCCTACACTGTGAATCGGGCCTCGAAGTTAGTCGGCTGCTATGTGTGCACAGTCAGGCGCTGTCACGTGCTCGAGCGGCCTGCGAGCCAGCAGTAGGATGGCTCGCTTCGCCCTGCCACTCGGCGGCGCGCAGGCAAGTCGGCACAACTGGACGGGCATTGTGCTACTGCAGTGCTACGCGAAGTGCCTGGTGTTTATATAGCTTGTGTGCATCCACTCTGCTCTGCCGCTGCCCTGCTGGTGGAGTGGAGCGTGCCTACTCCGGGTGGTGCCACCTTCGAGTTGCTAATGTCTCCGGACGAATCGAGTTTCATTGTCGGTAGCTTCACGATTCCCACGTCGATTTTATATGCCTTCTGCTGTCATCGCGTCCAGTATTTGCTCATTGCCACTGCTGCTAGAGGAGCAAATATTTCTTTAGCTTAGCGTGAAAATGACATCGCATAACTGCCGGTGCAACTACGTAACTGCCGGTGCAGCTACGTAACTGCCGGTGCAACGTGTCAGTTGCTGCCGTATCATATGTCAATGCCTGTCAAGTTAGCACGAATGAATGTTAAGCGATGAGCAGCACATGTTTATAAGGCTCGCTATTCCTTGCAAACGTGCTTGCTGGGGCCAACAAAATTGTAGTGCTAACAATAGCCATGCGACAGCTGAAAGTCACGGAGTCATGCGACTGCGATGTCACTCTTTCGACTCGGAGGTGCACTCGCAGGCAGCAGTAGGTGCGCTACGGTCAGCATATCTGGGCGTACGTTGTAGGTGTGGAAGGATGTTCAGAAGCTGGATTTCTGATTCGGCAGACTCCCGCCGGACGTCAGACGAACTGCTTTCTTTTCTAGGAGTTGTTCCCCACGACCGTTCCGAGGCTGCAGCACTTGGAGGCTTAGAGCTAGCTCGGTCATGGCATTTCTGGGTTGCACTCAGCTCTTTTAAAAGTAGTTTGGTAGCTATTCTTATCGCGTGCAGTAACAGGGAGCTCGTTTTCAATTAAGGCTGTCCGTGAATGTTTGCTATAGGCTAGTAACAGAAAAAGCTGTCTGCATGCAATCTGCTGCTGCCTCTGCTGGTTTCTGGTCGATGCACTGCACTGGTGTTAAGCCTTCGTGCTCAAGTTCGTCTCAACCCGGCGGCACGCGCTGTCGCTAGCGCCCGAAGTCCGATCCTCTGCTTCACCGCACAGCACGAGGGGCAACTGCTGCCGCTGCTGCTGGGCTTTCTTGCACAGTGTGTGTTTGTTCGTTTTGATCGCCAGCATTTGCTACTTACGGCTGTGATTGGCTGACATGCCTGCCACTCCTTGTGATTAAACTTTTTACCGTGTTGGCCGTGTCAGTGTTAAGCATCCAGGCGTTCGTCTAAAAGCTGCTGCTTTTCGCGAGTGGCTTCACACGTGCTTGAAGATATGCCCAGGTCGCATGCGCTGCCGCGACTCTCGCACGTCTCAAGGCTGGTTTTCATGAATAGCATCTCAATTGCATGTGATTGCTAGGATTGCTTACAGTGTCGTGACGTTGAGTTCCCGAATTGCACACATCCGTGAGGTGCCCTAGCCGAGTTAGGCTGTCGCTTGCACGGAGGAGGCAGTTTGGAAAGCTTGAGTGCCTTTGAGCCAGCCCAGCTTGCATTCAGATCGTGTGTTAAGACTCTGCTTGTAGGTTGTCTGTTAAGAGAGCTGGTGCAGATCTGCCAGGTAGATTTAGGATGTGTAAGTAGCAGTACGTAGCCAAACTTGTGTCCCTAGGTATTAAGTGGTATTTTGCTAACGCCTCGGCAATATAAAACAAAGCCGCCTCTCTTCCCTACAGGCTTAGCATTTGTGACCAGCTTAGCTAGTGATTGAGTCGAAGTTAACCCATTTCCTTTGGGAAAACTGACAACAAATTCGCGTCTTGTGGTTGGCATTTAGAAAAACCGGTAAATGAATCAAAATTGACATGCATTTGCTCAGAACTCACCCAAAATAATGACTTGAACAGGTTCAGAAGTAAGTAGATGTTCTAGATGTGCTGCTACATTGGAAATCGCTTTCTCGAGAAAACCCCCAAACATAGTTACAAACACATTTTTGTTAAGCTGTTCTTGGTAACGACCTTTTTTAAAGTCCAGTAAATCCGGGTGAAAGTACTCACCTCGCTCCTCTGAGTAAGCCATAAGTGTTCTCCCTAAATTTGTCAAGGTAAACATCAAGGATGTGGACTTGGAGGGACATTCTGCATCCCACTGTGGCAGTCCTTTTTTATGAGAGCCTCAGATCCTTCTTCAAATCTCAAAGCCTCAAATTATGAGTTG
This sequence comes from Cristatella mucedo, assembly GCA_009760855.2. NCBI lineage: Eukaryota > Metazoa > Bryozoa > Phylactolaemata > Cristatellidae > Cristatella > Cristatella mucedo. Next base: position 1,883,750 of record WPIO01000008.1, on the reverse strand, counting down.
ACCTGTGTTTGCTTATGCGTGATGACACCGTACCTGTTATCAATCATCAAATTGACAAGCTTTGTTTATCGCATACGTAAAGTGCCTAGGAACAGATTTATTTTTCTGAGGGTGCTATTCAAATGTATTATCTTATAATAATAATAAACTTGTTATAGCGCCCTCAGAGAACTCAAATCTCTCTCTAGGTCAGTGGTTCTCAACTTTCCTAATGCCGTGACCCTTTAATACAGTTCATGTTGTGGCGACCCCCCACCATAAAATTATTGTGTGCGAAATGTGGAAATGCGTGTTTTCCGATGGTCTCAGGCAACCCATGTGAAAGGTTCGACCCCCAAAGGAGTCGCGACCCACGGGTTGAGAACCGTTGCTTCGATTGCTTTACATTTGCTGCAAAGGAGACGCGATCGAATGGTCAGTGGTAGCATGCTCAGTAAACAACAAGAATAAGATGTTTAGGGGTGACATGCGCAGGGTCGGCATAAAAGTATGGTGCTTCGAAGGTTACGGTTTCGCTGCAGCCCGAATACGTAATCTTCAAGTTGATGACTTGGAATATTTGATGAAATTTGGATCGCTAAAAATGTCGGTGTAAAGACAAGCCTTTCTCGCAGTGTCTAGTTGCTGCGTGTTGCGATATTTGGCCTGGCGGTGTAATCAAAGTGAGAAAATCAATAGTCTCCATTAATTCGTCAAGCAGCAGCATTTGTGTACACACAAAAAAGGCCGAAAGCCGCATTTGTGCGGCATCGCACGGCCTTTGCGGCTGTCGCCGGCTGGTCCGATGCCACCGCGGAGCCGGCGACTCAGCCGCACGACCTGAGTCCGATGCGAAGTCGCCAGTTTACCGTGGGGGGGGGGGGGGGTGGGTGGCGAAAGAACGCTTTCCTATGGCCGAGGTAGTACTTTATCGGGTTCCAAAATTTGCGGCGACGCTGCAGCGGCGCGCGAAGGGCTCGCCAGGAGTGCTAATGTGCAGCCGAGTCGCTTCGAAACGACGGCATTTCCGCTCACCGCTCGCGTGCCCGATAGCGTTCTCCCGCCGGCCCGAGGCTCAGCGCGCGCGCGCCCCCCCCAACGATAATGGCCGCAGCGGCTCTCGAAACGGAGCATCGCGAATAGCGCCGCCTTGTGTGCAGTTATTGCCATCCCAAGTTGCGACTCGCCTTCCTCGTAAGATCGTCTATATCAAAGGACGGGCGATTAACTAACGTCGAAAGGACGCAAACGTCGACGGCCGCTTTACCGGCCGCTCGAGCTCCAGACTCGCGCGCTCTCGGACGAGAGAGCTCGCGAGTCTGGAGCTGCGCTCTCATGCAGCAGCATGAGCAGGAGCGCACGCAGAGGGAAGCGCTAAAATAGAGCTGAAGCTCCAGCGACCGGTATGGCTGGCCGCCGCCGCCGCTTATAGCAGTTTTTCGGTAAATGCGCGCGCAGGAAGCGAGAACTGGCATTCGGTTTTTGATGGTTGTGACCTATTTAAATGGTACATCGGGTTGACGTAACTTTAAAAGAGCACTATTTGCGATCGCGAGTGGCAAGAATAATTTTTCTATTTGCGTATACCGCACCGTTATAGAAAGAAGCCATTATTCTCACAGGATCCGTTTGGTGTGGACCTGTTCACATTTGGTCAAGAAAAATAAACGCGTATTTATGAAAAGTTTTACTAAAATCGCATAAAAATATCTAGCGTATTTTTCGCGATTGGCTATACTGATTGACTATTATACTGTAAATAACCTTTAACAAATCGTCAAAACGACTGTCGCTGTATGCGCCCATCTCCACTGCCACGTGCAACCTTCTTTCTGCTGAGAAACAGGGGCACATTTACGCTCTTCTTAGACGGAGTTTGACTGATAAACTGGTAACCGCCCTTGTGACGGTGCGTCTAGATGGCTGCAATTCCCCTGTATTTGGGACTCATGAAATCTGCCATTTATTCGTTTGTAACCAGTGCAAAACTCAGCAGCTTTTTGGTCTGTCGCCGATGGTGTAGCTACCACATCTTCATTCTTTCAGTCCTTGCGGTCTGGCAAAGTTGCTGGTGATGTTGCCATTGTTGTTCGCGAGTCGTTTTTGGCTATAAGACCTGCCGTTTTTCGCATTGGCCATCGTTTGAACCATCGTTGCAATTAGGTTTTCATCAAAGACCATGCCTCTCGCTCTTGTAGTATAACGACCTCCTTCTGCACTGGGGCAGCTCTCAGGTTAGCCGCGATGCGAGCCCTTGCCTTAGTGGGTTCGACTAGCGCACCTAGTACAGGCCCGGCCCCTGGTCCACCTATCTCTAGTTAGAATGGAGCCTGGTGCAGGCGATGCGGTTAGGAGACGGATCGACTAATGCGCTTGCCATAGTGAGCTCACTGAGTGAGGACACCAGGTGCAGACCCGCTAAAGTTAGAAAGGAGCCCGGTGCAGAGGATGCGGTCAGGATGTGCACCGACTAATGTGCTTCAGTAGAAATAACAGCTACGCGCGAGGTCAGGAGTCCAGATGAGAAAGAATACAACGGGATGACTGAGAGAGCTCGGGGCTGCAGCTTCCGTAGTCGATGCGAGACTACGCTTCGAGAGCACGAGAGTCGAACCTACGGCGACGAACAGCTAAGTGCAACTTGGACTTCGCAGTTGTGTTCTGCCGGCTACTCAGTTAGCTGCTCGTATCTTGGGGCTCTGTAGCGGTCCGCCTTCGGGGTCGGGACCATCGCTAGCGACGCAGGCGTACGGTAGCTTATTGAAGTCGGGCTTCGGGAGTGCTCGCAGTTAACTCCATCAGTCCGGTGCGAGCAGCGTAAAGTGCTTGCACCGGCGCGTAACCACTACCAATAGGCCCACAATAAACTGTTGCTTTCGGCGCCCAGTTGCGGCCTCTTGTGTTTAAAGCTGCAGCGCTCAGTCCACCGTTAGAGACCCTGGGGGACGAGCGTCTCTGCGCAGTTAAACTTCTGGCTCTTTAACCTTATTTATATAGATAAAAGATAAACTAGCTGAATTAACACCCTCTTTTGTATAGCGACAGAAGAGCCTTTACGGCTATTACCACCGCTCGCAGTGGCGATAAAGGATCGCCCACCACAGGATTCGAAATCACGACCTCAAGGCCGAGGTCATAAAAAGCAAACACCTGACCCAGTGAGCCATCACGGCTCTTGTTAATGGAGAAGTTTTCGGCGTTCCTCACTAAAATACTTGTGCAAGCCAGGCCGTTACTGATTGGTTGCATGAGACTTCAACATTCACTTTGAAAACCCTACCAATAGCAAGATCAGCTCGTTTCCTGACTGTCTAGAGAACTTTGGTTTGATCCAACGTGTTAATCTTCCATCAACGTCGGTGGCCATATCCTAGATCTCATTATAACTAAGGATGTCTGCCCCATAGACGTTATTGCGTGCCCGCTGACCCTCTCGAATCATTGCTCGGTCTCGTATGCTGTTCCTGCTCCGCGTTGTACGTGCAGAATAACGCCGCCGAGTTTGTCCAGCGACGCAACTTTAAAAGCAGTGACCAAGACACTGTTTTTAAATTTGCACGTGAGGCAGGTCTTCTTGATCTGCACCCAAACTCGATCGACAGACAGGTACTCTCACTGATGCAGTGAACATGACACTCTTAGATGTACCATAGATGTACGTGTGCAGAGTCGTGGATATTCCTTTCAATTGATAAAAAAAAACGGCAAGAGATGCTCAAGTGTTAAATGCAGGCTTGAGCGCCGCCATAAGAAGTCTTTTAGATGAAGTAAGATCTAATCACTTTTGCAGAATTCCTTTGAGTTTACACACGGAAGCTTAAAAAGGCCAGGTCTTCGTCTTTTAATCGATAACTGAAGTCCGGCCAGTCCGACCAAGAACAGATTTATAAGGTGGTAAACAATTACTGGTCGGTAAACGCTGCCTAATACTGAGAGGTCTCACTCCCCAGATGTTAACAACTCGGCCGTAAAGTTTTGAGCTTTCTTCACTGAAGCAATTGTGCACAGTCCTGCCTCCATAAAGCCTCCTCCGACTGAACGATTGCTAAACCGCAACCTGTGACATTCCTTTAGAGATTTTCCGAGGTTTGTACATACGATGTGGCTACCTTAACGAGTTCTAGCAAAAAGAGCCCCTGAAGACTCTATAACATCATTTCTGTGGTCTTTACTGGAAGACAAACTGAGCCGAATCATAACGGAGATTTTTAATGCTTCCCTGAAAAAGGGGTCATACCCAAGTCCTTCAAATCGACCATCATTAGGCCGATACTTAAAAAGCCTGGATTAAATAGAAAGGTCCTTTCAAGCCATCGTCCAAGTTTCCCTTCTTCCCTTTTGCCAAAGATTCTTGAAACATTGTCACTAAGCACCTGGTAGCACACATCGGAAAGAATAAATAAAAACATTTTTTAATTGGGGTTCAAGAGGTTGAACTCCACTAAAACTGCTCTCCTCTGTAGCCAATGACATTCTATGCAGCAAGGATGACGAGAATGTCACTGCTGTAGCGCTGCTAGATCTACCAGCTGCCGTTGACACTATTGATCCTACTTGAACGATTAAGAACAACAATCCATCTGGCAGACGAGGCATTGCCGTGGTTTAAATTGTACTTGCTAGTAGGTTCCAGTCTGGCTTTAGAGCTAATCCCTCCACAGAGTCAGCATTGCGTAGGGTGTACAACGACCTACTTAGGAATGCAGACATGGGAAGAGTATCTCTGCTCTTTTTGCATGATCTTTCGGCAGCTTTTGATACTATCGATCACCAAGTCCTTCTTGAGTGCCTCTCATCGCGCCCAGGCATCACTGACTCTGCTCTGCAATGGTTCAGGTCCTATCTCCGTGGGAGACTCCAGAGTATTGACGTAAATGGACAAAGATCATTTGAGGTACCTCTGAAATATGGGGTACCACAGGGCTCCGTGCTAGGTCCGGTTCTTTTCACGGTTTATACTCTCCCTCTTGCCGATGTGATTGCCAAACGCAATTTAGGCTTTCACTTCTATGCGGATGATACTCAGTTGTACCTTTGCTTTGATCCCTGCCAGCCTCCGAGCACCTCAAATTCTCTCAACTCACTTGCTGCATGTATTGATGACATCCGCACATGGATGGCAGCAAATTTTCCTGAACTAAGCGATGATCACCATCACCACTTCTCGCCGACCTGCACTGGCTACCAGTCAAGCAACGGATCGACTTCAAGGTTTCGTCGCTCACTTTTAGGTCACTTCATTCTTTGGCTCCAGCCTATCTCTCAGATCTACTCCCCTACCAGGCCAAGCATCGTACCACCCATTTTTCGGAATCCAGCAGTCTACCAATACCTCGTACAAACCTCAAATCCTTTGGAGACCGAGCATTTAGTTCGTATGCTCCAAAAGCCTGGAACTCACTCCCGACTTGCGTCAGAAGATCCCCTGACTTGACCAAAAACACAGCTATTTAGGACAGCATTTAGTGGGTCCTTGTGATTCGTCCTTCGTGTGCTTATGCGTGCTGACACAGTGCATGCTGACACTAACCGCACTTGCATGCTGACCCTGTGCATGTCACCCTTAACCATGTTATTCATGTTGTTTATCAAGCATGATATCACTCACCATTCAATCGCGTTTCCCTTTGCAGCAAATATAAAGCGCCTAGAAAGAGATTGAGTTATCCGAGGGTGCTTTATCAAGTGCATTATTCTTGTTATCATTACATGTTTGGTTGTGTTCAATCCGTGTCGTGTGGGGGTCAGATTTCATCCACCAGACCAGTCACCTATGAAGTTCCACATGAAATGTCTATGAAAGGTCCGTCCTCGGTCCATTCTCCATCGTACTGATCCATACTGAACAGCGATTCGAGCCTACGGAATCTGCTGACACTTATGCTGAAGATGCTCAGTTATACATGTCATTTAAATCCTCGGAATTTGCTGCAGCGACTGATAAACAGGATGCTTGCTTTGCAGACATTCAATCCTGGATGTCGGCCTATTTCCTTAAACTGAACGATGATAAAACAAAACTGCTGCTCGTAGGACACTCCAAGCGTGTGGCTGGACTACAACACATTGCTCTTCTAATAGCGATGCAGTTGTGCGACTGTTACCGTGCGCTCGAAATTTAGATGTCGTCTTTGACAGTTGCCTAAAATGTGAAAGCTTTGTTAGGAAGACTGCCTCTACAGCTATCCATCTTGTTCAATCTTTCCCAGTCTAAGATTAGGAACTGTCTACCGCGGCGGCTTGCCAAAATGTAAATTGCTCCCTGTTCTGCCTCGGCTAAATTATTGCAATTTCATTTGGCTGTGCTACTGAAAAATCCCAACAGTCCACTGCAGGTGGCGATGAATACGGCTGCAGGCTAGTATTCAAATGCCAGAGGTTTGACGTTGTGTCTCTTTTGTTGACCACCTTAGATGGCTTGGTAAGCCTTCGATGATGGGCGGGCTACTTGATGGGCTGTTTCTTGGAAGTAGAGCGGCTGAGTTGCTTCTGGAAAGTTTCTAGACTGGCAAGTGGACCCCCGTGGAAAAGACGCTACGTGGATACCAGAGAGAGAGAGAGAGAGAGAGAGAGAGAGAGAGAGAGAGAGAGAGAGAGAGAGAGAGAGAGAGAGAGAGAGAGAGAGAGAGAGAGAGAGAGAGAGAGAGAGAGAGAGAGAGAGAGAGAGAGACAGAGAGACAGAGAGAGAGAGACAGACAGACAGAGAGAGACAGAGACACAGAGAGAGACAGAGAGAGTGAGGGAGAGTTAGTATACTGGTGGCTATCGAGTCGTCCTGAGAATACAGGTTTGATGAATAGATTTATTTCTCGGAGGGCGCTATATCAAATGCATTATTATTATTAAGCCTTCTTCGGTGTTTGCGTTGCATTGTCTTTGAGATCAAACTACTAGCTATTTCGGGCAGCTAACCGTGTCTTGTGAAGTTTTAGGTTCCTCTAATGGCTATGGTAAATTCTCCAACTGGCCTCTAGAGTTCGTATGGAAGGTCCGGCAGAATTGCATCGACCCGTGTGAGCGACAAGTGGCACTTGTATTGGCCAATTGTCACGCAAGGCGGTGTCTTCACGTTTTCTGAGTGGTGCATGGTCGTTGACAGTAAACTCTCTATTTTTTATATTTTCTCTAGCTGTACCCTGGTTTACCGCAGACATTCAACTATCTGGGAGAGGGCATACGGCAAGCTTAATTAAAGGAGCAAGCTCGTCCAGAACGTTGGCTAGTTTTGTGGCATTCCACTAGCGAGGACAGGTCGGACGGAGGAGTGAACAACCGGGATGTGGAAAGTAGGTATTTGCATTCCGGCAGCATAAATGTCAACGCTCTTGAGATTTTACAACTCGTGGATGACTATGGATACCTAAGAGTGTAGACAGTGCAGACCGAGTGAGATCCACGTGAAGTCTCCACATCTCCAATCAATTCGTTGAGGTCTCTTTGATCAGGATAGTCTTTTAGAGTTTTTCTTCGTATCTCCACCGCTGATTCAGGATTCGGGGGAGTGGGTACTAGGAGATCAGGGCAGTTTGGCACCGGGAATGAAGGCATTTCGCAGTTGGATGAAGGAAAGTCTGAGTGTACGTGACATAGCAAGCGCATTCTTTCAAGTCCGACGGTTGGCAGTAAGCAGAACGCTGAAGTAGCAGTTGCTTTGAGTGGTCAAATGGTTTGCTGCAAAACTCGCAGAAAATCAAACTGTGGCCCCTTCTATCCCACTATACCATCCTTTAAAAGGACAAACACATTTTGATATTTAAAAAATCATTCCACTCACTAATTTATTTCACTCGTGATTAAAGGAATGCGCAGGAAAATTACAAGCGACAGTTATTTATTTTACCTCTCCCAGCTTTGTTGCAGTATTCTCGGGTGAAATGAAAAGATCAGAGTTTATCCTGATTCTCGGCAAGCGTGCTGAAAGCGTGCTTTTCAACCCGCTCACATCTTAGTAGATCCTTCTGCTGGAGGTAATTTCTTGCTATTATCTTGATAAATTAGCAGCAGACGTAGGAAAATGCTTCTTTTGGTTGTTTGTTTGCCGGATGCCATTTCGCAAAAATGCACTCATCGAGGCAGCTGGAAATAACGTGACGCTGAACCCTCGGGAAGGATTCCGCATGGTTAGTGGTGACATGCACAGGGTCAGCATGCAAATATGGTTAGTGGCAGCATGCACAGTGTCAGCACGCATAAGCACATCAAGGACGAATCACAGGGATCCACTAAATGTTGTCCTAAATAAGTGTGTTTTAAGTTCTTTTTAAATTTGGTCAGGTCAGGGGATGTTCTGACGCAGGTCGGGAGGGAGTTCCAGGCTTTGGAAGCACACGAGCTAAATGCACGGTCTCCAAAGGATCTGAGGTTTGTACGGGGTATTTGTAGACCGTTGGATTCCGAAAAGCGGGTGGTACGATGCTTGGTGTGATGGGGTAGTATATTTGAGAGATAGGTTGGAGCCAAAGAATGAAGTGATCTAAAAGTGAGCGACAAAACCTTGAAGTAAATCTGTTGCTTGACTGGTAGCCAGTGCAAGTCGGCGAGAAGTGGAGTAATGTAGCAACTGCGACGCTCACGACAGACAAGCCTAGCTGTGGAGTTTTGCACCGGCTGCAATCGCCTGATCGTACAAGCTGGTAGGCCAGTACACAGTGAGTTGCAGAAGTCGAGATGGTATGTCACGAATGCATGGACCAACTTGGACGTGGTATCCTTACCTAAACAAGCTCGAATTTTAGCAATGTTATGTTATGAAACTCACTGCTCGCTGGCCTACCGGCATGTGCGATCAGGCGATTGCAGCTGGTGCAAAACTCCGCAGCTAGGCTTGTCTGTCGTGAGCGTCGCAGTTGCTACATTACTCCACTTCTTACATTACTCCACTTCACCAAAGCTGAGTTGCCGGTACTGGTTGAAATTTCAAGGAACTTTGTCTCGTCGAGTGAGGCATGTCTCGCCGGCCGTTTCGAGGATCGCCGCGCTCAGACCCGTGGCGTCGTGGTACAGTCTAAGACGGACTCGCAAAGGCAGTAGGTACACCGACCGGCCTTTTCGAAGCGGGCCGCACACGCGACATTGCTGGATCTGCGGCTCATGATCCGAATCATCGAGCTGCTGCGTGTTGTAACAAGTTCGGCGATCAAAAAAAACGACTAAGGGGAACCGTCAACACCTGCGCCAGCGTGTTCCCCTTGACTTCGGCGCGACTACCATCCATTGGCGTGATGTTGAATGGCCAGCTCGCTACTGCACTTGTTGACACCGGCTGCTCCCGCACGGTGCTTGCAGCAGTGCTGGCCTCCTCTCGTGATCTGCAGCCTGCGAGGGAGGGTATCTTGATGATGAACGGTGACGCACGCTCTCTGTTACTCTACGTGTAAGGTCAGTCTGTTAATTAAAGGAGTACTGTTGGAGGTTAATTGTTTGGTGACCGATATAATTGCTGGCTGGGACATCATCCTTGGGATAGATGTCATAAGAGCGCTAGGCGGCGTCCGTGTAGGGCACGGCACGGCGGTGAAGGCCAAGTTGACTTTGGTAATGAGGCTCCAGCGACCTGATGCATCCGTGGTGAAAGAAACAGTGTAACATGCCCTCGCTCTCCCCCGGCCACTGAAGTCTCGCTCGTTGCAAAGGTCAGAAATTTGAGCGAGCTTACGGTCTCCGACAAAGATTTTATTGCCGTGTTCCACGATGGCGCGTGGCACGTGCGCTGGAACTGGCAAGAAGGCGTACAGGCCCCCTTGCTGCTGAACCGCGTGTCCTCATATCGCATCCCGGCTGAGGTAGAAGCAGAATATGAATGGGAAGTGGAGGACTGGATAAAGTGTGGTTGGCTTCAACCTTTTCACGGGGAGTGTGGCGGGCTGATTCCCCTGATGGCGATGGTCCAAAGCAGCAAAGGGAAAGTGAGGCCCGTCCTCGACTATCGCGAGCTCAACAGGTTCGTGTCGAGCCACACGGCTGAAGGGGACGTGTGCAGTAATAAACCTCGTGCATGGCGGCGAATGGAACGCAACGTAAGCGTCGTGGACCTGCGTAAGGCCTATTTGCAAATTGACGTAGACCCATCATTGTGGAAGTACCAGGTGGTTGAATTTCATGGCCGCCAATACTGCCTGACTCGCCTGGATTTCGACGTTGCACCAAAAATTATTACTGTTATCTTAAACAAAGTGTTGTCTATGGATGAGCGAGTCAGATCCGGCACGGATTCGTATGTTGACGATATATTTTGGTGAATAATGATATCGTCTCAAACGACCGTGTGATCGAGCTTCTCCGCGAGTACGGACTTGAAGCAAAACCACCTGAAAAGTTAGAGGGTGGTCGTGTCCTAGGCCTCCGCATTGACAGTAAAAAGCTCGTATGGCGCCGAGATAATGCCATAGGGTCTGTACAGTCAGTGCGGACGCGGCGAGAGTTATTTTCTTGGTGTGGGCAACTCGTCGGGAATTTTCCGGTAGCCGGCTGGCTGTGACCTGCTTGCAGTTACCACAGACGTATAGCCAGCGATCAGGACTGGGACAGCAAAGCGCCGAGTGAGGTTCTGGAAATTGCTCACGACGTCCATCGCAGGGTGCTAGCTTCTGATCCGGTTACTGGCAGGTGTCCAATGTCGTCAGTGGAAAATTGTGGTGTGATGCGAGCAGCATCGCTATTGGAACGTGCCTTGAGATTGACGGTAAAGTGATTGAGGATGCCTCGTGGCTTCGAAAGCCGAACGATACCTCGCATATCGACACCGCCGAGCTAGAAGCCGTTATTAAAGGCCTTAACATTGCTATTGCGTGGGGACTTCAGAAAATTCAAATTGTGACTGATTCGACTTCGGTGTTTGGTTGGCTTAAGTCATTGATCGATAGGGATAAACCCGTGAGGACGCGCGGCATGGGAGAGGCGATAATTCGACGACAACTGGGCCTACTCCGAGATATTGCAACGGAGTGCAATCTGGAGACGACTGAAAGCCTAGTAATGTCGCCGGAGAACAAAGCGGACCAGCTGACGCGAGTACCGCAAAGGTAGTTGAAGTTCACGACTTGCTGTACCGGTGCCGTCGCTCCTAAGGTCTGCTTGGTGGCTCCCAATATCGACCTCAAGCAATTCCACAATCTGCACCACCTGGGCGTTGACAGGACGCTGTACCTGGCGAGGCTATGTCACCCTAATGCGAACATCCGGAGAAACGATGTAGAACGAATTGTTCGTTCCTGTCTTCGCTGCAGATCAGTGGATCCGTCGCCGATTTTGTGGCAGCAAGGCAGTCTTGAAGTCACTGAACCCTGGTCTCGTCTTGCGATCGATGTCACACACTACCGCGGCGAGAAATATCTGACGCTGGTGGATTGTGGGCCCAGCAGATTTACGCTATGGCAGCAAATTCCTAGCGAAGAGGTGTACCTTATCACCAGAGTGCTGGAGCAAATCTTTCGAGAGAGAGGCCCACCTATACAGCTTCTGATGGACAACAGCGCCTCGTTCCGATCTGAGGCAGTTCGGCGTCTCTGCGAACGCTGCGGCGTTGAGACCATCTACCGGTGTGCTTACCGACCGGAGGGCAACGGCATAGTCGAATGCGTGCATCGGACTATCAAAGGCATGGAGGAGTACTAGATATGGTGTACTGGTACAATTCGGCGCCGACTGAGGGGATAATGGGCGAAACCGTGCCTCACAGACGGCTATTTACGTATGAATGGCGGTGCCCGCTCCAGCCGAAGAAGGCACAGCACTGTATTGCCCAATCTCCCATCAACTTCACAGCGGGCCAAAGGGTTTTTGTGAAACCAGCCGATGCACGGTGTACGACAGAATGGCCAGAAGGGACTGTAACCTCGTGGACTCACGGCCCTGGTGTCGAGGTGAACGGAATCCGAAGACATGTGTCGGACGTCGGGCTAGTTCCGGACGCTGAGCCGGTATTACCGGCTCAGCCGCCAGCACCCTCCCAGATACGAGGCGAAGATGATGAGTATGACGGGACAGAGAAAAGGTGCGGTCACCAGCTTCGCATGCGGTCGGAACTGCAGCGCCCGTGTTGGTTCTCCGATTACGTCGTGGACTGATCTGTACCTCAGGGGGCAAGGGAGTTTGCTTAAACGATGGTACAGTGCAGCTACTTGCATTGCAGCTGGAAACTCGTGACCTTAAGGTCAAGGGGGCATGTGGTCTGAGTATATGCAGTCCGGTACCGCTCCTTTTCTAAACAGCTGGTGGGAGCATCCTCGAGAGGGGCCTGTGTACAGCTGCGGTCCGCTTCTAATGAGGCGTTGACACAGGCCGATAACCCGCTGGTGAACAGATGGTGGATTCATCATCGGGGTCAGCCAAGGAACAGCCGGAGTCGAGGAGAGGAGACTAGCGTGGGCGAGAGGGGCGAGTGAAGTCGCGCTCCCTCTGCTCTGTGAGTAGTAGAATACATTGTTGGTGTTGGTTCGATGCGAGCGTTCTGCGTGCATGGCGAATCAAAGCACAGCTGCCACTGCCATTTTCTTAAAATAAGAAAAATCCATTGACCAGTGTCTTACTCGCAAATGGCAACGTTCGAGGGTAATGAATGCCATTTTCTATATTTTTGAGTCATAAGCAACTGCGGAATAACAACCGCTAGGCACGAAAAAATGGTGCAACTAAAATGCATTACAAGGTATCACTGATGAGCATCGTGCCGCAAAGTGTATTTCTTTTTAGAAACTATCTATTATCCATCCGCCGCCGCTCCGCGGTGACGGATGAACATGCCAGCCGACGAGCGTCGGCGGCGGCTAATCGCTTGAACGGTAGCGGAAGTCTAAGGAACACCGCCCAATGGAAGTAGTCGAACGAACGGAATCTATCATCGTTGGAGCATCCGCCGTCGAATCAAGCGTATCAAATGCGGCCGGCGCCGCGTTGCGCATTGCTTCGAGGATACGGGGGCGCCCCAGGCGACGGGTTCCGGCTACTAGGCGACGGGCCTGACAACGCCACTCTTTCGTGCGGGGAGTACAAAGAAAATCACCTGACACTTCCGCCGGCTCGCCGAGGGTGTTCCGGTCCGTGAGGGTGTCGCACTGTCAGGCTCGGCCGACGCCCGCACTCGCGCTCCAATTCGGCGGCTTACGCCATGTACCTCGCACTGGCATCCGTCGCCGCCGTCGCCGCCGCCGTGCTCGGAGCGCTGGCGAAGGCGAGAGGACTGGAGTACGTCATCATCCACTACCGCTGGGTCTTTGTCTGCCTGTTCCTGCTGCCCATCTCGGTCGTGCACGACTTCGTTTTCTACGTGCGCAGCAAAATTATCTTCGCTCTGCGCAGCGCCCCGGAAAAGCACGGCGAGCGAGTTAAGCGCGTGCAGCAGCAGGTAAGCGAGGGCCGCCGCCGCCGCTCCCGCCGCGCGGCGATGCTGACGAGCTGACTCGCTGCCGCCGGCGCCGACTCGGTGGTTTTTGCGATTGTCGCCGCGGTCTCACCTTTTTCCGTCGTCGCGAGCCGTTGATCGGCAGCTGCCGGTGCCAACAGAGCTCGCGCGATGGGCCACGGAAGTCGGAAGTCCCTGCGATGGGAGCGGACGAGGGCCGCGACGTGCCCCACTTACATCCTCGACTACCCCGGCCTCGCGTCCTCGTCACAGCGACGCGGCGTCGGCACGCTCGCGGGAAAAGGCTTGTAGCGCAGGGAGAGAGAGAGAGAGAGAGAGAGAGAGAGAGAGAGAGAGAGAGAAAACGAGGGAGAGAGAGAGAGAAAACGAGGGAGAGAGCGAGAGAGACCGAGTGAGAGGTTTGCATGCTGTACGACCCACGGTCGCGTTATTGATTTTCGCATCCGGTCGCTCGTCGCAGGCGAGGCGACTAATTCGACCAAACGTTCGCGTCGCGCCGGGGCCATCGCGTTATTTGCGCTCGCGAAGGTGACGCCTCGCACCGTCTTCGCGCGGCCTCGGGCAGCAGCAGCGAGCCAAGGCGCAAGTCTCTCGCGAGCAGGTTCGCGAGTGGATCAAAGATGGCCGGCGCGTGCCGATGTGCACGGCACGACCCGGCTGGCAGAACATCAGCTTCCGTCGGGGCCTCTACAAGAAGAAGCTGTGGAACGTCGACGTCAACTTGATCGACATCGTTGAGGTGGACACGCAGAGGAGGCTCGTGCGAGTGGAGCCCATGGTGAACATGGGGCAGATCACTGCGTGCCTCAATCCGATCGGCTGGACTCTGCCCGTTCTGCCCGAGCTCGACGACCTCACCGTCGGTGCGTGGGCGCGCATCGCGCCGTCTCCCGCCCGCCCACCAGCTTGCTCGCTTGCAGGTGGCGAAGCCGCGGCCTGGCTTCGTCAGCCACAGTAGTCAAGCGCTGTGCCAAAATGCGCTTCGTTGGCGCTCTGGCTGCAGTCGCGTCCAATCTGCTATCGTGCCACAGCTGCCCCCCCCCCCGTGGGGAGTCGATGAGGGGGGATAAGTTGCATGCCTCGGAAGGGGTAAGGGGGCGGTTGCATTGGCAACGTCCTGCCTGGCTTCATCCCTCAGAGGCTCGCAGGCCGCACGACTGCACGCCTGTCGTCCTCGCTGAGACAGGACCGGCGCAAGCATATTGCAGTAGTCACGTGATGCCCTTGCTTTTGCGAGGTCGCGGTTTGTCATTTGGCTCGTCGAATCTTGCTTCCAGGTGGCCTCATAATGGGCGTCGGGATTGAGACGTCTTCCCACAAGTTCGGTCTGTTTCAGCATTGCTGCCTAGCATATGAGCTGGTTCTGGCTGACGGCAGCCACGTGCGATGCAGCAAGGTACGAGCAGCATGCCGCTCAGAACGCTTTGAGTTCGAGCGAAGCTTCTCGTCGGCCCTTAGTGCGCGTCTTACTCGAACTTACGTTGTCTTGCCGTCCCCCACCTGCTGTCACTGTCCCCACGTGCTGTCGCTGTCCCTTGTGCTGTCGCTGTTCCCTGTGCGGTCGGTCGCTGACCCCTGTGCTATCGCTGACCCCTGTGCTGGCTGTCGCTGTCCCCTGTGCTGTTGCTGTTCCCTGTGCTGTCGCTGTCCTCGGTCCGCCTACCCATGTCTGCGTCGCTGCTGCTACCACTTTGAACCACGCAACATTGCTCCTCGCTTTGGACTGCTTCGCTGTGTAATGATAATAATAATAATTATTATCCTTATTATAGTTATAATAATACTACATATGCGTAGCATCCTGAGAAAAGTGAATCTCTTTCTGGGCACTTTACAGATGTAGTATAGAAAGCACTGCTCTAATGATGATTGGAGGTAGCATGCGCAATCAGCAAGCACAGTGTAAGCAGGCATATGTACACGAAGGACGAATCACAACGACCCAGTAAATGCTGTAATAAACAGGCGTGTTTTAAGCTTCTTTTAAAGTGGCGTCATGTCAGGGAATGTTGTGACGTGCGTCGGTAGTGAGCTCCAAGCTGTGGGAGCATTCCAAACTGAAGGCACAGTCTCCAACGGTTTTCAGGCTCGTACGAGGTGATGGCTAAACGATTCGAGCCAGAACAGCGGTTGCACGATTCTTCATCTGACCGGTAGGCTGGAGCCAGAGAATGAAGGGACCTAGCCGAGGCGTGACCAAGCCTCGATCGGGCTGGCAGTTGCCCTTGCCACTGCCAGCATTATGCGAACGCATTTATTGACAAAACAAGTTTTAGGTGCCATCGTGCAATGCTACAGAGCTCTCTGTTGCAGAGCACTCGCGGCCTGCGTGGTGGCTTTCGGCGATGCTTGCTTCGAGCGTATGCCGTGGTATATGTGACTGCGCGGATCCGTGCAGCCACGTCGAACTCCGGTCATTGTCGTTTTTTTTGTACTGGCGATATGCAGCCGTTGTTTTCTTTGCTATTCTGTGGACAGCTTCCGTATGGTATGCGGAGCAGACCAGTCTCTCGCGGAGACTTGGACTGAGTGCTGGAGCTTGTGACAGTGGCCACAATTTGGACCTCACCGCAGCAGCAGTAGCAGAGATTGTGGCCGATACGGTGTGGTCGTGTGTGCATAGGCCTAACTAATGTCAGTCCTGTTGATGGCAGGATAAGAGGCAGATGAGGTAGCGGATGGTGTTGCTGCCCTTATTAGGCCGATATTTGAGGGGGAGGGATGGTGGGCTGACTGACGTGGTCTGATTTGGCAGCGCAGATGCCAAGCCCCACTCAGTTCTGGAGGCGTGATTGCACAGAACTGACTGACACAGAACGCTGTGACAGCAATGAGCACAAAGTTATAACGATAGCAATAAGGATGATGCTAATGATAATTAATCTTTATAGTGGTCTCAGAGAACACAACCTCTTTCTAGGCACTTTATCGAGGTCGTGAGACCGAGACGTCCATTTAAGTCGTTGGAAAATCTCCGCTTCAGCTACACTTTATTGAAGCTGCTGCTGGTGGTGCTAGCATAGACGACAATGCGATGCGTCTAATTCTGACACGTGCTTAGGGGGCCCATTAAATGATCAAAACTCTCGCCTCATTAGAATGCTTATAGTAACGAACCGCCGCTCTCCGAGTGTCA
This sequence comes from Cristatella mucedo, assembly GCA_009760855.2. NCBI lineage: Eukaryota > Metazoa > Bryozoa > Phylactolaemata > Cristatellidae > Cristatella > Cristatella mucedo. Next base: position 1,867,275 of record WPIO01000008.1, on the reverse strand, counting down.
GAATGTTTCGCATCGTCGTTGTGAGGAAGGTCGAGGCCTCGTCCTTCGTCCTTCGAGGAAGGTCGAGCCGCCTCGGAGTTGATGTGCAGAGCAAGGCAACACGCGCCCTCTGGCGGCGGCGGCTGCTGCTCAAGCGCGTCCGCAAACCCGAGCCGCCAAAGGGCGATATTGGGCAGGGCTGTAGAATACAAGGAGCGGGTCACCTCGTCTTTGCCCACCCCTGGGAATGCCAGAGTGAGCCAGTAGGGAAGTGGTTGAGGACAGGGGCAGAGCGAGGAATTCGTCTGCTCGAGAGAGCTGAACCTTTTTGCAATAATATCCCTGTAAATTCCTGACCCACAGCGTGCACCGCCGTGGCTAGCATTCGCGGCGATCAGTGTTTGCTCGTTCGACATTTTTAGGAAGAAAACCCCGACCTATTTTACGCCGTGCCCTGGTCGTATGGCACGCTGGGCTTCCTTGTTGCCGCTGAGATCAGCATAGTGCCCGCCTCGAAGTACGTGCGCGTCGAGTACTCTCCGCAGCAGACACGCGATGGCATGCTCCGCAAGTTCGAAGAGGAGACGAACAAATCCACCGGAAATGACTTCGTCGAGGCTCTGGCGTACGCTGAACACAAAGGAGTCGTCATGACCGCCAATATGGCCGACGAAGCCAGACCAGACGGCGCAGTGCGTCTGCTACGCTCGAAGCGAGCGCGTCAGCTTTGCGCCGCAGCTTCCCACTCAGCTTGCACGTGTCGCCTTTAGCTACAAAAGGTAAGCGGAGGGCATGTCTTTGTCACACGCCGCGACAATCAGTGCCGGTCTCACGTGGCTGTAGGTAAATGCAATTGGAAACTGGTACAAGCCGTGGTTTTTCAAGCACGTCGAGGACATCTTGAGGAGCGACAAAGTCGTCGTTGAGTACGTCCCTTTGCGCCACTACTACCACAGACACTCGAGAAGTATCTTCTGGGAGCTGCAGGTAGGCGTCACGACGCTTCGTGTATGCTTCGGCGCCCATCGCCGCGTCTTGCTTTTTCGAGCTCCCAAAGGTCAAGGGTGCTTCAACGGCCTCATTTATCGAACCGAGGCAGCGGCAGCGGTAGAAGAGCCGTGGAGGCTATAGCTGCCGCGTGCCAGCAGGCACGATAAAGGATCCGTTGCCTGCGCGCCAGGACTCGCGCCTTGCGATCCCCGGAGGGGACGGGTCTCGAGGCGCTGGGCGCCTCGCGTGCTGCATGTCAGTTTCGGCATTATGGCTGCCTGCATCAACGGGTCGGCTGGCCGCGAACGTGCGCCCACGCGAAACTTTCCATCTGAGCTCGCTGTGGCGCCAAGCCGAGCCTCGTCGTAGTCTCGTCGAGTGTGCGATCGTTCTCGTTGAGGCGAGACTTTTCTGGGCTGTGCCACTCGCTTTGCTTTCCGTCGTAGGACATTGTGCCGTTTGGAAACAACGTCGTCTTCCGCTACTTGCTCGGCTGGGCCACGCCGCCGAAAGTGTCCCTGCTGAAGCTCACGCAGGGCGAGGCGATCAAGCGTCTATACGAGGAGCGGCACATCGTGCAGGACATGCTCGTGCCGTTGCCGTCCCTCTCCGACGCCCTGCACTGCTTCCACCAAGAGCTGGAGGTGAGGGAGGATCACGTCCGGCCCCCCCCCCGGCCGTTCGGGCACGGCGATTGGGTTCGTCCGAGATGGCCCGTCGACGACTGGTCGACGGGCAGCGGCCAGTGCCTGCTCGTCTGCCTCTGGCTTCGAAGTGCTGCCTCAGGCCTTGCTGCTGCCTATTTGTGTATGAATACTAGTGACCACGTTTCATTTTGATGGCAAGCTCTGTGTACATGCTGTGCGTCAAATGCACGGAAGCTTTTCCGAATGAGAGCATCAGAACGAGGGCATTCATCGAAGGCTGACTACGTGACCAGGCAACAGACTGGCTCCCCTCCCCCCCCCCGTGGTCCCGCAGTCAGCGGCTGTCACCGCCATCATGACGACCGGACCGGCAAGGCAAAGAGCAGGCCCACCAACGAGTCGGCCGAAGTGCAGTGGTGGATAAGATTGAGTAAGATAAGCCTGACCGGGTCAAATTCTAGACCCACTGGCTGCACCCAAAGACCTTGCCAAGTTTTGGTCGGTGCTATTAGGGTAATTCGATTCGGAAAATTGATTTTGGGTGCTGCAAGGTCGTGCATGTGGCTGCAGCCAGGCATCTTAGCAGTCGCTGTATCCAACCGAAGCCGTCAAACCTGCTCCTAAGTGGGTATGTTACAAGAACCCAAGCAACCTTGATGCGACCTTTGCCCCGCCTCTTGCAGTGATATTGCACGGTTGTCATTCTGTTAACTTCTGAAAAACGGTAGTTGATTGTACTAGGTCGATAGCCGTTTTTTCACAGCCCGACACTTCGATTTATGCTCTCAGAATATGATCTAGATGCAGTCGCAAAAGATGACGTAGCTGGGCACGTTTTCACTGCTTTGATGAGCTACAGATCTTATTCTCACCTGGCTATGTCTTTTATGTATTTTGGTTTCAGTATTATGTCTCGTCATCGGCCATGCTGAGACGTACCGCACTCGCGACTTCACGTGCTGTGCTGCAAAGTAGCTTTTATTCTTATGCACACGGTTTGATTAGTAATTGTCGAGCACAATTGGCTGTTCTTTTGTCGTTTCAGCTATATCCTCTCTGGCTGTGCCCCTTCATTCTGCCTGCCGATAGAGGTATGGTGCATCCAGTTGGAAATCGTCCGCAGATGTACGTGGATATTGGAGCATACGGCAATCCACAACGAGCGGGTTACAATGCCAAGGAGGCACTGCGTCGCATCGAAAAGTTTGTTCTTGGCGTAGACGGGTACGGATGCTCGAATTGTTATGAAATGTTGAATGCTTTCATTTCTTTAGTCATCAGGACTTCAGCAGTGGCTTAACTGCAAATAGGTGACTACTACAGCATGGAGAGATATTGGTTGATCTCTGTCCAATCTAATGCCTCGAAAAAAGATTTAGTTCTCTCAAGTTGCCTTGCAAATGTCTGATTATTATTTACTTCGTAAGCATGGCCCGAATGCACTAACCTCTGCGCTGGATACTGTGTATTACTGGCAGTCATCAATCGGTGCCTGCTTTATGACAGAATGATGCAGCTTTCACTGAGGTGACCTCACTTGCAATGACCTGTACACTTTTACTGAAAACCAGTGTGCTTGTCGAAGCCTGCTCACCAGTTTTGTTACATCTCCGTTCGAAAACGCTCGATTATTCGCAAGCCAAAATCGTTATCCTATGCTTATTCTATGTCAGTCATGGAATATAATGTACAGATACCACTATTTTCGGGTGTGAATGCACAAAGCCCGGAGGAAAACGAGCTTGTTTTTATTTCTGAGGTTTCCCTTATCTATTTGGGCAGCTGCCGGTTAGATAAGGAAAGTAATGCAAAGGCTGGCTCATCCAACAACCTCATTTATATACTAGATGGACAGCTTTTTCGGCGATTGCTCAATTGCAGCAGCCGGTAAATTCATTGCTTCAGGAAAAAGCCCACGACCTGGGTCGTAAAGAAAGAGAGAGAGAGAGAGGAGAGAGAGAGGAGAGAGAGAGAGAGAGAGAGAGAGAGAGAGAGAGAGAGAGAGAGAGAGAGAGAGAGACAGGGACAGGGACAGGGACAGGGACAGGGATAGGGACAGAGACAGAGACAGAGAGTGAGTGAGAGAGAGAGAGAGCCCTGGGCGACATTATTCGATGGCTTCGTTGCAGGTTTCAGATGCTCTACGCCGATTCGTACCTCACTCTGGACGAGTTTCGCCGCATGTTCGACCATTCTCTATATGATCGAATGCGACAGCAGCTAGATTGCGACAAGGCCTTCCCCACCGTGTACGACAAGGTCAACAGGAAAGCCCGCGACTGAAGCCGAATCTGCCGTGGCGCGGCCCTCGACCAGTGGCCAGACGCTCCTCTGTTCATCGGGCGGCCAGTCCTTTGATCTCTTCCACCACGCTGCCCCGTGCACTCTGTGCGGTCAAAGTCGGAATTATGGGTAGCGCTGAGTGAAGAGCGGTGCAGCAGTCTTCATTCTGAATTCATTCTGAATTCTGTCAAACCATTTTTTCAGGCCCAGACGGTTCGGTCTCTCAGGGTCCGGGTAACACGGGATCCGTTTTGTGTTGCCGCCCAGCCATTCAAATAGCTTTGCGTTCCGAGTTTTCGCTGCCAAACTCGGCAATGCCATCTACCTCTGTCGTTTTTATTCGAGCAGGAGAGGCTGATTCGAGTGATACGCCTCTACCGTAGTAGTCCACTTGATCGTCGCCACTGTAAGCTGTACTGCATCGCAAGCAGACTCTCTGGACCGGCGTGTGTCGCGTTTAGTTGCCGGTTTTTGCAATCCCTTGCTTCGTGCACTAGGTTGCGTGCTACTTAGCTGTGCATGTCCAGCCATCGAGTGCCCGCGCGTGCCAGCTCCCCGACTGCATTGATTGTAAATAAAGGCTTCGCGGTGGTTTGCATTTACCTGCACTCTCTGCAAGTTGCCAGCAGTTCCCGGCAGACTGCAAAGCACGTGACGAAGTCGAAGCTAATGCATCGCCGTGAGCAAAGTCCCCCCCCCCCCGATTGATGGTCGCAGCAGTCGTACTCGCTGGGTCGCTCGCAAGCAGACGCTCGGTTACGTGTCGGTTTTCAGCTTTGCTTCGAATGACTTCCGGACAGGGAAACTCGCGATATAGGCTTGGAAGCCGGAACGCACGGTCTCCCGAAGGATTTAAGTTTGCTCTCCGGCTGAGCTAAGTGGCCAGAGTCAGAAGCAGGAAGTACGAGCGACAGACTCGAAGCTGGAGGAGCGAGCACTTCAGATAGGCGCAGCAGCAGACAGAGAATGACGAGACAAATTCAAGTGAGAGGGCACCACCATCGATGTCGATGCTGTGCTTGACGGCGATCAAGCAGCCGTGCCAGCGCCGGTCGGACGGTGTGCTGCGGCAGTTGCAATACTCACGACCGACAAGCCTAGCTACCAGAGTGTGACGCCATCTTCGACCGTCTCATTGCGCAGGCCAGCCGGCCTGCAAGGAGTGCACACGCAGAAGTTTGAATGCGACGTCGCTAAGGCATGAGCTAACTTGGATGACGTACTTTTACGTAAACGCGCACGAACGTTTGTAGTGTTGTAAAACTAAAGTGTCCCAAATTGTCGGCAGAGGCTTCAAGAGAAATACTGGCACAGCCAATTTTGAGGGCACTGTTGTTTCTTGAGTGACACTAGATTTGCCCACAACCAGTAAGCCGGTATTGTCGTCAACTCGAGAAAGTTAGGACTCATCCTCCAAGCGGAAATGTCTGCCTTACAAGCTATGTGACGCATACCTTCAATACTCGGAGGTGCTGGATGGTAGGGCAGAGTATGAAATACCGGGTGCAACTGTGAGTACGATGAAGCCATCGCACCACTGTACGCCCACAACTGTAGGTGTATATTCTTCCCCACCGCCCCCCACTGGCAAACCTCTTCCGATGCCAGCCCCCTTCCGACTGGTTATATATATAGGTGCACAGGAGCAGCTCTCAGGATCAGCAACTGCCGGGGGGGGGGCGGGCGGGAGGGGGCAGCATTAGTGAGATTAAACTAAGCCCGTCTAGAGAAACCTAGGGCAGGCATCTAGCCATGAAAATCCGCTGGGAGTCAAGTGGGAGTGGAGTGGCCGGGTTAAATCCGACAACTGGGGGACCTACCCAGGGGCCAGAATAACCCGGACCAGAATACGGCCGGCCGCACGGGCAGGAGACAGGTAGTAGGCAGCAGTGGTGAACAAAAGGGCTCGAATTGGAGTGACAACAAGTCTTAATGATAATTCTAATAATTAATTGCATAATTAATGGAGCTTGACCTAGCAGTGCACCAGGAACACAGGGGAATGGCCTTTAATGGCTATCATTACCACTCGAAGTTGGCAATAGCGGGTCACGAACTGCAGGATTTGAACTTACGACCCCGATCGTGAGGAGCAAACACCTTACCTCTGGGCTATACGGCACAGTCTCTAAGAGCTCAACCCTTTCTTCCTCTCATACTCTTTGTGCGACTTCCTGACGACTTGTACGGCTCTTCTGCTGCTACGAGCAGCTCATAGCAGTCACGGTGCAGCCGTGATGACACGCACTAGGTAAGCGCAGTTGTTCTTCATAGCCTCGGTCCCGAGGTCGCGGTTCGAATCCTGCGGTGGATGATTCTTTATCGCAGCTGCTGCAAGTGGTGGGGATAGCCGTAAAGGCTCTTATGTCGCTATACAAAAGAGGCTGGTTAATCAGCAAGTATGCTATGAGCAGTCATAGTAGTTCCGTCATGGAAGGCAATGCTGCGCCATCTTGCTGCTTGACGGAAGCAGGCCATTTTACCACGTGAAGCAAGTGCACCATCTTGTGGCGTGACGGGCTTTCTCACTTTAATTAGTAGAGATACAAATGAGGCAGTTAAATCGGCCATTATTTTTAGAGAATGACAACCACGTCAGAGCTCGTATGTTCCGACCGGAGAGCGAATGAGTATAATAAAGTAATATATTTACAGTAATATGTGTTTATATATGTATACAATGATAATAAAGTAGGAGGCCAGGACGATTTTGTGGCAGCAGCATCAGCAGCACAAGCAAGACGAAATGTTTCGAGATTGGGAGCAACTGAGACTGAGGCTACGGTGACAGGCAGCTTAAGTGTAGCTCTTAATCCAGGTTTTACACTCGGTCAATCTTCTCGGTCTGGCTTCAGCCTATGGCTCATACACCACCGAGGTTGGTGAGGTGGTCTCCAACCGATGGGAGATCAATGAGAATGAACATTGTTCTACTCATATCTACGGAAGCCAGGAGCATACAACCAATCATAGGTGTAGGTTCGGTCAAAGATACACCATTGCCATTTGAAAAAGGTTAGCTAATTCAAAAGCCTCATCTGTACAGCTCCGTTTTAGCTGGAAGACAACAGTCGGAAGTTGACGTGGTAAGTTTGGCTTCTTTGCTCTTCGCTGCTCCAACCGAGTTGCGGCCGAGTTTGCTGCAACCGCGCGGCCCTCTTCCGGCACAGCATGGCCGCATGCATAGCACTGCCACAAGTGCAGTTGTACGTACACATGAAGCCGTGATGTTTCGGTTGGGTTCAGTCACACTAGCGAGCCGGTCTTCATGGCAAATCATCTCATTAGTGAGCTAGCAGAGTACGAAGAAATGTGCCACGTGCTCAAAAAGCCATGATCAAAAGAACTCCTTTTTCTGTGGCCGAACACCATTGCCTAAGAACTACATGCATGCTATATGCTCAAACTGTAATAATACATTTTTGGCTCTTTGAGATAAACTAAAAAAGGAACACTTTATGCACACGTTACGTGTATGTCCTAAAATCAAAATCCTGTTACCCGAATCCAAGATCAAGGTCAGTCAAGTAAACAATTTAACAGCATCTATATGAAGTGCTAACTCTGATCATATTGTCTTTTCCATCTATTACACAAGTGTGTCATATTTACGAGCAGACAGTTCAGGGATTAGGACGGCGTCGCCATAAGTCAAGACAGTCGGACATTTCATGCGAGAGCCCTCGCCAGGGGTCACTGCTGTTGACAACGTGACATAAGGCCTTGACAGAATACAGTGGCATATATACTTAAGTTCGAGAGGGCTATTTTATGCCTATCGTCTGCACGAACACAGCCACAGCGGTGTCCTAAGCGCAGTCTGCAATAAGGTACGTGGCACTCAGAAGCTGACATGTTTAAAAAATAAATCGGTAACAAAAGCGCATATCAAATAGAATACGCCACAACAAGCAGCAACTCAGCTGACAGCATTTGAGAAAGGACCGGATCTGCAGCGGAAAAACGAAGCACAGCCGAAGCACATTACTAGAACTACTCGGCGTCTATGCATCTGGCATCTAGTGAGACGACGGCTGAGTACTGCCACAAGCACGCACATCTACGCAGAGCACTCGACGTGAAAGCTCAAGACGAAACAATCCAGCTTCCTCCGCTGGTCGGCCAAGTTCCGGCTAGCATAGTCGTCAAGCTGCCACAGCAGCAGCAGCAGCTTCCGGCCTCATTCCAGGTCGCTGAGGCTAAGCGAAGAGAGAGAACTTCGGCTGACCATAGTATCGAGATCGGATTCTGCAACCTTGCAAACGAAGGGCCATTAAAGAACGAGCCCGGGACGAGGAACGAGCACAGCAGTACCACGCGGCACCACGTGACTCACCGGAAAGACTAGCCACGGGCAGCCAGAGTGAGAGCCGCTGCCAGGCGAGGGGCGTGCACAGGCGTTTGGTGCAAGCCCCGAATCCTTCTAGCCACACAGCAGTAGGGGGAGTGGGAGGGGCGGTGCAGCAAAGACCAGCTGAACAGCGATGGAATGCTCTGAGCGAGAGGCAGGCTCTGCGGTGCACATCGCCGAGCTCGGCCACCGGCCTCGGCCACAGCCATTCAATGCGCATGTTACCTTGTGCAGCAATAGTTTCTCAAGATAATGCTCAATTTCATTCACCCAGTGCGAGCTTTAATGACTGTAGATGAGACTTCGATTTAGTGCTGACACAGAAATCAGTAACATGCTTCTGGAAAAGCAAGCAGGGAGAGGACAGAATGAGACAAAGCAGAGTGAAAGAGAGAGAGAGAGAGAGAGAGAGAGAGAGAGAGAGAGAGAGAGAGAGAGAGAGAGAGAGAGAGAGAGAGAGAGAGAGAGAGAGAGAGAGAGAGAGAGAGACTGAATTAGACCAAGTGAGGGAGTGAGAAAGAAAAGGAAGGGAGGGAGAGAGGGGGAGGGAGACACACACACACACACAGAGAGAGAGAGAGAGAGAGAGAGAGAGAGAGAGAGAGAGAGAGAGAGAGAGAGAGAGAGAGAGAGAGAGAGAGAGAGAGAGAGAGAGAGAGAGAGAGAGAGAGAGAGGGTTATGGGATCTCTGTCTGGAAACAGTTCACTGTCAAGATGCCAGACAGCCGCTTCTAGCCAGACTGCTATAAAGGGGTGGCTCATCGATGACAAAATTTATGGAAGCAAATGTAAAGCACCTAGAAAGAGATTAAGTTCTCTGAGAGCACTTTGTTAAGTGTAATTATTATTATTATTGTTATTATTATTATAACAACCCACTTTATGCTCAGCATCGGCCACCTAACTAAACTCCTCGGTTTTAGGCCTTTGCCGCTTTAGCTCGGTTTGGAGAAGCAAAAGGTGTCACCGACAGCCGACTGGTGTTATAGCCCATGAAACGTGAGAAATTACACCAAGCATTGCAAACAAGTGTGCAAGAGTGATAAAATAAATGTGCATGGGAGCCCACAGCAGGCCGGATCTGTGGATTCACTCAGTGGAGTGTCTAATGGTGATTGTGAGTATAAGGAAAAACATAACAGGGTTCAGCCACGTGGGCTGAGCCAAAAGAAGCATGGAATATTGCAGAGTGCGCTAGCTTTGGTGCATTTCTAACGATTTAGACATGCAGCTGCTGGACACCTGAGACATCTCTAATCTCATGTGGACTGAGAGTAGGATCTGCATGGCAGACCTGCGTTGCAGACCAGTCTGGTAAAGGGCGGCCAATGTCTCGAGCTTGCAGCATTCCGCGCGCCCTCAAACGATGGAAATGCACTGTAGACAACGCACTCTGCGCAGTATTCAGTAAACAGTTTGCCCAGCCCAAGTGCATTCCATCCTCTTCCTCCACCTTAAATTGAGGCACTTTCAGCTGCTTCTTTGCTACGGCCATCCTTCGGCAGCTCCGACGACCGCGATACGAGCAAGTGCAGCAGCAGCAGCAGCAGCAGCAGCAGCAGCAGCAGCAGCAGCAGCAGCAGCAGCAGCAGCAGCAGCAGCAGCAGCAGCAGCAGCAGCAGCAGCAGCAGCAGCAGCAGCAGCAGCAGCAGCAGCAGCAGCAGCAGCAGCAGCAGCAGCAGCAGCACGAGACAGCGACCTGGGAATGCGCTTGCAAGGGAAGCAGCGAGAGCAAGCGAGAGCAGAACAAGTGAGAGCTCGCTAGCTCACGCTTCCAGCATGCTGTCCTTTAGCGGCATCCACAGGTCGGCAACGTGGAACCAGGTAAGCTGCATCAACTTGTACAGCATCCACAAAAACAAAGCATACACGAGCCACACGAGAACGACAAAGACTGTCGGCTTCGAGTAGTTCAGGCAGTTGATGTGGCGCAGCCGAGGCACACGAGGCAAGTAGAGGCCGGCAGCAGCTAGGCAACGATACGGGTGACAAAAGAAACGATGCCGCTGCCGTGCAATCGGCGAGCAGTCATGCGGTGCCACGCAGACAGCGGCAGCGGCAGCAGCAGAGGCTTGGGCGCGATGCAAGTTTGTTTGAAGGCACGAAGTCTGGCAGCGGGAAGGGGGCGGCGAAGCCACGCACTGACCGTCGTGCGCTGCCGGACGGACCTTGCGAGGCGCCACATAACCCATCGCCAGATCGCTGTCGGAGGCGCTACGCTCGCTACGGCTCAACGTCTGACGCGGCGGCCTCACACCGGCCGCTGCGGCGGGCCAACCGACAGCCAAGTGCGCTCGCCTCCCGGCAGCATTGCCATCGCTGCTGCTGCTACTGCTGCCACAATCCGACGAGCTGCCACTCGCATGCAGAGGAGATAATCCCACGCTCTCTTGCTTCCGCCGAAGCGGCGTCCCGGCAGCTGTAAATGGTGGCCCTGCAAGCAGTCGGAGCGCGCTCTCGACGTTCCGCCACGCACGGCTGCTGGCAGAGGCCGGCTGCGTGCATGCCCGGTAGGCTGGCAGCTGGGACGCCGCATCGGATGAGCGCTGCCAAACGACCTTCGGCTGCAGCCACTGCCACCGCTGGCATGTGCACGGTTGCTTCCAGCCCCCCCTGCCAATGCTTCAAGTCCCTCGCCATACGCGCTTGGTGGACAGGGGCGCCTGTCGCCACCGGCCAGGGTGCGCCTGACAGACCGTCTTACCCCCTCCCTCAACCGTGGCGCAGCCAGGCGGAAGCACGGCTGTGGATCATGCATGGTGGACATCTAGGTTTATCATGGAGGCTCAGAACGAGGCCCGCCCGATGCAGCCAGCCGCACTGCGCCACCTACGCGAGTCGTCCGGGCGCTGCCTGTCCGAGGCGGGCCGAGCGGCCTGGCCAGAGCCGCTGGGCAGGCCGTGCACCTGGTGTCGCAGGTCGCGTATCTCTTCCCTGGGACGAAAAGAAAGGCAACGAAGGCATGCAGCGAGCCCGCAGCGCTCGCCTCGGGCTCGTGTGGAGAGGCGGGTCACGTGCTGGTGATGGTGGTGCCGCCGCGCGGAAGCTGCTGCTGCCGAACAACGACGGAGTCACCACTGTGGCTGGCCGAAGCACTTACTTTTGAGCTGAAATCTCGTGAGTCTTCTCCTTCAGCAGAGCAGCCAGCTCCTTGTAGTTGCTACGAGCGCTGTCTGCCAGCTCAGAGAGGTTCTGCAGCGCGAAGCAACGACGCCGAGTGCTCGCTCCTTCGGCGCAACGCAAGCGTGCAGCGGAGGCAAGGTGTATGCTGGACCAGAGCAGCCCGATCAAATCCGATCGAGGCACGCGATGCGGAGCTGCTCGGTACGTGCGACGTACGTCGTGCAGAGTGCCCTGCCGCTTGGTGAACGCCACCGTCTCTTCGTTGACTGCGGCGATGGTGTGCTCAATGGTGACTGCAACGATCGCACGACGACGATGCACGGTGGCGACAGGAGATTGCAGCGATAGGAGATTGAATCCGGGTTCCGGACAGGACAAATTATAAAAAAAAACATATGAATCAAGTTACGAGTTTAATTCCCTGGCCTTATCGATATAGTGGAGGAAAGGCTCGGCGCAGACAGATTCGGGGCCCAGGGTCGCCGAACTGAGGCCTTCGCCGGATGCAGCGATCGGATTGATATCCGATCGGATTGATTGATTGGATTGATAGCTTTGCCAGATGCAGTCGATGCCATCTTTATCGCATCGCAATAAAGACGGCAGTTAGTCAGATAACGTTAATAGGTGGAATATAGGACACGTGCCAACCTTCGGCTGCTAAGGGAATCGGCATCGATGGCTATGAAGGGCCGATCGAGCTCACGCTCATGGTCTGCAGTTGCTATGCTTCTACTGGTGCATGCCTGCGTTTGGCATTAGGCATGCCCAGTGAGGCAGTTTGTCATATGTTAGTGTACATGGAGTTTACTGACTTGAATTTTTTGGTCTCAAGTTTCTATCACTACCATAGTTTCTTACAAGCTACGGCGACACGTTTACCGTTAATGATTGCAGAGAGAGAGGGAGAGAGAGAGAGAGAGAGAGAGAGAGAGAGAGAGAGAGAGAGAGAGAGAGAGTGAGAGAAAGAGAGAGAGTGTGAGAGAGAGAGAGAGAGAGAGCTGCTGCAGCTCCACTGATCATGGAATCAGTGCTGTCGAAGCTAGGCTAACATTCGAGAAAGAACGTACAAGTTGTCCATGCTTGAATCTGCTCTTAAAAAATATCGGACTAGGCTTGCTATAGGAGTGTTTGGTGCTATGTGACATTCGCCTACAAGGGGACATTTTGATAATTGCCCTCAGCGGATTGGTAATGCGATATGATACGTACATTGTACTTGCCTGTTCTGAGTTTTTAGTTGAAGCTGAGAGGAAGGCTGCTGCAGCTATGGCTATGCCACAATCTTCGAGGTTTATATGCAGTTAAATGGTGTACAACTTTGCAGCCAGGTTTGTCTGTAGTGAGCGGTGCAGTTGCCACTTCTCACCGACCGACCTGCACTAGTCCCAGTTAAGCAGCGCACCGACTTCAGGGATCTGTCACTCAATACCAGGTTACTTCACTCTCTGGCTTCACCCGAACTATCAGAACTACTACCAACCAGGTATCCCACAGCTTGCTTTTCGGACTCAAATCGCTTAACTATACCTCGTACGAACTTTAAATCCTTTGCAGACAGTGCCTTTAGCTCGTATGCTCTCAAAGCCTAGAACTCACTTCCGACTTGCGGCACGACATTCCCTGATCTGACGACATTTAAAGAGAAGCTAAAAATGGACCTAGTTATCACAGCATTTATTGGGTCCATGTGATTCGCCCTTTGTATGCTCATGCGTGCTGACACTGCGCATGATGCCACTAGCCATATTTGCATGCTGACCCTGCACACGTCCCCTCTAACCAAGTTATGATGGCTGTCATTGAGCATGCAACCGCAAAGAATTCGACCATGCTTCCTTTGCAGCAAATGTAAAAAACCTAGAAAAAGATTGAGTTCTACGAGGATGCTATACAAATGTATTATCATCATTAGTATCATTAGTATCATCATTAGCTCATTGGACTTTGCTCCTCCTGATCACATCTTCTAGAGTGACCTAGGGAGCCGAGCTCTATTGCAAGAGCTCGGCTCTCGCCGACGTGTTTGTTACTCCTGGCGAGAGCGCTCCGACCGAGGCAGGGCAGAGCAGCCGACCTCAACCATCGCTACAGATAGTCCAGAAAGGAGGACCTGCCCCGGCACTATGACAACGAGGAAGCAAGGCACCGTGCACCCCCCCCCCCCCGTGCAGGCTCCCAGGGGACAGATTTGTCAGGTTTGTCACGGCTCTAGCTGGCTTCGTCGGCGGCGGCGGTGCACACTTTTCGTGCCGGGCACGATGCGCCACGCATGCTGCCTCTTGCATTTCTCTCGAAGACTGAGAACTGAAGGAGGCCACGCCTCTCTCACTCCGCCTTCCCTACCCCCCCCCCCCGAGTCCTGACCCCATCCCTCTCACTACCACCCTCCGCACACAAGTGGCCCGAGCACAAGGCAGCAGCGATGGCGAGAGGCGAGGCAGACAAAGCACGTGACAGCACTCACTCAGCTTGGCCTTCATGCGCTCCACCTCTTTCATCACGTGATCGTACTCGTCTCGCAGGAGATTCTTGCTGAAAACAAGTGCCCGTAACGGCTGCATGAGAAAAGCAGCGAGTCGAATGACAGCAGCAGCAGATGCCACGTGATGGCATCGGCAGCCGAGGCAGGCACATCAGGACGAGCGGGGAGTGCGGTGGCACAGTGCGAGTCGAAGCAGCAGCAGCGGTGGCAGCAGCAGCAGCAGCAGCAGCAGCAGCAGCGGTGGCGGCGGCAGCAGCAGCAGCTCTCGAGCTCAGCTTCCTTTTGACAAATTACTGGCCGCACTGTGCGGCACACGCATAGCTGCTGGCCACAGTCTGAGGCATTGCCCAGCAGCTGCAGCCTTAGCAAACCGGCAAGGCTGCGCTCGGCCAAGGTCAAGGCTGCGCTCGGCCAAGGTCGGCTTGCTCTTGCTGCAGCAACGTCGCTTCGTCGCAGCGCATTCGACCGTCCTCTCTGTGCGCAGGGCCACGAACCACGAACGTGGCCCAGACCACAGCTGCCGAGCGCCACACACCACGGCGTGCCATGCAGGCGAGCGCATCGGCCAGGCGAGACGCCAGCCGAGAGGAGCGAAGGAGGAGAGCAGTACACGAAAAAAGCTAGCGGCGGCGACGGGACCAAGGTCAAGGCTGCACCGGCGCGGAAGTGGTGGGTAAACGAGCGTGAGAGGGTAGAGTGCACGCAGCAGCCGCGGAGCAGCTGCGGCGCCACGAGCAGCAGCAGAGTACGGCGCGCCGCCACCGACTTTTCTCGCATCTGCAGTCGCAGCTCTTGGATCTGCTTGCTGGCCGCCACCGCCGCAGCAGCGACGCTGCCGCTCTCTTGCTCCTTGCTCGCGCCGAGCGCGCTCTGCTGCTGCTGCTGCACGTGGCGCCGCAGCGAGGCTAACTCGTCCTCGGTCATCCGGCGCCACTGCTCCATCTTGGCCTCGGTTTGAAGGTCGACGCCTCGCTCGATGACGCGCTCGTGCAGACTGGCCACGGCCTCTGGAAGAGCACGCGACGGTGCAGCAGCAGGTAGCTGCAGCGGCGAGCGAGTGAGCAAGCGAGCGAGCATCGGCGCCATCTTTCGGCCTCGATGGGGGCTGTGGCACCGAGAAGCCGATCGCAGTGGCAGCGGCGATCGACACGCGAGCTGTGCACTCACCCCGGATGTCCTTCATCTGAGACCAGTACTCCTTCTTCTCGGCCTGCAGCTCGTGCACGGTCTGCACGAGCTCCTCGATCATCTGCCACAAGCGACGACACGACGCGATCGAGCGCTCGCGTGCCGATGGCAACATCCCGCAAAGGCAAGCGGTAGCAGCAGGACAAGGGAACGGCAGCAGCAGCAGCAGCAGCAGCAGCAGCAGCAGCAGCAGCAGCAGCAGCAGCAGCAGCAGGAGCATGGCAGGGGCTGCTTGCCGGTTCCGTCAGAGCGCTACGAGCCGCCGAGCTAGCGGTCTTATGGGAGCTCGTGGCAGCCCGAGATCGAGGCGCTGCAAGACAAGAGACAAGCATGGGATGCACCCGTCATTGCAGGGGTGGTGGTCGTTTGGCCGGGGGAGGGGGATCGGTTGGCACGAGATCGTGAAACAACGTGTAGAGAAATCTCTACATTTCAAAGCATCAATCGCGAATAATCCGCAACGCCCGTAGCCCTACCTTGTTCTGTCGAGACACTTTATCCTCTAGTAGGAGAACCCACCCCGGGGTGCTTCCGGAGGCCATTGCCAGCCTGGAAGCGTCGGCCAGCGAGGGCCGAGGCGTCAGAGGAAGGCGACCGAGGTCGTCTCTGGCGGCATGGACGTCTGCGCCTTCCGGCCGAGAGAACGGCGCAGCCGCACTTGGCTGCACGCTGCCTGCGGTCGCTCCTGAACGATGCCGATTAGCGAACCGGCGGCACGTGACTGACGAACAGCTGACGACGGCCGCACAGCAGCCGTTTCGCGAGCCGAGTAGACGACGGCAGCAGAGGCCTCGGCGAGCACGCGCGCGAAAGACCCAGCAGGTAGGCGCAGCAGAACAGTGGCGGCGCCCAGGTTACCGCGACTCTTACCGGCACGTTGTGGAGGCCCGCCGACGGTGGTGAGTGAAGCCGTGACGGCCCTGGCCGATTCCAGCCGCTGCTACAGCGCAGCACACATCACCGCGCTGACGACGGGCTTGGCGCACGCCCTGCGACTCGCGGGGCTACGGCCGGGACCGACGCGCCGGAGCTACGCTGGCTGCCGAGCGCCCATTCAGCGAGGCGGCAAACTAAGGCTAGCGGCCAGCAGACCGGCGACCGAGCACGTGCAGACGAGATAATATGGCGGACGAATGGGAACCTTCAAAAGAAGGGTGCGATGAGCGCCGATGCTAGCTCGTGCTTCGCCGCGGGGTATTTGTCCGGGTTTTGAGGTCTTCCGATGCCCGTATCGCGGAGGCTACCGAATGCGCAGCAAAAGCCGCTTAGGCTGTGAGTGCGCTATACAAAACTCTCCTGCGTAACACCCACATGGTCTTTATGACTTTGTGGAGTTACAGATGAAGATACATACATACATAGGCGGACGGCCGCCGACGCCTAGTGATGCGATGGCGCACCTACTGACTTAAGTCAATAAGCGGTTGCCTCTCGCTAGCAGCGAGAAGGTGGTTCGAAGTTTGAGATTTAAATCCGTACGGCGTAGCATATAGACGGGCATCGAGACCGCTACGATGTGCGCGCGACACTAAAAGCGAAGGCAACTGGGAAACGACACATTTTTCCAGCAAAGGTGGAGACCGAGCGGGTGGGCGGGCGGACAAATGCTATCGCGTCTCGGTGCGCTCACGCTAACTTCCACAACTTAGGACCCTCGAAAAGTCGCCTACCTTAACTTTGGCTAAATTGGCTTCTGTCTCAGTGACTATAGAAGCAAACTGCTTGTCCCAGTCCATTGGTGGTCTAACGACGGCTGGTGGCCTAGTGCACTACGGAGCCATGGAGATAGCGACCTCCGCCGGCTGCCTTCAACTGTCCCGCGGAAAACGTGTGACGCCACAATAGAGCCGCATTCCTCCAAAGAGGTGCTAGTCTAGTAGCAACTCTACAGGAAAATCGACGAGAAATAACAAAGTTAAATTACGCAGAGCGTTACTACCTCGAAGGTAATTGCTGAGGGAATAGATGTTTGGCGGCTTACACATGCAAGTCGCGATCGCTGTCAGTTGAACCCCCGCAGGCCACTTGCCGTAAGTTGGCCGGTAGCCGGAGCTTGCAGGGGGTGAGGGAAGGGGCGGAAGGGGGGGGACGTCTTAGCCCTCCGGAAACCGACGCCGCACCGGCTCGACCCGTGCACCGGCGCCAGGCTACTGCACCGACGAGTCCGCGGCGGAGGGCATGGA
Source organism: Cristatella mucedo (assembly GCA_009760855.2). Classification (NCBI taxonomy): domain Eukaryota; kingdom Metazoa; phylum Bryozoa; class Phylactolaemata; family Cristatellidae; genus Cristatella; species Cristatella mucedo. The sequence goes on along the minus strand of WPIO01000008.1, from coordinate 1,850,046 downwards.
GGAATGCGAGACTGTCGGGCAGTCTTACATCCGGTGAGGTGAGCGGATGCAAGAGTCCAACGTTTTTTCGCCGAGGGCGTAGCGGCGCTACGGCCGCCGGCGGGCTGAGAATGCGACTTAATTTCGAGGCGGGGCTAATAGGTGCGCTTGCTTCCTGTGGCAGCCGCCTTGCTCGACGTTTCTGCAATTAGACGCTCGCTGCACGCCGCCACTAGGCGAGCGCGTCTCCAGCGGAAGCCGCAAGGCGACAAGTGCCGGAGGAGGTTGCGGCGGTTTGCTCTCGTCCAGGCGGCGTCCGATTCAGTCTGGGTGAGGGTAAAGGTTAATCGCCGTATTCGCAGCTGATGCGGCGTCGCTTGTGGTGCGTGGGTCCAGATCAGTTTCTGCTGTGGGCACGGTGCCTGTAATAGGCTGTTCAACATGGCCGCCGGAGTCAGTTTATATTTACGCGTAAATAACTACGTTTTGAGATATTTTTTCTGCTTAGATGTTCTCTCTGAGAACTAAGCACTACACGCTAAGCCATGTAACGTAAACATCAGCCCTAAACCCAAAAAAACTAAAACAAAAATAAAAAATCTAACCACTGCACTGTAAAAAGTAACCTCAAAAGCATGCGGCTGTTAAACACTAGCCCGAAAATCGTAAACCCCCAGCTTAAAGATAGCTCGAGAACGTATCTATTTAGCGTAAATACAAACAGATTCTGGTGACTTAGCAGCCTGCTATAGGCACCGCCCATAGCAGAAACTGACCGGGCACTGTGCACAAACGACGTCGTATTAACTGTTCTTCACGTCCATAGCATAGCCCAAGTAAGGTAGCTGCGCCCGTAGGACCTCTGGCGAGCATACGCCATATTGATTCCTGTAAACGGCGGAATTGGTTGGAGAGATGGACGTCTGCTGCGGGCTGATGAAATGAACAAATGAATGGCAAATGAATGAACGAAGGTCACAAATGAAGGCGAAAGTCTCCCTAGACCACGCTGTCCGACTTCGGAGAGAGCCCCGGGGTCGGTGGGCGCGGCCGCGAGCTTTCCACGACAGCTCTACTGCCGTCGGCCGCAGCGACATTTCGCGCAAAGTGCACCGAGCGCCATCATGGCGGCGGTGCTCGAGAGAGCTTCGTCCAATCGCGCTAGAAATCCAGTAGTAGAAGAATAAAAGTCACGTGTGCAAAAAACCAAATTAAAGTAACCACAAGCCCATATTAGTTCAAAGAACAGCAGCATGCGACGTAAAAGCTTGTCGTCTGTTTGAGGCATTAGCTGTAGTAATTTAGCACTGGGAAGCCGTGGCCGCCGCTTAGATTTATCTGGCTTGACCATTAGCGATTGCATCCGCCGCTCGACGTTATGCGGATTAAGCTCGCCGTCATTGAGGGGTGTTGAGCGCATGCCTGTAAATAAGAACTCACGAATTGCCGGTCTTCTTCTCATTACGTGCTTTCTAAAATGGCGATGGTGCGAACGCTCGCCGCTGACGCTGCTCCTAGGTTTGAGCGGCGGCCGGTCAGCCGTGGATTCATTTAGCTGAAATAAGTGACGTATTAAATGTAAGTTGTCTAGATGGAGATTAAGTTCTCTGAGGGCGCTATACAAATGTATTATCATTATTGATAAAAAATATTATCATTATTAACGTGCCTATCTAGGAGAAGAGCCCCACAATAAGAAGGATAGCAGTTCGCTATCCAGCCGGCCAGATTGTGACCGATGCTCATCGCTCGCAGTTCCTGAATAATAACGATCAGGAGCTGATTATACGGTTAACTATGGCCGAGGCCGCTTAAAAGCCGGGACGGTGCGGGCAGGTTGCCGGGCAGTGAGCTGTGCTCTGGAAATAGATCTTGGCATTTGACCTGAGCTGTGCTGTAGGCCACTGAGTCTCGCGAGAGCGCCGGTGACACGTCGCGGCCGCTGCTAAACGCCTGTAGCCCTGTAGCCGCTTTCGGCTAGGCTTCTCTACGCTACGGATGCGGACTTGTTATCTCGAGGTGAAGCACGCTCTTCACTACTACAGTGTTCCGATACTTTCGCCACATCTGGATGCGTGGATCGGCGCTGCACCCGCAAGTCGCTAGTCGCGATGCGAGGCTCCGTCGTCGCCAGCAGTCGTCACGCGTCGGCTGTGACTAGCGCCGTTACGAGCTCAGCGCTTGCGGCCTAGTTTTGTCCGCAGGTGAAGGCGGCCGCACCCGTCTCTAACGGCGGCGGTATGTTTTGCTAAACCGCTAAGCCATCAGCGGAGCAAGGGGTCTTTCGCGTAAGCCGACCGTTTCTTGCCTCCCTCCCCGCAGACGTATCAACTTATGTGGCAGACGCCTGGAGCAAGTAGGGCTACGACAACTATTCCCCTGCTGCCGACGGTGGCATATCCGGTCCGGCCGTCCTGAGGAGCTACTTCCACGCTACTCACTTCCTCGACTGCCCTCGTGACTGCTTCGAGTCACGAGGGCAGTCACGAGGGCAGTCGAAGCCATGCTTCGCACGTTTTCTTTGATAGGTGAGATGCAGTCTTCTCGCTGCCGTACGAGCGCCGAGCGCCGCACAGGCCTCTCCTTTGTTAGTACATGCGACCGTGTGATGTTACAAACGGTCGGAGCTCGTTGATGCTAAATTAATTTATCCTGCCAGAGGCCGAACGACAAACCGCTGGAACGACAAAGCCGCTCTGAGTCGAGGCACCGCCTGAGCAGGCAGAAGAGGAGAACGCAGGGAGCCAATGGCTACGCGACGTTCCAGTCGTGAGGGCCACCGCCTCTCCAGCTAGGCTGGTGGACTATGAAATCTATTTGATTTTGCGGGGAAGGGATGTTGTGTGCGCCCGTGGCTTCTGCTGTAATTAGCGAATCGCCTGACTCGCCTCATGCACCCACCTCACCTGTGGCGCCGCTGAAGCAGTGCAGCGTCGGGCCACTAGTGCGGATTGTATTTCTTGTCATCTGCTGCGATTGATTGGGCTCCCATAGATATGTGCCCGTTGAGAGGAATAAAGGGAGTCTCGCTTACCGCGCACGAGCGCCCCGCTGTGTCTCCGTGCGTGAGACTCCCACTAGAACCGCCGCCGCTGGAGGAGACACTGTCAAACAACACCCTTCAATCCAAGCTCCTCGAAATTCAGCGTGTCTGTCACATCAGCCGACAGCTTAAAAAAATCCTGATGCTATGTTCGAACAGGTGAATGTCAATACGCGAGCAAGGTTCGGATTCAAAGGTCAAGGCCGACCACTAAAGCTGACTCTCGCGGCGCCGTAAAGTAATTCCGCTTACGAGTGCCTGTCCTGCAGTATGTGCTAATGCACGCACAGTCTATGGCCAGGAAGGCGACGCCTGGCTCTGTATATGCTAAGCTGAGCCTTCTCAGAGGACCACGTCTAAGAAAGCCAATAAATGGAGCAGGGTGTTCGCTGAGCTTATGGCTAGCAATATGCTAAGGCCACAAACCCGAGTCACAACAATGGTTATGAATCCAGCAGATGCAGTTAGCATTCAGTCTTGCTCAATAATAAACGTCATTTACCATGTATTGTAAGGTAAAATAATGTAATGCATCTTCGCCGATAACTTCGCAAGTCCACATGGATTAACGAAGCAATACGCCGGAGAGTTTCTTTTATAGTGCTTTCAAAGCTTAAGCGACTTTCGGTGTGGATAAGGTAGCCTACAGACTAAATCTCACCTAAAAAAAGGAAGTGAAAAGCATGGCTTAGTCACGAGGGCGGTCGAGGAAGTGAGTAGCATGAAAGTAGCTTCTCAGGACGGCTGGAAACGATACGCCACCGTTGGCAGCAGGAGAGTGAATGTCGTCACCCTACTTTCTGCAGCCGTCTGCCACTCAAGTTAATACGTCTTGGGAAAGAAATGGTTGGCTCATGCAAACAACATTTTGCACCGATTTTCACAAAAAACGGCTCAAATTAGACATCCACACTCATAGATTGCTCACGTAAGTCCTTATAGCTGCCACACTTCCTTATATAAGCTGTATCAATGCAGACTGGTGTAGGAAAATTTCGGCATCGTACTCGAGATCGAGCACAATTGTAGGCACATGAACCGCACAGTAGCCTGAATAGCTTGCTTGTTTGGTCATTCACCTGCCACTCTTCTTCAATGTTCCTCCACTTAAAGACCTTTGGCAACAGACGCTTTTTCTCTACAGGTCCTAGACCGTGGAACTCGCCTTCAAAATTCTTATGCAACGGCATCTTCTTTCCTGCTGCCGACTGTGGCTCATCTTTTTCCAGCCGTCCTTAGCCGCTACTTCAATGCTACTCACTACCTCAACTGCCCTACTGACTCAGCTAAGCTACTGTTAACTTTCTCTTTGCTGCGTGAGATGAAGTCTATTGACCACCGAGTGCGTAGCGAAAGCCGCTTTGACTTTGAGGGCACTATAGAAAACTCCCTTGCGTAACACCCCATTAATCCTCATGGCTTTGTGGAGTTACAGACGGAGATACGTTACATTACAATACATGCATTACATTACACTACCTGTCAAGCAAGTAGTGCGGTAGGTGGAACGACATCACGAGCTAAAGATGTAAGCAATTATAAGGGCAATTCACTAGTAAGCAGGCTTCGCACGTTACTTGTCTTATGGTCGCTAATCGCACGCAAACTTAACTGAACTGCTAGCGTGTTAAGTTTCCGTAGTCGCTAATGGCCACACAGGCCGGCCCTGACCTCAGTGAATACGAAAGTCCAAGAGTGGGCTCGCCTTTCTCCCGCAGATATGTCCGCGGCAAAGGACGTCATCAGTGCGTTAAGCGGACCCTAAATCCCCCTTTCCACTAGGCCGGCGGAGCGTCGGTCTCATTTGGAAATGTTCCATTTCAATAAGCTATTGGCTAGATTGTAAATACCGCTCGCCGATCGCGCGGCTTCTCGTGCAAAGTTGCACGTCGGTGCTCGACATGCCTGGCTCAAAAGCAGTCGCTGGATTTCAGATGCCAACGCAAGCTTAATCTTTTTGAGAGTTGAGGCTAAGTGATGGCAATTCTGTCCGCTCATGAGGACTGACAGTTCTGTATGCTACCAGAGACTAGATTGACAGATTGCTTAGGCTTGGTGCTTCGCTTTCCAGCGGACCGAAAAGAGGGACGAAAGGGGAGGAAAGGCAGAGTTACAAGGTGGAGGAATAACTGCTGCGAGGAAGAAAGGAAGCGAGGAGCCACGGGAAAGAATGGAGGAAAGAATAAGAGCAGTAGCGACGATATCAGTCAGCCGAGTCCAAAAGTGTACGATTACCGAGGAGCAAAATAAATGGCTGCGGACTAAGAGTACATTGGGTCAGCATATTGCAGCCCTTTAGTCAACATGTTTCGCGTTAAGGCTATGCAGGCGGCCTCTCTTCTCGGACCTGATAAATGTAACTCTAACGTGCAGTAAAAAGCGATATGTCAAAGAATGGCTGCACGGCAGCTATCACAGACACCTGACCGCAATCTGAGCCTTAATTTTTAGGACGCGCTAGATGAAGTTCGCTGCAGATCGTGACTGATTACATGAAAAACTACTTAGGTTGGCCGATGTACAGGCGTGCTCAATACATTTAGCTTTCTCATTTGACGTGCTCCGGCCTCATATTTTTGGCAGCCGTCTCAGATTCATAGTAACTACGTCAAACTCCACATCAAAATCTGTTAGGGTAAAATATGCCGCTCTACGTGGACGAACTAGTGAATTGTTTGTTGTTAAGGCACGATGGTTCTTTTTTGGCGTCATGCTCTGCTATCGTCGACATACCTACGTGGGTCCCTGAGGCATTACGACCTCCTAGCTGCCATGGCGTATGCTAAACTATGGCAGCTCACTAAGGGTGACATAAACTGACGTTGACCGGGATGAATGGCATACATACATATTTTTTTGTTTGCAGCTGCACACAGCACGTTGTGTGATGTTTTTTACTATCTCGTACTTTAGATCTTCTGCTGGCGGCAAAGTCACCGGAAGCCGCCGGAAGCTGATTGGGTTAAGCTGTTGAATGTGCACACGGAGAAAAGCAAAGGTGAAACAAACAGGAATCAATCGCCGCTACGAATCACTTTAGTTGACAAAGTATTGTTCTAAATAATTAAAAGAACTCCAAAAATTTCACGACAGTCTAGCATGATGGAGAAACTGTATATAAATTCTTTCTTGGTCACACACACACACACAAACACACACACACACACACACATACACACACTCTTCGTATATATATATATATATATATATATATATATATATATATATATATATATATATATATATATATATATATATATATATATATATACACACACATATATATATATATATATATATACATATATATATATATATATATACATACACACACATATATATATATATATATATATGTATATATACACACACATATATATAAATAAATAAAAAAATATATATATATATATACATATATATGTATGTACCGTGGATACATATAAAAAGAGGCAAATTCGTAAAAGCGATATGGACGAATCAGTTATTCGAGAGCTTTGAGAACTTTGCCCTTTTGCCTGCGTGTTGCTGTGTAATTAAGTTGTCTTTTAAATTGAACTCGCAGAGCGCATAACGCCACCGCTAAATGCTGTACATTGCTGCAGACTATTGGCAGAAACCGTTTGTTTGGGGTTCGAAGTAGCCTTTAGTTACATTTCACCAAAATATCGAGTCTAGAGCTGCCTTAAATTGAGTAAAGCAACTCGATACAATGAGTCGAAGTGCCAAAAATTGGCGAGAGACTCTCGCACGTCAACGAGCTTGCTTGACATGCGATTGATCACATGCTAAAGCTTGAAAGGCGCCGCTTGTGGCATACTTATGACAGCATAAATTCGCGGGCAGAGAAAAAAGGTACTTTGGAGTTTGAGGAGTCACCATCAGTTTCTGCGTATGACGCTTGAAAGTTTAAGGGCAAGCCAAAGGCGATGCACAAGCTACTTCGTAGTCAGGCTGCACTTCGTCCACCATGATATGCATAGTCGAACCAGAGGATCCAGTGTGACAGTCTTTGATCGTGCTGCTGAGGCATGGGCCAACGTTGTACTTGATAGTGTGACTGCCAGATAATATTCCGTTGCATACGCCGTCGACTGTAAGTTGAGGTTATTATATATCTCATATCCCCAAGAAATGTCTCGGTATTATATAAAGAGAAGCTTTAAACGATGCGGCGGGTCAATACTTACCAGCTCCAGGACGATGAAAATCGTAGCTAGCCAGCATGTATGCAACGCCCTCAATGGGGCCTGGATTCGAGCACTCCGATCCGTCGATGGAAAAGTACCAGCGGCAGCAAGCACCTGGTCCGCATGGCCTGGCGTCGCCGAAGAAGCGTAGGCGTAAACCGGAAGTATCGGACCACTTTTGATACGTTACACTCTATCAAGAGGCAGCAATGAGACAAATGTAAGGTTTGCGAACAAATACGCATAGAAAAAATCGAATGGAAATTGGGCTTTTCCATTGCTTTTTACGGGCTGCTCCAGCCGCTTTTCAGATGACTATAACTAATAATGCATAGCGAGCGGTAGAAATTAAATAGCTTTTTTGAGGCACTGCGCTATACGTCATTATGACAAAAAACAATGACGGCAAATTCGCGCTCAGTTTCGCGATCTATATGTGCATCATCTACTCGTTCGTGCTTGCTCTTCCACTTTCGGCTCACCGAGCCTCACTGTCGTTTTATGGCTGCTGAGAAATTTTGCAACAGTCCAAATTCTTACAAGTGTCTAATATGAAAAGTAATGCAGCTAAGACCCTTTTAAAGCGTATCCATTTTTTTGTGGACCGTAGTGCGCAAGGAATTACGTGCCGATGGACTTGTAATTGAATGCCGCAGGCACGTGCCGTCCAGTCAACAGGCTCCCGCTCCCCGTCTCCCTCGTGCCACCCCACGTGCCTTCATATCCGCGCCGGCATGAGACCGAGTGGGCTGCTATGACTAGGGCGACCTTAGTCACCTCAGTATCCGGTACTACCTTCCAATCTATTGCCTTTTCGCTATTGTCGCTCAAATGCGTTGCTGGTTGCTGCTGCTTCTGCCAGGGTTTAATATTTGGTCATCGCCCGAAGAAAGCCCGCTCCAGCAAGAGAGGGGACACGCGGGCGCATGTACAGTATATATAATATAACTATATAACTAGATAACTACATTTGTACAGCGCCCTAAGAGCTGGTGAGCCGTGATAGCACACTAGGTAAAGCGGTTGCTCTTCGCGACATCGGTCCCGAGGTCGTGGCTTGAATCCTGCAAGCGGCGATGATAGCCTTAAGGCTCTTCTGCCGCTATACAAAATGAGGCTGTTAAATCAGCTAATATTTCTTTAAAGAGACTTAACATCTTTAAAGGCGCTTCAAATGTACGACGGGGCTCGAGCCCACGACCTCGATGATCAAATTTATTCACCTTAAGCTTGGTTCGAGGCGAGAGCCTTAACCACTAGGCACAACCAGCGCGGCAGTTTGCCCAGCACTGTCTCGAGCCGCCCAGTGCTCTGACTCCAGCGCTATTGTAGGTGACTCTATTTTAGTTTTCATCAGGTCTACTATTACCTCAGTTTCAAAACATCTATAGTCCCTTGATAAATTAAGTCTTTCGAATGTTACGTAGTCCAATGTATCTCCTTCTGTAACTCCACAAAGCTATGACAACTAAGTGGGTATTAACCAAGAGGGTTTTCTATAGCGAGCCAAAAGCCTAAGCGGCTTTCGGTTCGCCTGTACCTTGCTCCTAGTGGAGCAATTTGTTGACTTAATAATAATACACTTGATAAAATGCCCTCAGAGAACTCAATCTCTGTATACGCGTTTTACATTTGCTGCAAAGGAAACACGATCGAATGGTGAGTGGTATCATGCTTGATAAACAACATGAATAAGATGGTTAGGGGTGACATGCACAGGGTCAGACTTCAAGGTTCTGCCATTCACTATTAGATTTATTCATTCTTTTGCTCCAGCCTATATTTCCGATCTACCCCCTCTATTCCAAGCATCGTACCACCAGCTTTTCGGAATCTAATCGTTTACCCATACCTTGTACGAACCTCAAATTCTTTGGAGACCGTGCCTCCAGTTCATACTCTCCTAAAGCCAGAAACTCACTTCCAATTTGTGTCACAATATCCCCTGACTTGACCACATTTAAAAAGAAACTAAACACGCAACTATTTATCGCAGCATTTAGTGGGTCCATGTGATTAATTCTTTATGTGCTTATGCGTGCTGACACCGTGCATGCTGCCACTAACCATATTTGCATGCTCAGCCTGTTCATGCCACATCTAACAACTTTATGCTTCTTTTATTGTTCATTGAGCATGCTACAGCTAACTATCCGATCGTGCTTCTTTTGCATCAGATAGAAAGCACCTAAAAAAAGATTGGGTTGTCTGAGGGCGCTTTCAGCAAATTTTAAGTCTCTAGAAAGAGGTTGGCTTCTCTGAGGGCGCTATAAAAAATGTATAATTACGAATAAACAATTGACAGAATTCCTCTGCATCGTGTGAAAAGTGCCTGGGAATAAATTTAGTTGTCGTATGAAGCTATGCGATTGTCGTATTACCATTATAATTATTGTTATTGGCTTTTGGAAAAAGCACCTAGAATACCTAACCGTTTGGGTATCGCAGGGAAAAAATTTCCCTCGCCATGGGGTTTTTTGCATGCAAAAGTCTTTTTGAAGATTTATAAATATAGTAAAGGCTTCAACTTGAATATTCATATGAGTGCGAATTCTAGCAATACAAACGGTCGCAGAATGATTATTTTTATTTCCTGTATCTTATTAACTTTTTTGTTCGACGAGACACAATGGAAGCTGCATTTGCTGAGTAGTGCAAAGGTCATTAGCCAATTACTCGGCGGATAGCTGAAGATTAAGGGATTTCTACGATGGGGAGATGCATAGGTGACGCAAGAAAGCCGCTGTTGTTTTTGCTCAGTAATAGCTCCTTAAGATGTGATTGAGACGACGGCATCAGCACACACATAATCGGTCAACAAATCATAAGCGAGCGGCCTCACGGGAATCCTAAAGCAGAGGTCGGCAAACCATTCGGGCTACTAGGCCATTTCAGGAGGTCAAGAAGACACACTAGGCTAAAGGAAACCACGCCCACTCCGACCGACCGGAAGTAGGCGTAGCGGCTATGCCCACTTTTTACTGCGAAACTCGCGAAGCAAAATCAAGCACAATAACAGTTTGCTCTCAAAATCAAAGCAAAAAGCGGGCGAGAGAGACGGCTCGTGCGTACTCAACTCACTAGTTGGGATACTCGTAAGTCAGAGTACCTCTATAGTGAAGGAGAAGAAAACCGCAGCAACTCAGGTAGGCCGAATCCGTCAATAACTAACTAGGGGGCCGCTAGGCCGGACTGGAGCACTAGCTAGGCCGGATCTGGCTTAAAGAACGGAGTTTGCCGACCTCTGGTCTAAAGTATTGCACGCTGCTGCTAAAGAACTGGCGAAGAGGCGTCCTAAAGCCTGTGTTCACAGATCCATGATTTTAACCGCGAACACACTTGACTGTCAATTGAGTTCATCAAGGTTTTTGGCCATGAATTAGGCTATTCGCAGTTGGTTGGAGCTAGCAGCAGTCATTTTGGGCGTTCCGATAAGCTTCTAGTAGGTCATTTCCCTTTGTCGAGCATATCTATTGAAAGAGATTGTGTTGGAGAGCACGTACGGAAGAAAGCTTACAGCCGGAAAAAGACTATATGAACGGCAACGGATCGGTATCACGTGATGGTCGGTAAGGCCCAGTAACGCATCGGTCTCCGGAAGTTGTTCTCCTCTCGTGCCCATGCCTCTTCGAGTCTCTAGTTCGATGATTCACTGCAAAAGTCTAATTGAAATCCACTCTTTTTTGATACGAAGTACCAATAGTCAAAACGAAATTTCTTGATCTCAAGTACCAAGATGATGGATTCAGATCGGGAAACTAAATATAGGTAGGCAGATTCCTTGGTCGGTGCGGGTAAGGTTTTGAGCAGACCATATTTAACGTTTTGGCACGTTACATTGCTTAGTCAGTGTACAAGGGCTAGATTTTGGTTTTATTTTAAGCAACCGAGGCTACCACTTACTCATTAAGCGATAGCGTACCTTAATGCTTTCAAGCTTGCGGCGTGCACTGCGAGACATTGCCATACTGCAAAAGTGCGGGCTCGCTCATTGGTTTGATCATGCATCAAAGCGAGCCAAGGAAATTGGTGTTCATAGATTTTCTGGAAACTTCCGCTCGTGATGGCTTTCACAGGGACCGATATGAAAACAAGCATGCGCGTGTAACAATGTTCGTTGGTACATACCAAGAGCGTCGTTGGCACTGAAACGTTTAGACTTAGAGAATACCACGACCAGTGACCAAGATTAAAGAATGGAATCCTTGCAAGCTGACCGTTGCTGTTACGAACTGAAGCGAAAAATGTCAAATATCATCGTCAAGCTCACACATATGCTCAAAAAACCCAGAAACTCTCTACCGGCCGACATCACGACATCACGACATCTTCCGACTTGACCGATGGCAAAATGAAAACTAAACACTCACCTTCAGAGAGCTTTTTCTCCATCCGTATCAAATTGTCCTTCACGTGCTTAAAAGTGCTGGAATTTGTGCATTGTATAGCTAATGAGTTCCCATGTTTCAATTTCAGCATATTTCATGTGCTAAGAATGAGATTCAGGTTTCTAAATTCGTTGTAATTTTTTATTCTATGCATTATAATTAATGCACTTTTATATAGCCACACAGTGGTTGGTCTACACTTGCCATAATTAAAGCACAGAGACGGTTAGCACTGAGGTGATACGACATTACGACACTTGATTTTACAGGTACTAGCATTACTGGCCACAAAGAGAACGACAGGCACAGAAATCGACCCCGAAGGTCGTCCCCTAACTGTCGTCGGCCAATATTTCGGCCTGCACCTAGTTTCGCTCACATAGTACCCATATCATTTGGCTGACACTTCATTTCACATTCTTTAAAATTAATCAGACCGTAAGTGTGGCAATGAAAGATGTAAGATCTATTAAAGGGCGATTAATGAAACCCGGTGAAAGTGAAAACAGTAAATTATTTAAACAAAGTTAACAATTTTTTGATCAGAATTTCCACTTTACAGTGGGTTAACCTGGCCAATCACAACACGGTTAAGGTGTAGCAGCCAACTACATCTTACCCAGATTCGTTGAGGCGGACCCTGCGAATCATAGCTGCGAAACCATGAAAGCGGAACTATTATCCATTCTATTGACAGAAGTCCACGTAGCTAGTCGGCAGGAACAAAAATATGCCGCTCCGTTTGCTAAATATTAGTATTCGGTTGTGGCTTTGGTAGTGTTTGGTTCACCTCGAGAGGACTAAAGCTTAATCTTTAATTCTTTTTCTTGCCCTTCAATATCATTTTGGGTGGTGTAGTGCTATACGAATTCATTTGACGGTTCAGCCAATATCTATTTATTTTTTGTTACTATTAATTGAGATAATTTTGCAGGCTTTCACTTCTTTGCAGATGCCATCCGGTCGTACTTGTGGTTGGATCCATCTCAGCCCTTGGGCACGGCTTTTAATCTAGTGATTTTGTGGCAGCTGTTGCAATTTAATTTTTAAGCGGCTGCATGTGTATACATTCTAGTTATTTTAATGAATAAAGTTCACTAACAGGAAATTTTGATGGTCTAATAATGAACGTTCAAGCGTTAAGTATCGAATCTTTTTTCTGCTCAAATTTTCACCTGATCACAGCATAAGGCAGGCGTTCGGAGCCAGGGGCAGGAGGGTAATTGCCTCACTCCCAAGAACAGAGGGAAGTACATATATTCTGGGAAAATTTTATTTTCCAAGACAAAGAGGGCAGGAGCGGTGTACTTTGTCCCAACTTGAAAAAATCCTGACTCCGTCCTTGGCATGAGGTCTTCCTGTTGCTCTCCTCCACTTTTTTTAATCTTGGGGCTCGCACAGTGGATAGCAACTTCGACTTGAACTTCCATAAGAGTAAAAATTCTAGTTACTTGCTCCCAGAATGATCATTATTTCTTTACAAAACATTGAGTTATCTGGAGACAATGAAGGCTACACGTGCTGCGTAGTTAAATAGCCACTTGTCTGCCACTTCACAGAGTTGTGTGGATAAAGTGAATTCAAACGATGTGCTCTTGCTTGTATTGTCCGCAATAATCATGCTCTAGTTTTGAGATCTAGGTATCAATTGAAATAGAGCTGGAGCTAAAATCGTCGCCCATATCCTGTTACCAAGTGAAGTGCTGATGACCTGAACGTTCAAGAGCTCTGGAGATGTACTTTACGAAGCTCAGCTCAATGCAAAGATGGCTGTCGGTGATGCCGAGCTGGTTTGGTCCAGCGGTTAAGGTGCTCGCCCCGACCGAGGTCTGGCTGAGGTATTGGGCTCGCGCCCCGATGTATATGTGAAGCGCCTGAATCGTGATTAAGCTCTCTCAGGGCGCTATACAAATGAATTATATATATATATATATATAAATAAATGAATTATATGAAGATGGAGATCAGACAGCTAGAGCGACAGGTGCGAAGAGGCGTGTGTCTGAGAATGCCAGCGAGTTATTCCTGTCTGAGCCTAGCGATTTGGCGGAACCGAGCAGTACCGACGTCAACAACGGCTGGCTGGTTGTTTGTTGCGACAGCTTTCCTGCAGTAGGTTGCCGTGGCCGACGACCCTTGGCCGATGACCCGATGGCCACGGCTTTAATTTGAAGCGCTGAGGTCGTCAGCTGTACAGTACTCAGTAGCACGCGGTAGAAATGCCGAGCGCGAACCTGGCCTTGGCTAGGGCAGTCTTACCTGCAGTAGCTTTGGAAGCTATTCGAACTTCGTTCACGATAAATCTGGAGATGCTTTTGAACCAACCAGTTCTCGCTACGGCCAGTATCGTGACAGGAAATTTGCACGTGCCTACTCTGAGTTCGATTACGTAGAATCCTGACGTCAGGTTGTAACAAATACCCTCCACTGCAAGGATTGAGTGAGAAATAGATTACCAGTGAGGGAGCCGTGAAGCGTGACTGAAACTACCGTGACAATCTGAGCGACGGGCAGCGTCCTTCTCCAGCGTCCTTCGCCTGAGAAACTCACGCGTCCTGGTCATTTGCGCTGCTTTTGCTGCTGACGACGCGTTCGTCAGGATGCTGACAATGAACTCGGCTCGCGGATTTGTGCATTCGCTTCCGTTTACGGTCACATACCTAGGGAGTGTATACAACAAGGGATATGACTGCCAAGCGAACGTAGCTGCTTTCGGAAAAAGTAATGCACACTGCGGCGGCGTACCGTCTGGCGGGAATTCGGCACCAAAACGGCGAAAAGCAGCAGGAAAGCAGCTAGAGAAAAGTTGCATTATAAAAGTCGCCTGCGATCATGCGAAGAGGGCAGTCAAAAAAAAGCTCTGCGAATTGCAATGTCCTAAGAAAAGCTTACACGCAAAGTACATAATTTCCAACAGTTTCTAGTTGTTAAACATTTCTTGGCAAAACATTACCGTGGGATCAAGAAAATAAAATACTTTTCTCGCATGGTAATGTTCGGATTGTGGCGAATAGAAGCTCGATTGGGAGGTAACTTTCTAATGATTAAAAAAATATTTTTATTAATTATTTTTCAAATTTTCTAATTTTCTAATAAGTAATGAGCATAACCGAGCGACAGGACCTTACAATCTTGATGCTATGCTCACTGGTAAGTCTGTGCAGGTCGTTGAGAATTGAAGTAACGTGGCAGCTGTGACATTCACTACAGCCAAACTACCTTCAGAGTTGTTAAACTACCTTCAGAGTTGTTAAAGTAAGCATCTTATTGCACACGAAAGATAAACTGGAGGAGCAGGGAACGGCCGCGAGCCTAGAATGGCACGAAAAATTGGATAGAGGAACTTGGGAGCGGTATTTTACTGCAAGAAAGCATACATTTCCGAAATTTCACGATTGTGAAGGAAGGCAGAAATGACGCTGATACAATCATCTAGTGAGAGGTCGTTTTGGAAAAAACCCAAATTTCGTGCAACGGCTACAGGGGATGTGCCAGCTGGCTGAGCCAGTATCGAGCATTCGACTTTTCAATTTCTAAGTGTCCCTTGGTATCACCGATGCCTGGATCAGTAAATGTGTGAGCAAACTATATATATATATTTAAGACGCTTAACAGGTTGACATTTTTATCTTTAAACAGTAGGCAAAATTTCACGCCGAAGACAACGGAATATAATGTAATGTAATTTATCGCCGTCTGTAACTCCACAAAGTCATAAAAACCATGTGGGTGTTACGCAGGAGAGTTTTGTATAGCGCACTCACAGCCAGCCTATGCGGCTTTCAGTACGCATTCGGTAGCCAACAGACTTCGTCTCACGCAACAAAGAGAAATTGGGAAGCATAGCAGAGTCAGGAGAGCAGTTGAGGTAGTGAGTAGCATAGAAGTAGCAGCTCAGGACCGCTGAAAATGATGTGCCATATATATATATATATATATATATATATATATATATATATATATATATACATATATATATATATATATATTTAAGACGCTCAACAAGTTGATATCTTTATCTTTCACCAATAGGCAAAATTTCACGCCAAAGACAACGGAATAAGAGGATTATAGAGCGCATGCAAAGAATGAATGCAATTATGTATCCTGAAGTACCGCATGCAAATATCACGCCTAGTAATGCCGCCGTATCGGTAAAGTTTAAATGTTTGGCGCTCATCGGTATTAGAATTACCAGGTTGCAACGAACAAAGCGACGCAGGCAATGTCTTTGCCGCGTAATTCTGACATGAGCATGGACTCGATCTTGAACGAGATTAAGAACTTTGATACCCCGATGAATTGGCATGATATTATATGAATAAAAGAGAAATTCTTTTGTCAAGAATACATTTAAATTTGCATCAAATGGGCTAGTTAGCTTTATTGTTCCGTTTGGTTTTGATATTTTTAAACTATGGAGTATGAAGTATGTTAGGTCTAAATACGTTTCTAAAGAGAGCTTGTAGGCGGCGAATCAGTCATGACTAAGAATCCATAGCATTGAAATAGAATGAATCCAAACCTGCAAGGAAGTGCAAAAAATATGGAGAAATGTACTAATTACTTGAAAATAAAAAAAGACTCTGTGAGTGCAGATTTTAAACAAAGCAGCTGTATAATTCATTACCTTTAATTAACAACTTCTAAAGTACGAAAATGTTTCCCGACTGGCACCATGGCGTCCCGTTACTGTGCGACTTTAAAAAGAAGCTACACACCCACCGGCTCCTCGTAGTGTTTACTCAGTTCGTATTGATTGTTCTTTGCGTATGCTTGTACGTGATGAAACTGTGCATGCTATCACTAACCAATTGGCGTTGTTCCCATGCAGAATGTGTCAACTGCATAGAAGGAGAGATTCAATTATTCTTGGGTACTATAACATTTCTATTTATTATTCGAATTATTATCCTACCAGCATATTGCGTAAACACAGACGACGCGCAAAGAATCAGCGAAGCAGCTCCCAACAGTAAATAGTGGACTCCAAAGTGAAGGTCAAGGTTAATATTCGGTGGCGGAGCCAGTGGACCGGGGGTTGTAGCTGGGCCGACCGCCGACATTCCTACGCCCCCGACTGTCATCAACGTGGGAAATTATGCCCTGCTTCCCTGCGATAAGCAACCGCCGAGTTCACGTTGAATGTCGAATGAACACTATGATTGTGCGATAGAAGGTTTCGTTACTTTCGGACCTCACCCGTTACAAGAAAAATCTTACGGGTCTTGCCACTATAGTAAATGACTGTGCATCTTTCTCCCTAGTTGAAAATCCTGGCTTTGCCTCTGGTAATAGTTCTTGCTTGCTCGCTCGATTACTCATATTTCCTGTCGGCAGCTTTATGCCAGAGTTTTATGCTTGAAATTAAAGAAAAGTAATAAAAAGGAAAATTGTTTAGTACCATACTGGTACATACATACAATACCATACAATACCGTAATACCATACATACCATACATACCATACCTACCATCTTGCGCATCTTGATGAGTTCACGCCATCCACTCCAGTAGCGCCAAGCCATTTAATTCTCAGGGCAGTGTCCGAAGCAACTTTCATGTAATTCATAGACTAAAACGGTTGGATCGTAATTAGCTTCCAAGTAATGTAATGGTTTCCTTCGGCCTTTAAGTGTGTTAATAATGCACAGAAATTATTCTTTAAAGTGGCCGTCATTTCACAGATTACTGGTATGTGGCTTTTGTCGCTCACTTTTAGGTCTCTTCATTCTATGGCTCCAGCCTACCTTTCAGATATACTCCCCCATCAGGCCAAGCATCGTACCACCCGCTTTTCGGAATCCAACAGTCTACAAATACCTCGTACAAACCTCAAATCCTTTGGAGACCGTGCATTTAGTTCGTATGCTCCCAAAGCCTGGAACTCACTCCCGACTTGCGTCAGAACATCCCCTGACCTGACCACATTTAAAAGGAACCTAAAAACACACCTATTTAGGACAGCATTTAGTGGGTCCTTGTGATTCGTCCTCGATGTGCTTATGCGTGCTGACACTGTTCATGCTGCCACTAACCACATTTGCATGCTGACCCAGTGCATGTAACCCCTAACCATGTTATTCATTTTGTTTGTTTTTCAAGCATGATTTTACTTACTATTCTATTGCGTATCACTTTGCAGCAAATGTAAAGCGCCTAGAAAGAGATTAAGTTCTCTGAGGGCGCTTTATCAAGTGCAATATATTACAATATATTATTACTGCAAAGATACGCTGGATATTTAAGTCAGTGCCAAGATTTCCACTGAGCTCTCGCATAGGAAGAAATTGCTGACGCTTCGTTCATCTGATTTTATTTTTTAATAATTATGAAACCACTCAATTAAATTAGGAATTTCCATAAGATTGTACTTTACCTTTCCCTTCCTAGGAATGAGAGTTTTCGCTCAAGCATTTTTTTCAAATCAAAGCCTGCTTTTATGTTGATTGGAATTATTTTGCAAGATCATCTTGAAAACCACGAGAAAAACTTCGAAAATGCATATCCACTGTTACTGGGCAAGGTAATGGATATTACAAGATGCTCAAATCTTTAAATAAACATGAGTGATTGGTTGTCGGAAATGAAATGCTGGCACAAGATGGTAGCTGCTATCAACGAAAATAAGTCCATAAGTATCGCAGGTATACTCACGGGTGTCTGAACACGATCAGTGGTCTACTTATTTCCAGAACTTGTTGAAGTTCACTAAGGAAAGGCTAACAAAGTTAGGAATAATTTTGAAACACCGTTTCCACAATTTCCTTAATATTTCTGGGTAGTTCTGTATAATTTAAGGCACTCTTAGGCCGTCAAAACCTCTACAAAATTTATGGTCTTTCAAATGCAGACAGTTTTTTCATTAATTTTTCCTAATTTTTTAAGAAGTAAATAAGCTTAACCTTAAGAACAATATCGTAGAGTCATTTAACTGAATAGGATGAGCAAATGTAAAGTGCCATGAAAGAGACAGGTTATGACACCAATATGCCAAGTGACCCCCTCACTAGTGAGTCGCAAGCAGACAGATCATGCAATTTCGCTACCTCTAGCTTCCGGGGATAGCTTGCTTGCACATTACGACCAAAACCACTAGTTCAGGCAATTCTTTATCGTCCTCTGCATCCAGCTCATAACATAAGAGCTGGAGATAGATAGTCGATATATATCTTTATTCTCAAGAGCACAAATGCGACAATCCTTATCAGGTGCATTATTATTATTATGAACAATGAAATATGAGCATATCTCTCCCCGTCTCTCTCTCGCTCTCTCGCCATATCTATTTTACTCAGCCTCTCTCTCTGCTCCTCTTTCTACATACCGCCAAAATAATCAGGATTAATTATTAGCACTACTCAATGATGTTAGGGGTAGACATAGCGTGCGTACAGAAATGCCGTTGCCACACGCTCTTTTTGCATGGAATCCTTTCCGCACAAGCGGCCACAACGAGCCGAGTTAGTAAGAATGGGGAATGGGGGAGTCGCTGCATCGAACTAACGTATTAGCCGTCAGGCAGCTTCGAAAGTCAGCTAGCTACAGGCGATGAATCTGTGAGAAAAAGTAATCAAAGATTCTATGCCAAAAATATCAAAACATCCAGGGCTCTAAAATACTTCTCTTAAGCTGTCACAATCAGCGTACGGGAGGCGCGTGCAATCAGGCGTTAACAGCTGGTGCAAAACTCTACAGTCAGGCTTGTCTGTCGTGAGCGTCGGAGTTGCCACATCACGTCACTTCTCGCCGACCTGACTGACTACCGGTCAAGCAACGGGTCGACTTCAAGGTTCTGTCACTCACTTTTAGGGCTCTTCCTTTTTTGGCTCCAGCCTACCTATTCGATCTACTCCCCCACCAGGCCAAACATCGTACCACCCGCTTTTTCGGAAACTAACTGTTTACCTATACCTCGTAGAAACCTCAAATCCTTTGCAGACCGTGCATTTAGTTCGTATGCTCGTAAAGCCTGGAACTCACTCCCGACATCCGTCACGATATCCCCTGACTTGACCGCATTTAGAAAAAACTTAAAAACGCACCTATTTATGACAGCATTAAGTGGGTCCCTGGGATACGTACTTTGTGTTCTTATGCGTGCTGATACTCCTCTATGCTGCCACTAGCCACACTTGCATGCTGACCCTGTGCATGTCACCCCTAACCATGTTATTCATGTTATTTATCAAGCGTGATATCTCCACTCACCATTCGATCGTGCTTCCTTTGAAGCAAATGTAAAGCACCTAGAAAGAGATCGAGTTCTCTAAGGGCGCTTTATCAAGTGTATTATTCTTATTATTATACAGGAGTAGTGGGATGTAATGGTAGACCACTGTGAATGGGGGATGTACCAGAGTAAAAAGTAAGACCACAACCACACGTTCTGCGAAAAAATGAAGGCCAGCGCACAGGTAAGTCTTTACCTCCTCTTTGTCGTAATTGTCCCTTACACGCACGCGTGCACGTGGAATCGAGAGAAGGCAGCGCGCAAGTAAGCACACGTGCAATGAGAGTATATTATGGTCAGGGATAGCATGCAAAACTTAGGCAATCGTATGCATGCACAGGACGATGCACAGTGGCGGAGCCAAAGCTGTGGAGGGAAAAGTGGATATTTTGCTTCTTTTCAAATATTTTCAAGTCATGGGATTTCTCGATTTAAGTCGGTAGTGGGTTCGAAACTTATCGAGCATAGAAACGGCATGCACTGTCTCAAGAGGATTTGAGATTTTGTAGAGGCACAACAGAACAGTATTTCACAAGTGAACGTACAAAGATAGCTGCGGTATCATTTTCCAAGCAAGTCCAATTTTGAAATATCAAGTCGTTAAAAATGGTAGGCTTAGCTTCCGAGCTGATGTAATAATCAACTTTGGAACAAGACCCAGACTCCGTGCAGAGGCTATGAGATATACGCTGGATAAGTCCACTATGGGGGTCAGGTTTTTCAATTTCTAAGTAACGGAGTTTCTCCAATACTCGATAAATTTGTTTTATCGTTGATGCATTTTGAGAAGGCTTTCTGGCATCTAAGTGCGATTGTCAGAAAAATAAGCTGGAAAAAACTGATTGAGTTTGAGGGCTGTGCGTCGTCTGATAATGGTGAAAGCTCGCATTTCGCTTGGAGATCACATTAGAAAGAGTTGCAGAGGCTATGAGATATACGCTGGATAAGTCCACTATGGGGGTCAGGTTTTTCAATTTCTAAGTAACGGAGTTTCTCCAATACTCGATAAATTTGTTTTATCGTTGATGCATTTTGAGAAGGCTTTCTGGCATCTAAGTGCGATTGTCAGAAAAATAAGCTGGAAAAAACTGATTGAGTTTGAGGGCTGTGCGTCGTCTGATAATGGTGAAAGCTCGCATTGCGCTTGGAGATCACATTAGAAAGAGTTGGAATATAAATTGCAAAGTGAAATTGTCTTAAAAAAATCTACGGCGTACTACATACTTTAAAGGCTCTTGGGATGTTCTCTCGCCGTTGTAATCTCCGACTGAGATATGACCTAATCCATGGCTCTGCAGTCTCACAATTCCCAGACGAAAAGGCGGACGTTCAAGAATACGCACCAATAAAAATCTACCGAGATCGCATAGACCTAGAAATTAGACTCTAAATAAGAACTCCTTAGAAGGTCGGATTGCAGTCGCAGCACTTCTGACTCCGACTTGCAGAGGTTGAGGTCTTGATAAAGGGGTTTAGCTAGGCCAATAAAAACGGCTAAGAATGTGGCTGCAAAGGTAGTTTTCAAGTCCCTGAGGTTTGACCACGTTTTTCCTTTGCTAAAAGAGCTAGGAAGGCTGCCGGTTACTTAACGGATGCAGAGCAAAGTTATTATGCTGACCCACAAGGCCCGCTTCGGCTTGGGTCATCCATATCTAGCTGAACTGCTGCACCAATTTCAGCCTCTTTGCGTCCTCAGGTCCTGTGTGGAAAATAGATTAGCTGTTCCATTCCTCGGCTTATAGACCGTTGGCGACAGAAGCTTTAGCTCTGCAGGTCTTGAACTGTAGAACTCACTTCCACGATTCTTACGCAACGACAAATACTCTCCTACTGCCGACTATGGCACACCATTTCCTGCAGTTCTGAGCTACTACTTTCATGCTATTCACTATCTCAACTGCTATCTCGACTCTGCTACACTTCCCACTTTTTCTTTGTTGCGTGAGATGAAGTCTGTTAGTTACCGAATGGTTACCGAAAGCCGCTTAGGCTGTGAGTGCGCTATACAAAGCTCTCCTGCGTAACACCCACACAGCCTTTGTGGCTTTGTGGAGTTGCAGACGGAGATACATCACATTACATTACATTGCATTACATTACATTGTCAGAGAAATACTCAATAGTGTCTGTGATAGGAACGGCAATACTGAGAATGAGTGTAGGCTGCTTATGTTCTTTTGATGTAATCGACGATTTCTCACTGCGTGATCAAGTGAGGCCTCCTTGAAATAAGCAAGGACAAAAATTAAGGCTCAGGACATGCTCATTATTATAAGCTGGGAACCTTATGAGTAAATCTAGGAATCTCAAAAGGCAAACGATGGATACGGGGTGACCATAGCTAATAGTCGTCTTAGACTGAGTGATAAACTTAGAGATGAGGTCATTAAGACAAGGGTGCTATAAGGGAACATGGAGAACATGAAGGTACACTATGAACGGAGGCCGAAGAGTCCAAAGGCATAACCTTAGGGATGTTACCATGGTGATGTTATGTTGGGATGTTACGTTGGGGATGTTACCTTGCGGATGTTACCTTGGAGATATTAGATTGGGCTCTCTGATACTATCTCTGTTGGTGTAAAGAAGTCAGAAAAACGTTCTGCTACATACACCAAAAGGATCTCAACGTATATTGGCGACCCGGAATCCGTATAAGGGAAAAGTTAACCGTCAAAATTAATTATCATCGGGTATCTGTGATAGCTCAGGGCTATTACAGAAACTGTACTTCGCGTTCGCTTAGCTAGATTGACACGGCCTGCAGCATTCCTCCTTTTTTTCATTGTTGAAAAATCAGCCCTCGTGTTTTTACGCTTTTTCACGTTGCGCTCGGCATTAATAGCTAATTTAGATTGCGGCTAACCATACACCATCTGAGCGAGGGCGTAAATCGCGCTTAGTCAGGGTTGCAGACTCATCCAGAACGTCAGTAAGCTTTGATTTGTAGTATTTTACCACAGAGGAGAAGTTATTTGATAAATACCTGTGTATATAACCGTATACGTACAATATGCTCCAAGTAGAATTTTGATGGATGATAGTAGCTATAATTGTTGCAGATTGCTTAGAATCCGTATTATGGTAATATTAATTATAATAATACATTTGCATAGCGCCGTCAGAGAACTTAATCTCTTCCTAAGCACTTTACTTATGCTGTAAAGGAAGCATGATCAAATTACTATTGGTAGTGTGCTCAATGCCAACAAGCATGACATGGTGAGAGGTGATATGCACAGGGCCTGCATGCAAATACGGTTAGTGTCATCATGCACAGTGTCAACACGCATAACCACACAAAAAACGAATCACATGGACCCACTAAATGCTGTGATAAATAGATGCGTTTTTAGCTTCATTTTAAATTTCGATAAGCCGGGATGTCGTGATGTCAGTCGTGAATGAGTTTAGGCTTTAGGAGCATACGAGCTAAAACCAGGTCTTCAAAGGATTTTAGGTTCGTACTAGGTGTAGGTAAACGATTCAATTCAGAAAAACAGGTATTACGATGCCTACTCTGTCGAGGGAGTAGATCTGATAGGTAGACTGGAGCCAAATAATGAAGGGACCTACAAGTGAGTAACAGAACCTTGAAATCGATGCTCTTTTGACTGGAAGCAAGTGGAGGTCGGCGAGAAGTGGTATGCTGTAGCAACTGCGAAGCTCACGACATACTAGCCTCAGTGCATAGTTTTGATCAAATGCAAGCACATGATTGCATAGGCCGGTAGACCAGCAAGCAGTGAATTATAGAAGTTGAGATGGGATGTCACAAATGCTTGGACCAATTTTGGTGTAGTATGTCTGTCTAAGAAAGCCCGAATTTGAGCAACGTTAAGTAACTGAAAGTAAGCAGACTTGACTGTGGAGCTGATGTGGTCGTCTAATGAGAGGTCAATTTGGAACAGGACACATGGATTTCGTGCAGATTCAACAGAATATACGCCTGGCGAGCCGATTTTGACCATTTGAGTTTTTTAATATCAGAATATCACACTTTGTTTGTCCATTACTAGTAAGCTTTATCATCAACAGAAGCTGAAAGTACATGTTACACACACGGATAGCGAAAACGGCGGTCGGTGAAATTAAAAGCAGTGGTGTTTGTTCTAGCCTGATTACAAAATCAAATCTGGTAGTAAACTGCTAAGCAATTTCAGAGGCATAATACCATGATTGCAGCATCCGGATATGTTATATTGGCGAGGTCTTTAATTGTTGCGTAAGCTGTGTTAAAGCTAGATAGTGCTGTGCAAGTGGACAACCCTAAAACAAAAGTAAACAGACGTCAAAGCTGATGACATGACTTGCTTACTGTAGCGAGGAACAATTTGTAATGGCTACCTAGAAATTCAGAAATACCACTGCAGTTCAGATGATGCTACTTTGCTATCCAAGAACAGCAACAGCCTATAACTACACTCGGCATATCTTTTTACTATTTATTATATATATATATATATATATATATATATTAGGACACAGCTAATTTTCGCTATCCGTTGCAGAAATATAAGGTTCTGTGGTTATGAAATGGCCGCAGTTTTACTAACATCATATTGGGCTCTTGAAATACAATATCCAAAGAGGTTAAAAAATGGCTCAATTTTTTCACAGGATATGTTCAAAGTTAGGGCGATATTGAATTCAAATTATTAAGCCCAAGGGTGGAGCTAAGATTTATTTGTAGCGTAACAAAACCCGCAAGTAATAAAAAAGAATAGCGAAAAACCGTAGTGCTTATCTGACAAGAACTCGGTGTGGCGGCTCATTTATTGGAAGAACTACATAATTTCGTTTTTGGTGACAATCGGGGGCGTAGGTATTATTCCTACACCTAAAGTATAGGAGACGGCCTAGGTCGCTTCCCCCTGCCGCTCTAAAGATGGGCACATATATATATATATATATAAATATAAATATATATATATATATATATATATATATATATATATATATATACATATACATATATATATATATATATATGTAGGTGTTTATACGTAAATAAATATTATGAATGTAAAATAGCACTATATGCATGTATCTAAGTTTCACTCATAATGTCTCCATGCAAATCTCTTATTGCATTTACTGTTTCAATGCAAAGAAAACACTCCAGCCGATACTTCGCGCATGGATCAACTCTACTGTTTTGTTTAGCTGTACCGTATAACTCAAGTATGTTCAAGTTCCGCTGATAGTGCATTACAAATTTATGCTCTAAGTTTATTTTCTGAAAAAACAGCTCAACAAATGATCGCTCGGGTATGATTTCTGAGCTTGAAAAGTCTATCGGACATAGGCTGTAAACATCTCTCGGCGGTCTCTGAGGACACCGCGACTAGGCCTTCAAGAGGCAATGCCTCCATCATGGTCTGCGAGCTCAAAGCGGATTTATGTTAAAGGCCACAATGTATTAAATTTAAAAGTCAGCTGATTGAACGGCCTCATTTATATAGCGGCACAAGAGCCTTCGGACAGATATCACCTTCGCTTGCAGTGTACAGCAAAGGGCCGTCCACTGCAGGACTCGAACCCAGGACATGGGTTGTAAAGAGCGAGTACCTTACCCCTGAGGTAAGACCCAGAACTCAGCAGTCGCGTGTGAGAAAACATAGACTGAAAGTATTAAAAATAAAAATAGTTATGACCCGAAGTGAAGCTCCATGTCGTGGTTAGGCCTTTGATGCTCATTCGCAATCCTTTCCAGCCTCCGTCCCGCCGCCGCCGCTGCGTCATCTATCGCTTCGTCATCCGCTGCTTCTTTGCGTTGCTCAATAAGCAGATCGGCTGGTCAGCTTTGGCGATCTCATTAGACAAAAGAGCTGTGTCATTCCTCCGCTTAAAGACCGTTGGAGACAGAAGCTTTAGAGCTCTGCAGGTCCTAGACTGCGTAACTCGCTTCCACAATTCTTATGCAACGACAACTACTCTCCTGCTGCCGACTGGGGCTCATCCTTTTCAGCGGTCCTGAGCTGCTACTGCCACGCCACTCACAACTTGAACTGCACTCCTGCCTCTGCTATGCTTCCCACTTTCTCATCAATACGTGAGATGAAGCCTGTTGACTGCCGCATGCATACCGAAAGCCGACTAGGCTTTTGAGTTTGCTATTGAAAGCTCTCCAGCGCCACATCCACCAACCACTTGGTCTTTGGGGCTCTGCGGAGTTGCCGGTAAAGGTATTCATCGCATTAAATTAGTTTAATTTTGTAAGTTACATTCACGATTATTAAGTTACATTCACACATTAAGTTACATTCACGACTAGGCTCTGTTGCCGTATCCCCTGTAGCTGAATCAGCGTTCGTCAGAAGCGGTCTAGGAGTAACAGCAGCGACGACGACGACGACGGCGACGCCATGTTCAGCATATAAATTGCCCTATATAGTGGGCACGCAATTGCATCTTTTTTGTTGACCGAATTCTGGGATCGGCTAAGTCAACTGGCTATAGCCCAGCGGCAACGCGCTCTCACTTCGAGACCCTTGAACACAGGTGGTTGCAAGCTCTGCAGCAGGTAATACATAATCAACTGCTGCAAGTTGGATGACAGCCGCTAAGGTGTTTGCCGGTAAATAAATGAGGCTGAATTTTCTGAATCTCGATATTCACTTGCAAGCCTGGGTTTTAGCCCAGGGATAAGCTGCTCCAAGTACACGATCTCGATCGTGGGTTCCAGTCCTGAGCAGTGGGGACGTTTTAGCATGGGTCTTAGCCGAGCAGTAAGCGCGAATGACGATATACAAACCCGATGGTCACTTTGAATCTGGCAGCAGGCCATTCTCTATTGCCTGCTGCGAACGGGGAAAGAATGCGCAGAAGAGGTGAAGGCCGCTAAGAATCATCTGCCCCTCTACACAGAACGAGGCTATTAAATTGGCTGACTATGCAGCTAGGGCCCCGCAGGAGTGACTACCGACGGGTGAACCGAATGAAGTCGCGTGGCGTGTTGAGAGCCAACTATTTAGCAAACGATAGCTATTACAAAGAATAAACGTAATTGATTGCAAAATATCGTATTAAAAGAATGCCCAGGATATATTCCCGCTCAACGCTTTATTTCATTCAAAATTATTTAAGATATTTAATGTATTCGGCAATATTGCGATAGTGGATTTATGGGGAGACACAAAACCACCCTGCGGGTATCCTGTAGTGTAAAAACTGCACTGTTCTATTGCGGAGTGAGATAGGATGACGAATAAATACTACGGGATGGCTAAATACACAAAATAAACGCGCCCACTGAAGTGCTTACTCTGCCGCACTTTGGAATCTCTAAATGCATACGCAGCCTCAATGTCTGCGCTTCGCTTCAACGGGTCGCGTGCATTTAATTAGTGTCGATTGGATACCCCGCACACCATTCAGCATGTACTCCCTTTTTTGCTAATGATTATTCGTGTTTGCGTACATCCTCTTTCCTCAGCCACACAAAAAACGTCGACGGTTATAGCTTTTTGCGCTAGTCAAATGCGTTAAAGATTTTTTTGAAGCACCGCAAATTACATACCCGTAGTTGGTGCTGGCACAACTTCCCATATCCACATCGATCTTGCTGACTGGTAGCCAGTAAACGAATCACTGACATTGTAGCTTGCACATGGTCCAATGTTAATGGCAATGACCAACGGTCCACTGGGGAGACCGTAGCACATACCGTCGACTATAATAAGATGAAAAATATAAATAATCTACTGGATATATA